>BPTQ01000007.1:9759501-9970584 GCA_019973895.1 Chrysanthemum seticuspe
GATTTATTGTGAATCCCATGGGATTTCTAACTGAATCTCATGGGATTCATTGTGATCCATTCAGATTATCTCTCCCCTCTGTTACGAGTAAGTTTTTAAACAGAATATAATTTGAATATTCAATCTATATATTCAAGAAAACATAGGATTTATTGTGAATCCCATGGGATTTATTGTGAATCCCATGGGATTTATTGTGAATCCCATGGGATTTCTAACTGAATCTCATGGGATTCATTGTGATCCATTCAGATTATCTCTCCCCTCTGTTACGAGTAAGTTTTTAAACAGAATATAATTTGAATATTCAATCTATATATTCAAGAAAACATAGGATTTATTGTGAATCCCATGGGATTTATTGTGAATCCCATGGGATTTATTGTGAATCCCATGGGATTTCTAACTGAATCTCATGGGATTCATTGTGATCCATTCAGATTATCTCTCCCCTCTGTTACGAGTAAGTTTTTAAACAGAATATAACTAACAAATATGTGAATTAAACAGAATATAATTTGAATATTCAATCTATATATTCAAGAAAACAATAAAAACAAAACAATAAAAAAGAACTAACAAAAAAATAAGTAAATTAATTTTTTTCAAACATCAGTTGGTTTCGCCTTTCGCCTTGCCTTTGGGTTCATCGGACAAGTTGTTTTCGTATGCAAGTTCGTCTTCTCTCCACAATGTCCACAAGGCTTCATTTGTTTCTTTTTAACTTGAAGCGCTTTTTCTCTTTCACTCTTTCGCCTTTCATTTCGTTCTGCTTCTGAAATATTCCCTTTATTTCAAGCTTTTGTTGGATTGTTAACTATTTTCTTCTCAGGGTTAGAAATAGCAAAATGATCACCAATTACATCTCCTGTATTTCTTGAAGGAGGATTTGGCACCTCGGCCTCCACTTCTGTTTTCAATGTCTTTAACTTTTCTACAAAAACACCCATCTTCACTTTGTCTTTGCTCAACCGAAACAAACATTCATCCACCAGAAACGTTGCCTCATTTGTAAGTCTTTGAATTTCTTCATCTGTTTCACCATATCTGTTTCTTTTCCTTCTCAAATCAGGTGGTATGATATCTCTTGTCCAACGCCTCAAAATATATTGTTTTGGAATGAAGTTAATATCACGATTCTTGAAAACACAGAATATGTGTCGGCATAGGAAACCGAATCGTACAAAATGTCTGCAACTACACACCATCGACCCATCTTCTGTATTACGCAGTACCTTTTTAAAACACAATAATTATTAGCCAATCCCATTAGACAATCCCATGGGATTTTAAACAGAATCCCATGGGATTTTAAACAGAATCCCATGGGATTTTAAACAGAATCCCATGGGATTCCCAGTGAATACCTATAATTATTAGTCAATCCTATTAGACAATCCCATGAGATTCATACTGAATCCCATGGGATTACTATGGGATTGATTATGAATCCCATGGGATTGATTATGAATCCCATGGGATTACTTGATTAATCCTAGTTTATACGAGAAAGTAATATACCTTATAGTCTACAAATATTTCTGTTGCTACTGTTTCGCCTTCATCTGCTAGTTCTTTTGCAACTTCCTTATTAAGGATTCTATAAGCTGCCGGATTTTTGTCTCTAACAATAACAATCTCAGAACGTTCGTCTATTTTTAGTTCCTGTATCGCACAAGTCCAGCATGCCTCTTTTATTTCCGTTTGAACAAGTAGAAATATTGTCCTAGTATAAACTTTTGCTGCATGACGTTCAATTGCTAACTTTGTTTCACATTTTGGAGCCGCATCTAGTGTTTTAAAGTCCAAATGTTCTTGAATATAACGTTGTCTCTCCATTGCTGATTCATAGGACATCATGAAACTAACAAGTGTCGCTCCTGGGCTTGTGAAACTTTTGAAGAACGAGTTTTCACTCTCAGACCTTGATGTCGTTCTCATCAATCCAAACAAAGGCGAGGTGATAAAATATGCTGGAATCCACATTTCTCGTAGTTTAAACATTTTGGTCATCCATTTGTGGTTTTGCAAACCAAAATTTTCAATCAACTTAGCCCATTTCTCTTCAAATTCCATCGGTTCCATGAACATATTCCAAATTATCTTGTTTAAACGCTTCTTGAAATCAGTTTCATTGTATATTTCCTTACAAATCTGTAAATAAAATGATAAACACATGTAAACCACTGTCGGATTCCCAGATGAATCCCATGAGATTCAAAGATGAATCCCATGAGATTCAGAGAAGAATCCCATGGGATTCAGAAAGAATCCCATGGGATTCAGGAAAGAATCCCATGGGATTCAGGAAAGAATCCCATGGGATTCAGAGAAGAATCCCATGAGATTCAGATAAAAACATTCAATAAATTACCTTTGCTGGAATTTTTTGGTGAATATGCCACATGCAAAGTCTATGTTTTGATTTAGTGAAAACGGCTTCAATGGCTCTTTTCATTGCCCCGTCTTGATCCGTCACCACCATCGTTGGTTCTTTAGAAAAAGCAGTCATGAATGCCTTTAGTAGCCATGTGTAGGATTCAGTGTCTTCTTTTAAAAGCATTCCCGAACCAAGCGTGACACACTTTTTATGATTATCGACACCGGTAAATGGTACAAACACCATGTTGTATCTAAAAATAACATAAGTTTTAGTGACAGAATCAAATGTTATTACTGAATCCCATGGGATTCTCTATGATCCATGTCTTTTAATAATTTTACTTGCCAAGTATCTTTATGTGATTTTAAAACAATCCATGGGATTCACAGAGAATCCCATTGGATTCACAGAGAATCCCATGGGATTCTTACTGAATCCCATGGGATTCATACAGAATCCCATGTGATTTCTAAATGAATCCCATGGGATTCAGTATGTGATTTCTTACTTTTTCATCAAAATAAATTATATTAAAAACAAACACTTACTTATTACTCCTGAATGTTGCATCAAAAGATACTGTCTCCGAACTCATTATAATTGCATTTTGCAACTTCATCAGCCCAAAACATTGCGACTAACTCACTTTCTTCTACCTTATACTGAAATGTAAAGTTTGGCACATACAACTTTCTGTTTTCCATTTTATTTATAAGCATTTGTGCGTCACTTTCGCCTATGAACATATTAATATCCCGCTGATGATTCTTAAAATCAGAAGATGTCCCATGTACATATTCATATCCACCTTTCATACTCGTTAACAAGTTGTGAGCCCGTGTTGCACCTATTTTGTTTGTTGCTGCTTTAACAACAAACATTTTTTCTGCTTCGGTCATTTTTCTTTGCTTTTTTGTAAAATGTTTAAACTCTTTTGGTATAAGCATATGATTATGTTTTGCAATAAACTTAATTAGCTTGTATTTTCCAGAAACGATATCCAATTCTAACCTTATACGAGCTTGACAACCTGTTACATGTAGAGTTGTATTTCTTTTTTGTTTCTCGCTGTGCTTAGGATCCAAAGTGTCTACATTAATATGTCTCGGAGCTCCTTCTTTGTTACACATGATGTACTTGGCTTGTACAATTCCAGATTTTGTTAATCGTTGTCCTGCTTTTTTAATTTGAAACCCTCCCGCTTCAGCATAGGTACTATACATATCTATAGCTTCCTCTATAGTATCATAGTATTTCCCCTCTTCTGGTACAACAATTCCTTCCACATGAGGCTCCCAATATATCGATCCACCCGGTGTCTCGGTGTGTTCATATAAAGTTGGTCTTGGTGATCTCATAGAATCTGCATATAAAAAGAAAAATATTAAGGGATTAAGATTTTAAAAAAATGTGAATCCCATGGGATTTATATGTGAATCCCATGGGATTTATATGTTAATCCCATGGGATTTATATGTGAATCCCATGGGATTTATATGTGAATCCCATGGGATTTATATTTTCATGTTGAATCCCATGGGATTCACATATAAATCCCATGGGATTCACATAAGATTCTGTTATAAATCCAATGGACTCACAATGAATACCTTTTATATTTTCATGCTGAATCCCATGGGATTCACATATAAATCCCATGGGATTCACATAAGATTCACATATAAATCACTTGAATCCCATGGGATTTGCTTTTTTAAAAAATAATTGAATTTAATCACATATAAAACACTGGAATCCCATGGGATTTGCTTTTTTAAAAAATAATTGAATTTAATCACATATAAAACACTGGAATCCCATGGGATTTTGGATATTTACAACAACATTTGAATCTAAAAACATGTAAACACTGGAATCCCATGGGATTTTGGAATTTTACAACAACATTTGAATCTAAAAACATGTAAACACTGAAATCCCATGGGATTTGGGATTTTTACAACAACATTTGAATCTAAAAACATGTAAACACTGGAATCCCATGGGATTTGGGATTTTTACAACAACATTTAAATCTAAAAACATGTAAACACTGGAATCCCATGGGATTTGGGATTTTTACAACAACATTTGAATCTAAAAACATGTAAACACTGGAATCCCATGGGATTTGGGATTTTTACAACAAGAATTAAATTAAGGAATTTACCAGTGGTTTCATTGACAGCATCATCTTTGTTTTGACTTTCATCCACTGGAACTTCAATTAAATCAGTTTCGTCTACTGGCGGCATTATTTCCCGGTTAATCGGTGACGGTTTTAATAGATTTGATTCCGGCGGTTTGATTCCGGCGGCGGTGGTTTGATGTGAGGTGTTTGCTGTGATGGCGAGATTGGTGGTTTGATTTGATTCCGGCGGTGGTTTCAATGAATCCGGCGGTGGTTTCATTATTCCGGTGTGGTTTCAATGTTCTCCGGCGTGGTGTTAATGATTTCCGGCGGTGGTGAAGAATTCCGGCGTGTGTGGTTACAGATCTGAAATTGGGTTTTTGTTTATGAGAGAGAAAGTGAATGTTAAATGAGAGGATTTGGGATATTTTTTTGCTTTTATTGTAATATGTGATTTTACTAATATACCCCTCCTTGTTATTTTCAGATGGAATGTGGACCATTGGATGAAAGAAGGTTGGATGGTTGAGATCTTCTCATTTGTTCTTTGGATAACTTGGGTTTTGCATGGATCTCACCTCCTGTTTTTCTAGTGCTTTAAGTTATAAGCTCTTAACTACTACACTATTATAAGATTGACGTTTTGTCTTCACTTTTTATGATCTTTACTTTATTCATCGGCTCCCATATATTTAAGTAACCAAAATGAACTATGCCCGTGTATACGACTTGGTACGTTATGAAAGGTTATATAGCATGATATATTGATCGGACTTAATACTATTAGTAAAGTTTACAACTGAAATATGTAGTATTGATCATGTTATTGAACAATTGAAAACCGAAACAATTGATAATTATAAACTGAAATATAAGATGCGTGATAAATACAAGATGCATGATAAATACCAGATGTGTGATAATACATGACTTGTAGAAAGATAGAGAAACTTACACATAGTTGTTGGTTGAGGAAGAAAAAATTCATAAAAGTTGTTGGGTCTAAAGTGAATGTAAGAGGTGTTTGTATAAGCTCATGTTTTTTGGGCTTGCGCTTATATTTCATGAGTAACTGCATTTTGTTAAACACAGAAGTAATTTAATATTCTAATGGTTTATGCTTGTCTATTTATAAGCAAAAAAAAGTTTATTTTATTTTATTTTTATTTTTTATTTTTTTATAATCAGGTAATGAGCTAATTGTTTCATTTAATTTACTTGATATGAAATTAAATTTAGTTATTTCAATCTAATTAACTGGAAATCTTTGATCAATGTACATGATTGAATTTTGTTTTCATCAAAAGTATTATTTTATGTGTTACAAAATAAGTAAATCTGAACACCATTCAAAAAGTATTTATTTTTAAACAACTTATTAGCACATTATTATTTAAGCAGGAACACAAAAAATAAGACATCACAAACACCTTCGAATGCATGGGTTGACTTATTATATTAAATTTATAAAAACCCGTAAAATTGTACAATTTTTTTATATAAGAGGGAATTTCATATATATCCCTCCTAAACACTAAAATTGCATATATATATCCAAAGTAAACACAAAATTGCATATATATCCTTCCTAAACAATAAAAATATCATATATGTCATAATAACTAATTTTAATATAGTTAAATCCTAAAAAATTAATAACAACTATCACTTAAATCACAATGGACCATTATGCCCCTACTTTACATGGCTGGTGAATGGTGATCCTGCAAAAAGACACAAAGTCTAATCGTTAAAATATTTAATTTGATATTTTTCATCTCGTTTCTCAAACGACACATCCCAATATCCCACTGACGGCGGCCTCATACCACCGCCGCCGAACGAATATGTCAACTAGCCAACCATCACCATTCATCATCGCCAACCACTATCGTTCACGGATACACCACCAACTACGTTCTGCTAATCATTTCTTCTCATGTCGCTTCAGTGGCCACCATCTACAACATTTATCTACGGTAGGAAATGCAGGCAATAAGTTATGTGTATCACCGACGAGCATCGCTAGCCACCGTACGTGCTTTTGCAAACATAGGATATACGGATTAAACCATAACTGATTTGTGCGGGAATTGAAAAGGTGTGGTCTTTTATGATGAAGGGAATTGCATATATATCCCTCCTAAACACAAAAATTGCATATATATCCAAGCTAAACACAAAATTACATATATATCATTCCTAAACAATAAAGTTATCATATATATCCTAATAACTAATTTTAATATAGTTAAATCCTAAAAAATTAATAACAACTATCACTTAAATCACAATGGACCATTATGCCCCTACTTTACATGGCTGGTGAATGGTGATCATCAATCTTCTGCAAAAAGACACAAAGTCTAAACGTTAAAATATTTAATTTGATATTTTTCATCTCCTTTCTCAAACGACACATCCCAATATCCCACTGACGGCGGCCTCATACCACCGCCGCCGAACAAATACGTCAACTAGCCAACCATCACCATTCATCATCTCCAACCACTATCGTTCACAGATACACCACCAACTACGTTCTGCTAATCATTTCTTCTCATGTCCCTTCACTGGCCACAATCTACAACATTTATTTACGGTAGGAAATGCAGGCAATAAGTTATGTGTATCACCGACGAGCATCGCTAGCCACCGTACGTGCTTTTGCAAACATAGGATATACGGATTAAACCATAACTGATTTGTGCGGGAATTGAAAAGGTGTGGTCTTTTATGATGGGGGGAATTGCATATATATCCCTCCTAAACACAAAAATTACATATATATCCAAGTTAAACACAAAATTACATATATATCCTTCCTAAACAATAAAGTTATCATATATATCCTAATAACTAATTTTAATATAGTTAAATCCTAAAAATTAATAACAACTACCACTTAAATCACAATGGACCATTATGCCCCCACTTTACATGGCTGGTGAATGGTGATTATCAATCTTCTGTAAAAAGACACAAAGTCTAAATGTTAAAATATTTAATTTGATATTTTTCATCTGCTCTCTCAAACGACACATCCCAGTATCCTACTGACAGCGGCCTCATATCACCGCCGCCGAACGAATACTTCAACTAGCCAACCATCACCATTCATCATCGCCAACCACTATCGTCCACGGACGCACCACCAACTACGTCCAGCCAATCGTTTCTTCTCATTTCGCTTCACTGGCCACCATCTACAACATTTATCTACAGTAGGAAATGCAGGCAATAAGTTACGTGTATCACCGACGAGCATCGCTAGCCACCGTACGTGCTTTTGCAAACATAGGATATACGGATTAAACCATAACTGATTTGTGCTGGAATTGAAAAGGTGTGGTCTTTTATGATGAAGGAATGGCATAATTGTTACATAAAAAAAGAAAAAAAAAGGTGTTAGTTTGGTTTTTGTTTATCAGTGCAAGTGTGATGGCTTGATAAGTTTTTGTATGTGGTTAATGGTAGAGCTAGAGGGCATAATGGTCTATCATGATTTCAGTTATAGTTATTAATTTTTAAGATCCAATTATATTAAAAGCAGTTATTAGGACATATATGATATTTTATTGTATAGGTAGGATATATATGTAATTTTGTGTTTAGCTTAGATATATATGCAATTTTAGTGTTTAGGAAGGATAAATATGCAATTCCCCTTTTATATACTGGTATACAATTGTTTCGCAATTAATACTTTTTTGTATATTTGGATACTTAATATGGATACAAAATTCTAATCCAATTAGACTAATTGTACCTTTGAAGAAATCTAACTATAGTTTCTCCACTGGCCACTTAGTTACTAGTGTATTTCAATAACATTTTTGTGATAAAAATGAATGAATAAGGATCCTCTCATGTTCATTTAAACATGAGAGGTAAATTTGTACCTATTGTGATTGTATATTTGAATAAAAATAAAAATATATGTTTTACAAAAATGACAAAGTACAATTATAAATGCACAACTTTACCTCTAATGTTCAAATGAACATGGGATGATCCTTATCCATGAATATACTCTTTTTATTCAAAGAGTTGGTTACAACATATCTTTATGTGATTATTTGCGAACTAATTTTTATAAGTTAGTACGTGACAACTATTAAAATGGTCGCGCTAGTACGCTAGCCTCACAAATATGTTGTTCGTCGCGCCGGATACCCGATTTATCTGCATTATACTAAAATGATTTTTTTTTTTGAAAAGGCTAATATTATAAACACTAATCTAGAGCAAAAAGAATGGACAGAGGAAAATCCCAAAACAAAACACTCATCAAGGACAAAACAACCGGAAGAGAAATACATTAAACCGAGCTAAAAATCCACAGCTCTCGGTTTAGCGCACCAAACACTCCACAATGCAGATTTGTGCGAGCATCTATTTGAGATCCAAAGCAGCAAAATTCTTTAAATAGCGGGAAGACATCATCAGTCTAAGCAAAAACCAAAGAGTCTGGTGAAGAGTTGAAAACCTTATTTCTCCATCTCCAAGTAGCCCAAACCACGACTTGATACACACGATGCAACATTTTGGAGAGCTTTTGATTTTCACCAATGCCAACATTACCAACTGCTAAGTCTCTCTTTTTAGCGACAAGATTATATTAAAAACTCAAGCAAGTAGCTCGAAATGGGGAAATTAAAAGATGTTACATGCCAAGATATATGATCATAGATACATACATTCCAATTTAAGTTAAATTTCATGTTTCTATAAGTAATCCACGAGAAAGAAGGGGTTTTGAATTCTCCATCAACGGTGTAGATCCTTGGAGGTTTAAAGTCAAAAACCTGTCTATCTCTAAAGTGCCAAATAGTCCAATTTGTGATAAGAACCGCCGCATCAAAGATAGGTTTTACTTTGGTTGGAAGAGATAGCGAGTCATGCAGCCCATGTGACGATTCCTAAAATGTCTCGAGGGTATGTAACGAGGAACTCATATCGAACTTTCACCAACTCCACACCCTGCGCCATATAACATGAACCCGATAACAATTAAATAAACAATGCTCAATTCCTTCATCCTCATTTTCAAAAGAGGGCAAATTTTCGAAGGTAAAAAGATTCCTCTCTTAACGCGAGTAGGAAACCTGTCAAGAGAGGTACGCCAAATACAAACATTAATTATAAGGGTCATTAAGTTTAATCATGCCAAAATTCTATAAAGCTTGCTATGCTAGAATTAGTGACTTGAAGTACTATATATATGCTAAGTGTGAGAGTTAATGGTGGAGCTTGGCGTTTTATTGTGAGAGGGAAAACCGGTGGCATGGCTTTCGTGGGTGGGGATTTTTCTCTTGTCTTGGTTATCTGTAATTGGCAAGAGTTTTTTCATCCCTTTTGTAGTCCTCGCAGTTAAAGTCTCGGGAGGAATCTAGAATGTGTAGATTTGTTTATTTCTAGATTTGTATTTGTACTATTTGGCTTCTAGTGCGTTACTAGTAGCTATTTTTAATATAATTCTGCCGTTAAAAAAGTACGAGATATATTAATATTTATTCTAGTTTTGGCTTCTAGATTTGTATTTGTACTCTTTGGCTTCTAGATTTGTATTTGTACTCTTTGGTTTACAATTTTTTAATATTTATCTTTAATATTTATTCAAGTTGCTTCGCAAAATTTGAATTCTTGTAAAAGAGTGATAAGCTTATAGAATTCTGGCATTAAGAAACTAATTGGCCTATATATCATATCAGTGTAGCATAGATAAATTCGGTATTTGCCGCAATAAGAACACATGTACGAGATATAAACACACTTGCATAATCACTTTTATAATTGTCATGATTTTATAAGATCAAATACCATCTCATTCTACAACTAATAAACATATAGATATGATATAAAATAATCACAAAAGATAACGATCACAGCCACACCCTGGGCAAAGCTTTACAAGAAGAAAATGATCATTGTTAAAGTCGAACTCAACTTATGAAAGTTGTCATCCAGGTTACTGAACTTATGAAAGTTGTCATCTATGTTACTGAACTTGTAAAGACATGACATTTATGTTACTTAACTTATAAAAAAAATAAACGTAAAAATCGCTGAAATTATAGACATGTTTGCTTTTTAACGTTGAGTAACCTGAATGACAACTTTTAAACTTTAGTGACTTAGGACAAATTTTTCGCAAACTTTAGTGACTTTTTTGTATAATAACCCTTCATTTGCTTCCCAGGGTACTACTTCATCAATCTGTCTTGAGTAAAAAGCCTTCCCAGAATGGCCAACCACATTATGAATGAGTGTTTGGGAGTACAATGTGAGAACCAAACCACACCACACCAAGGTAGTGTTACATCCTGTCACACCCCCAAATTACCTGTTTTGCAGCGGAATGGAATTCCTGGGGGATGACTGTCATAGCATCAAAGTTACAGTTATGTCGAACGACCTAAAGTTTCGTTTTGAAAATATCGTTTGATTAAGTAAATAATCAGAGTTTACAAAACATAGGTCCCAAAAGATTTCCAATATATCAAAACGAGTTTGTTACAATCAAACGATAGTTAAGTACATAAAATATGGGTGAGACGCGTCGACACCGCGACTCTATGAGAAGTCCACATGCATGCCATGAAGTGAATGCCTTAGATACCTGAGATAAAACATGCTAAAAGTGTCAACACAATGGTTGAGTGAGTTCATAGAGTTTGTTTAACAAGTAAAGCTTTTAAAAGCGTTCATGCAACAAAGGCAAAGTTTTTGGTCATTTAGAATAGTCCACCAAAGCAAAGGCATTGTAAATCCACTCAGTTCCAAGTTCCGCCCATACAAAACTTGCAACCTGTGTGTTCACAATCCACTGCCAAAATATGTCTAATTTATGTTCAAGCACACGATGTCAAATGAGTTCACAAAGCAAAGGCATTGTAAATCCACTCAGTTCCAAGTTCCGCCCATACAAAACTTGCAACCTGTGTGTTCACAACCCATTGCACAAAATATAGTGTGTCTAATAGTCGATTATAAGTTACCACAATAATTCACAATATAGTACCACGTATATAATAATTTATGCCAGGCAAAGCCCCTAGAATAAATAATATGCGTCCCGTAACATAGTGGACGAGAGGTTGGCCGACCTCTAATAGCGCTATCCATACTACCTACTAATAGGAGACTAACAATGCGAATGTACGAACGGTACATCATACAACTATTATATACAATTAAGAACACTCCGAACATGAGAGAATTTGCACTGCTCCGAACATGGGAGACTTTAGATTGAGAACGCTCCGTAACATAGTGAGACATTCTGGTCCGGACCGGGGAGGCTTTAAGATTGCTCTGAACAAAGGAGACTTTATAGTGATGCTCCGAACATGGGAGACTTTATAGGGATGCTCCGAACAAGGGAGACTTTATAGTGATGCTCCGATCAAGGGAGACTTTATAGTGATGCTCCGATCATGGGAGACTTTAGGTCAAGGTCATAACACGTCCGGTTCAATAAGTTCAAACAAGTCATAAGTTTGTATTTAAGTTCAAGAGTTCCGTTCAAAAGTTCGTAATTAAGTTCAAAGATTTAAGTCGAGTTCAAAAGTTCAGAACAGTCAAAGAGCTCGAATAATATCAAAAGGTTCAAGATAGTCGAAGCGTTCAAAATCACGTCAAACAAGTTTAAAATATATCAAAAGGGTCCTTGTACAAGTTAAAAGAGTTTAACTATATGTCAAAAAGTTCAAATCAAGTCCAAAGTGTTCACTTATATGTTAAATGGTCCGAATCAATTTAAAAGAGCTCAAATATACATGTTGAAGGGTCTAAAATCAAGGAAAGTGATTCAAATAATAGCGTTCATAACATAGTGATCAATTTAGTTCGGGCACAATCTACTTACTAGCATAAGTAGTGAAACAAAAGGGTAACAAGTTCATGATAGTTCAGACAATATAGTTTAAGTTCATATAAGTGTAAAGTAAAAGCATGAAGTTGAGCATGTATCTCCCCCGAAGAGTTTATAAAACAATTAAACGAGTAAAAGTGGGGCTACGAACTCACCTGTTGCAATAGTTATGATGACAAAGTGGATGCACAGAAATGAGGTGCGATCTCTATCCGCAACCTAATATGAATGATGTGCTCTAATATAAGTCATGAAACAATGTCGCGTATGCAAACTCATATGATATCCATACCACTTGTACGTTTTGGAAATAATGTTTATCGTCAAAATATATGTTTATGACATCTCGTCAAGTTATAAAATACTTTACAAGTATTTACGTTGAATCAATATCCTACGATAGTCGTTTGACAATTTCATGAAAGTGAATAAACGGCCTTGAAAAGCTAGTCGTAAAATGGTGCACGTCGAGTGTTAGGAAACGAAGTCAATGGTTTTGGAAAGCTTGTATCATTATCTCAAAGTTTTAGCATTTAAGTTTTCATCCTAGAGGTCTCGATCACAAAGAAAAATATAAGTTAAGTATAGTACTTTTGTCCCAAAATATAGTTTAAGGATGGTTTTCCGGCAAAGTTTAAGCGACCGTAATTAATTCATTACAACTCTGCTAGACAAACGGTCGGACATTTTGGAAAATATACTTGGCGAACTCACTTTTATTAGAAGACATCACTTTATAAAAAGTTCTAAATCAATGTTAAAAACAACCTTCAACTTGGTCTCTAGTTTTGCCGTAAAACTTGCCTATTAGAAATTTAATAGTTTTTCTTATATACTAAAGTTACGACAACTTTTTGTAAACATGTATAATTTAATCGTTACAAATCCGTTTTCTACGTTTTATATGTCCTTAGCTTTGTATCAAAGTATACTAACATATTTTTGACAAGTCGACATAATTTACAACGCCCAAGCTTCATTTTTGACTCGTACAAAATAAACAATGCTTGCTGAAATTTCCAGAAAATTATAGTTTTCGTCGCCAACTTGAAAAATTCATAACTTCTTCGTTATAGCTCCGTTTTAATCCATTCAAGCGGCCACGGTTTCGTTTTAAAGTATATTTTCTAAATATCTAGGCCAAAAATTTTTACCTACTGTCGGATTTTCCAGATTTTGAAAATAAGGACAGACCCTTTTGCAAACTTGTCGAAATGAGTTTTTCTCGCGCCAAACCTATTCTAACCAATTTAAAACAACTCCGAAGCTATTCAAATCCTACCATACACCTTCTTAGGGTGTCATGGGTTCCTAGACATCACCAAAAATAATATATAACAAGGAGTAGTTATAGGATGAATTATATATATATATATAACACTTAAAAACCTTAAAAAGTGGTATAAACATCACATAACTTGCATGTTTTACTTGTGCATAATAAAAATGAACTTAGAAATGAATATGGAAAATAATGATATGTATGAAATGCTTACTAGTAATTGATGAGGTTATTAGAACAAAGGGTTTTTTCTAATCACCTAAGGTTTATATTACAAAACCTTAACAAGAGTGATACTAATGTATGTATAACTTGATTAGAAAAATATTTGGTGATCACTTCCTTGGTCCTTATGGTGGCCGGTCACTTGAAGAAGAGAGAAAGAGAGACACCTTGATCTTTTATTTTGCAATAATGAAGTGAAATGGGTGATATTTTGAAGTAATTAGTATAATACAATATACACTAGAGTAGATATTTTGTACATAAAATGACTCACCCAAGGGTGGTCGACATGTATGGCAAAAAAAAAGACCAAATGTGTTTTGACTAGTTAAATACATATGTGTAGTAGAAAAGTGTAGTTAATTAAGGATGATTAATAACTTGTGTATTTATTTAAGCGTTTAGGGTAGCGTTAATTAAAAATAAATTTTAACGGATCAAAATGAAATATATTGAAGTCATAAAAATTATAAAAATACATTTCTTGCAAAATTTAAGTGAAATAATAATAATCGTGTAGTATTTAAGAAAACCGTCGTAATTATATAATTATAACAATTTATATACAAAATAAATTTAAAATACTGGGTAAACTCATAATATTATTTTTTAATCTTAATATAAGCATTAAAATATATCGGGAAAAATTTTGGAAGTATCGGATCAATTGTTCAAAATAATTAATTATGCGATAGCGTTTATTCAAAAAGAAATTATGCGTTTAATGTGAAATGCAAAACCATGCATGAACTAATATGATGAATATTGAGTTTGAGAAATGACCGGAAATTGAGAATTGTGACATTCTTCCCATGTCAGAGGAATCACGTCCTCGTGATTCGATTAATGATACTATGGCCCAAACCGCGACAAGGGTTCTAAAAGTTTATGCTCGTGCATGGTCTAAATGATTATGTTAATGCTCATGCATATATCGTGACTATATCCCATTCTAAGGACATTCTCCCTTATGATTAGGCTCGATGAGGCAGGCTTTCCCATTCTCGAGCAAAATTTTCAAAAGACTTTTAGGTAACCGATTTTTACTTAATCCCACAACTCATCAAACAAGAACTGTCATACGATTAGGCTAAATCGGTTTAGGTAACAACTTGTTTCTAGCTCGATCTTTGCAACTCATCAAACAAGAACTGTCACTCGGATCAAACTGGAAACAAGTGGTTTGAAGAAAATCTTTTGAAAATTTGGCTCGATTACGGAATTGCTTACACATATGAGACTACTACTCCCTTCATTGCATGATTCTTCCTGAATTAGACATAGGTGATCAGGCTATGTATAATTTAGGAGTAACTATGCAATGCTTGGACTAATCGTCTCATATGATGTTTGGTGTTGAGTCATAAGTTCGCATGTATAAAGAGTATGCACTTATAATGATATGATGAGATGCTATGATTATGTAGTTATAGTCTAGGGTCAATGATGCAACCTAGTTCTCTATAACCGATGCTCTGATACCAATCTGTCACACCCCCAAATTACCTGTTTTGCAGCGGAATGGAATTCCTGGGGGATGACTGTCATAGCATCAAAGTTACAGTTATGTCGAACGACCTAAAGTGTCGTTTTGAAAATATCGTTTGATTAAGTAAATAATCAGAGTTTACAAAACATAGGTCTCAAAAGATTTCCAATATATCAAAACGAGTTTATTACAATCAAACGATAGTTAAGTACATAAAATATGGGTGAGACGCGTCGACACCGCGACTCTATGATAAGTCCACATGCATGCCATGAAGTGAATGCCTTAGATACCTGACATAAAACATGCTAAAAGTGTCAACACAATAGTTGAGTGAGTTCATAGAGTTTGTTTAACAAGTAAAGCTTTTAAAAAGCGTTCATGCAACAAAGGCAAAGTTTTTGGTCATTTAGAATAGTCCACCAAAGCAAAGGCATTGTAAATCCACTCAGTTCCAAGTTCCGCCCATACAAAACTTGCAACCTGTGTGTTCACAATCCACTGCCAAAATATGTCTAATTTATGTTCAAGCACACGATGTCAAATGAGTTCACAAAGCAAAGGCATTGTAAATCCACTCAGTTCCAAGTTCCGCCCATACAAAACTTGCAACCTGTGTGTTCACAACCCATTGCACAAAATGTAGTGTGTCTAATAGTCGATTATAAGTTACCACAATAATTCACAATATAGTACCACGTATATAATAATGTATGCCAGGCAAAGCCCCTAGAATAAATAATATGCGTCCCGTAACATAGTGGATGAGAGGTTGGCCGACCTCTAATAGCGCTATCCATACTACCTACTAATAGGAGACTAATAATGTGAATGTACGAACGGTACATGATACAACTATTATATACAATTAAGAACACTCCGAACATGGGAGAATTTGCACTGCTCCGAACATGGGAGACTTTAGATTGAGAACGCTCCGTAACATAGTGAGACATTCTGGTCCGGACCGGGGAGGCTTTAAGATTGCTCCGAACAAAGGAGACTTTATAGTGATGCTCCGAACATGGGAGACTTTATAGGGATGCTCCGAACAAGGGAGACTTTATAGTGATGCTCCGATCAAGGGAGACTTTATAGTGATGCTCCGATCATGGGAGACTTTAGGTCAAGGTCATAACACGTCCGGTTCAATAAGTTCAAACAAGTCATAAGTTTGTATTTAAGTTCAAGAGGTCCGTTCAAAAGTTCGTAATTAAGTTCAAAGATTTAAGTCGAGTTCAAAAGTTCAGAACAGTCAAAGAGCTCGAATAATATCAAAAGGTTCAAGATAGTCGAAGCGTTCAAAATCACGTCAAACAAGTTTAAAATATATCAAAAGGGTCCTTGTACAAGTTAAAAGAGTTTAACTATATGTCAAAAAGTTCAAATCAAGTCCAAAGTGTTCACTTATATGTTAAATGGTCCGAATCAATTTAAAAGAGCTCAAATATACATGTTGAAGGGTCCAAAATCAAGGAAAGTGATTCAAATAATAGCGTTCATAACATAGTGATCAATTTAGTTCGGGCACAATCTACTTACTAGCATAAGTAGTGAAACAAAAGGGTAACAAGTTCATGATAGTTCAGACAATATAGTTTAAGTTCATATAAGTGTAAAGTAAAAGCATGAAGTTGAGCATGTATCTCCCCCGAAGAGTTTATAAAACAATTAAACGAGTAAAAGTGGGGCTACGAACTCACCTGTTGCAATAGTTATGATGACAAAGTGGATGCACAGAAATGAGGTGCGATCTCTATCCGCAACCTAATATGAATGATGTGCTCTAATATAAGTCATGAAACAATGTCGCGCATGCAAACTCATATGATATCCATACCACTTGTACGTTTTGGAAATAATGTTTATCGTCAAAATATATGTTTATGACATCTCGTCAAGTTATAAAATACTTTACAAGTATTTACGTTGAATCAATATCCTACGATAGTCGTTTGACAATTTCATGAAAGTGAATAAACGGCCTTGAAAAGCTAGTCGTAAAATGGTGCACGTCGAGTGTTAGGAAACGAAGTCAATGGTTTTGGAAAGCTTGTATCATTATCTCAAAGTTTTAGCATTTAAGTTTTCATCCTAGAGGTCTCGATCACAAAGAAAAATATAAGTTAAGTATAGTACTTTTGTCCCAAAATATAGTTTAAGGATGGTTTTCCGGCAAAGTTTAAGCGACCGTAATTAATTCATTACAACTCTGCTAGACAAACGGTCGGACATTTTGGAAAATATACTTGGCGAACTCACTTTTATTAGAAGACATCACTTTATAAAAAGTTCTAAATCAATGTTAAAAACAACCTTCAACTTGGTCTCTAGTTTTGCCGTAAAACTTGCCTATTAGAAATTTAATAGTTTTTCTTATATACTAAAGTTACGACAACTTTTTGTAAACATGTATAATTTAATCGTTACAAATCCGTTTTCTACGTTTTATATGTCCTTAGCTTTGTATCAAAGTATACTAACATATTTTTGACAAGTCGACATAATTTACAACGCCCAAGCTTCATTTTTGACTCGTACAAAATAAACAATGCTTGCTGAAATTTCCAGAAAATTATAGTTTTCGTCGCCAACTTGAAAAATTCATAACTTCTTCGTTATAGCTCCGTTTTAATCCGTTCAAGCGGCCACGGTTTCGTTTTAAAGTATATTTTCTAAATATCTAGGCCAAAAATTTTTACCTACTGTCGGATTTTCCAGATTTTGAAAATAAGGACAGACCCTTTTGCAAACTTGTCGAAATGAGTTTTTCTCGCGCCAAACCTATTCTAACCAATTTAAAACAACTCCGAAGCTATTCAAATCCTACCATACACCTTCTTAGGGTGTCATGGGTTCCTAGACATCACCAAAAATAATATATAACAAGGAGTAGTTATAGGATGAATTATATATATATATAACACTTAAAAACCTTAAAAAGTGGTATAAACATCACATAACTTGCATGTTTTACTTGTGCATAATAAAAATGAACATAGAAATGAATATGGAAAATAATGATATGTATGAAATGCTTACTAGTAATTGATGAGGTTATTAGAACAAAGGGTTTTTCCTAATCACTCAAGGTATATATTACAAAACCTTAACAAGAGTGATACTAGTGTATGTATAACTTGATTAGAAAAATATTTGGTGATCACTTCCTTGGTCCTTATGGTGGCCGGTCACTTGAAGAAGAGAGAAAGAGAGACACCTTGATCTTTTATTTTGCAATAATGAAGTGAAATGGGTGATATTTTGAAGTAATTAGTATAATACAATATACACTAGAGTAGATATTTTGTACATAAAATGACTCACCCAAGGGTGGTCGACATGTATGAAAAAAAAAAGACCAAATGTGTTTTGACTAGTTAAATACATATGTGTAGTAGAAAAGTGTAGTTAATTAAGGATGATTAATAACTTGTGTATTTATTTAAGCGTTTAGGGTAGCGTTAATTAAAAATAAATTTTAACGGATCAAAATGAAATATATTGAAGTCATAAAAATTATAAAAATACATTTCTTGCAAAATTTAAGTGAAATAATAATAATCGTGTAGTATTTAAGAAAACCGTCGTAATTATATAATTATAACAATTTATATACAAAATAAATTTAAAACACTGGGTAAACTTATAATATTATTTTTTAATCTTAATATAAGCATTAAAATATATCGGGAAAAATTTTGGAAGTATCGGATCAATTGTTCAAAATAATTAAGTATGCGATAGCGTTTATTCAAAAAGAAATTATGCGTTTAATGTGAAATGCAAAACCATGCATGAACTAATATGATGAATATTGAGTTTGAGAAATGACCGGAAATTGAGAATTGTGACACATCCCCACATCTACATTCCTTCCAGACTATGCTAACTGAATAATTCACCATGCCACCCCCATTTGTTATCCAAATCCAAACAATTTTGTCTTTAAAATCATCATATTTATCTTTGGAACAGGAATTCATTGAATAATTGGAAAAGAATTGCAAAAATCAGAAGGCCACTTCCAACTTCCATTGTGAATCATATCTCTAACTTTAGCTTTCAAATCTATATTGGCATTTGTGATTGCTTCTTTAGGCACTATATTAAACCATCCTACCATTTATCAAACCATAAGAAAATAGCCTTCCTATCCCTTACCTTATACATGACATGTTGCTTCATTTTTTTCCTTTAATGTCAAGATTTGTTTCAACCTACAACTTACATTGCTCTCACAATTGACCTCCAAAGTACTTCTCCCTTTTATCCTTATCTCGAATATCAACTTTACCCACAGAGACTTCTTGTTACTAGCCACATTCCGTAGATGCTTTGCCATAAGAACCTCATTCCATTCTCCAAGATCTTTTAGGCCTAGTCCACCTTCCTTTTTTTTGGTTTAGAAATTTGCTTCTAGGCTACTTTGGCTTTGCCTTCAACTCCCATTGATACCACAGAAAGCCCTTTAGGAGTTTATCAATGTCTTTTTTTTGGGTAAATGGTTAAAGAGGAGTTTATCAATGTCTTTCACCACACTATTTGAAAGGATAACCGCAGAAGCCCAATAAAACTGCATAGAAGTTAAAACTCAGGTAATGAGTTGTAGCCTTCCGACATAGGATAACAATCTGTTTTTCCATTTATTGACATTGGCTTTAACTTTGTCAATTAGGCATTTGCATTCATTCACTCCAATTTGCTTTGTAATGAGAGGGACTCCCAAATAAGATATTGCTAGCTTTCCAGCTTTAAATGATAACAAAGATCGAAACTCTTGTTTGGCCTGATAATCCACATTACCAAAGAAGACAACGCTCTTTCCCAACAGAAACAACACTGAATTTATCTAGAGCATTTTTTTACCACTTTAATTAGCAGAGTTTATATTTTTTGTGTAAAAAGGGATCACCCTGGTAAAATATATTACACCAAAGTATAACGGATGAGAGTGAATCTCTCATCTCGGCCCATTACATGGGCAAAAAACAAGCACATAAAGTGCAACTCCAAATCACTACAAAAGAAAGACATGTCAATCTTATGACCTACCAAACAATACAATTACTATCTACCACGACATCGGAGCTTGATATCATACTGGTCACAGAAATCATCCAAATGCTCTAGTAAATCGTAGACTTGAGCCGCATAATCATCAGATAAGCAATCTTCAAGCTCATAACCGTCACCTGCTGATGCATAATACTTAGCCATAGGGTTATCCAGCTCAAGAACCTCATCCTCATCACTGTCTGAAAAAACCACAACCCCTACCTTAGTGAATGGGTTAACCACCTTTGTTGAAGACATACATGGAGAAGAATAAGAAATAGGCTTATCATACGGAAAAGAAGAGGAACTAGGTTTTGCAGCCGCATCCTGCTCCTTCTCTCTCAAGTCACTCACAAGCTGCTCTTGTGAATCCTTACCAGTCTTTTGAGACCCATCCATCTTAACTTCCTTTTTATTACCCGGATAATCAACCTTTTTTAGAGGATGACCATCAGTATCCACAAGAGTAGCTTTTTCATCAATAATTAACTTTTCAAGCTTCCTAATTTTCTCAACAATAGGAGTAGGACAAGGAACACCACTCTCATCAGTATCATCCATAGCAAGAGCATTAAATGGGTATGATGTAGCAACTCTCGTCCCATACGTACTTGCCTCATTATTAATTTTCTCCTTATTAGCATTCGGTTTCTTTGACACAACTACATACACCTGCTTAGGCTTAGAAGGCCTAAAATTAACCTCTTTACCAACATCAGTACCTCGAAACGGCTGTTTCTGCAGCATTTGAACCCCAGCCTTTTTCCCTTTAGCCTTACGATTATGTACCTCTCTGAAACTATCATCCGTCTTTTCTATAGTAGTAGAAGCTTCCGATTCCATATTAATGTCATTTCGAACCGCCTCTCTAACACATTTAGAACAACAGATAAGGTCATGGCCAAACACTTTACACTCCTCACAATGAGGAGGCTTCCATTCATATTCGACCTTAATGGACGCAGTAATAAAACCACTATCATCCTTTTGGGAATAGCCATAGTAACTTCGCGTTTTAGTTCAGAATCTGAATATAATTCCACTAAAGCACGAGCAAAGCTAATGCGTCCCCATGAATCAACACACATTGAGCTTGTAAAAGCATCTAACATAACCGGCTTACCAACTTGAGTAGCTATCAAGCTCAAACCATCTTCAGAATATGCAAGTAAAGGAACATTATGCAATTTAATCCAAACGGGAACTTTGGTTACCTCACTTTTGGTTAGCGACACATCAGGAGTCCATTTAGTAAGGATAAGAGGCGAATGGCGGATTAACCAAGGGCCCCGCTGAAGCACATTATCCACACCCTCTTTAGAATCGAACTTAAAGAGGAAAACACCCGTATCATTTTTCATAAGCTTCTTTAAACCAAACTTACCCCACGTATTAGTGACATAGTTTTGAACAATCGGGAATGCAATATATTTTTGCAAACAAAGAAACCCACAAGGGTATTATCATAACGGTTCAAAACCCTCTCCATAGCAGCCTTCGATCACAAAGTGTCATGATTTTCAATACGATTCTCATTAACCAAAGGTCGAAAATTAACCTTCCTAGTGACACATTCTGGACTTAAAACATTAGAAAAAGAAGTAGATCCCATCTCACCCATGTTAATGGTTTTAGGCTCACTAGCATACACATTAAAACCAGAATTTAAATCATTAATTTGCCCAGGGCCAGGATACACTTTCGACACATCAAACGCAGCCTCACTCTCGACGTTGATCATAGGGTTTGGAGTTGCACCAAGAGACGAAGCATTAACACCCGTACCAACACTCATCACAACATTACCACCAGTAGTAACCTTTGTATCAGTGTAACACATACCATCACTCGCCATGTTGTTCATAGTGTTTGGAATAGGACCATGAGACGATCAGTAAACCCCGTACCAACACTCGTCACAACATTGATATATGGCGTAGATGAATCATTGTTCGTACCAATATCACTACCACTGAAATTCAACGTACTACTAGCAGCTTGTACATGCATTGAAGTCGTGTTCTTAATCGTATCAAACTTAGGATCATGTAAAGGTTTCATCGGACTGTCACCCTTCACGAAGTTCTTTCCATCAAAATTCTTTAGCCTAGCAGCAATACTCCGCATGAGCTCATCATTCCTCAATCTAGTTTGATCGGCCAAACTAGAAGAAGGTTTCGTATTAGAATCACCATTCCCACCCGACACATTGCTATCAGATTTCTTCACTTTGGATACGCTATTATTATATCAAAAATCCTTTTTCCATCTCTCTAAAACCCCTCGACCAGCACACCTTCTCTCGACAAAAACAAAACAAAATACAGCAGAAGCAGCAGCAGCGTCCAGTATGAAAGAAAACCCTAACTTAACGTTAGGGTTTCAAGCGAATATAGTGGGTACTTAAACCATACATAAATAACACACCGACCCACGACTAATGATATTCAAAGTGATAATGTGATCGGTCGAATGTCTTGTTTGGTCTCATAATCCACATTACCAAAGAAGACAATGCTCTTTCCCACCATAAACAACACTTAATTTATCTAGAGCATTTTTTTACCACTTTAATTAGCATAGTTTATATCACCATGGCACAGGACAAGCAAATCATCAACAAAGCAAATGTGAGAGATCTTTAACTGCTTACAACCTTAGTGATACTTAGCTTGAACCCTCTATCTTCATTTATTTGCGTCCACATGAACCGAGTGAAAATTTCCATTACTAAAGTAAAAATACATGAAGAAATAAGGTCTTCTTTCCTTAACCCCATTGATACTTGAAAATACACTAAGTGTGATAGTTATTTTTGTCGTCAAGGCGTAGGCGATTTCTCAATTTTTTGTACGACTCTTCATGATTTTCATAGGAACTCGAATAAATATTAGCAAGTCTATAATAATTAATTAATCGCGCAAACGTTTTATAAATAGGACGTTGTTACATGCGTGTATACTCATTAATATTAATTTTATAAAAATGAGGTTATTTATCAAGATAGATAAATAAAATAACAATAATAAAAAATAAAATAAAATAAAAAAGCACTAAAATAATATAGCCAACAAATTACAAATTTACAAACTAAAAAACCTATAAAACTGTTGACGTGACCTACACTCTTTTTCTGTCCTATAAATTACTTCACGTCAATTTTTTTTAACTGTTAGTAAATTTTCTCAAGCATATCGATCGATTTCTCATACCTTTTTTTTTTCACTTCGAACGTGTGTTCTACCAAAGGTATTGACTTTTTGTTCTTGACATTATTTTTATTTTGAATTGATGCATGCATGTTTAAAACATGGAGTAATTGTTTGTATAAAAGGTTTTGTGTTGTTGAATGACTTTTGTTTGTAGTGTTCTTCAATGACGTATGCATGCATGTTTATGATAGGAGATATGTTTGTAAATAGCCTGAAGTTTTGTGGTCGAATGATCACTTGTGCATGCATGTTTACGATGAGATACTATTATGCGTCCGTACGTCGTATAATTCTTTGATTCTTTGTTTAAAATAACAATAAAGAATTTGTAAATATTACGTGCGTAAATTATTTTACTTATATATTAGCAACGCATGGTATCTTTTAATCGCATGTGCATGAATGACATAGATAGAATACTAATTATATAGTACATCAAAATCGATCTTTTACCAGCTTTTGTTCTCGTAAATCTTTTTCAGTTCAATGGCTAGAAACCAAAACCTGCTTACAGTTTCATACAACAATGAAGAGGAGGTAGAACCTGATTACCTCTCAACTCTGCCACTTGGATATCGATTCTGTCCAACCGACTCCGAGATTATAGTTAACTACTTAAAACCAAAGATCGAAACAGGAAAGAAGCACACTGAATGGCGTTTATATGAGGTCAATTTTTACGATTTCCACCCCGGCCAACTTGCAGGTTAGTACACTGCACATGCAACATCATTTATACGATTTAATATATTATTATGTAGCATGCATGAGTCGATCATTTAATCTTGATGGGTTTTTTGTTTGGATTTATCATTATTTAATAGTCGTTTACATCTTGATAACAGAACTATATTGGCCTTTCGAAAAGAAGTGGTATTTCTTAACACCAAGAATGCGAATGACCCCTAATGGGGATAGACCGAATAGAATGACAAGGGATTTTGGATATTGGAAGACAACTAAGAAAGATTCTACAGTTAGTGATGATGCGAGTGGACTAGAAGTTGGAAAGAAAAGAAGTTTAGTTTATTATGATGCGAGTGACAAGAAATCGCAATGGTTGATGCATGAGTACACTACTATGAATCCTAATATTCCAGTTGGAAGCATAGAAGATAAGATGAAGGTATGTAGTATTCTTTAGTTATGTTGATGTAGTGACTGATATTTGTTGTATGTGATATGACTTACCAACTTTTGTTATGTTCATGTAGTTGACTCATTGGGTGTTATGTGAGATCTACAAGAAGAAGAAATCAGATGGTAGCGAACAACCTGTTCTCAGTGCAAGGAATCAACACTTAAACGAACTTTCACGCAGACAAAGAATATCAATGCATCACCAAGGAAGCAGTTATCAACTGAGTGCTTCAACACATGTCTTTCAACAAGAAGTTCAGAGCACATACCAAGATAATCACTCCGTAGAGTCGAATGAATATAATTTTTGCTTCACTGAAGAAGAAGCATCGGAACTTCTTAATGATTACGCCGATTCCTTAAAACCTGGTTATCGATTTTGTCCTACCCACTCAGAGATCATAGTTCACTACTTACAACCAAAGATTGAAACTGGAGAGCAACACCCCAAGTGTCGGTATTACATTGCTGATTTTTATGGAGACACTCCTGATAACCTTGCTGGTAAGTAAATTTCTATCGAACAACATTGATATTATCTAAATGTTATCTGTAATGTTTATAATCTTAGTTGATTGTTTCTTGTTTAGTTTGTCTTTTCAAATGTTGAGTGTTTTTTTGTTTCTAAATTGTTGTGCTTGTGTTGATAACAGCAAATCATAGGCATTGTGAAAACAAATGGTACTTTCTGACGTCAAGGGACCGAAACTACCCAAATGGAAACCGCCCCAATAGAAGAACCAAGAACTTTGGTTTTTGGAAGGCGAGTACTTCAGATAAAGTAGTTTGTGATGATGTGACCGGAGAAATTGTTGGAAGAATGAAAAGTCTAGCTTATTATGACAAATACAAACGCAAGACGCCATGGCTTATGCATGAGTATATCAACAATAATCCCAATATCCCAGTTGGAAGCAGAATAGATGAAATGATGAAGGTACATACTTGAGCTTTTTTACGTTGTTATATTTAAGCTTTTTTATGTTGACAAGAGTATATATCTGGAACCATTCAAGATAACTTGTTGTTTTTCTATCCAGCTTTAGCTTTCACATCTATTATCTGGTTAGGCTTTAGCTTTTTACACTTAGTAATACAATGTATCTTTTTATAACTAAGTGTTCATTTCTTTTCATGCAGTTGAGTGATTGGGTGCTAGCTAAGATTTACAAGAAGGATGATGATCAAAATGATAACAATAATGGGACAGATCAAGTTGAAAACATGATGAATCTGGAAGAGCTAATGGAAGACCAAAACCAGCTTCAAGATGAACCTTTACCCCGGCGAAGAAGATTATCCATGGACAAAGAAAGCAATCAAACAAATGGAGCTCGATGCATCCAAATACAAGAAAGCAATCATTACTCTGGAGCTGATCCACCAATGGTGGCACCTGTGCAGTTTATGTGTGATTCAGATCAACAATTAGGCATTCAACCAATGGATACGCTTAGTGGTTCGAATCTGATACAACCAACATTTCAAGATCCTTCTCAAGGTATTGTTACAGAACAATTCCAACCCTCCTATGGTAGCTTATCTTGTGAGTATCATTACAATCAAACAATGTCCACTTCAACCAACAATTTTCAATTTTCGAGTGACGCTTCTTGCTCTTGTTCAACAGTTACGAATTCAATGGTTTCATCAAATGTTCTTCAACAAACATACAACAGCTACCAAGATACAGAGGAGGCCCAATCCATCTTACAAAGTTTTCTGGATCAACCCTCGGATTGGAATGAAGATGACCTCAAAGAAATTATGGAAAGTCTTGATGAAGATAATATGAGCTGCCAATCTTCAACAAATGTTCTCCAACAAGCTTACAACAACTACCAAGATACTGAGCAGCCCCAATCCACCTTACAAAGTTTTCCGGATCAACCCATGGAATGGACTGAAGAAGACCTCAACACAGAAATATTCGAAAATCTTGACGAAGCTAACAACTGCTAACAATGTGGGCGAGCCTGTCATGTGCAGGTTGTTTGCGAGTACTTGTTGATTGCTGCTATGAATTGCTTCTCGTTGCTAGGAGGCAAGATTGTCCGGATTTGTTAATTTGTCTTTGGTTGCTGTATCTTTTCCTCGGGGCTTGTATGGGACTGCATCAAAAACACCGCGGAGTGAAAACCGGTGGCATGGCTTCCGTGGGTGGGGATTTTTCTCTTGTCTTGGTTATATGTAATTGGCAAGAGTTTTTTCATCCTTTTTGTAGTCCTCGCAGTTAAAGTCTCGGGAGGAATCTAGAATATGTAGATTTGTTTATTTCTAGATTTGTATTTGTACTATTTGGCTTCTAGTGCCTTACTAGTAGCTATTTTTAATATAATTCCGCCGTTAAAAAAAAGTACGAGATATACTAATATTTATTCTAGTTTCGGCTTCTAGATTTGTATTTGTACTCTTTGGCTTCTAGATTTGTATTTGTACTATTTGGTTTACAATTCTTTAATATTTATTCAAGCTGCTTCGCAAAATTTGTAAAAGAGTGATAAGCTTATAGAATTCTGGCATTAAGAAACTAATTGGCCTATATATCATATCAGTGTAGCGTAGATAAATTCGATATTTGCCGCAATAAGAACACATGTACGAGATATAAACACACTTGCATAATCACTTTTATAATTGTCATGATTTTATAAGATCAAATACCATCTCATTCTACAACTAATACACATATAGATATGATATAAAATAATCACAAAAGATAACGATCACAGCCACACCCTGGGCAAAGCTTTACAAGAAGAAAATGATCATTGTTAAAGTCGAACTCAACTTATGAAAGTTGTCATCCAGGTTACTGAACTTATGAAAGTTGTCATCTACGTTACTGAACTTGTAAAGACATGACATTTATGTTATTTAACATATAAAAAAAATAAACGTAAAAGTGGCTGAAATTATAGACGTGTTTGCTTTTTAACGTTGAGTAACCTGAATGACAACTTTTAAACTTTAGTGACTTAGGACAAATTTTTCGCAAACTTTAGTGACTTTTTTGTATAATAACCCTTCATTTGCTTCCCAGGGTACTACTTCATCAATCTGTCTTGAGTAAAAAGCCTTCTGAGTCGCTCCAAACTGTCAAGTTTATTACACAAGTCAACCACTTGTGAATGGTCAACCGTAATAAAATTCAAACAGTCTAAAACCAATGCAATTAAGATCAGAGGAATATAGTGTTTCCCTAGGTCGTTAAGTCCCACGGAGGATTAATGGTGTTTAAAAACTTTCAGATGTCGAATAATCACTAAGGATAGTGATCAGTAAGGATTTTGCTGGATAATTACACTACTGATTGATTGGAATTGTATTTGGATACAGAATTATTAAGCACAACAATCAGATTAAACAAACGTAAATACGTACGTTTATTAAATTACGTAAACGTACCAAATAAAACGTGAGATATAAGAAATAAAAGGCCTACAAATATGAAAATGATATTTTTACACTCCTAATAATACTAGAAAATTATTGGAAAATTAAAATTATTTTTATGACTATTTATTTAATTACTATTAATTAAAAACTATTTTTAACTGATTTATAATACCCTAAAATATAATAAAGTAGGAAATAAAGCTAGAAAAATGAAATTATGACTTAGAAAAATCTAAAATACTATAAAACTTATTTTAAAATTGAAAATATAATTTTTACACTTTTTATCTATTTATTATTAATTAATTACTATTTAAAATACACTTAAATACAAGAAAATACAAAATTAAACTAGAAAAATGAAATTTTAACTTGGAAAAATCTAAAATATTATAAAACTAATTTTAAAACTAAAAAGATATTTTTTATGTTTTTTATTTATTTATTATTAATTATTTAATACTTTTAACTATTTTAAATTCTAATAAATACTAAACAAGCTAAGAAAATTATGAAACTTTTTCTAAAAATATCCTATGGTGACAGAAAGCTAAGAAAATTATAAAAACTAAAAGTGCTTAATAATAAGCTGAAAAGAAAAATTAAAAAGCTAATTTCTATTAAATAAACGCTATCACTATTTTAAAAATGATGTTTTTGTGATTTTTCTTTTGAAAACTATTTAACTACTGAAAATAAGTAACTTTAATGAAAACAAAAATTTTGAAACTTAAAAATAAGCTATTCGAGAGCTTATGATCTCAACAGTGGACTTATGAGCTTATTTTGGTGTTTTAAGCTCAAACAAGCTTCAAAGCTGAAACCAAAGATAGATTAAGATGTAAACAAGCTAAAAGATACTTATATGAAGCTAAAAGACACAAATAAGCACATTGATAAGCTAGAAATTAGCAAATAAGCACTTATGCTAAATCTCTCAACCAAACAGGTCTGCACACTTTTTGTAGGCTAAAATAAGCTAGGGGCAAAAGCTCCAAAGCTCAAAATAAGCAATGACACAACAAGTTGGCTAGGTTGGCTTTCCAAAAAGCTAAGGTTCACAAGCTGAGGTTAACTAATAAGCTTGGTGTGAGCTTGTGAAAAAGGCTACTCAACTGTGTACAGGACACATTTTTGAAAAGGTACTTGAAATAAGCTAAGAATTAAGCAGTTAAATAAGCTAATTGAAAATTATAAAAAATACAGTGATTAAGATGAGCAACTAAAGTTTATAATCCTAAAAGCTCAAATCCTAAATCCTAACAGTAAGTGCACAAGAAAATCACCAAGTTTATTCAAAAACTGCAATTAGGAAAATTTGACTTTTTGAATTATACTAAGAGTTTGACTTTTATGAACTTTTGATTGATTCTATAGACTGAATATGATGTAATAAGGTGATATTAGGTTCTCTAGAGCTATAATAACAACTTTTAAGCATGTATGATGAATTAAGCAATCTAAATTCCTAACAGTTAACAATTAAGGTAAGTTTAAAACTAATTTTGACTTTTTATTGAACAAGCACCAGATTTTATGACTTGACTGAGCTATATTGGACTAATATGAAATGAAACAACAACAAACAACATCAAGCATAAGCTGGAATACCAATCTAACAGTAAATCCAAACACTGCCTTATATAGACTGATTTTTGGTTTTCAAAGCTTAACACAGATTAAGACCATGAAACTGATTCTTAAGCTTATATTATCACTTAATAAGTCTAAATGAGCATTAAACAACAGAAATAACAACATAAAACTTAGGTATGACAATTATGTTCTTAAGACTGTTAAACTAAAAATTTTAACAACTAAAAATTCTAATGAATAAGCAACTAGTTTTAATGTATAACTTTACTTAACTACAACTCATAAACATAAAAACACAAAGATTTAAGCTGATGAACAACTTAAACAGTGAAATGCTAAAATGCTTATAAAGAACTCACAACTGCTTTCCAGCCAAAGACCATGAAACTGTGATTAAGACCAATCCTAATAGCTTTCCATAAAGCTTCTAAACCATTTCCATCCAATTACCAACCTGCTTCAGCTTTCTTGTACCATTTTCCATTGATTTTTGAATTTTCACTAATTTTTTTGGTATTTTTGGTATTTTTGATTTTTTTTACTTCTAAACTGATTTTAAAGGTTACTAAAAGCTTAGATAAGCTTTCTAGGAGCTTATATGAACTTAAGAATCCAAAACAACCACTAATAACAATATTCAAAACACATTGATATTTTAACAAAAGTAAAATTTTGCATAAACAGAAAAGGAGACTTAGAACTGAAATTGATGTTCACAAAAGCTTTATTGAACACTAAGGACTTGAAATACAAAGCTTAAAAGCTTAAACATACACTGGAATTTAAAAATCAACTAAAACGACATAAGCTAATTTAATTTTTTCTAGATATGCATCCACATTGCTTCTCTCTTGCTTTATAAAGATCTTTTTGACTCTGTCGACATCCCTGATTGTTTCCCACTTCATCTTGACCATTGAATCTTTCAGAATCATCATATTCGCCATTTGTCAATTTGGCGGGAAAAAAGTCTTGAGCAGGTTTTATCAATTAATGCATTTTGGTGGATGTGGAGGTGTTAGGGGGTTATTAAACAGCTGTTACGGGTGAGGTGGAAAGGTGAAAACAGGCAAGGTGGAAGAAAACCACTCTGGTTTTGGTTTAACAGGTGATGGTGAAGGAGATGTACATTGTCTCTGGTTTTGGCGCGGTTGACTTTTTTTGACCGAATTTTATTAATACGGGGGTGGGTCAAAATAGGGGGGTTCACAGGATTATGACAGGGGGTCAAAGGGTTTGGCTGGGGATCAAAATACACAAAGGGTCAAGTTTGGTTTTGTTATTAATACAAGGACCATTCATGTAATTTCTGCCAAGTTGAGGGGCTGAAATTGAAACTTTTCCAAACTTGTCAAAAGGACCAAATTTGCCAATCTTTAATAGTACAAGGACCACATTTGAATATTTTCAATTTTTAAATATCCAAGGACTATTTTGACACTTTTGTAAAGTTGAGGGACCTTTTCTGCCATTTGCCCAAAGATTCATTCAAGGACCATTTTTGACAATTTAGAATATTTCAGGGACCTTGAATGATAAAACTCCATATTTTTTTATTCCAGGGACTAGATTTGACAACTTTTGGTAACTTGGGGGACTAAAACTGCCAATTATGTAAACTTAATATGTTTTTCACCTGATTTTGGTATTTTTGCATTTGAAACACATAAAACACTTATTTGTGATATTTTTATCATTTTGATGCATTTCTAAGTGTTTTCAGATGTTTTTGACAGACTAAAAGGTACAAAAATGATGAGTATTTAGACACTCATCAATCTCCCACACTAAGATATTGCTAGTCCCTAGCAATCTTTTGAGAAAACTTAATGGATTTCATCTCTTTACCAAAAGCCATTACTTCTGGAGTAACCAATTGTTTCAGCTCAAGTAAGAACCTTGGTACAATGATAACCAAATGATTTTGAGCAAATCACCAGCTTTCAACGGTTTTGATTTGTCTTTACCAGAAGCCGTTTGCTTCTGGACTAGCCAAATCTTAGATAAATTATCAATATTATCTTTGGTGAGTCGATTACCAATTATGGCTTTCCAACTGCCTTTACCACAAGCCATAAACTTGCGGGCTAGCCAACTTTTCACTAATTAAAGATATGGTGAGCTGAACACCATACAATTTTGGGAAAATTGCAAGCCATAAACGGATTTGAGATATCTTTACCAAGAGCCGTTTGCTCCTGGATTAGCCAATCCTTATGTGGGTTAGACATGGCGGACTGATTACCATTTGCTGAGTAAGTGTAAAACACTTACTCCAAAAAAAAAATTTGGCCAAAAATGGGGGAATTGGGTGGAATAATTACATGATAAAATTCGTGAGAATTCCCCCCCACACTAGAAATGAATATTGCCCTCAATATTCAAAGTACCGGCGGTTATGCCGAAACATAGAATGTAAAAGGGAAATACTACGGCCATTATTTTATTTTTGATATATACACATTTTTTTATTTTTATTTTTATAAAGAGTACTTATATATAACAGCGGGGGGGTCAACTCCCCCACACTAGGGTGGTAGAAAGTAGAAAGAAATCAGAAATATGAGTGAAAACCCATATGGTGTGCTACTGTTTTTGATTCCCGAGTCACTAGCTTGACTCGATCCCCGCATTCATTGGTTCATGGGGAAAGTTTGTAGATCCGGGACAACCACAGGTGGAATGTCCTCTCCAAAATAGTGTTTTAATCGATGACCATTCACTTTAAAATTTGGACCATCAGGTTGAGATAACTCAATGGTACCATAAGGATAAACCTTAGCAATAGTAAATGGACCAGACCAACGGGACTTGAGCTTTCCCGAGAATATCTTCAATCTTGAATTGAAAAGAAGGACTCGATCACCGACGTTGAAAACGCGGTTCTTGATTTTAGAGTCATGAATCTTCTTTGTCTTTTGTTTGTAGATCAAAGAGTTCTCGTATGCTTGATCACGGAGTTCATTTAATTCATTCATTTGAACTTTTCTGTGATCACCAGCTGTCTGAATATCGAAGTTGGCATGTTTCAAAGCCCAGTATGCTTTGTGCTCAAGCTCAATCGGCAGATGACATGCCTTTCCGTACACTAGCTTGTATGGAGTACACCCGATTGGTGTTTTATAAGCTGTACGGAAGGCCCAGAGTGCGTCATCCAGTTTATCTGACCAGGATGCACGGTTTTCGCCTACTGTCCTTTCAAGAATTCTTTTAATACCACGGTTGGAAACTTCCACTTGCCCACTTGTTTGGGGATGGTATGCAGTAGAGAGACGGTGGGTTACACCATACTTTTGCATGACACGATCAAATTGGTCATTGCAGAAATGTGTACCACGATCACTGATTATAGCTCGTGGAGTTCCAAACCTAGCAAAAAGAGATTTTAAAAATTTCACAACAACTCGGGCATCGTTGGTAGGTAAAGCTTTTGCTTCAACCCATTTTGACAAATAGTCAACAGCCACAAGTATGTATTTGTTTCCTCGAGATGATGGAAATGGCCCCATAAAGTCAATGCCCCAGATGTCAAAGAAATCACATACTTGAATGGCGTCTTGCGGCATTTCATTTCTTTGAGAGATATTTCCGTGACGTTGACAAGCGTCACAGGTTTTAACAAATTCGTGGGCATCCTTGTAAATCGTGGGCCAATAAAACCCGGAGTCAAACACCTTTTTGGCAGTGTAGTTTGGACTATGATGGCCCCCGGTGGGTCCAGCATGGCAAGCTTTGAGAATGTCCATAGCTTCCTGTCCATAAACACACCGTCGGATGACTTGATCCGCACATATTTTGAATAAGTAGGGGTCGTCCCAGAAGTAATGTTTAACATCCTTGAAGAATTTGTTCTTCTGTTGGGTCGACATTCCTTTCACTATGAAGTTACCCGCATGGTAATTTGCGAAGTCAGCAAACCATGGGGTAGAAGAGTTTCCACGAAAAGAAACCGCATTGAGTGTCTCGAGAGGGAATGTTTCATTTATTTCCTTTTTCTCGAAAACATCTTGGTGGGGGTTTTCTAATCGGGACAGATGATCAGCAGCCAGGTTCTCAGCTCCTTTTTTATCACGTATAATGATATCAAATTCTTGCAAGAGGAGAACCCATCGGAGTAATCTCGGCTTTGCATCTTGTTTTGCAAAGAGATATTTGAGAGTCGAGTGATCCGTATACACCACGCATTTTGTCAAGATTAAGTATGGCCGAAACTTCTCAAACGCATACACCACGGCTAATAGCTCTTTTTCTGTGGTGGTGTAATGGGTTTGAGCTTCAGTCATAGTCTTACTCGCGTAGTGGATAGGCTGAAAATGCTTGCTTCTACGTTGCCCTAAGACTGCACCGATAGCAAAATCCCTTGCATCGCACATGAGTTCAAAGGGTAAATCCCAGTCGGGAGCAACGAGAATGGGTGCTTCAGTAAGCTTTTTCTTTAATGTTTCAAAAGCTTCGATGCACTCAGGTGAGAAGATAAAAGGAGCATCTTTTTCAAGAAGATGAGTCATAGGCCGGGCGATTTTAGAAAAATCTTGTATGAATCTGCGATAAAAACCGGCATGACCTAAAAAACTCCTAATACCTTTGACGGTAGTAGGATGAGGCAGTTTAGCAATAACATCGACTTTTGCTCTATCGACCTCAATCCCGTTTTTTGAAATCTTATGGCCAAGGACTATGCCTTCTTTGACCATAAAGTGGCTCTTCTCCCAATTTAGACAAAGATTGGTATCTTCACACCGTTTGAGCATTTTTTCTAAATGGGAGAGACATGTTTGAAACGAGTCCCCAATGACCGAGAAGTCATCCATAAACACCTCCATTGTTTCCCCGATCATGTCGTGGAAAATGGCCATCATACATCGTTGGAACGTGCCAGGAGCATTACATAAGCCAAAAGGCATACATCTGTAGGCAAAAGTTTCGTATGGGCAGGTGAATGTGGTCTTTTCTTGATCCTGTGGATCAATGGGGATCTGAAAATAACCTGAGAAACCATCTAGGAAACAATAGTATTCGTTTCCTGCTAATCTCTCAAGCATTTGGTCCATGAAGGGTAGAGGAAAATGGTCTTTTCGGGTGGCGTCATTCAACTTACGATAGTCAATGCAAACACGCCATCCCGTTACCAATCGAGTTGGAATTAACTCGTTATTTTCATTTGTGACAACAGTTATGCCACCCTTTTTAGGAACACAGTGAATTGGGCTAACCCAAGGACTATCTGAGATCGGGTAAATTAATCCTGCATCAAGAAGTTTGATAACCTCCTGTTTGATAACATCATGGATTTTTGGATTCACCCTTCTCTGATGTTGAACTGCTGGTTTGAAGTCATCCTCCATCAAGATTTTGTGAGTACAAAATTCAGGGTTGATACCCTTAATGTCAGAGAGTTTCCAAGCAATTGCTTACTTGTGTGACTTCAAGACCTTTATGAGAGCAGTCTTTTCATCTTTACTCAAATCTCGAGCAATAATGACAGGTAATTTATCATCACCCTCAAGAAATGCATACTCGAGATGAGGTGGTAAGTCCTTAAGTTCGACTTCAGGAAATTCTTCAGTTTTCTCAACTGACTTGACTTCCTTGTTATGAAGCTTCACGGGAGGGAGTGATGATGGATCATCATTAAGCAACTTCTCAATGAGAAGTATGTCCCCCTCGATGTCGATGGGAGCGTGATCAATTTCCCATGGAACAGAATCACTAGACAAGTATGCTTCAATCTCTTCCAAGATGAAGTCACTTTCCTCAAACGGAGTGAGAGAAGGAGTAGAATTGGCAATGATGGGTTGAGATGAATGAGTGAGATTATCACTCGAAGAATTATGATCATAACCAAGAACTTCTTGAGAGTACTCTTCAGAAGCAACATCAATGATATCTATTCGGTTAACCGACTCAGAATCATAGTTTGCGGAGTACCTCGAAGTTTGATCAAGGTTAAAGGTGACAGCTTCATTACCTACATGTAATGTGATTTCTTGCTCAAATACATCAATGAGAGCACGGCCCGTTCTCAGGAATCCTCGTCCAACAATAAGAGGAACCCGATGATCGGCATCGAAATCAACAATCACAAAGTCAGCTGGAAAATGGAACTTTCCTACTTTCACAAATACGTCCTCGGCAATGCCAAGCGGACGGGATATTGTACGATCTGCAAGCTCGAGAGTCATGCATGTAGGAGTAAGGTCCGGAAGAGAAAGTTTCTTCCATACTGAATAAGGCATCAGATTGATGCTTGCACCAAGATCGGCTAAGGCAAAGCATTCAACCATTCCTGGGAATACACAAGGTAAGAGAAATTTTCCAGGATCTCCAAGCTTCTCGGGAAGCTTCTTCAAGATAACTGCAGAGCAGTTCTCGTTCAGAGGAGTTTTTGCCATTTCAAACAGCTTTTCCTTGTTGCTTAACATGTGTTTGAGAGTTGATGCAAACTTGGGCATCAGCATGATAGCATCCGCAAAGCTTATGTCAAAATGTAGCTCTTGGAAAATTTGAAAAAACTTGTCCATTTGATGACTGGCTTTTTCGCGGAGCTTTTGCTCATTCAAACGTGATGGGTAAGGAATAGAAGTTTTGGATTTGGGGTTTTCAACGGGAGCTACAGGAGGTTCAAAAATAACTCCTGGATTGGATTTGGGTTTCAGGACAACTTGAGGATGGACATTGTTGGTACCTCCGTTATTAGTAGGAAGTTCCTTGTCCTTTGTAGCCTCAGGTTCACTTTCCACTACCTTTGGGAGAGAAGAAGAAGAGGTAGTAGGAATAGCGGGTCCATTGTATGAAACACCACTTCTGGTTGTGATCGCCTTTGCATCGCCCCTCGGGTTAGCGATCGTGTTGCTCGGAAGTTTTCCTGAGCCCGAGGGTTGATCATTTAAAGACTTCTTTAGATCAGCGATCTGACTGACCAACAACCTGTTCATTTCATCTTGGGATTTCATGAATTGCTTCAATAACTCATCAGATGATGGTACTGGAGGATGTGGAGGGAAATTTTGAGGTCGTATGTTTTGATTATGACCTTGTTGTTGAAAATTCCCTTGGTTAGGATTCACATTTCCCTGAAATTGATTCCCTCGATTGAAATTGTTTTGATTAAGGTTTCCTTGATGTTGGAAACCTTGATTTGGTCCGGGATAGAAATTACCTTGGTTTTGGTAACCTTGGTTCATTCTAGGTTGGTTCTGATTCCGGTTTTGTATGTTAGGATTCTGGTTAAAACCGGGTGGTCCTTGATAAGTGTTAGCACGGTAGTTTGGTTCATTTTGAGGACGGTATTGATTACCTCCCTGATGTGAAGTACCGGCTATAGCATTGGCTTCAAATGGACTACCATCAGTGGCAGTACAGTTGTAGTATGCATGAGGGCCACCACAAGTAACACATACCTCTACTTTCTTCACTTCACCATGTGATGGTGTCTGTGTGAAAGTGACTTTCTTTTGGTTAGCAAGAACCAAAGCCTGAACAATATCCGTGAGTTTGTCAATCTTAGCATCGGTGCTAGATGTACTCACGGGGGATGAAGTAGAAGGTCCTGCATTAGACTGAGACTGATATGTCTTTGTTCGGAAAGGGCGGACCTGGGACTTGTTTTCAATGATTTGCAAGGCTTCTTTTGTGGTCTTGCTCAGGAAATTACCTCCCGCGGAGGCATTTAAAGAGTCTTGGTCAGCTTGTCTCAGACCATTGTAGAAAGTATCCATTTGCATTAATTCGGTAAAACCATGATGCGGACACTTGCGGAGCAATTCTTTGTAACGATCCCATGCCTCACCGAATAATTCATCAAATCTTTGAGAGAATTTCATTATCTCATTCTTAAGACTTGTAGTTCGGGATGGAGGATAGAATTCGTTAACAAATTTGGTGACTAAATCCTCCCATGTCTCAATGGAACGAGGGGGTTGTTTCTCAAGCCAATTCCGGGCTTGTCCCTCTAGAGAGAATGGGAACAGAAGAAGCTTAATTGCTTCATGTGGGACATTCTTGTATTTGATGGTAGATGCAATCTTGTTAAACCATCGAATATGTGCATGAGGATCATCCCGCTCAAAACCATAAAATTGGCTTTGGGTTACAAGATTAAGCAACCCGGTTTTGAGCTCAAAGGTATCAGCCACAATGGCTGGGACAATAATGGCATCTCCGTAACCCTCGATGGGTGCTTGGAGAAGCTCATTCATCGGCTTATCTTCTGCCATTACGACAGGGGGTGGTTGTGCTAGACGTTCCTCAGTCACGGCTGAAGGAGCAGAACGTCCTCTACGTCTACGAGGAATATTTGCAAGCTCAGAAAGTGGACTTGTGGAGCTGGAAGAACGAGTGCGCATGCACTAAGTATACAAATCAGTTTTCAAAAACAAATGCGAGCAAAACGACAAGTGAACTTAAACCAATAATCACAAATGAAATGGCTTCTTTGAAAAAGATACACCAAATCACAAGGACACAAAGGCAAGTTTTGATCTTTAAGATTGGGAACTTATTAATGTTCACACCCCCAGTTGGTAGGTGTTCTGCCTTGATTTGCGGTGGTTGATTTTTATGTATTTATTAAGTACCACTAAAAAGACGTAGGTATGGATTTATGCTAAGGGTTTAAATACTTTTGGACAATATTTTTGGTATCGTCTCGTTTAACCAAATCGTATCTCTTTAAGAATCACCTTAAAGAAAATACAAGATAGAAAACGTTACGATTGTTTTGTTGTTTTATATTTTTTTGGTGTTGTTAACACTTTAGGAAAAGTGTTAATAAACTTTTTGATAAGTTTACAAAAAAAACTGTTTACAAAAGGTGGTATATGTGCAAGAATGGATCTGGAAATGTTTAAAACACGCTTACAGCCTCCCGGGCAGCGGCGCCAAAATTTGATTCGCTCCAAACTGTCAAGTTTATTACACAAGTCAACCACTTGTGAATGGTCAACCGTAATAAAATTCAAACAGTCTAAAACCAATGCAATTAAGATCAGAGGAATATAGTGTTTCCCTAGGTCGTTAAGTCCCACGGAGGATTAATGGTGTTTAAAAACTTTCAGATGTCGAATAATCACTAAGGATAGTGATCAGTAAGGATTTTGCTGGATAATTACACTACTGATTGATTTGAATTGTATTTGGATACAGAATTATTAAGCACAACAATCAGATTAAATAAACGTAAATACGTACGTTTATTAAATTACGTAAACATACCAAATAAAACGTGAGATATAAGAAATAAAATGCCTACAAATATGAAAATGATATTTTTACACTCCTAATAATACTAGAAAATTATTGGAAAATTAAAATTATTTTTATGACTATTTATTTAATTATTATTAATTAAAAACTATTTTTAACTATTTTATAATACCCTAAAATATAATAAAATAGGAAATAAAGCTAGAAAAATGAAATTATGACTTAGAAAAATCTAAAATACTATAAAACTTATTTTAAAATTGAAAATATATTTTTTACACTTTTTATCTATTTATTATTAATTAATTACTATTTAAAATACACTTAAATACAAGAAAATACAAAATTAAACTAGAAAAATGAAATTTTAACTTGGAAAAATCTAAAATATTATAAAACTAATTTTAAAACTAAAAAGATATTTTTTATGTTTTTTATTTATTTATTATTAATTATTTAATACTCTTAACTATTTTAAATTCTAATAAATACTAAACAAGCTAAGAAAATTATGAAACTTTTTCTAAGAATATCCTATGGTGACAGAAAGCTAAGAAAATTATAAAAACTAAAAGTGCTTAATAATAAGCTGAAAAGAAAAATTAAAAAGCTAATTTCTATTAAATAAACGCTATCACTATTTTAAAAATGATGTTTTTGTATTTTTCTTATTGAAAACTATTTAACTACTGAAAATAAGTAACTTTAATGAAAACAAAAATTTTGAAACTTAAAAATAAGCTATTTGAGAGCTTATGATCTCAACAGTGGACTTATGAGCTTATTTTGGTGTTTTAAGCTCAAACAAGCTTCAAAGCTGAAACCAAAGATAGATTAAGATGTAAACAAGCTAAAAGCTACTTATATGAAGCTAAAAGACACAAATAAGCACATTGATAAGCTGGAAATTAGCAAATAAGCACTTATGCTAAATCTCTCAACCAAACAGGTCTGCACACTTTTTGTAGGCTAAAATAAGCTAGGGGCAAAAGCTCCAAAGCTCAAAATAAGCACTGACACAACAAGTTGGCTAGGTTGGCTTTCCAAAAAGCTAAGGTTCACAAGCTGAGGTTAACTAATAAGCTTGGTGTGAGCTTGTGAAAAAGGCTACTCAACTGTGTACAGGACACATTTTTTAAAATGTACTTGAAATAAGCTAAGAATTAAGCAGTTAAATAAGCTAATTGAAAATTATAAAAAATACAGTGATTAAGATGAGCAACTAAAGTTTATAATCCTAAAAGCTCAAATCCTAAATCCTAACAGTAAGTGCACAAGAAAATCACCAAGTTTATTCAAAAACTGCAATTAGGAAAATTTGACTTTTTGAATTATACTAAGAGTTTGACTTTTATGAACTTTTGATTGATTCTATAGACTGAATATGATGTAATAAGGTGATATTAGGTTATCTATAGCTATAATAACAACTTTTAAGCATGTATGATGAATTAAGCAATCTAAATTCCTAACAGTTAACAATTAAGGTAAGTTTAAAACTAATTTTGACTTTTTATTGAACAAGCACCAGATTTTATGACTTGACTGAGCTATATTGGACTAATATGAAATGAAACAAAAACAAACAACATCAAGCATAAGCTGGAATACCAATTTAACAGTAAATCCAAACACTGCCTTATATAGACTGATTTTTGGTTTTCAAAGCTTAACACAGATTAAGACCATGAAACTGATTCTTAAGCTTATATTATCACTTAATAAGTCTAAATGAGCATTAAACAACAGAAATAACAACATAAAACTTAGGTATGACAATTATGCTCTTAAGACTGTTAAACTAAAAATTTTAACAACTAAAAATTCTAATGAATAAGCAACTAGTTTTAATGTATAACTTTACTTAACTACAACTCATAAACATAAAAACACAAAGATTTAAGCTGATGAACAACTTAAACAGTGAAATGCTAAAATGCTTATAAAGAACTCACAACTGCTTTCCAGCCAAAGACCATGAAACTGTGATTAAGACCAATCCTAATAGCTTTCCACAAAGCTTCTAAACCATTTCCATCCAATTACCAACTTGCTTCAGCTTTCTTGTACCATTTTCCATTGATTTTTGAATTTTCACTAATTTTTTTGGTATTTTTGGTATTTTTGATTTTTTTTTTTACTTCTAAACTGATTTTAAAGGTTACTAAAAGCTTAGATAAGCTTTCTAGGAGCTTATATGAACTTAAGAATCCAAAACAACCACTAATAACAATATTCAAAACACATTGATATTTTAACAAAAGTAAAATTTTGCATAAACAGAAAAGGAGACTTAGAACTGAAATTGATGTTCACAAAAGCTTTATTGTACACTAAGGACTTGAAATACAAAGCTTAAAAGCTTAAACATACACTGGAATTTAAAAATCAACTAAAACGACATAAGCTAATTTAATTTTTTCTAGATATGCATCCACATTGCTTCTCTCTTGCTTTATAAAGATCTTTTTGACTCTGTCGACATCCCTGATTGTTTCCCACTTCATCTTGACCATTGAATCTTTCAGAATCATCATATTCGCCATTTGTCAATTTGGCGGGAAAAAAGTCTTGAGCAGGTTTTATCAATTAATGCATTTTGGTGGATGTGGAGGTGTTAGGGGGTTGTTAAACAGCTGTTACGGGTGAGGTGGAAAGGTGAAAACAGGCAAGGTGGAAGAAAACCACTCTGGTTTTGGTTTAACAGGTGATGGTGAAGGAGATGTACAGTGTCTCTGGTTTTGGCGCGGTTGACTTTTTTTGACCGAATTTTATTAATACGGGGGTGGGTCAAAATAGGGGGGTTCACAGGATTATGACAGGGGGTCAAAGGGTTTGGCTGGGGATCAAAATACACAAAGGGTCAAGTTTGGTTTTGTTATTAATACAAGGACCATTCATGTAATTTCTGCCAAGTTGAGGGGCTGAAATTGCAACTTTTCCAAACTTGTCAAAAGGACCAAATTTGCCAATCTTTAATAGTACAAGGACCACATTTGAATATTTTCAATTTTTAAATATCCAAGGACTATTTTGACACTTTTGTAAGTTGAGGGACCTTTTCTGCCATTTGCCCAAAGATTCATTCAAGGACCATTTTTGACAATTTAGAATATTTCAGGGACCTTGAATGATAAAACTCCATATTTTTGGATTCCAGGGACTAGATTTGACAACTTTTGGTAACTTGGGGGACTAAAACTGCCAATTATGCAAACTTAATATGTTTTTCACCTGATTTTGGTATTTTTGCATTTGAAACACATAAAACACTTATTTGTGATATTTTTATCATTTTGACGCATTTCTGAGTGTTTTCAGATGTTTTTAACAGACTAAAAGGTACAAAAATGATGAGTATTTAGACACTCATCACCTTCCCAGAATGGCCAACCACATTATGAATGAGTGTTTGGGAGTACAATGTGAGAACCAAACCACACCACACCAAGGTAGTGTTACATCCCCACATCTACATTCCTTCCAGACTATGCTAACTGAATAATTCACCATGCCACCCCCATTTGTTATCCAAATCCAAACAATTTTGTCTTTAAAATCATCCAAACAATTTTGTCTTTAAAATCATCATATTTATCTTTGGAACAGGAATTCATTGAATAATTGGAAAAGAATTGCTAAAATCAGAAGGCCACTTCCAACTTCCATTGTGAATCATATCTCTGACTTTAGCTTTCAAATCTATATTGGCATTTGTGATTGCTTCTTTAGGAACTATATTAAACCATCCTACCATTTATCAAACCATAAGAAAATAGACTTCCTATCCCCTACCTTATACATGACATGTTGCTTCATTTTTTTCCTTTAATGTCAAGATTTGTTTCAACCTCCAACTTACATTGCTATCACAATTGACCTCCAAAATACTTCTCCCTTTTATCCTTATCTCGAATATCAACTTTACCCACAGAGACTTCTTGTTACTAGCCACATTCCGTAGATGCTTTGCCATAAGAACCTCATTCCATTCTCCAAGATCTTTTAGGCCTAGTCCACCTTCCTTTTTTTTGGTTTAGAAATTTGCTTCTAGGCTACTTTGGCTTTGCTTTCAACTCCCATTGATACCACAGAAAGCCCTTTAGGAGTTTATCAATGTCTTTTTTTTGGGTAAATGGTTAAAGAGGAGTTTATCAATGTCTTTCACCACACTATTTGAAAGGATAACCGCAGAAGCCCAATAAAACTGCATAGAAGTTAAAACTAAGGTAATGAGTTGTAGCCTTCCGACATAGGATAACAATCTGTTTTTCCAATTATTGACATTGGCTTTAACTTTGTCAATTAGGCATTTGCATTCATTCACTCCAATTTGCTTTGTAATGAGAGGGACTCCCAAATAAGATATTGCTAGCTTTCCAGCTTTAAATGATAACAAAGATCGAAACTCTTGTTTGGCCTGATAATCCACATTACCAAAGAAAACAACGCTCTTTCCCAACAGAAACAACACTGAATTTATCTAGAGCATTTTTTTACCACTTTAATTAGCAGAGTTTATATTTTTTGGGTAAAAAGGGATCACCCTGGTAAAATATATTACACCAAAGTATAACGGATGAGAGTGAATCTCTCATCTCGGCCCATTACATGGGCAAAAAACAAGCACATAAAGTGCAACTCCAAATCACTACAAAAGAAAGACATGTCAATCTTATGACCTACCAAACAATACAATTACTATCTACCACGACATCGGAGCTTGATATCATACTGGTCACAGAAATCATCCAAATGCTCTAGTAAATCGTAGACTTGAGCCGCATAATCATCAGATAAGCAATCTTCAAGCTCATAACCGTCGCCTGCTGATGCATAATACTTAGCCATAGGGTTATCCAGCTCAAGAACCTCATCCTCATCACTGTCTGAACAAACCACATCCCCTACCTTAGTGAATGGGTTAACCACCTTTGTTGAAGACATACATGGAGAAGAATAAGAAATAGGCTTACATACGGAAAAGAAGAGGAACTAGGTTTTGCAGCCGCATCCTGCTCCTTCTCTCTCAAGTCACTCACAAGCTGCTCTTGTGAATCCTTACCAGTCTTTTGAGACCCATCCATCTTAACTTCCTTTTTATTACCCGGATAATCAACCTTTTTTAGAGGATGACCATCATTATCCACAAGAGTAGCTTTTTCATCAATAATTAACTTTTCAAGCTTCCAAATTTTCTCAACAATAGGAGTAGGACAAGGAACACCACTCTCATCAGTATCATCCATAGCAAGAGCATTAAATGGGTTTGATGTAGCAACTGTCGTCCCATACGTACTTGCCTCATTATTAATCTTCTCCTTATTAGCATTCGGTTTCTTTGACACAACTACATACACCTGCTTAGGCTTAGAAGGCCTAAAATTAACCTCTTTACCAACATCAGTACCTCGAAACGGCTGTTTCTACAGCATTTGAACCCCAGCCTTTTTCCCTTTAGCCTTACGATTATGTACCTCTCTGAAACCATCATCCGTCTTTTCTATAGTAGTAGAAGCTTCCGATTCCATATTAATGTCATTTCGAACCGCCTCTCTAACACATTTAGAACAGCTGATAAGGTCATGGCCAAACACTTTACACTCCTCACAATGAGGAGGCTTCCATTCATATTCGACCTTAATGGACGCAGTAATAAAACCACTATCATCCTTTTGGGAATAGCCATAGTAACTTCGCGTTTTAGTTCAGAATCTGAATATAATTCCACTAAAGCACGAGCAAAGCTAATGCGTCCCCATGAATCAACACACATTGAGCTTGTAAAAGCATCTAACATAATCGGCTTACCAACTTGAGTAGCTATCCAGCTCAAACCATCTTCAGAATATGCAAGTAAAGGAACATTATGCAATTTAATCCAAACGGGAACTTTGGTTACCTCACTTTTGGTTAGCGACACATTAGGAGTCCATTTAGTAAAGATAAGAGTCGAATGGCGGATTAACCAAGGGCCCCGCTGAAGCACATTATCCACACCCTCTTTAGAATCGAACTTAAAGAGGAAAACACCCGTATCATTTTTCATAAGCTTCTTTAAACCAAACTTACCCCACGTATTAGTGACATAGTTTTGAACAATCGGGAATGCAATATATTTTTGCAAACAAAGAAACCCACAAGGGTATTATCATACCGGTTCAAAACCCTCTCCATAGCAGCCTTCGGTCACAAAGTGTCATGATTTTCAATACGATTCTCATTAACCAAAGGTCAAAAATTAACCTTCCTAGTGACACGTTCTGGACTTAAAACATTAGAAAAAGAAGTAGATCCCATCTCACCCATGTTAATGGTTTTAGGCTCACTAGCATACACATTAAAGCCAGAATTTAAATCATTAATTTGCCCAGGGCCAGGATACACTTTCGACACATCAAATGCAGCCTCACTCTCGACGTTGATCATAGGGTTTGGAGTTGCACCAAGAGACGAAGCATTAACACCCGTACCAACACTCGTCACAACATTACCACCAGTAGTAACCTTTGTATCAGTGTAACACATACCATCACTCGCCATGTTGTTCATAGTGTTTGTAATAGGACCATGAGACGATCAGTAAACCCCGTACCAACACTCGTCACAACATTGATATATGGCGTAGATGAATCATTGTTCGTACCAATATCACTACCACTGAAATTCAACGTACTACTAGCAGCTTGTACATGCATTGAAGTCGTGTTCTTAACCATATCAAACTTAGGATCATGTAAAGGTTTCATCGGACTGTCACCCTTCACGAAGTTCTTTCCATCCAGATTCTTTAGCCTAGCAGCAATACTCCGCATGAGCTCATCATTCCTCAATCTAGTTTGATCGGCCAAACTAGAAGAAGGTTTCGTATTAGAATCACCATTCCCACCCGACACATTGCCATCAGATTTCTTCACTTTGGATACGCTATTATTAATCAAAAATCCTTTTTCCATCTCTCTAAAACCCCTCGACCAGCACAACTTCTCTCTACAAAAACAAAACAAAATACAGCAGAAGCAGCAGCAGCGTCCAGTATGAAAGAAAACCCTAACTTAACGTTAGGGTTTCAAGCGAATATAGTGGGTACTTAAACCATACATAAATAACACACCGACCCACGACTAATGATATTCAAAGTGATAATGTGATCGGTCGAATGTCTTGTTTGGTCTCATAATCCACATTACCAAAGAAGACAATGCTCTTTCCCACCATAAACAACACTTAATTTATCTAGAGCATTTTTTTACCACTTTAATTAGCATAGTTTATATCACCATGGCACAGGACAAGCAAATCATCAACAAAGCAAATGTGAGAGATCTTTAACTGCTTACAACCTTAGTGATACTTAGCTTGAACCCTCTATCTTCATTTATTTGCTTCCACATGAACCGAGTGAAAATTTCCATTACTAAAGTAAAAATACATGAAGAAATAAGGTCTTCTTTCCTTAACCCCATTGATACTTGAAAATACACTAAGGGTGTGTTTGGTTAAGAGAATTGAAGATGGAGAAATGGAAATGACTTTAATTCTCGCGTTTGGTAAGCTAGAGAAATGGAAAAGCGGAGAAATTGGTGGGGAAATGGAGAGAGTTGAGTAGTGTAATTTAAGTAGCCACATTTCCATTAATTTTGTGGAGAAATTGGAGAAATGGATTAATTTTTTTGAAAAAATGATTTTTTTTTTTTTTTTTTTTTTTTTTTTTTTTTTTTTTTTACATTTAAAAAAAAATATTTTTTTTTTAAAAATTATTTAAAAAAAAAATAAGTTTAAAATTATTTAAAAAAAAATAAGTTTTTTTTTTTTTTAAATAAATACATTTTAAAAAATATTTTTTTTTAAAAAACAAGTTTTTTTTTTAAGTAAATACATTTTAAAAAAGTAAGTTTTTTTTAATAATTTTTTTTAAAGAAAATACATAAATTTTTAAAAAATAAATTTTAAAAAAAAAGATATATTTTTTTTAAAATAATTTTTTTTTAATATTTTTTAAGAATTTTTATTTAGACAAAATATTATTTAAATAAAATAAATTTCATTTCTCGGGTCAAGTCTCTGTTGTTACCAAACATTAGAATTGAACAAAATTCTCTACTGATTTCTATTCTCTGAGATTCTATTCTCTACTTCATTTATTTTCTCTGAATTTCTCTCTACCAAACGCACCCTAAGTGTGATAGTTATTTTTGTCGTCAAGGCGTAGGCGATTTCTCAATTTTTTGTACGAATCTTCATGATTTTCATAGGAACTCGAATAAATATTAGCAAGTCTATAATAATTAATTAATCGCGCAAACATTTTATAAATAGGACGTTGTTACATGCGTGTATACTCATTAATATTAATTTTATAAAAATGAGGTTATTTGTCAAGATAGATAAATAAAAAAACAATAATAAAAAATAAAATAAAATAAAAAAGCACTAAAATAATATAGCCAACAAATTACAAATTTACAAACTAAAAAACCTATAAAACTGTTGACGTGACCTACACTCTTTTTCTGTCCTATAAATTACTTCACGTCAAAAAAAATTACTCCCTCCGTCCCAAATTTATTGTCCCCTATTGACTTTTTCGGTCTTTCTTTCTCAACTTTGACTATAAATATTTTTATTTGTGCTATACATTTTTTGATAAAAATTATACCAAATGAAAATACATTTAAAACTCAATCCGTTCATATATTTTGTATCAAGTATTATGTAATATAAACAAAAGTATTTAAGGTCAAAGTTGAAGAGTAAAGACCGAAAAAGTCAAAAGGGGACAATAATTTTGGGACGGAGGTAGTAACTTTTAGTAAATTTTCTCAAGCATCGATCGATTTCTCATACCTTTTTTTTTTCACTTCGAACGTGTGTTCTACCAAAGGTATTGACTTTTTGTCCTTGACATTATTTTTATTTTGAATTGATGCATGCATGTTTAAAACATAGAGTAATTGTTTGTATAAAAGGTTTTGTGTTGTTGAATGACTTTTGTTTGTAGTGTTCTTCAATGACGTATGCATGCATGTTTATGATAGGAGATATGTTTGTACGTAGCCTGAAGTTTTGTGGTCGAACGATCACTTGTGCATGCATGTTTACGATGAGATACTATTGTGCGTCCGTACGTCGTGTAATTCTTTGATTCTTTGTTTAAAATAACAATAAAGAATTTGTAAATATTACGTACGTAAATTATTTTACTTATATATTAGCAACGCATGGTATCTTTTAATCGCATGTGCATGAATGACATAGATAGAATACTAATTATATATGTACATCAAAATCGATCTTTTACCAGCTTTTGTTCTCGTAAATCTTTTTCAGTTCAATGGCTAGAAACCAAAACCTGCTTACAGTTTCATACAACAATGAAGAGGAGGTAGAGCCTGATTACCTCTCAACTCTGCCACTTGGATATCGATTCTGTCCAACCGACTCCGAGATTATAGTTAACTACTTAAAACCAAAGATCGAAACAGGAAAGAAGCACACTGAATGGCGTTTATATGAGGTCAATTTTTACGATTTCCACCCCGGCCAACTTGCAGGTTAGTACACTGCACATGCAACATCATTTATACGATTTAATATATTATACGTATGTAGCATGCATGAGTCGATCATTTAATCTAGCTTGATGGGTTTTTTGTTTGGATTTATCATTATTTAATAGTCTTTTACATCTTGATAACAGAACTATATTGGCCTTTCGAAAAGAAGTGGTATTTCTTAACACCAAGAATGCGAATGACCCCTAATGGGGATAGACCGAATAGAATGACAAGGGATTTTGGATACTGGAAGACAACTAAGAAAGATTCTACAGTTAGTGATGATGCGAGTGGACTAGAAGTTGGAAAGAAAAGAAGTTTAGTTTATTATGATGCAAGTAACAAGAAGTCGCAATGGTTGATGCATGAGTACACTACTATGAATCCTAATATTCCAGTTGGAAGCATAGAAGATAAGATGAAGGTATGTAATATTCTTTAGTTATGTTGATGTAGTGACTGATATTTGTTGTATGTGATATGACTTACCAACTTTTGTTATGTTCATGTAGTTGACTCATTGGGTGTTATGTGAGATCTACAAGAAGAAGAAATCAGATGGTAGCGAACAACCTGTTCTCAGTGCAAGGAATCAACACTTAAACGAACTTTCACGCAGACAGAGAATATCAATGCATCACCAAGGAAGCAGTTATCAAGTGAGTGCTTCAACACATGTCTTTCAACAACAAGTTCAGAGCACATACCAAGATAATCAATCCGTTGAGTCGAATGAAGATACTTTTTTCTTCACTGAAGAAGAAGCATCGGAACTTCTTAAGGATTACGCCGATTCCTTAAAACCTGGTTATCGATTTTGTCCTACCCACTCAGAGATCATAGTTCACTACTTACAACCAAAGATTGAAACTGGAGAGCAACACCCCAAGTGTCGGTATTACATTGCTGATTTTTATGGAGACACTCCTGATAACCTTGCTGGTAAGTAAATTTCTATCGAACAACATTGATATTATCTAAATGTTATCTGTAATGTTTATAATCTTAGTTGATTGTTTCTTGTTTAGTTTGTCTTTTCAAATGTTGAGTGTTTTTTTGTTTCTAAATTGTTGTGCTTGTGTTGATAACAGCAAATCATAGGCATTGTGAAAACAAATGGTACTTTCTGACGTCAAGGGACCGAAACTACCCAAATGGAAGCCGCCCCAATAGAAGAACCAAGAACTTTGGTTTTTGGAAGGCGAGTACTTCAGATAAAGTAGTTTGTGATGATGTGACCGGAGAAATTGTTGGAAGAATGAAAAGTCTAGCTTATTATGACAAATACAAACGCAAGACGCCTTGGCTAATGCATGAGTATATCAACAATAATCCCAATATCCCAGTTGGAAGCAGAATAGATGAAATGATGAAGGTACATACTTAAGCTTTTTTACGTTGTTATATTTAAGCTTTTTTATGTTGACAATAGTATATATCTGGAACCATTCAAGATAACTTGTAGTTTTTCTATCCAGCTTTAGCTTTCATATCTATTATCTGGTTAGGCTTTAGCTTTTTACACTTAGTAATACAATGTATCTTTTTATAACTAAGTGTTCATTTCTTTTCATGCAGTTGAGTGATTGGGTGCTAGCTAAGATTTACAAGAAGGATGATGATCAAAATGATAACAATAATGGGACAGATCAAGTTGAAAACATGATGAATCTGAAAGAGCTAATGGAAGACCAAAACCAGCTTCAAGATGAACCTTTACCACAGCGAAGAAGATTATCCATGGACCAAGAAAGCAATCAAACAAATGGAGCTCGATGCATCCAAATACAAGAAAGAAATCATTACTCTGGAGCTGATCCACCAATGGTGGCACCTGTGCAGTTTATCTGTGATTCAGATCAACAATTAGCCATTCAACGAATGGATACGCTTAGTGGTTCGAATCTGATACAACCAACATTTCAAGATCCTTCTCAAGGTATTGTTACAGAACAAGTCCAACCCTCCTATGGTAGCTTATCTTGTGAGTATCATCACAATCAAACAATGTCCACTTCAACCAACAATTTTCGATTTTCGAGTGACGCTTCTTGCTCTTGTTCAACAGTTAGGAATTCAATGGCTTCATCAAATGTTCTTCAACAAACATACAACAGCTACCAAGATACAGAGGAGGCCCAATCCACCTTACAAAATTTTCTGGATCAACCCTTGGAGTGGAATGAAGATGACCTCAAAGAAATTATGGAAAGTCTTGATGAAGATAATATGAGCTGCCAATCTTCAACAAATGTTCTCCAACAAGCTTACAACAACCACCAAGATACTGAGCAGCCCCAATCCACCTTACAAAGTTTTCCGGATCAACCCATGGAGTGGACTGAAGATGACCTCAACACAGAAATATTTGAAAATCTTGAAGAAGATAATTTGAGCTCCCGATCTTCAATAGATGTTCTTCAACAAGCTAATTAACAACTGCTAACAATGTGGGCGAGCCTGTCATGTGCAAGTTGTTTGCGAGTACTTGTTGATTGCTGCTATGAAGTGCTTCTCGTTGCTAGGCGGCAAGATTGTCCGGATCATTTGTTAATTTGTCTTTGGTTGCTGTAACTTTTCCTCGGGGCTTGTATGGGACTGCATCAAAAACACCGCGGAGTGAAAACCGGTGGCGTGGCTTCCGCGGGTGAGGATTTTTCTCTTGTCTTGGTTATCTGTAATTGGCAAGAGTTTTTTCATCCTTTTTGTAGTCCTCGCAGTTAAAGTCTCGAGAGGAATCTAGAATGTGTAAATTTGTTTATTTCTAGATTTGTATTTGTACTATTTGGCTTCTAGTGCCTTACTAGTAGCTATTTTTAATATAATTATGCCGTTAAAAAAAAGTACACGATATATTAATATTTATTCTAGTTTTGGCTTCTAGATTTGTATTTGTACTCGTTGGTTTACAATTCTTTAATATTTATTTAAGTTGCTTCGCAAAATTTGAACTCTTGTAAAAGAGTGATAAGCTTATAGAATTCTGGCATTAAGAAACTAATTGACCTACATCATCATATCAGTGTGGCGTAGATAAATTCGGTATTTTCCGCAATAAGAACACATGTGCGAGATACACGCACTTGCATAATCACTTTTATAATTGTCATGATTTAATAAGATCAAATACCATCTCATTCTACAACTAATACACATATAGATATGATATAACATAATCACAAAAGATATCGATCACAGCAACACCCTGGGCAAAGCTTTACAAGAAGAAAATGATCATTGTTAAAGTCGAATTCAAAAAAGCACGTGAATTTTTAAATTAAACTTGTGTAGATTCTACTATAATTCCAGTGAGGTTTAGCATACCTTGGCGCAATAGAATTAGATTTTGTATAAATTTGGCTGAATGAATATCGCAACCCGGAATTTAAGCTTGAAAAGGGTCTTTGACATGGTGACCTTTTATCCCCTTCCCTCTTTAGCTTTGCGGCGAAAGCCCTTAATGAAACGCCCAAACCAGATTTACATTTTTTTACGAGGCCTCTACGTCGTAGAGGCCATTGTGCTTCTACGACATAGAGCTTCTACACCATAGAGGCTAAGAGACTTCTACGTTGTAGCTAGTGCTTTTGAATCAAGTTTTCCTAAATCGGCTTAAAACAACGCAAAACACACTTTTAACATAAAACAAACACTTTAGACCTGTGCATAATCACATATAATTCATATAAATTTACGACCCGTTTGACTCAAAATGAGTTATAGTGGACCTTGTCCCAAACACTCTTTTCACTGCACAAACAAAATGTAAAGTAAAATAAACCATTTAACCCGAACTTTTACCTAAAATACCCCGTTAGTCCCAATTTCAAAATTAGTCTGCCATCCATCCCCCTTATCTCCATTTCGCATCACCTATAGTCCCTTTGACAAAATCCCGTTAGCCTTCGTCTTTGACCCCCTCACGTGCACTACACGTGAGAGTAAATTTGTCATTTATCATGTGTGATGTACTTCATAGCCTAGTTAATTGCATAAAGTCTTTGACTTCGCTTTTTAATCTTCGTCTACCACCTGACACAAATATGAAGAACTTCAAACTAAACACAAACACATACGACTTCCTCACCCGCAACTTCAATCTTAGAAATCGTCAATCTACTTTTCACCTACCATACTAAACACTTCAAAACAGAAAGTTTGTAGTTACATTTTCACTTAATTTAACTTGTGATATATATGATTTACCTTTTTGTTGAAACAGCCACTAAATTGTTTATGGACACTTTAATGGACAGGCTTTTTGGGCTTTTGGCTAAATGTCACATGTGATATTATAACTAGTATTCATACCGGCCGAAAAGTTCTCTAAAATGTTAAAATGTTAAAATGCTCACTCTTATCCAGCTTTGTGTATGGAGGTGTAGAGCCATATTTGGCCCATCTATTAGTCTGCTAGCAAGTAGCTATAGTGTTATATACAGGAACTTAGGAAATTTTACTTAGTTACCTCACCACAGTTTTTTGGTTGATGGGTTGCATATATACATATATAGTACAAGTTCAAAAATATTTGAACCATAACCGATCGCGCAAAATCTATGTAAAACGCGCCACATGAGAATTGCATGAATTAGTTAACTCAGATTTCATATATGCAGGATCTTCAGTTTATGTATTACCCTTATTTGTGCTTAAAAGATTCTGATACGATATATGTACATAAGATCATTTATTGTAGTTGCAACTTTTATTGGTTGTTGTTCTGTCGGCCATACAAAATGATCCCATGCTTGGTTTCTCTGATCCTATGATGGACTTGTCTTTTCGGCTAATTACTTGATGCCATTATCACATACGTTATTTTCATTCTAGGCTAAAAATGGAATTGCAAAATGGTCTGTGCCAACTGCTGGACTAAATTTTTCCTTAACGAAATCATTTAGCAATATTAATGTTTCATGACTAATATATATGGTATATGGAGTGTTTGGCTAGCTCTTTTTCTTAGTACCCGAAGGTGATCCCCACACGCATATAATTGTTTGTGCTTATGTGCTCACACACACATAAAATTCAAAATGACTCACGAATTTTTACTTGAATAAGAAACTCACTATATCATATTGGCGTACTCTAATCTTGCTAAATTACATAGGTAATGGACCTGAAAAGTGGTGTGTTTGTGTCCCTCTTGTAACATGATCAGGAATAATTAACGAGATTTATAAATCATTTTTAATCTTGGAAGATGGTTTTTTTGTAAGTTTATATTGATATGGCGGTTACCTCATTTTAATAGGCCAACATGATGGGACGAGTTAAAGGGAGCACATGAACTCCAGTGTGGAGTATTGGCTGTTTTAAAGCAACGAGTACGTTAATTGTTACGTTGGTTACTTGGTTAGGCAACAATAGCTATCACACATTCTCTTGTACTCATACCATAAATTATTTTAGGTTAAGATTCTTGTCGATTTAACTCACAGAATCATGACAAAAACTTTGATATTCAAGCTCAATCGAGATGAAGAAAAAGATTGTTTCTTCCTAGAAAGGTAGAAAACTATCAATTCTAACTTACAGGATAACAAGATTAAAAAAAATAATAATAAATAAGTCAATAAATAATAACAAATCTTTCTTTATATATGAATCAATTCTGGATTGTATGACTTGGGCCTGTATAGCCCATGAGTATCATATATGTCCCAAACTCCTAGCACACAACTCATGCACTTCTCAAAACTACGTTTGAACTCTCACAAGGTCGAAACAAAAATCATACAAATATACAATTATCATTTCTTACAGAATAACATAGCATCAATCATACTCACTTTTAAATTCGAAATCAATATACTTTTCAAATAAAGATATTCACAATCTTCTATACTATATACAAGAAAATTGAACATATAAGTCCATCTGAACTAGAAAATGACAATCCATCAAATCCACAAAAAATATATGATTTGGGTTTTAGCACTAAAAATTAAATCAACTTTCTAGAATAATCTGTTTTGCTTTTAACTTTGTTGTTACGAACTCTATTTTTGCACAACGTTAATAACCGGTATTATTTTCCGGCTCACACGCCTCGCTCTAGGCGCCGAATTTCTCTATTCCGCACTTCTATTCATCATATCCATATACCGTTGTAATGACTCTTGTCTTTGTAGCCTCATTTCGTCATTAAACTTCTTAATAAAAGCCTCAACTCGTCTATTCAACTCATCCTGACTCGGCGATCCTTCTTTCCTCAACTTTCTGCTAGCTAGCACACGATCTGTATGGTCGTTAACTGTTTCTAACTTCTTCATTGCATTATTATCTAACTTCGGCTCATGTTGGTTGTGGTTCTCGAATGTGTCTGACTTTTTTAAGTGACGATTTAACGGGATATGACGGCCGTCAGTTATCGTCTTCCATGTGCTCTCTAATGTCTCGTGCTTCTTTGGCTTTGACACTCTTAAAGATCTCACACCTGCTTAAACATTAATTAGTTAAATATTCGGTACAATGAGTTTTAGAAAATCTCATGTTATATTTATCATGCTTAAAAATAATTGTTTACTGCCAGAAGTAATAGTCTCATACGATTGCTAAAAAAAATAAAGCACTAAAAATATAATTTTTTTCTAAAAATAGATGCTTTTGTAAGAACAATATTTTTTGGTTTTGGAAAGAGGGGGTAAAACTTAGAAGTTACACAAGATATATAAAAGTTACCTTCAGGATTAACAATCGTTTTAAGATGGAGAGATGAAGGGGTGTTTGTTTCGGCTTATATAGCCGGCTTATTTGGTTTTGGGCTTTTGTTTCGTAAGCTATTTTTTGTGGCTTATTTTGAAACTTTTCGGCTTATATAAGTTTATTATGTCATTTTAAAATATATAAGTTGAAAAGTTTAAAAATAAGCCACAAAAAATGAGCTTATGAAACATAAGCCCAAAACCAAATAAGCCCTAAGTCAGCTATATAAGCCGAAACAAGAGATTAAACTTAAAAGTTACTCAAAATATATATAAAAGTTACCTTCAGGGTGAAACTTGCCGGTCAACTTCCGTTGACCGGCAAATCTAGAACTAGCTAACGGCTTCTCCCTCACCGGAACAACATACTCCGTTTGAACCTTCTCCACCGGCGAACGCCACGTGGACCTCGTCACTTCATACTTATCTTCAGCTTCATTCACAACAACTACCTCTTTCTCATCAACCACCACCGGTTCATCATCAATAACCTGATGTTCAACCTCATACACCACAGGAAGCACTTCAGGGACCGTATTCACAGCCTCGTAAACAATCACGGGTGGGAGAGGATCCAACGCCTGAGCCTGAACCTTGTGGTTGCTGTGATGGAAACGTGACGTGGCAGCGATGGTGATGATGATGGTGTTGATGATGACGTAAAGATAAGGCGGACGGAGCCATGAGAGGATGGTGGAGTAGAACACTGGTATGTCGTTAACTGCAAAGGCTAAGATTGATGGGATGAATAGGTTCAAGAGTGTTGCAGTTGATAAAACTATGAGGGATGTTAGCATGATTCTGAATGAAAGTGTTTTTGATGATGATGAACCCATTTTTGGATGTGAAAAGCTTTTGTAAAGTTAAAGTTTTGTATGTGAAAATGTTGTGTGTGTGTGTATGTGTGTGTTTTAAGAATGAAAAGTGAAGATGATACTAGGTTTAAATAAAGGATCATTGTTACAATTTGGTCCTTTGGTTTATTGGAAGTTGTATATTGTTTTATGCTTGACATATGAAAGTTATGCAATTTGATCCATTAAAATTATCCTTGTGTAGTGGTTGTGTTGGTTCTTTGTGAGCATTTGAATCTTAATATGTTTGTATATATATATATTCTTTTTCCTTTTTTTTTTTTTTTTTTTTTTTTTTTTTTTTTTTTTTGAGAATTAATAAGGTATGTAACCAAAACTAAGAACTAAACAAATCACTCCTTGTAAGCGAGGACGGTTATTAAAAAAAGAAACATCTCACATAATACATTGATTTGAAGAAAAAGAAAATTGAGCAATCAAATGAGCTATTTATATGTTTACCGCACGAGAATGTAAGTTGCAAGTTCTTCGATCAAATACAAATGTCATCAATAAGAGCATTTAGGCTCCAAGGTAGGGCAGTTTTCGAAGACGATAAAGAAATCGGTATTTGAGAGTCTGATTCCACAATGGCACCACGCCACCCTTGATTACACGCTAAATAACATGCACAATGAATAACAATAACTTCACCATGTATGGGAGATGTGGCAAAAATGTTTGTATTTCACAAACAAGAGTTTGTTGAACTAAAATTATGTTTACATTCAATTCATTTTTAGTGTTTTAAGTGAAATGAATGGTTAACAAGTTCATGAAGGTGTGACCAGTTCGCTAAAAAACTTGTTTATGAAAGTTCACTTACATTTGTTTACATTTATGAACGTCTGATTATATGTTCGTTAATGCTTGTTAGGTTTATTTTGAATATGCTATAATGTCATTTTTTTTGGGTAAAGTTTTTTTTTTGGTAAATGTATTACTCCAAAAAAGCATTTAATACATAGGATGTGGGTGAAATCCCGCATCTCAGCCCATTATATGAGCAAAAGAAAACACCTTATGTGCTTTAAACCATACATATCATAAGAATGACATCCAGACTTATAAACATACTATAAAACGACCATTAACGACAAGATTTTTGACTCACAATGACACCAAAAATAACCATATCATTTAACTTGACCTCGAAGAGTGATATCGAACACATTACAGAATGCTAATTATTGTTTTATTAATCCAAAAGCATCATTCTCATAACCATCATAAATATCATAATCTTCATCCTCAAGAAAGTTTGCATCGTTCGGACCACCACCAGCTCGATTCGCTAAAGAAGCCATGAATCAAGTCGTTTCATCATCTACCTCCTCAACTTTACTATCCGAATTACCTTCTTAATCTCCCATTGAAGTACTACGCATAGATGACGATTCAAAATTCAGCCGCTTTTCAATGTTCGATTGATGATCATACGACCCAATTGTATTTTCGATCGTAGTTTTTATCATTTTGTCCATTTCCATCTACACAACTCGCCTCTTGTGCAATAGGAGTTTTATTTCGGTCAATACCCCCTCCGTCGTCCATGTCCACTATATTGCACAAAGCTTCAAAAGAAGTTGCAATGGTAATATTAGTACCTTTTTTAGCAATCGCTCCATTTGTTTTTCCTTGTGTCGTCATTGTCTTCTTATTAGGTTGAATTGGTTTATAGACCATGTGAGACTTCGAACCAATATGAATTCCATATACAGTTTGCCTTTGAGTCTTCAATTCTTCAACTTTGGAGTCTTCATGTTCAAATCGGATACAACTTTCTTAAGACAATGATACAACGAATGACCAAATAACTTACAAGTTGAACATCTAATAGGTTTTCACTTGTACTCAACACGAATAGTGTGTAAGATGTATCCATCACATTCAATTTTAGGCACAACCACAACAAAAGTATCTTTCAACTCAATGTCGACAGTAATATCAATCATGAATCTCACGAAACTGGACCGACCCCATGAATCCATGCACATAGAGGTTGTATACGTATCTAACATAAATTCCTAATGTACACTTGAGTTCATTTATATTCATTTAGCGTCTTAATGAACTAGTATGAAAGCTCGTCCTATTCTGTTACATCTCTATTAATTCTAATGAGTATTATAAAAGCTTTATATTAACATCATCAATGTCATTATGTGAACATGTTAGATACTCTAAATTGCATGTATGATTAACTACTTTTTTGGACGAAGGGGCTTCATGGATTATACTTAAATCTTAAGGGTTTTGGAAATGAAAGTTTGACAAAGAATAAATAATGATAGAAAATAAAGGATGGCCGTTGGATGATTTTTAACGAGTGATGGCTTTGAAGTTGGTCAACCGTGTGAATCTTATTTGCCATGCCATACTTGGCTTGAACCATATGGCTTACATGGCCCCAGCCACTAGCGTCCATACCATTAAAATAAATTCCCTCTTTTTTTAATTTTAATATTCAACATTTAATTAATTTTTGATTGGGCTATATGGAATATATCTGAATTTTCTATGAAATTCCAAATTTAAAATATAACGCGCCAAATATGCATAAAATAGAAAAGTATGGTAAATAGATAAGAAATTTCGCATCCAGAATATTTTTTAAGGTGTAAAAAAATAGTTCACCCGAAAATTTTATATTTCAAATTATGATTTTTAGAAAAATTGTTTTGATAGAAATACAACCTTTTTTTTTTTCCGATATCAAATGTATACAATGCTAATTATACTATAACATCTAGCTAGTTTATAAAATTAATAATAATCATGCATGCAGTCGCGTAAACTAGATATGTAGATAACAAAACAACATGCAAAACTGATAAAAATTATTATAAATGTTCTGAAAAAAGTAAAACAATTAGGTTTAGATTAAGAAAAAGTTAACGATAAACACGGAAAATGGCACAATGGTACCTAACATTATTTCTTTGGATCAGTCACTAATCAATACAGCTAGTTGTGTGTTAACATACGGAATTTAATGATCTTGACATATTTCTTGCTTTTCAAGGATATTAAGTCAAGTAATTTGAACTACTTTTACTCCGTATGTGTTAAAATTAGTGATTGAAACAAGACCGGTTAATCACCGTCTAGCCAATAATCGGCCACTAACTTTTTTGATTTGTGTAAATCGGTCAAACAAATCAGTCAAATGTGGTCAACAGCGGTCAACGGCGTCATCAATGGTCAAACTTTCCGGAAACCTGCAAATCTCGCTGGAAATACTCAAAACTCGTCGTAAACTTGTTTTAATCACTTATGTTCGTTGTTTATATGTATTGCAAGTTGTTTTTTAAGGAACATCTTTCCGGGATACCCAAAACTCGCTGAAAATATCAAAAACTTACCGGAAATGTCAATCCGATTAATCACAGATTAATCCTATCTAGACCTATTGCAAAATATTCAATCGACCGACTACCAATTCGTAATTTTTACAACCTTGGTTAAAATAAGAAAACTACTTCTATTAAAACCATTAAAGTGGTATTTTTGTCCTTGTACAACAAAAAAGACTTGTATCCTTTGTTCAAGTAATGTTTATGCAGTGCTAATTTATCTTTCTAGATAACCATAAATCAACATCATATCCACTTCGTATAAGAAAGTTACTTCGAAACTTCACAAAAGGTACAAATTTTACGAATAAAAGTATCTAAAGTTATTCATTTCGATGACCGACTTTACAATGTGACGTTGTTACCAGTTTACTAGCTACCGACCTATCAACCAAATTATTAAATGAAATGAATTACTCCCTCCGTCCCAAATTTTAAGTCCAGTTTGACTTTTCAAAGTCTTTTTCTTCCGACTTTGACTGTAATTATTTTTTTTCGTGTTATATAATACTTGATGAAAAGTATACCAATGAACATACATTTGAAACACAAATCCATTCATATATTTTTCATCAAGTATTATATAACACGAAAAAAAATAATTACAGTCAAAGTCGGAAGAAAAAGACTTTGAAAAGTCAAACTGGACTTAAAATTTGGGACGGAGGGAGTAATAGTATTTCAGTATTGCTAAAAATAGCAAAGTGATTAACTAAGCCTATGCGCAGTGGAGCCGGTTGGGCTCGGTTGTCACCTTCGGTCGAGCTCGGTTGTCCCCTTGTGGAGGTCTCGGTCGGCGTCGGTTGGGGAGAGAAGCAAGCCCTAGTCGGTTGAGCACACAACCGAGTTTCACAAACTCATTATTCTCTCTTTTTTCTTTCTTTTCTTCTTTTAATTCTTTTTCCTTCTTTTAATTCTTAAGGAAAAAAAAAAAAAAAAAAAAAAAAAAAAAGTTTTTTTGAGATCTGCAGGAGGACATCAGTGGAGAAGAAGACTTTGCCTTCTTTTTTTTTTTAATTCATTTTTTTATTTTACTTTTATAAATAATGAATTTACAGCCTAAACCTTTGAAGTTTGATCTTATTATCATTTTTATCTTATACTTTTAATTTTCTTATATTTTAACATAAAGAATGTATAAAAATTAATTTATATATAACGTCTACGTTTTATTAGTTTAAGTTTTTAATTATTGTTGTAATGTTAAATATTTTTATTAATGAATTTTAATTTTGTTTTTAAAAATATTTGAATTAAAAAAAAATAAATAAATAAATAAAAATAAAAAATAAAATCTCAGATCACCACTGTGGCAACTAGGTCGTCGTCAGATCGTCGGAGAGAGAAAGCTGATGTGACGACGACGAACTAGGTCGCCATTGTGCATAGCCTAATATACCTATCATGAAGTTGTCCCACTTTGAACTGTAGCATGTCATGCCGCGTGAACAAAAATAGTGATGTGCATGATTTTAATGAAAAGTTATATGTTAAAGTTTTGAGTACTACAAAGTTATTTACCTTATTGTCTAGGAATTATGGATGTGGCTTTTTTTGTTCATGATATTCGGGAAGGACGAGTCTTTTAACTCAGATGTATGTGGTCTCATCGGTTAATCTCGGGATCATTTTCGACCTTTCTCTGGCCTCCTTCAAATGTACACACCTAGTGAGGTTTGAACCCTTGACCTTTATTTGAAAGCCAAAGACCTTACCGTAGATGATTTGATATACGGTATTTTCTCATTCAAATTATCAGTGAGTGCGACTCTTTAACTCAGAATTATGCGGCTTAGTTGGAGTGTTCCCGTGATTTTCGCGATCATTTTCGTGACTACTTACAAAATGTTTATGCTAAGAGTTTCGAACCTCAAAATTATTTTTGGAATAACAAGGCAACTAACTAGGGGTGTCCAAAAAAACCGAGGAACCAAAAGAACCGAGGAACCGTACCGGTACCGTACCAGAACCGAACCGTATATTAGAACCATGGTACGGTTCTTGGTTCCTAAAATTCCAACTTTTCGGTTCTCGGAACGGTTCGGGTCGAAACCGTTCGGTTCCGGTACTTTCCCGAAAGAACCGACTACTTTGAAAATATGAAATTTTATAGGATTAATCTGAGACATTGTGTAATGTGTATAGCCTTTTAAGAAAATAGGAAAAAAAAAATCCTATTCATTATTAAGCTGTAACATAAAAAATCTAAAATTTAACAACACATAATAAAATTAAAACCCCAACTTTTAATCCATTCAAAGATCATCATCATCATTCATCAACATGAAAGTAAGTTTCTCTTGAAATCATTATCGTAAATTTGATAGTAATAGAAAAATCATTATCGTAAATTTTATGGTGATTTTAGTTTTTTCATATTCTTGAATGAGTCACTTGATTTTTCTATTGTAATTTGACGAATTTGTAGTTAACAGATATTGATCACACTATGACATATATGTACTGTAGTTAACGAATATTATAAACTTAGAAGACACATCGATATAAAATAAGAATTTGTATTCGTTAACTACATATTCTATTTTTAGTGACGATGTTGTTGTTATACAACACTTAGGTACCTAAGTACCTAAGTATGTTTAAATAATTTATTTTTTTCTCACAAGTACCTAAGCATGTTTTTTATGAATGATCGATGACGAAAAAAATAAATTATTTAAACATTTAGGTACTTGTGGGAATTACCGAAAAATCCCGTACCGGAACCGAGTACCGTACCGATACCGAACCGAAGAACTTGGGACGGTTCTTGGTTCCACTTTTTCTATATTTTCGGTTCTCGGTTCTTTCGGTTCCGATTCCGGTTCGGGACGGTTCCAGTACCATGGACACCCCTACAACTAACATCTATTCCTATTTGGTGGTGGTTTATTTAACTTTTTATGTATATGGTTCTAATAAATGTTTTATTTTATAATCTTGACTTGGTATTAGTATCTGATTAAGTTTGTTTTTAATCTTTCACTTTCATCTATCCTACCATCACTAATAAAATATCGTTCATGCTATAAATATCTTACAAAATTTGTAGTTTGACAAAGCATAAAATCTTACACGTCCCTAGTTTCCAATGTTATTTAAAAGTAATTTTCAAACTATGGTCAATATATTTAGTTGGTAATATAGTTATTCTTTCTAGAAAAAGAATAATCACTCCTTTATTATAATTAAAAAGTAACATAACATACCACATAAGGCTAAACTTGGCTTAGACAATGACAAATATTTATATTAACATATTGTTTAACTAATAGGTAAGGTACACATTCGATCATTGAATACTAAAAAAAAAGAGCTTAATATTCTTTTCTTGTCGCTTAAAAAGAAACCCTCAAACTCATAATTGGTATCGAATAGCAAACTTCCATTTGTATGTCACCTGCTCACTCTTTGATCCTTAATGACAGGTCACCAACCAAAATGTCAACTAAAATCCCTGATTAGCAAAAGTTAATTATAGTTATTGAGGTGTTTTCTTACTAATGGTCAATTAGGTTAACTCATTTAGCAAAACACAAAGAAAGTTATTTTAAGATACATTATGTCACAAATTTGTATAGTTCATCATATTATAAGTATACTTGGTATCGAATAGAATTACTTATCGTTGCTTCTTTAACATGCTCTGTCGGGATTGGTTATTGTCGTTGTTGATTCTTGCTTATTTCAGTCACATAATAGTCTCTCGATGAACAATTTTATGCATATTATACGTATACTTGGTTGTCGAATATTTAGTTCTAAATACTTGGTTAGGCGCAAAACTAATTGTCAAAAGATAAAGCAAAATCACTTGCGCATCATCATTCAATTAGTATTTGTCACTCTTGCAATAATATGAAATGTCATCTTGCTATCTCAATGAACAAAATCACATGCACATATGAATATATTTCATTATTTAACAAAATAAAACGAGTACCCGTGCATAGCAACAAAATTTTATCGTTGCACATAATTATGATTGTGATATTTTGGTTAGGTATTTCATATAGCATTTATTCATATATATACACCGTAAAAAATCAAAATGTAACTGTAAATTATTGAAACGTATACTGATTTAAGTAAAAGAACAGATAGCTAATTTCAATATTCAAAGTTTTAAGTTTTTTTAATTAGTTTTCAGCTTTCCATTTAAATGGAAAAACAAATTAGTTTCTTAAACTGGTTTTAAATTTTTAATTTTCACTTTTTTAAATAGCATAGATAAACCAACTATTTTCCACATCAAAACATTTCATTATAATATTTGAATAAAACAATATCACAGTATTGATAACAACAATACTTATAATCTTACTGAAACAGGATAAATATGACATATCAATTTGTTTGTTTTTTTATGCCCCTTTAGAGCGTGTCCATTCATCACGCCGTAACGGCGTTATAGCCGGCGTTAATGTTGTTGGAGGGCATGCGAAATAACGGCGTTATAGGGGTGGCGTTGGCTCCTTAACGCCCGTTAAGGGCAAGAAAAAAAAATCGAAAATGTTACAAATTAGCCCCTCTAACGTTACATTTTTTAAAAAAATTTACATAAAACCGCCTAACGGCTAGTTTAAAAAAAAAAACAATAAAAATTTCAAAAACATTATTTACCACTATAAATACCAACTAAAACTCTATTTTTTTCACACTTCCTCTCACACTTTATATACTTCCTCTAACACTTTCATAATTCAAGAATCAAGTTCGTTCACAATGGATCCAAATGAATTTGGTGATATTCCTCTGTCTTGGTCAGACAGAGAAGACCTAGCAGACTTCCAATTTATGGCGTCCGCGTACGAGTATCACCTTCAGTTGGAACAAGAAGAAAGTATTGAATCTCAACATCCTACTCGTTCTCGTACCCATATATATCGTGAACGTGAGCTTGCCGAGGAACGTCTGCGCAACGATTATTTCGTACAAGGTTGTAAGTATTCAAACCGGAATTTTCGTAGAAGATTTCGTATGAGCCGGAAACTATTCCTGCAAATAGTTGAAGGTATTGAATCTTATACTTCCGATAATATTCCAGATCATTTTAATTACTTTAGGCAAACACCCGATGCTTGTGGTCGAATGAGTATAAGTGCTCTAATAAAGTGTACGTCTGCCATACGCCAATTGGTGTATGGCACCTCACCCGATGCATTTGATGAATACTTGCAAATGGGTGCGAGTACTTCACAATTATGTCTTGATAATTTTAACAAATGTATTATTGATTTGTTTATGCCGGAGTATTTAAGAAAACCAACATGGGCCGACATTCAAAAAATTTATCAACAACATGAAGAAAAACATGGTTTTCCGGGAATGCTTGGTAGCATTGACTGTATGCACTGGGAATGGAAAAATTATCCAGAGGCTTGGCAAGGGCATTTTGCTAGGGGTAATAAAAAAAATACCCAACAATTATGATTGAAGCTGTTGCTTCTCAAGATTTATGGATCTGGCATGCATTTTTTGGGATGGCGGGGGCAAATAACGGTATTAATGTTTTAGATAACTCTCCGTTATTCGACGACCTTCTTGCTGATAATGCCCCAAGAGCACCTTATATGGTCAACGGAACTAGGTATGAACATGGCTATTACTTGGTTGATGGAATTTATCCACAGTGGGCAACTTTCGTCATATCCTTTACGGCAACAACTGATGAAAAACATACGTACTTTAAAAGGAGACAAGAAAGTGCCCGAAAGGATATTGAACGTGCTTTTGGTGTTCTTCAAGGCCGTTGGGGTATACTACAACAACCGACACGTCAATGGGAAATTGCCACGATACGTAGAATCATGTATTGTTGCATTATTTTGCATAACATGATTATAAAAGATCAAAAATTTGCATTACGTGAATATAATGAACTGTGGGTGGATCCGTCAGCAAATTTGAGGCAACGAAGATGGGTCGAAAGATGTGATACTCACAGTCGTAAGGCAAAAGAAATACACGACCGACAAACGCATACCTAACTCCAACAGGACCTTATGGAGCATGTTTGGCTGAAAAATTTTGAATGACATGGACAACAACAAGAGAGCGACGATGATGAATAAGCATTTGCTATGTTTTGTTTTTTTTTCGTTGTCATTTCCTTTATGTTGTAACGTTTAATTTGCGGTGTGTTTTTTTAATTTCGATGTATTTTTTATTTCGTTGTATTTTTTTTATTATTTTTTTTAATCTCATATTGTAATATGTTTTCAATTTTAATGAAATGTTTGTTTTAGTTTAATAAATGAAGTGTTTGTTTTAGTTTAGGGGTTGAAATTGAAAATATGAAATGTTATTGATGTTATTAGGATGTTATAATTGTGGGTATTTTTTAGGGATGTTAATGTTAAATATTAAAGCTGATGTGGCGTTGACGTGAACTGTGTTATTGGGTGTTATGGTGTTATGAATGGAGATGCTCTTACTTCATTCACAAGAAGGGCATCAATAAACATATGCCAACTTGGATATTGTACAATAACAAAATAAATTTTTGTAAGTGATTAAGATAATTAGGGGTTAATTAAGGAGTAAGTAACATGGTGACAAGGTTACCCCACGACACGAACGGGTGACAAAATGGACCACTGAAAGAGAAGGTTCAAGATTATGATTATGTATATTATATGGATCTTAAAATCCGGCCCGGGCCCTTTTATTTGTCGTCTAGTAACTTGCACTCATCCATCCACCCAAAAACCTCTTTTCTTGTGGTGGTCGGTTCATTCATGTACGAAAATACAAACAAATTTCATTTTTCCAATTGTGATAATAACACATATACAAGTGTAAAAGTATTTGTAATTGTTGTCATTCTAGAACCTATTATTTTTTATTTTATAACATAAAACAAGTCTCACATGCCCTAACAACAAGATTTGTATTGTAGTTTTTAAATTTTATTAAAATTTGCTCTCCCGGTCATAACTTTCTGGCTCCGCCTTAAGTTATAAGCAATACTTGAACTCGCAACCACTAGTTGAGGAGTTTCTCACACAATATGAGGTACCGTTGAAATACAAGTTTTTTTTGTTAAAACATATAGTTATTGATGCATTGGTGAAAAAAGTTTTCTTTTAATGAAATCAAGTGTCAAAAACTCAAAATGGGTTTGTATTTGAGAAGGTTAATTCATTGATACTTTTACATTACCAAATTCCATGCGTACTACAAAAATTTCAAAAGAATATTGAGTTTATAGTTCACATCTCAAACTTTAACTCTTCCAACTTTAAGAATAAGATATCATACCTGATAAAATCTCAAAAGAATTTGGTCCACATAAATGAAACATGTTACACAAAATTGTGTGAACCAAAAGCACCAATTTTATTTAAAAAAAAAAAAAAAAAAAAAAAAAAAAAAAAAAAAAAAAGGTATAATATCGTTAAACAAAATATAGTGGTTGCAAACTTGCAATAATATATATGCACACTCTGTTGGGATAAAGTCTGACCGAGCCTATGGACAGTCAAAACAGTTTCCAAGCATATGGAAGTTTACAATTCTAGTCTAATTAGGACTCCTTATATGTTAAGGACTATCTTGCTTTATTAGAATTGTAGTAGGATTAGAAAGCAAATTCTAACACCTATATATACAAACCGAGCTGTGGTTTGTCATTAATGCATTCAATATCAGTTTTTGTAAGCAAGTAATTTTCTGATTAATACTAGTGAGCATATTCTAGTATCTGGTTATCGTTTTTGTCTTTCTGCTTGTGAACTACGATCAGTTGTGGGTCTTGAATTGGTATCAAGAGCAAGGTTCCAAGTTCAGTCGATCACTAAAGGGTTCCAAGTAGTCGATCACTGAAGGTGTTCCAAGCTTAGTCGATCACTAAAGGGTTCCAAGAAGTTGATCACAGAAGGGTTTCCAAACAGAAGGGTTTCGAACACAAGTCGACTAAAGGGTTTCCAAGAAGTCGATAAAGTTTCAAACTTTAACTTGGTTTACTTAGGCAAGAAGTAAAACAAGCGTGTTCTAGGGCTGGAAGACAATCCAACTACACCGGTAACTTACAAAAGGCGTTCAAGAAGGATGGTGCAAGGCGAGTTGAGTCAACCACCAATTGAACATTCTAAAACGGCTCTTCAATGTCCAATGTTAACAAGCACGAATTATAACATATGGGCAATAAGAGTTAAAGCGATATTCCGAGTCCATGGAATACTCGATGCACTGGAACCAGGGGAAGGAACACAAGTTGTTGCTAAGCAAGATCACATGGCAATTGCGTTACTTTTCCAGGCGATTCCAGAAGAACTAGTTTTTCAAGTTTCACAATTCAACACAGCCAAAGAAATCTGGGGAGCTTTGAAGACCAGGTATGTGGGTGTTGAAAGGGTTCGAGACGCGAGGTTGCAAACCTTGGAGACGGAATTCGAATCTTTAAAGATGAAAGTCAACGAATCAATCGATGACTTTGCGGCTAGGTTGGGCAAAATTGTAACTGAAGTCAATAGCTTGGGAACAATTTCTGAAGACAAGAAACTTGTTAAGAAGCTACTTGCATCCGTTCCGGATAGGTATGTTGCAATCGTTGCCTCAATAGAACAATTTGCTGACTTGAATACTATGTCTTTTCAAGAAGCAATTGGAAGGTTGAAAGCTTTTGAAGGAAGAATGAAGGGTGTTGACACCACTTCTGAAGATCAAGGCAAGTTGATGTTCGGAAGGGCTGAAAGATATGATAAGAAAGGTCGAGGAAGGAATTCTTCTGGTGGCAACGGTAAAGGTCAAAACTTTTCTTCTCAAAACAAATCTCGTGGTAGTGGTCAAGCTAATAACCACAACCGTGGAAACCAAAACAACTCCGGGAGCAATACGGATAAAAAGAAGAACAAAAGTCGAGACCTTTCAAAGATTCAATGCTTCAGATGTGATGAATATGGTCACTTTGCTTCTAACTGCCCTGAACGACGTGAACAGAAGCAAAAGCATGAATCAAACCTTTTGAAAACGGAGGATGATGATGACCCTACACTTTTTATGATGAAAAGAGTTCAAGAAGTAGTTTTCTTGAATGAAGAAAAGATTATCCCAAACCAATTGAATACTAAGCCAAACGAGGAAGACACTTGGTATTTGGATAATGGAGCAAGTAATCACATGACGGGGATCCGAGAATACTTTTCGGAGTTGAATGAGAATATCTCCGGCAGAGTGAAGTTTGGTGATAACTCCTACATCGAGATAAAAGGGAAGGGTTCGATAATCATTGAAGGGAAAACGGGAGAGCAACGGTTAATCACTGGAGTCTATTACCTACCCGAGATAAAAAGCAACATAATTAGTCTTGGGCAAGCTACCGAAGGCGGATGTGACATTCGTATGAAAGGTAACCTTCTTACTATGCGTGACTCAGATGGCAAGCTTCTGATGAAGGTTCCTAGAACAAGTAATAGACTTTACAAGATTAAGCTTCAAGTTGGAAGTCCGGTGTGTCTCAAAGCAAAGATGGAAGATGATGCTTGGTTATGGCATGCTAGGATGGGTCACATTAATTTCGAGACGATGGAATTAATGGCAAGGAAGGGCATGGTTGAAAAGTTGCCAATAATTCATCAAGAGAACAAGTTGTGTGAATCTTGTTTGGTAGGAAAACAAACCAAGAAGTCGTTTCCTAAAGCAGCGAAATTTAAGGCAACACATCCTCTTCAACTCATACATGCCGACCTATGTGGACCAATTTCTCCACCATCCATAGCACGAAACAGGTACATATTTGTTCTTATTGATGACTTCTCACGGTTTATGTGGACTTTTACCTTGAAGGAAAAAGGAGAGGCATTTGAATACTTCAAAAAGTTCAAAGCTTTAGTTGAGAAGAAGTCGGGAAGGAAGATTATAACCCTAAGGACCGATAGAGGAGGTGAGTTCACTTCAAAAGAATTTACCAACTTTTGTGAAAACGAGGGTATAACAAGACATCTAACCGCTCCCTACACACCGCAACAAAATGGAGTCGTGGAAAGGCGAAACCGTACTCTTATGGGAATGACTAGAAGCATTTTGAAAGCACGAGACGTACCAAACTACATGCGGGCTGAAGGAGTTAGACACGCTACATTCTTGATTAATAGAGTTTCAACTCGAGCTCTAGTTAATCAAACTCCATACGAGGCTTTCAAAGGAAAAAAGCCTAACTTGGAGGGTTTGCGGGTATTTGGATGTGTGGCTTATGCAACGGGAACAAGGCCATATTTACATAAGTTAGACGACAGGTCAACACGACTCATTTACATCGGAAACGAGCCAGGTACAAAAGGTTTTCGACTGTTCAATCCAAAACTAAAGACGATAGTGGTATGTCGTGATGCGGAGTTTAATGAGGAACTTGGCTGGAAGTATGTTGCTGGAAGCGAATCACACGAGCTAAACCCAGGTATGTTTGTCATAGAATGGCACGGTTCTATTGATACGGGTTGTGGATTTGTTAACCCAGGTGTGACCGATGAAGTTGAGGCAGAAGATCAAGAGGATGAAAATCATCATGATGTTGATGAAAATCATCATGATGTTGATGAAAATCAACCGGTCAATACCGAACAAGAAGTTCAATTCGAGGCGGATAATGACCCTATTCCTGTGACAGAAACTCAACCAATTATGAGGCGTTCTTCGAGGGTTTCAACTAAGCCAACTAGATTTAATGACTTTATTATGGGGTCTAGTTCAAGAACCTCAGTTGCTAATGAAGATCAAAATCTACTTTTGATTGAAGATGATGAACCAAGAACGTTCCAAGAAGCAAAAGTCTCAAGCAAGTGGATGGTTGCTATGAAGCAAGAGATTGAGTCTATCGAGAAGAATGATTCATGGGAATTAGTTGAAGCTCCGGTTAATGTTAATCCCATTGGATTAAAGTGGGTGTTCAAAATTAAGAGAAATCCGGATGGTTCAATTAATAAGTTTAAAGCTCGTTTAGTAGTAAAGGGTTATACTCAATGTCCATTAGAACCTGGAATGAAGTTAAGCATGGACAAGGAAGGAAAACCAGTTGATGCAACTCTGTTTAGACGACGAGTTGGTTGTCTAAGGTATTTACTACACACTCGACCTGATTTATCTTATTCGGTTGGTTTGGTTAGTCGTTACATGCAAGAACCAAAAGAATCACATTTGGCAGCTGTGAAACAAATACTAAGGTATATCCAAGGTAGTTTGAATTTTGGAATACGATACAACCAAGAGAAGACCAAGGAGTTAGTGGGGTTTAGTGATAGTAGTTTTGCTATGGACCAAGATGATGGTCGAAGCACAACTGGGCATGTATTTTATCTAGGTAAATCACCTATCACTTGGTGCTCACAAAAGCAAAACACGGTGGCTCTATCGTCTTGTGAAGCCGAGTTCATGGCTGCAACTTCAGCCGCGTGTCAAGGGATATGGTTACGTGGATTGTTGAGTGAAATAACCGGAATGGAAGAAAGAGTGGTGGTCTTATTTGTTGACAACAAATCAGCTATTGCACTTATGAAAAATCTAGTCTTTCACGGGAGAAGCAAGCATATAAACACACGTTATCATTTTATCCGAGAATGTGTTGAAAGAGGCCAAGTACAAGTTGAGTTTGTAAGAGGTGATTTGCAACGTGCTGATATTCTGACGAAAGCTCTCGCAAGGATTAAGTTCAAGGAAATGCAAGAGTTACTCGGAGTTGAAGACCTCCCTATCTCGAGTCAGAAATTAGGGGGGTGAATGTTGGGATAAAGTCTGACCGAGCCTATGGACAGTCAAAACAGTTTCCAAGCATATGGAAGTTTACAATTCTAGTCTAATTAGGACTCCTTATATGTTAAGGACTATCTTGCTTTATTAGAATTGTAGTAGGATTAGAAAGCAAATTCTAACACCTATATATACAAACCGAGCTGTGGTTTGTCATTAATGCATTCAATATCAGTTTTTGTAAGCAAGTAATTTTCTGATTAATACTAGTGAGCATATTCTAGTATCTGGTTATCGTTTTTCGTTGAGCCAATATTTAGGCAAACATCTTTCACATGAACCCATTGGTCCACCTAGCTAGTTACAAAGGGAAGAAAGAAAAGTTGGTCTAACCCATAAACCAAAAACTGATGCAAAAAGAAAAACATTTCTTCATTCTAAAGTGATAATACACTTGTCTAACAAGGACTTCAAAATGAGTTGGCTTTTTTTTATACCTAATTTGTAGCTACTATTATATCCTCGGTTAACTATTTAACAAGATAGTGATATATTAACTAACGAAACAATAAGAGAAAACTACATCAAAGGGTATATACACCACTCATGGGCAAACCAAGGAGATTTTCTGAAGGTGCACGAGAACCTCATAGATTTATCTCGAGTAGTGTAAAATTTTGTTAAAAATACTGATTATTTGACAATGAACTTGATCTTAGGAAATTTGTGTTTCAAATCCTTTTTACCTTTTTAGTCTTATAGAATGCACCTAATGACCACTAATCTTATGTTCGCTTTTGACACCATTGGTTATTCAAAACTATACAAAACTTATGTGTTTCCAGTTTCGAGTCACTAGACTCGCCGGTTGCATGAAATGGTAACGGTCGTGCGACATTCACGTGTAACAATTTTATTGGGCCACTATGGCAGGTCGCACGTGCGTGGCCAATTCTTGTGACCTCCACTCGCTTCAACGGGTATATGAGCACACAGGGACGGTTTTTGAGGAGTGCAAGATGTGCGATTGCACAGGGCCACTGCTTGATTAATTCATGCACTTCCCTTTTATATATGTAAACAATATGAGACTCGAGCTTAATTAATTCATGCACTACTTATACATATGTATATTATGTCTGTGTTTGAGGGCCTCTTTGTAGTAATGGCACGGGGCCACTGAAATTCACGAGACGGCCATGTGAGTACGTTATTAATACGGTAACAATATGATTTTTTTTTTTTTTTTTTTTTTTTGGGCTACATATCGAAATCCTATTGGTTTAGATGTGTACCGTGCAAATAAAACATCTACCGTAATTTTCTCAAACGATAATGTGTATGATTTGATTTGTCTAGCATGTATCAAACTAATCAAAGGTTATATCCATTGCATCTAATATATGACAAGACACCTATTTTCGTTCATTGAAACTCGTTAAAATTGATCAAATCTATTTGAAACAGTAATCTATTAATTCCTAAGTCTCTCTTAAGTGTTGTGAACCGGTTATTATTTGTTAGACAATGATAAACCTCGTAGGTATAATTTATTATTGATCATTATTTATAATAGTAAAACTTTAGATGCCTCAAACCCAAAAACCGGATTTAGGCTTATTTATTCTCTAATATTATTTACTAGCAGTAAGTAGAAATGAAAGGGTTTATAGACAAAGATGTCATTAACTTTCTAAAAAAATACATTTAAATTACTAAACTTTCATTTTACTCACTTGTATTACTGAACTTATAGGAAACATACTTTTCTATAATTTCAAAGTTAATCGGAGATACTTAAACGTATATTTTTGGATAAATTAACATAAATGTCGTGTTTTTACAAATTCAGTGTTGTTTACGTACATTTATATAAGTTCAGTAATATCAAAATGTCATGTTTTATAAGTTCAGTAACCTACACAAAATGAAAGTTCATTATCTTAGACGCATTTCTTTGAAAATTTAATGACATATTTGTATATTAACCCGAAATGAAATAGAAAGATGTTACAAAAACCTCTTAATGAAGTATTTAGAATGTCGTTGATTTTCCACTTAAGCAAGTGGGCGTAAGCGTGGAAATGAAGCATCATGTGTGTGCTCCTTTTTGTACCGAAAAAGTAATGTCGGCATGAAGACATAAACTTTCAATAAATAAAATAAAATAGAATGAAAATTTTAAGATTTAAAACCATCATGTGATCAAGAGAATTTAGTTGTCGTTCTAAACTAGTGGTTGCCAACTTGCCATGAAAATATAAAACAACGACACACAAATTCTACTATAAAATCTTGACTTGGGACATTATTGTTAGACGTTATTAATGCATGCCTTATGGGTAGGGATGAGCATCGAACTAGAACCGTACCGATATTGTACTTGTACCTTATTGATATCGTATTGAAATGGTACCGACTTTTGATACACGATACATGACCGGTATCATGAATCGAGCCAAAAAAAATTCGGGACTACTAATATGGTACCGGTACCAAAGTGGGATAGTACCGGAAATTTTTTCGAAATTTGAGTAGTCATGTTTTTTATAATTGAACAACTTATCCAAACACCCATTGGACCCGTTCAATGCCAAACAATAGGCATCTAAAACATAAAAATAAGACTAAAATACACCGTTGGTCCATATACTTGTTACTGCGCATCGCGATGGGACAAACCTGGGCATTATCATCGCCGGAGGTCCAAACATGGGCTTTATATGCCAAACTCGTCCCTTGACCACTAACGCCGAGGTCAACGTCTAATTTATGTTAGTTAGTGGAGGGTATTATAGTCCATACACATTTATACCACACCTTAGTTAATTCTAACCCAAGACTATTCCACCAACACATAAAGGGGTTATTGTTTGAACGAATTATACCATTATACCTGCCCACTTAAGTATGACTTTATAAAAGTCAACTGCTAAACAATGTATAATCTCACAGAATTTTACCCAGGACAAACAAACAAATTTATACATAACCAACTACTTAGCAAGATGACTTATAACAGTCAACTATATGTTCAATGTTTGATGAAACTGAAAAATAACTGATACTACGGAGTCATTGTCTGATACATGGTTATACTGACATTTCACAAAATATAAAAGATGAATTTGGTCTCACTTCAAAACGTTCAACTGCTGAACCTTCAAATGATCTACACATCTCTAATCGATATCCATAAACTGTTGAACCCACAAAACATGAGCCTTAAAGTGATGATGCTACTGCTACCTTGTCTGCAAAAACAAGTATGCAAACAACAAACATATAAGTTAGGTATTGTACTATTACAACTTAATGGAATTAAACACATGACATGGTATTCATCACTGAAACATCACCTAGGATGGCCTTTGGGAGAACAGTGCTAGGACGCAGTTTGTAATCTTTTCTTTGCTCCTAAAAGGTGTCTTAACACCGCTAGAAACATCAGCAGCAGCACCACCAACCCTTTTAGCATTCCCCTTCCCATCAAAACCAGGCAAGTTCTCAACATCAAACCCTGCAAACTCAACCATTTTAGCCTTCCTCTTCCCATCTAAACCTCGCTTAAATTCTTGAACAACTTCCTTCCCCTTTTTTTTGTACAAAACATCCTCTTCCTCAACCAGCTTTCCTTTTCCTTTTCCTTTAATTTTCTCCCTTTTTTTAGCTACAACCCCTTGTTCCTCTTTGATTACAACACCACCTTTCACTGTTGGTGTCTTGGTTCCACTCCCCTGCATTTTTTTCTTATATATCCCCTGCCATTTACGTCTAGTACTAAAAGGTGTTTGACTAAGCATTCTAAAGTTAGCATCCTGCTCTACCCAACCCACAACTTCAAAACTGGTGTTTTTTAAGTAAAATTGTGCTAACTTTTGGGGCTTGTGGGCAACGAAGATATCAACTGACTCATGTGTTTCAGCCAGTGCAAACAAAGTATGAACATCATCATCAGTATGAATCAAATGCAAACCATTTTCTAGGGATTCTTTAGGATCACAGAAAAACAACGCCCATTTTTGTTCATTAATCTCTGATAACACATTATCAAGGCTTGAACTAAATATATCCCTATCACTGGTAAAGGCACACAGATTAATTAATGAACCTCCTTCATACCTGAGTGGGCTATAATCAAAAAACCCATTACAGTGGATTCTTAACAAGACCTCAACTTCTTCTTCTTCCTTCACATCCTTAAAAGTTGAGACGAATATGCTCATGTCTTTCATTTTTTTTTACGAATGAGTTTGACTAAATGTGTGTTTTAGTACGTGAGTGTGGATGTATGTTAGGTTTGGTTTGGATTGGGTTTTGTTAATTGGGTCGGGTTATTATGATAGTGTTTACGGTTTCGGATCTTGTTAGTTGGGTTGTTTTGGTGTTTCCCAACACATTAATTGTGTATAAGCGTATCAAGGAAGGCAAAGGTCAAGTTGCAGGGTAACAGGTTTCAAATGTCACACTTGGTCCCTAAATTTGGTCAGTTAGCTGTTTCTTGCACTTAAAATTCCCGCGTATTTTTACTCACACAAACTTGACTATTTCTTTTTTTACTAACTTCACAATTAGTTCCTAAATTTGGAACGTCCCGTTGGTATAGGTATTTATGGGTTAACAACCTATACCATTTGCATACCAACAATAAAAAAAAAAAAAAACAAATTCTAACAAAATCTCAACAACCTCCCAATGGCTGACTTCCCACTTCTTCAAGAACTCGCCAAAGCTTCGAAGACTGACTACATGTTTGACTCGATTTCTCTATTTTATCAGAGAGAAAACGATAAGGACATCAAAATTGCTAATGGCCTCCAAAACACTTTGACTGACTTGATTCTTGGTATGAAGGAAACCCAATAATACATCTCTGAGCTCAAAGGCTTTCGAACTACAGTGATAAACTACAAGTTTCTTGAGGATCTTCGCAAGAAGCAAAAGGCTAATGTCTTGAAGGCGTTGGAGATAAGGAGGATGATCTGTCAAACACACTCACAGGTGTGTGACAGAAACAACTTCCTTGATGATCTTAGGAAGACAAAGTGTTAAGAAGGGAAATGAAGTGGTTATGTTTTCATCTTTTTTTTGTGGAAAAATATGTATTGAATATTTAATGTTTAATATGAAATTAATGAATCTATATGTTATGTTCTAGTGTTACAATTTATTAATTTTGTTGTTAATTGTTGTATTCGTCTTAGATAGTTGTTATATCGATTTTGATTGTATTGGGTGTTGGTAGAACTATGGTCCTTGCTTAAACAGTTTAAGAGTATAGGGGACTAAGGTTTTAGTCCCCTATCCTGTCCTCACATTTGCATTAAGTTATACGAAGCACTTTATTCTCACATTTTACCCCAAATTTGAATTCATAAACATAAAGCCTCAATTAAGTGAAATTGCTTCAAAATGGGTAAATCAAGAGCTCGTAAACAGATTAAATGCTCCAATTGTCAAACTGTTGGACATAATAAGTCTAGCTGTCACAAGGATCAAGTACCAAAACCAATAAAGGAAACAAAGGTTCGAGGTAGAAAAAGGCATTGTGATGGCAGAAGGCAACAGGTATTCATTTAATTGTTGTATAACGATTGTGTAGGATCATAAATATTATTGTGTTTGATGATTCGGGCGGTCTTGGATGATGGAAATACATGTTAGCCATTTAGAGAGAGAAAGATAAGAGATGGGTGTTCTTGGTAGAGAGTTTCTTTACAAAATGAAAGGTTAGATTATGAGAAGCACCACCCCTTCCAAGGATGGAAGGGGTATTTATAGTTACAAATGAAACGCCCTCCTGACGGGCTGTGGATCAGGCATACAGTGGGTAAAAACCCGTCCTTCCTCCACGGTGTTACTCTAAACTATTCTACGCTACTGACTAACTAATTAATTACTAAATAACGTAAATAACGACACGTCTACGAGCTAACATATGCTAGACCATAATAGGGGTGACCGACACTTTAACATGGAATTTCCAATTCCTAACAATCTCCCCCTAAGGGAGGTCACCCCATGTTTTACATTTCGAATTCTAGCATTCTATTTAATCTTCTGTTCTGAGCTTGTAGACTTCAATTCTTCAATTTCCGCAATCTTTATGCTTTAGCAGTGACTCTTCATAGTCCGAATGATTTGTACTTTCAGTAGAGGTCATTAACTGATCCACATCTTTGATGATCTTCGAGCTTTCATTGAGATCATCAGCCACAACAAATCTCTCTGGATCATCCATAGTTGTGTTGCCTTCATGTGATGTTGTGACTTTTGGACCGACATGCTCACACTTTTGGATCATGACATCTTTCCATTAGAGTAGCGGAAGCTTTACTGATTCATGATATTTGCAGCAGCGTAGCAGAAGCATAGTATAAAAATATCATAACCAGGTTATGTAGATATGCACCAGTCATGATTTCTTCAATTAAGTGTGGATGTTGTGAGCATGCGGCTTTGTATTGACTTCTCAATTCTGATCAGCTGCAACCGTCCAAATATACCTGCAAACAACAGTTAGCAATAAAACACACGAAAGTGTCTTTGATCACTTTCGTTGAATTGAGGTACACGGCCCACGGTTCCCCGTTGATCAGTTCAAGTACTGCCTGTGATCAGGTATAATTCTGAAGAATCTCCTTGACAGGGTTTCGCAGCTGCTCTAGCCGTTCTCAAACCGGAACGTCTCAAAGAAGACAACACGGAGTAAGTGAACTAGCAAATTGAGATTTACTGATTGATGAAAAATAATTTGAAAACAATCGCGTACTGCTTGAAGAAAGAGTTTTGCAATACGACGAATGTTTTACGAGAAAGATCAATTTTCAATCAAAAATACTTTTTGTATTTGAAAAGAGTACACATTCGATGTGCTAGAGAAAAGAAGAAATTTGCACATCGAACGGTTTTTCCAAAAGTATTTTTTTCAATCAGAGATACTTTTTGAGTTTGAAATATGAATACACATTCGATGTGCTAGAGAAAAGAAGATTTGCACATCGAACGGTTTTTCCAAAAGTATTCGTCAATTCATTTCCTGGACCAAGGTTGATTCAAGAATGAATCGCCCCATTTTTTCTATCCAGTTGTCACAAGCTTGATCTATTGGATAGATCTCACATGTCACCCACCAAGATCTTGTTTGATGTTGGCTCTAGAAGGATTTCCATCTTCATTGTGAATATTTTTACATATCACTCGGATGTTCTGGCAATACCACAAGGATAATGCGTAGGACTCTTAAGATATAATCTCTCTTTCCACATTGTGTGAAACAGAGAGTCTTTATTGACAGTGTCCTAATTAGATATTGTGGATGATCTCTTGGCTCTAGACTCAATTGTGCACATTTGGTTCCTATGCCGGAGACTAGGGAGAGGGTCTCCTTCTTCAATATCAACAATCTCTAAGAGAAAGTCGATAGATTATGTCGGTTCCCCGTGAGAATGAAACAAGTCCTTTTAAGAGGAACTTGAGTAGCTTGAGAAGTTGTAGTGCAGTGCATCACTGGGTCCATGATGTCTTGTCTTCAATACCAGTGTTACCTTAGTAACCACCAGTAGCATATGAATTGAACCCGGTTTCTGCCCTAAGGTTGAATTATTGGAGAGCTATTTCTTTTCACCCTTTTTACATTCAATTCTTTTTCATTCTTCAACCCCTTCAGTTCTTACCGAGACTTCATTACTAGAACCTTGTTGGGTTTATTCCAGTTCTAGCTCTTTCTCAGTCTGCACTATTCCCATATTCTCATTTTTCTCTTTTTTTATCATACCTAAGGACTCTACACTATCTAGTGGATTGTCCCTGGGTAGATCCCTCCGGATCTGGCGGGATCGTGGGAACGAATACCTAACCTAACCATCCTTATAACACCATGCATAAAGTAAATTGGTCGGTCTTTTGGTACTGTTCTTTCCTTCTCGAAACCAATTGAAAAATCATTTGGAAAATCAATCAAGGTACTTGTGATATAATATCAAAGCATTTTGTACCTTAATTGTTTTGATCTTTTAGAAATGCTCCCCCTCAACATGTGCATATGATTTTATAAATTGTTTAACACATGGAGGCAAGAGTTCTTTTGAAATAACTTCTTGATCACAATTTCCATGGAAAAAGCCATTTGATTTTCTTTGGTAAATTCTCCCCCTCAATATGTGCATAGGATATTTGAAATCATTTTATCACATAGAGGAAAGAGTTCTTTTGAAGCACATTTACGATCACACAAGCCATTAAGAAACCATTCGCTCCCCCTCAATATGTGCATCAATATATGAAAGAGTTTAGCACATATTAGAGAGAGCCAACACATTGAATCAAATGATCACCTTTTATCAAATTTCATATTAAATCACAAATTCTCTCCCGATCAAAAATATCAAGCCCTTTGAGATTTTGGATCCCCAAGTGATTTAATAAGGTTTAGAAAACATGAGGGAAAATGCGCCTGGTTTAAATACTCTTCTGGTTTTTGGTTAAATGCTCCTCCTCAACATGTGCATTGTATATTTGAAATCGTTTGGCACGTGGAGGCAGGAGTGCCTTTAAAGGACTAAAACCAATTCCATTTAAACAGATTTGAGATTTAAATCATGATCTCTCCCCCGATCAAAAATTTCAAACCATTTGAGATTTGTGATCTCAAAAGATTTAAATCATTTAGAAAATTTTGGGGAAAGACGTGACAAGATTTAATATTGAAAAATGATAGATAAGGAACAGATTTAGACGTTAAAGATTGTTAGTGTCATGTATGATTGTTTTAAAAGACCTTTAACTAAAATAAAACAATTTCACAATCAAACAAGAACAAAAAAAAAATTCATTTTGAAAGATCTTGATTCTAAAGAAAAATCATACAATGACATAACATTAAATCTTTAGATCACCACTTAATTTCGTATAAACCGGAACTTTTGTGAAGAAATATCGTTTGAAAATATTTTATTTTAAATCACTCTCCCCCTCAATCGATGACCGTAGTCGATGATTGAGTGACTTAAGTTTTGATAAAATGAAGTCCGGTGATTTTCAAAATTAAGTCCAATTAATTTTCAAAACAATATTTTCCATTTTCAAAAACAATATTATTTAAAAATTATTTAAAAAATGGTATCATCACAATTATCATGCACAAAGATACGTTAGGTGGTTGAGCTGCTTTTGTTGTTGTTGCTGAAGGTTTGGAAGAAAACCATATGCTGAAGCAGTGAGACTTCTTACGTTGCATTTTTTATGCCAACTCTCCATAGAAGTCAAATTAAGCTCCGTTTCTTCATTTGTCAACCCAAGATATAGTTACCCTTTCCTTTCGGCATCCAATTGTGGGATCCGGATCAGGAACATTCTTATGAACCATGATATCTGCATACGTTAGTGGACACACAAACAGATATATGGTGGTCGACATCACCCAAACAACAATCGACTAATAAAAGTCAATTCAACATATCAATCAGATCATGTAAAGCATGAGAATAATGTGTTTATCAAACTCTAATCATCTAATCCTAACAATCATATCCTAGGCACCTAGTCCTTCAACGTAGGTTAACATGTTTAACATTTAAGTATTTAAGATAATTAGATAATCTCGTTAGATGATACAGATTTGAAAACATTCTCCCCCTCAATCGATGACTTATTTTTCTGAAAAGGTTAAAAGCGCTGAAGTCATTGATTGAGTTTTCAATTTTTACGAAAACTCTGAAACTGATTGATTTACAAGCAACTCATTTACCATCATTTTGTGAAAACAAATATTTTTCTGAAGAATTATAGAAGGAAAAATACTTGAGTAGGAACAGCAGCCCTTCGACATACTTTCCTTAATTTGTTTTTAGGATAAGTGCACGAATTTTGAAAAATGGTTTAGCGCAACACTTTCCTTTCTTGAAGAGCGGGTTGCTATCTGAAATAATAGCAAACCATTGTTTTAAGCGCGGGTCACAGTCTGAAGTAACTGCAAGCCAAAGATTTGTGACATGTTTTGAAAAGAAATATTTACACCTTCTGCTCGAACTTCATCTATTGTCTCGTGCCATTGTTTAATGACATTTCTAAGACCGCAGATGTTATCGATACCAGAAGACATGTCTTGGAAAACATATTTTTGGTATTTTTCAAATTTTCTGATTTTTATGGGTTTTTGAAGGTTTTATATTTTTCTATTTTGTTTTTCCGAAAAATATTTACGAAGATAGAGTAGATGATATAGTTTAAGAAGGAAGATGATACGAGTACCGAGATAAGGATATCGAGCAGCCCCGTTGTAGAAGATAGAAGTCATCATCTCTTAAACATTCACCACCAAAGCTTCCGAGGCTCCAGAATAGACAACAGAAAAATGAGCCTTTAAGAAAGAGAGACTTTGGCAGCTTCCCCCCAAACCGAAAATCCATTAGATGAGCAGATTCGAAGCTCTATTTCAAGCTTGCCTTAGCCAGGTGCACAAAGAAGCACACCATTATCGTAAATCCCGCTGCTCCTTTTAAGAACGATAGTCGAGATTCATCGTTCGGGGTTATATCATCAACAAGAACAGCAACGTATCATCCCACTCTTTAAATTTCTTCTCATATTTCATTACCACTGAAGTCTGAAGCGATCCAAACCAAAAAGTTATCAAGAGACCACTTCCTCCAAGTAGATGAATTGATGCAGTCAGTCTCTTAGACTAGAGCTCACGAACCCGAATACACATACCCGAAGACAAAGAAACTTATACCATCGAAGTAACAGATTAAGTCCAATAGCCAAAGAATAACCCCGATGTATACTTTTCTCTCCCCTGATGATAGTGTATGAAGCTCAAGAACCCGAAGTAGCCGAATGCCCAAAGAGAGAATAACCGATAACATTGAAGAAGCAGGCCGAATCACTGATTATCTCTGCGGATGACTGTCTCTGCGGATGTCAACTCCGGAATAAGTGATTATATCTCTGAACCACTGATTAAGCACTCAGGTGAAACAGCTGAGCGTCCTCAATGTACAAAATCTCTCTCCCCTGATGATATCGATAGCATCGAAATCATCACACACTTGTGTACCTCTTTTATCACCAGAAACTAACTCTTCAATCTCTTCCCCCACATAGTTGGAATAAGAACACTAAACGCCATGAGTCGAACCTTGAGTTTCTCTGCGGTAATGACATTTGTCTTCCCGGGATATCTTCAATCACTTAGAAGTATTAAGTTCATCAAGTTTACTTGCGTTTAGATACGTGTCTCCTTCCCCCTTGCTGGTTTTGACACTTCAGAATCAGCAACATATCATAAGCCCATATACTCGAAATCTGTTGAGAAGAACACTTGAACTCTTGTGAGAATCAACTTGCTGAAGAATATGAGCAAGTCTAATTGGGATTGAATCTGATTTCACTCTCCTCAATTAGTGTTCTCCCCTAAACTGACAATCTTTATGATGAATGCTTGGATTAAGAAGAAGTCTTTAGATCGTTAAATGCAATTCGTCTTTAGTCTTCTAACATGCAGCAGAAAATGTAGAACAGACTTTAGACTTGACCTTCTTCAAGATTGTCCAGTTGGGGAATAGAAAGTCAACATATTCAACTCACCAAATGCATTCCCGTTAACATACAAATAGAAAATCCCCTTAATTCAAATCCCTCCCAATCAAAAAAGAACAGAAAGATGTTCATTAAGGAAATCAGCCCCGCAACCGGAAGCACTTTGTCATTAAACAAATCAGCCCTTGTGAAGATGTTAACCAACGGCTCTTAGAAGAAAACTCCATGTGAAGATGACCCGATAAGAAGAAGCTCGGTTCTTACATGAGTTTGGAGCCGTTTGACCATTTATTCTCAGAAATCAATCAACCATGCAGTAAATTCACACTTCTTCTCCCCCTCAAGAATTGCATACGGAGTTGCCATTCTTGATTTAATAAGTGAATATCATCAACAAATGTAGTCTATTCACACTTCTCCCCCGCAAAATTAGCACATGATGTCGCCATCGTCATTATAGTTGAGGAAGTGGAATAAGTAAAACAATCAACGGTAGTCCGGTTCACTTGATGTTTGAAAGCGCATGGAAAAAACATGAAGCATGTTGATTAGAATGGTCATAATAGAGAAGATTTCTGTTCTTCAGAAGATAATGCGCACTGAAACGTACACATTTCTTTTCTTTAGAGTACGAGGCTTGAACTGTTGTGTTCAAACGTCATAAATCTCTCTCTTTTCAATCTACTCTTGGCAAACATGTAATCAACCCCATTATCATTCAGTAGGCTCTTTTTCGTGACAGCTGATGGAGAAAATCTAATATGATGAATTTGACCCTGAAGTAAACTAACCTGAACTCGTGACTTAAACTTGCACATATGTAACAAAGAGCGGTGCCGAGACTTCATCCTCCATTGAATCTCTAAGTACTCTATACTCTTCATCCAACCAACCATAAAGTATAAGACGTACATCACCTCTTGAAAATACACAATTCAATGTGACACTGAGCACTACAACGTAACTCCTTAAAGTGATAGTTATTTTGTGGTGGTAAGAGCCCAATTCCCCCAAGTGGTAAAAGAAAAGGAAAAAATCACCCAACAATAACTAGATTTCCAAGTCTTCGTTTTTGATAATAAGCTCAAACAAGGATCTTGAAGAATCTTCATCCAACCATCCCCGATATCTTCATTCAACCTCAAATAAATAATAGTGAATTATCCCCGTTGTCACATCTTCTGGTTAAAAGCTCAAATCTAGCCTCCTTTGACGTTTTAATTGAACTATGATAATGGTTTTCATCCCGACCATGGTTAAAAGCACATATCCCCGTAAAACCATGTAATAACCAAACTACCATGAAATCAATCCAAACAAACACCCAATTCCTGAATTACACCCTTTTATCCCTTCTTCGAAGCAGAAACCGTAGCACCAGCATCAGATAAGATTCAGACAAACACCTTCCTTTCTCTAGGATGGTTCCATCAATACGGGATTTTACAATTCTATGGTTTAAACCGAAAAATAGTTTCTTTCGCGGGATTTTACAAAACCAAGAATAAACCGCAAGATAGATCCGGAAATGCACATTACTTTAACCGGGATTTTTCCATTGTCACGGGATTTTACAAGTCTATGATTTAAACCGCGAAATAGTTTCTTTAGCGGGATTTTACAAAATCAAGACAAAACCGTAAACAATGTCAGCTTGAATGTGTTATGAAAACTTTGGTTTCGGTGAATATCTGTTTTAGGGGAACATGCAGCGGTTCATCAACAATTATTCTCCACCATCAAGAATTCTTTACCCATATTTAGACAACTTCACAAACCATACTAAGTCAAGTAATATATACTACTTCCCCCTGGAGATTGACTGTAACACATCAAAGTACACGTTTTCGAAACCATCATAACGTGTACGACCATTTGCACGAGAAGTTCTTGTCTTAAGCAAACATCTTGAAAAATCAAGACCGCTGAAGATTTTTGAAAGATTTTGCTTAGACTGTGAAGTATCATTGACATAATGTGGCGTCGAATATCTTATGGGAATTGCTGAAATTGAACCTCTATTGATTCAACGGCTAATAGTAATGACCACATATGGAGGTAACCCGATATGGCTAATATCTCGTAAGTAATACCATACAAAAACTCCGTAGTCATTTTTGATTATCTTATCGCTCAAGCCGGGAATCTATGTATCCCTCCGTGAAAAACCTAGACCAAAATACCACTCATAAAGCAATTTTGTATCCAATAATTTTTTATAACAAAAATCTTTTGGATAACAAGATTGTTCATATGTGACTTGTCCCACCATTTAAACGAATACAATTCAAATCCCAAGTCCACGATAGGCCCATAAATATTCGGATATAACAGCTAACTCAGCCCATGATCCAAATTTTAGTCATGAAGCCCAAATCCCACAAATACACAACTAACTTGGGTCCGATCCATTCACATACTTACCCGGTTACACGCGAGTTGCCCAATTACGGTTCATATCCTAATTTTTTGTAACCGGTTATATATACACTTAACCTAATTTCACGTGACATATTTCCTAACCCTAACACACATCTATCATTAATAATACGCCTACCACATTCTATCTCCTCCTCACCAAACACTAACAGCTCTCCCATCTAAGATCCATCTCATCTCCCAATCTCAAATCATCAAACTCAAGGCAAATTCAAAACACATCTCATTCATCACATCCTAAACACACGAACAACAAACTCCCTTCATTTAGCACGAATGGTGAACAAAGGCGCTTGTCTCTTCAAGATCCGTTGGGTCTCGGGTAGGTTTTATGTATGTATAATTCGTTCTTGTGTTTTGCTTTCAGAGTCTTGAACGAAACAAGATGAGATTGTAACACATATTTTATGAATCTTGATCATTTAAGTTTCGAACATTTAAATGAAGTGAGGTTTCATAAAGAATCGATGATGATGGGATTCAATTAAAAAAAAATCTTAGAAAGATTTAACAAAAACTGAATCAAATCTGAGATTAGATGGATTGAATTTTTGTTATCGTTTTCTGGTTTGAGTCTTGGTTAGGTTTAGTGTTGGTGAGTTAGTTTAGGATTAGTTATGATTTGGACTGATGATGGTGGTATTGAGGTTGCTGAGTATTTGGTAATTGGTCTTTGGTTAATGGTATTTTAATGTTTGGTCGTGGTCATACTTTACGATTCTTCTTTTTCACCTCTTTCTGTCAAGTCGCTAGCTTAGACAAGTCGCTAGCTGAGACAAGTCGCTACTGCAGACATAAGTCGCTATCATGAGTCAAAACTCATGACAAGTCGCTACTTCATTTTCATCACAAATCGCTAACTTGTAAAGACAAGTCGCTAGCAAGATTATTTGACATATTCCGGCGTTTTTCGACCAAGTATTCCGGCTATCTTCATAGAAGCCCAGAAAATATCATAAATATGCATCTTATATTTGACCCATTTTGACCATACTAACATACCAGAAATGACCACAAATGACTATATGATGTTTGGAAAAAGTTGACCCAAAACAGAATAAGCCCACAACATTCACAGATGGTTTAAAATGTTACAAAACATGAACAAAAATCTGACTTGGACCAAAAATTGACACAAGACAGATTGTGTAAACTTTATGAAACAAGAAACATTTTAGACCATAAAGGATACATGAGACCATGTTTAAAACAGTTAACCACGGAACAAAAGTTTCCGACCATCAAAAAGTACCAAAAACAGCATAAAAACATGTATCGAAACCACAATAAAGCATCGAAACACAACAACCTTGGCTCTGATACCATTTGTAGGATCGTAAATATTATTGTGTTTGATGATTCGGGTGGTCTTGGATGATGGAAATACATGTTAGCCATTTAGAGAGAGAAAGATAAGAGATGGGTGTTCTTGGTAGAGAGTTTCTTTACACAATGAAAGGTTAGATTATGAGAAGCACCACCCCTTCCAAGGATGGAAGGGGTATTTATAGTTACAAATGAAACGCCTTCCTGATGGGCTGTGGATCAGGCATACAGTGGGTAAAGACCCGTCCTTCCTCCACTGTGTTACTCTAAACTATTCTACGCTACTGACTAACTAATTAATTACTAAATAACGTAAATAACGACACGTCTACGAGCTAACATATGCTAGACCATAATAGGGGTGACCGACACTTTAACATGGAATTTCCAATTCCTAACAGATTGTTCTTGTATGTTTACATTCTAGTTGATGTGCAAATGTATTACTTTTGCAGTGGATGGATGAAGACAATATAAGGAAGACTATGGAACAAGAGTTTTTTGAAGCTCTTTATGAGCAAGAAGAAGAACACGCAATTTTGGAGGAAGATGAATAGCACTCAAGGTTGGATGAAGAAGCATTCCAGAAGTTTTTGGAAAAGGAGAGAATGTACAAAAGAATTGATGAGGAAAGGGAGAGGAAAAATTGGCTTGAAGATGCAGAGTTTGAGATAGCTTACTATGGAGTGTCTGTGGAGGAGTTATATCCAAGACATCCATATCTGCTGGATAAAAGATGTTGAGCTGGTGTTCGAAGGTTGTAGGCTTCTACTCTTCTAGCCATTTGTAATTTGGACAATATCATGTTTGAATGTTTTTTGACTTTATAAGTCAGAAGTGGTTATTCCAAACACCCCCTAAACTGCGTATGTTGACTAGATATTTATAATTTATGATGTCTTTACTCCTATCTACTTGTTCAACAACCACAACTCCTATCTACTTATATAATACATCTTAACTCATCAATTCTTTATCATACCAACATATTCTCACCATGGATGCAGAAAATGGTTGTCAAATGGTATGCATTGACTGTTGGGTTGAAAGTGAAAACAGGGCTGGATTGACCTTTTTTGCAAGGCGTCTACCTTATAGATATTTCATGTGGTATGTTTGTCTAGTGTGCCTTGAGATAAGGGGAAACACATCTTATACTGGTAGAGATGGTGTTACAAGGTAAAACACAACCACAGGAGATAGTGGTGGATATGTGATTGGTCTACATATTTCTGCACCTACTAGTGTTGTGCATCCTTGGGCAGTGATGAAGAAGAAAGTGAACCACCTACAAATTAAATAGCAAGTGGAGAGCGCCCAAGCCAAACACCACATGAAGCACCTGCAACTGAAAGACCAAATGGAGAACGCCCAAGACAAACACCACTTGAACCAACTGCAACTGACAGACCAAATGGATCACCTACTAGTCATTTAACGCAGTGAATTTCTAGCAAGAAATGCTATGTTGTCTATCAGTCTAAATGTAGCTTAACTGATATGTGTGTTCTTCTTTTGTTATAATAATTGAATTTTGGTTACAATTTGAATCTGTTGACTTTATAAGTCAAACAAAAGAGATTTTAAATACTAACAATTCGGTGTGGTTCCTCTAATATTTTGGTTTATGTTGACCTTATAAGTCAAAATGGGTTTTCCCAAACACCCACCTAAACTGCATAAGCAACTGCAAACTACAAATTGAAAACAAGAAATCCAAAATATACATACACCACCACCTAATTACACCATATCAAGCAAAATATACATGTTAACAAGTATCGTTTTCAGTAACCATCATCAGCCAAAAAATATACATCTTCATTACATCAACAACTAAAAATAACAGGTGAACTTCTTGATGGGAGACTTGATATTCATGAGGGGAGACTTGAGGTCCTTAGGGGGAGGCACATACCACTCATTCCTATTTGTGCTGGAGCATCCCACAGCCGCTACAAGACCAAGTACAACATTGGGAGCGGAAGCCTTGGAAGCTTGGGAAGTGGAACCTTTCAAAGTAGTGGTCTTAGAAGACATGTTCCCACACTCATCATCAGATGTGTCTGAAATAATGATGACATCAACTTCATTTCCTTTCACGTTAGTATCTGGAAAGATAGATAAAACAGAAACAAATCAGAGTTCACCCATTACAGCTTTCTTAGCTTGCAAACATTAACTCTAACCTTTCTCAGACTCCTTATTCTCATATTTTTCTCACAAGTCTTCAAGTATCACATCAGCAATGTCATCTCCTATATCCCACTTATTCCCATAAGTAGCCATGGCTTAAAATGCTCATCCCTTAAAATGCCAATCACAAAAATACAAAAAACCCGACTAACCTTTCATCACTTCAGCTTCTTTCGCAAATCTGCATAAATCATCAAACATTTCATCAGACATTTCATCTTCTTGTAACCAAGTATCCTCATATTTTGCCTTCACATATTTTACCATCTCATCAGTTACTGCTGTAAAAGTAACCTCCTTGTCTGTAATTGTTAAAGTGTATGTGAGGGTTGTGTGACGAGGGAGGGAAACGATCAAGATGGTATACGAAAGCTTTTCTCAGAATTAACTAAGGTGTGGTATAAATGTGTATGGGCTATAATACCCTCCACTAACTAACATAAATTAGACGTTGACCTCGGCGTTAGTGGTCAAGGGACGAGTTTGGCATATAAAGCCCATGTTTTGGACCTCCGGCGATGATAATGCCCAGGTTTGTCCCATCGCGATGCGCAGTAACAAGTATAGGGACCAACGGTGTATTTTAGTCTAAAAATAAATAAAACCAAACGTCCCAAAAATAAACTGTGGCAACTATAGATCTTTCATAAACTCTTCTAAAAATTAAACGCTAACCTGTTTTATAGATTTAAGAATGTTTGTTAGTTACGACTATCTTGGTGATTTGTTTATTAGTTGTTGGTTGCGTGTTCTGACACAATGTGGTTTGAAATCACTCAAAAATTTAAGTTTTATCCTTTTTTTTGTTGATTTCACTAAAAGTTACTAGCATGAAATCTGGAAAAAAAATGGTTTAACAAAAAACCGGAATAACCGGTTAGGTACCGATTTTTCAGTACCGGTTTCGGTACCAGAACTCCGTTCGGTACAATATCGATACCCCTTTCATGCTCGAAAAAAAAACGGTACCATAAATACAAAACGGGCACGATACTAATCTGGTACCGTGTTCATCCCTACTTATGGGCTTTATTGTTTATCCTTAGGCTTAGCTCATGTTCACTTGTATCTAGAATAATTTTATGTGATTACATATAATAATTGATCATTAGTTGAATAGCAAGCAATGAGGATTTTGGCGGAGTGTTTTTATACAATAGTATTGTAAGTGTTTGAAGACTAATTTTTTTACGGGAAGAAGAGAGCCTAGTGTGAATAATTTTTCAGCACTATTTAATGCTTTTTAAAAGTGTAACGATTATAACCAAAGTAGTGAATTTCTTTATCTAATGAGAATAAACAAATCATAAATGAAGTTTTAATAAAAGAACTAAAAAGTTGAAGATCAAATAATTATTATTGAATTATTGAAACACTTGCTTATGTAAGTAAGATACATACAAAGTCACACGAATACGTTTTCATTCCTACTTCACTTCAGTTCTTATAAGTAAGATATATATAAAGTCAACCAAAATAGTTTCATTTCTTCTTTGCTTCAGCTCTTGCTGACTTGTTGCTGGAAACAAAATCGTTTTCATTTCTTCGTCTGAATCAATCCTTGCTTCTGAAACAGTCAGTTCTTATCCAGATGCATAACAAGCGCCACTTTTTGGCAATGGCCTTCAACGTGTGAAGTGGTTGCATATCGGGTATATTATTCAACTGATCAAATTATTCCATGTTACAAAGCAAGGAAAAATATTTTTTTCGCAAAAGCAATAATTAACATACCTCAACGTATCCAGTTAGATGGGGCAAGCAATTTCCACAGTGAGTGTAAGGCAAGAGCAATATACTATCGTCATTTTCAAGACATGAGGAATAAGTATCCATGCTTCCTGAGATCATTCAGATAGAAGATGATCATGATGATGCTAACGACATTATATTTTCAACACCCTCATCATCTAACTCAACGATCTCTCAAAGACCGGACTCTTTTTCCTCAAATCTTAAAAGTAGAACGACACAATGGTTTTCTAGGGTGACTAACGAAAATTATTATTATTCGGGTGTGGGTACGGTCGGGTTAGTCGAATTAGGATATTTTTTATACCTAACATGATGGATGTTTTAACTGGATGATATCTACAAATCTGTTTCATTAATTAATATTTATGAGCTATTATTTATAAGTTAAATGATTTTTGGAGCACGCTTTGATATCACTATTTATATCGTCATAAGCATGGAAGATTAGAAAACAAACATTATCGAATAACACCTTACTCATTCCATAGTGATATTGTCATCTCTAAAAATGTCATCTCGAAAACAAACATTATCGTTTGGCCCGCGCTGGTTCGGGCTCGAGCTCGTTTGTCCCGTGTCTGTTCGGGCTCAAACACATTTTGCCCGTTGCCCGTTCGGGCTTTAATATTTGTATAATGTGCTTTATAATTTGTATTAGTAACATTTAATGCAGGGTACCCGTGTGTTGATGCGCGGGGTACCCTGAAATAAAATTTTCAGATAAATCATGTATTTTAGTTTATTATGTTCTTTTTTATATTAAATTTATAGATTTCAAGAATTTCGTTTAGCCCGTGCCCGTTCGGGCTCGAGCTCGTTTGGCATGCGCCCGTTCGGGCTCAATCCAATTTGGCCCGTTGCCCGTTCGGGCTTGAATATTATTTGTATAATCTGCTTTATTATTTTTATTAGTGACATTTAATGCAAGAATTGTGTTTAAATTGGTTGTACATTATGTTTGATAATTTGTACTTATTATGTAAGTGGTATTTTAATAACTGTATTAATTGTATTTATTGATCAGTTAATTGATTGACCATATTAAAGTGCATTAATGTGGTGTTTTGTTTTTTTAATATGTGCATTAAAGTGGTAAACGTTATGCTTCTTGTCTTGTACGTCTGAAAATTATGTGCATTAAAGTGTTGTACACTATGCTTCTTTTCTTGTAAGTCTTAAAATATGGAGAGAGAGAGAGAGAGAGAGACTCATTCCTCTATTATATGTAGTATAGATATTCAGACGGTACAAGTTTTTGATTTTCTGTGGACTGAGTTATCGATCGAGACCACAAACGTTTCGTGAGTTTTGTAGCCGACCGACTGATTGGGACATTTGGCTCGCAATGGCGGTGGGTTGGTAGTAGGGCGACCGGGCTGGTCGACCGATCACTACTACCAGCCAAAGTATTTGGCTTAGTAGCTTTATTAGATTGTAAATTGTGGTTGAATAGTTGTATTTTTTGATGAAATTGTATTTTTAATAGTGTATTAATTGTATTAAATGAGTAGTGGTTTTTTTGGTTTTATTTGTGCTTTGTGTATTGTACAATAAGTATTATGACTTGTAAATTAAGACTAAGAGGAGAGAGATTCATTCCTACATTAAAAGTAGTATAGGGCTATGTTTGGCGCGAAGCTTTTTGAAGCGTTTTGGGCAATGAGCGGTGAGCAATGGACTTTTTGATCTTTAATGTTTGTTTGGCAAAAGAGTGGTAAGTTTTGCTATTTTTTAAGAAATCTTATTTTTCCAATGCTTTTTTAAAAAACGGTGAACAGTGAGATGTAGCTACTGCTCACAACTGATAGCTACTGCTCACTGCTACTGCTCACAGCTACTTTTAACAAATACACACTAAATATGGATTTATGGTTATATTTGCTTGTTTAAAATTTACTTTTTTGTACATATTGAGATTTGGAGTAAATGTCTCAATCTTAACGTAAATGTGCCTTTGAAGTTACAAAAAAATTTATGAGCATTTATAGTTGGTTATTACTACTACAAAAAAGCTCTTTATATATCTTCATAGCCATTTGATCTTGATACACATAAAACTACATGTGTGTGTTGTAATATAATTTGTTTAAACATGGAACAAATATCAAAGGTTGTGTTTTTTGTTGCATTGTTGCTTTGTGTATCAGGTATATTGCTTTTCATATTTTAGGTATTATTTGTCATTAGTATAAAAATAATGTTCGCTTATCATTTAAATGCTAATGAAATATTTGTTCTAGGGTTGCAAAAGTCATGTGTATACGGTGAGAAAAGATCACCCATGACCCAACAAGAGCCATATAACAACAACAACAACATCGCCAGTAAACGTGAGATTCCTGATCATTGTAACACTAACGATGATTGTAATAAAATTTGTAAAACTGGTCAGGGGTCATGTGACGATCATCATTGCTCGTGTCACAATTCTTAAAGATTGTTACTGTGATCGAGCACTATTGCTACAATAACTATTGCCCGTTCATACACTTATCTTTGTTTACCATGGGGCAAGTTGTACACTTATGATACAAGTTAGTTTCTCGATCTGTTTACCTATAATTACAACTAGCATGGTACCCGCGCGTTGCAGCGGCGGATACCCTGAAATAAAAAAATTCGATAAATAATGTATTTTAGTTTATTATATTCTTTTTAACAATAAATTTATGGATATCAAAAATTTCATATGGTCCGTGCCCGTTCGGGCTCGAACCCGTTGGCCCGTGTCTGCTCGGGCTCGAGCCGCTTGGTCCGCGCCTGTTCGGGCTCAAGCCCATTTGGCCCGTTGCCCGTTCGGGCTTGAATATTTGTATAATGTGCTTTATTATTTGTAGTAGTGACATTTAATGCAGGAATTGTGTTTAATTTGATTATACAATATGCTTGATAATTTGTATTTCTTATGTAAGGGGTGTTTTAATAACTGTATTAATTGTATTTATTCACCAGTTAAATAATTGACTATATTAAATAGCATTAACGTGGTGTTTTGTTGTACACTATCCTTCTTGTCTTGTACGTCTGAAAATTATATGCATTAAAGTGTTGTACACTATGTTTCTTTTCCTGTAAGTAGTAGTCATTATAGTCATTAATAATATTGACCACTTTAATAGCATTAATGTTGTAAGTCTTAAAATTACATCATACTTATTTTGTTGTACATTATGCTTATTTTATTGTAAATCTGAAAATTGGTTGCATCTATTGTACATTGTGCTTAAATGGTTGTAATTTTTGGTGAATGGGTGTTTTTAATAGCATTAATGTTGTTTGATAGAATTTTGGTCTTAAAATGACACCACGCTTTATTTTGTAGTACAATATGCTTACTTTGTTGTAATTCTGAAAATTGGGTGCATTAAAGTGTTGTAAACCATGCTTAATTTCTTGTACGTCTTAAAATTAAAAGTGAGGTGCTTTCGTGTATTATAAGTAGTATAGATTATAACTAACATAATCAATCTAGACTCATAAATTTTATTCAAAAGTTATAAATATCTTCAAACATAGATATGATTGAACATTTATTGCACTTTTATAAATAAGATTTTGCTAAACACTGCGCACTGAGCAATGAGCTTAAGACATATTAAACAATTTATTCCTTACATATTTAAAGTAATTATTCATTTAATTCACAATAAATGAACATAAAAATTAACTTAAATATATACTATTTTTTATTTAACAAAGTCTAAGTTTCCTTTTATATTCATGTTAAACATTGTCTAGTGGGCATTGTTTAGCAAAACCCATAAAAATACGACCAAATTATTGTTTTTTACTAGTTTCCAATAGAAGTCGAGTCTCTAAAGGAAACTCAATTTATAAAAAGAATTCATTCATAAAGAGTTACTAAAAAATTCCAAAAATATTTAACAACAAATGCGGGGTTTTGGAAACGAAAAAATTACTAAGGGGGTGCTTACTTAAGGGTTTTAGAGGGTAAGGAAATGTAATTATAATGAAAAGTGTTGCTTGATTTCTTATAATCAGTGCTCTATTTTTTGAAAGTGGCTAATACGCTATTTCTCACTAATTGGGGTTATTGAAAATTAATTACCCACTTGCATCTTTTTTATCTATGATCCCACTCTTCCTAAACTCATGTTATTTTCAAATAATAATCCATATAGTGATCGGAATTATTTCACAGGGGATGATTTTTTTCAATCGTATGTTTAATCTTTTATATAATAAAAGAATTACATCATTTCGGAGTGTTTTTGGAAAACTTTTTTCATTGAAAAAAAAATTGGGCCAATAGGAAAGTTCAATTTTGCCACGTAAGCAAAATCATGTGATGTGATTGGTTAATAAAAGTCAAAATTAAATTGATTTTAGTCAAACTTTAATAAATTTGGTGGAAAAATTTGGTTGATAAAAAAAACACATAAAAAGGTGTCAAATTTGTGAAAAAAAAAAACTTAAAAAAGAGGAGGCGATTAATAAAACTTTAGTGGTTGATTTTTTTAAAAATTATATAGAGTTAAGTGTAATATTATAAATCTCCATGTTTTTTAATAACTTTGGATTATAAACAAATACCCCCTTATACTTTATACACTTTAAACTTTATATCTTAAAAAATACAATGTATATGTTGTTTTAAAATAACAACATATAGATTTACATAAGATTATAAGTATCAACTTTTTTACTATATACGTTCAATAAGGACTCATTTATTTCATTTTTAAAATAACCTACGTGGACACGAGTTTACATTTTAAATACGGCTAAATTACTGAAAACGGGAATATAACTATCAAATTGTAAGCACGGTTTACTTTAATATAAAAATAAATATACGCGATTGTACTTATAACAATGATTCATGTAATTCTTATTTATTTATATAAGGCTATATAGAAAAAACATTTTTATAAAACATCAACATAATATCAACGCTCATTATAAAATAAGTATACTTTAACTTTATCAACATTCATTATGTGCTATTAAACTTGCATCTATGTACAACATAATATCAGTAGTGAAATTTAAATAACAATATTAACATTTTTGTCATCTAAATAAAATTAAGTCTTGAGTTACCTAACAGAAATTTGTATGTGTAAATTTCGTGCGTGCACGAAACTTATAACTATATAATTATATGCAATTACCTTTAAAGACACAATATTCAATATTAATACATAATAATTTTTTTTTGTCAAAACCCTGTGCGTGCACAGTTATTATAGCTAGTTATTTAACATACATAAACATAATATATAAATATCTAATGTGTGAAACTGTTAATATATGTATTACAATTAATACTATATATTTTTGGAGATAATTTTAAAATCACAATAATGCAAATTTCTTCTTAGTTGATACAAATGTTAATTAATGGTGCTTCATGTTAACCGTACTTATTCAATTTTATACTATTTGTTGTTTTTTTCTAGAAAAAGGTTAAAAAAAGTATTATACTTTTTACTTTTTAAATATTTTTAACCAAGCAATATCATTGCAATGAAATACTTTCATTACATTCCTTAGTAGAGAAGAGATCTAGTGAGAAGAGAAATTGAAAAAAGAAGAATGAGAAAATTTGAGCCACACATTTCAAATGAGAAAGAGAAATTTATGGGAAAATGCATCTATTTCTTTAGGTGCATCTGAAATGTGCGGTTGTGGTTTCTTTTCATCTTTTTCATTTTAATTTTACTTCTTATTTGATCCTTACTCCATTTGCATCTTCTTTTCTCATTCTTTTATTTGAACCAAACGCACCTTATATTATTCCTTAAAAAAAAGTTTCGAGTATTTTTTCTAGACGTATAAAAAATTATTTAGTATTTTATTTTAGGCAAAGTTTAAAAATGACCAATATACATCATCTCTTGTAACTAAGTGCTAAATATTTCAATTATAAGTAACTTTGCAAGTGGTTTGACAAAAATACCCATATATTTTTCCTCTTCAACTTCTACATCTTCAAACCCCGATTCCGACCACCACCTCCGGTTACCAACTACCATCTTCTAAGATATTAAAAAATGTTATATACACTTGTTTGGTAATAAATACGACTGTATATAGCTTAAAAACTAAGTACATGTTTCGTGTCATGGCTAAGTTCAATGTTTTTATTTGGGAAAATGGTCTAAAAAGGCATCGAATTTGCCACTTTTTTCTTTTGTAGGCATTCAACTTTTTTTTCTCTCAAAAGTAGTCAAATACTTTCTTAATTTTCCTATTGTTGCCTCTAATCAAAAATTAATTAGACAAATTTACATAAATCGTCCCTGTGGCTCTAAACAATTACACATTTCATCCTTGAGTCAATTACATAAAAGGTCCATGTGGCACTATTAATTTACACATATCGTCCTTGTAGCTATAAACTTAAACTAATACAGGCAGCCACAATCCATCGCATGTCGCCATCATCCGCCGCCTGCCGCTACCATCCAAAACTTATGTGCTCCATGTAGTGGGTCTCTTTGTGGTGATCCTGGTTGAAGCATAATGAGTTGATTTTCATGGGCTAACTAAAATAGCTTTAACATAATGAGCTGATTTTTATGACGCTCTAGTTACAAATGAAATCCGTAACATAAGCATAGCCGTCAAAACACAGTTACGAGCTACATTAATTTCATTCCGAAATTCTATTTCATTCCTTAACAAGAACAATTCTAAACTTATTCAACAATTCATATATTCCAAACAATGATCACTACACAGCAAATCATAATCAATAGCCACCGCTGATTAAGTCGTCTATCACAGGACGTTCATGTTGATCAACTTAGTTGCTTTAAGATGAGTAGTAGCAAAGTGAAATTTTATATCAAGAGCTTTAAACCATTAAAGTGTAAATCCAGATTACTATAAACGATAATTTATTACACAACAAACAATAATCAATAGCCAATGTTATTTAAATTTTAGGGTAAATGATTAAAAAAAGTATCATACTTGCCATTATTTTCTTTTGTTGGTAGCGAACAATTTTTTTTTTTGCTTTTGTAGGTACTCTTCTTTCAAATTCATCCTTTTTAGGGTACTATGTGACATTTTTGCCCTTCGGGAAAAAATATTTTCTATTAGCTAAGATGGGCAAAAATGTCCAAAAATTTCGCAAAATACCTTAAAAATGATAAATTTGAAAGAAAAATACCCACAAAAGCAAAAAAAATTATTCGCTACCTACAAAAAGAAATGGTGACAAGTATGATACTTTTTTCAATCATTTACCCTAAATTTTATCACATGACAATCAGTATTACTAATACATATGGATATGACAAATGTAAATTCATATCAACTTCCAAAGCTGGAATAAGGTCGTACCTTAAATCAGGAGCCGTGAACTGTGAATTTGTAGTAGTAATCACTAACTCAATGTTTATACAGTTGTCTATAACATATGACATAACAATCATGCATCTCATCAGATGCTTTACCGTAAGTGACACTGTCAAGCATTTGTAAGTCTATATCAACTTCTAATCAGGAAACCATATATTCACCCCCTATATATATGCTATTGCTGCAACATCTAGCTTATACGTAAGTTATCAGACTACTCTAACTAGTAAAAATGCAAATTCACTAACAACTCTAAAATCAACTCAAATGATAACTAAAAACCGTAATAAATCATTAACTCGCAACCAAAGTACCAAACCGTTTTTAACTCGCAACTGAAATCTGTAACATAAGCATAGCCGTCAAAACACAGTTACGAGCTACAATCATTAAAAGTAGATTAAACACAGGGACAATATTTAATCAAAATCATACGATACAAATCAATAACCATACGATACAAATCAGGTTCCAAATACTATCGAAACACATCACATATCTTACCAAGGCAAAAGTTCAATATAGATCTCAAAATTACCATAAATCTAATGAACCAATAATAATCATTCATTTTTTTATTAAAATAAACTTTCTCCTTTTTTAAAAAATTAAATATCTCGCAAACCGTTAATTGTTACGCGATAAAAATCATACCAGCGCCACGAGAATTAAATTATCTTTCTATAGATATGCACTACTATATATTTTTAACGATTTTTTTTTTTTAATTTCGGTCCAGAAAAATCATATATGATTTATGAAAATCATATATAAAATCATATATGATTTGTGAAAATCATATATGATTTGTAAAAATCATATATGATTTGTGAAAATCATATATGATTCGAGTTTTACAAATCATATATGATTTTTTGAAAATCATATATGATTTTTTGAAAATCATACGGAATATACGATTTTTTGAAAATCATACGGAGTATATGATTTTTCTAGGCGGAATCTATGAAAAACAATGTTTGTCGAAAATATAGAAAAGTGCATATCTATAGAAAGATAAATTAATTCTCGTCGTGATGCTGTATTTTTTATAGTTTGAAGATTTACTGTTTGCAAGATATGTTGTTTTAAAAAAAATGAAAAATAATTTTTTTATTAACTTTGATAAATATTGGATGACTAAGATTAATTTATTAGATCTATGGTAAATACGAGATCTACATTGATCTCAACTCATTTTACCATAACAAATTACAAACTGACATGAGTAAACACACACTTTCATCATAACATAATGTTTGCAAATCATGGTATATCATAACGATCAACAAATTTTGAGATTTCAAATCATGGTTTGCTTTTATCTATCTTTACAAACATGCATTTCGATAGACACAAAAAGATATAAACAACAAATTCAATCCTAGAATCTCTCTAAAATTCAGCAATAAGCATATCAAACAATACCATCCATTTCCTTATCATACGCTACAATCACTTAAACAAAAAACAAATATCAACAAAACTAGAAAACACATCAATTTACTTATAAACGAAATGTCACCTTGATGATTAAATCTACCCATACACAAACATACTTGTAACTTAGTTATGGACATCAAACAATACTTTAGCCAATAATCAAATATACATCAATCAATAGAATTAAACCAAACAATACATAACAACATTTCATCATAAGCAATAGTATAATCAAATACAATAAGATATACCTTTGAGATAGGCTGCCTCTTCTGATCAAGCTTATCCTCATCACTATTAATAATCCTGGCCAAGTCAGCATTCACCATCTTCGCCCTCGGCAACACGTACCCACTCTTCTTCTCACTCTTGTCCTCAAAATACCCATAAATCGAATCGAGCTTCTCGAAAGCTGACTTAGTCCAAATAATAAACCTACCTAAATGCCCACCAGGTACCAACTTGAACAAATTCAACCTCTTGACATTCGCAACCTCGACACCGGGAATGTTCCTAAATGCTTTCACTAGCTTAGCTCCCTCGGTCCCGTAAACGATCAACGGGCCTTTTCGGGCAATGTAACTCCTGTTCCTCATCTTCCCAACTCCAGGCATGATCCCAACCAAGTCTTTCGCTTTTTCGGCATTTGGGTAGGCCCCAATTTCCTTCAAAACCTTAATAGCATTCACAGTTTTCTCAACACTTTCAACAGAATCACTAACAACCAAAGGCAACTCAGGCTCAACCACACGTATTATTGACAAAACGTTTTTAATCCATCATTTAATCCACGAAATCATTATCAAAAGTTTTACAATCGACTTAGAGCGAAAAGAAAATATACAAACGAGGGCTTAATGGTTTGACATACCATAAAACAAACGATAGAGAGAGAGAGAGAGAGAGAGAGAGATGATGGTGGCAATGGTGGTGTTACCCGAACCAGGCGAAACCCTAATCCATGATCTTAACCTGATTTGATCCCTTGAATTTGATCTACCTTGCATCTTTTTTATGATGGTGGCGTGGTATGGCGGTGGAGGTGGTTGTGGTGTCGGTGTGGTGGTGCTAGAGAGAGAGAGAGAGAGGAAGAGGCAGTAAGAGGGGTGTGATTGTGAAAACTGTAAGTGAAATCCATCAAAGGAAATTTAGGAAATCTACTCAAGGATGTAGGGTATATAAGTGTTTAGAGCCACAGGGACGATTTATGTAAATTTATGTAATTAATTTTTGATTAGAGGCTACAATAGGAAAATTAAGAAAGTATTTGACTACTTTAGGAAGAAAAAAAATTGAATGCCTACAAAAGGAAAAAGTGACAAGTTCGATGCCTTTTTAGACCATTTTTCCTTTGTATTTTTATTTTTTTGGAGTATAAGCTAATTGATTTTCACAAGCAAGTTTACGTTTTTATTTTTAGAGTAAATTTCAAAAATCGTCCATGTAGTATGTTCAAATTACATTCACAATTTTTGCTTTTTCGAAAATACATGCATAGTTTTTGTGGAAAATCTTTAGTGCGGATTTCGTCAGTGAGATTATCTCTTTTATTTTGAGCCATTTTAGTCATTTCACTTTGAGTCAAAGACAATATCTACACCAATAGTTTTCTTAAAAAGGACGTCTGCATTTTCGAAAATAGAAGAACTGTACTTGCAATATAAACATGCCACAAGCAAATTTGTGCAATTTACTCTTATTTTTATTAAATGTGGTCTACATGTGATGGGATCGAATTAGTGGTTTACATTTGCTTGAAATTTCGCGGTTTTTTCCTGGATGTTGTAGTTAGTAGTTACTATACATATTTTGACTCAAACTAACGATCAACTGGTTGAGTGAGAAGGACTTTTCGTGTGAGTAAAAGTCAAAGTTTGAAAGTCAAATATCGGCACCGTCCATAATCCACGTATATATATATATTTGCATTGCCGTTTTCTTTTTTAACTGTCAGTCTTAGTCATCAAAAGGGATTTTCCAAATGGATGCCATGCTGGCAACACCATCCCCATTCGTTTCTTTACAAGTTTATAACTATATCACATGGCCACAAATAATGATATACATTTATCTAAAGAATTATATAAAAAAGAACCTTGTTTTCATACAATATAGGAGGTTCCTATAATCGACATGGCACGCCTTATATCCCTTGTTTAGTTTAATCTGTGTGTTATCAAAATATGAGATCATGGTTCAAAATTTCAAATCTCGTTAGGTAGACATCTTGAGATTATTCGGGAAAGTTGTAAATTAGAGCAATAAACACTTAACAATATGATTTTATAACATTATAACCATGTATTGAACAAAACTTTGACACATAAAAACTACAAGTATAAAAGCAGTTGTTTATCTATCATATCAGAGACGGATTCAGGATTTTTGAAAGGTGTTGCACAATTTTTTCGTTTATGATTATGAGTATTAAAGTTGTCCGATGAAGAATTTATCAGAAAAATTGGGGGTTGCACGGGACAAAAAATGACACATTTTATCAAAAATTTATACTTCATGACATAAAATGGGGTGTGGCACGTGCCACACCCGGCTCCCATGTGGGTCCATCCATGATCATAGTACTTTAGAACTAGATATTGGTAGCGATTGAATGGAATCAATAACTAAAACATGTCTTAAGCTTATTTCCGCTAGGTGCCATCTTATTAACCCAGGGAGGGTCTTGGGGCACGCATGAAATTTTTTGGCGTAGTGTTAAGTTTTGTAAAAAAAACTTCGATGTTTCTTAAATGTTGGTCTAAAAAAATTGTGTTTCTCATTTTGTATAATTTTTCGTAAATGCACATGGGGTATGTTTGGCAAAACTAGCTGTAAGATGTATGTTGTAGGCAACTGTAAGCTGTAAACTGCAAAGCTATTAACATGAGCTACAACATGTATCTATTTGTTCAATAAAAGTGTTTGGTAAGTTATTTGTTAAATATAATTATAAGTTGTAAAATGACATAAATGGACATATCTATAATTGTAAATAAATGTTTGAAGGGTATATCAGTAATTTAAAGTTTTAACAGCTCCAAAATATTTAAAAAGCTTCATGAATCAGCTTTTCATATAGGAGCTATTTGTTTGAAATAAAAGCTTGAAGTTAATGTATCCAAACGGAGCTATATATTTTTAAGAAGATTATTTTTGTAACAAAAAGCTAACAGTTTCTCAAAGAGTTCCTGCCAAACAGGCCATGGACAAAATGTGTCATGGTTTCGTCCCTGTATTAACCGATACGCCTAAATGCCAATCTGATTACTTAACATTTGAATAACGAAGACAGTGAAAATGATAACAAAGAATCTATTGATCAGAGACTAGTATTGGGCCCAGAATGGGCTGTTTTTTAACAAATCCCCTACAAGGTTCCATCTTAATTTGGCCCAATTAATTTGTGGTTACCCAACACTATATTATTGGGCTGATACAAACTAACCCCATATAATGATTGCAAAAAAATAATGACATGTTTAAACCAGTGAGTAGTGATGCCCTAGCTGAGGTTATTTTTTTAGATGTTATTTTGTAATTGAGCATTAAGTGAAGTAAAAAGTCAATCATCATGTTCACTTTTGATTTTGTAATAGTGACCAACATCATCACTCTCAAACTCTGCGTAACACCAGTTTCGTAATACCACTAACATAGTGTAATAGCACAACCAACATCACCATCAATGCATACCACACTTAAACACAAATATATCTTAAAAAATCAAAATATCACACACACACAAAACAACACCTCCCACAACTTGGTCGTCTAATCGACTGAGTTCTCCCATTTGTACACCTAAGACGCGTCTTCATAGGGTGAGGGTAATAAGGAGCACGGAAGGTGGTACTAAGTCAACCGAAGACGCGTTGATGGTGACTTACTACCACGAATCTAATAAAGCAGTGAATACCCCTCTGAAGTGGATGCAGCTAGTCTGTGATTCTGACTTTATGTTTGATAACCTGATGAAGCCATGATAGATGTTGGACCTATTAATGATATGGGTCAACTTTTGACTTCTTCAAGCCAATTTATAGTAGTGGTTTCTAGCTAGCTGTACCGTACAACTTACAGTAGCAAACTAGCAATCTAAACTCTAAAGAAAGTTTTGAACAAGTCTATTGATTCAAAGTTTTTATTGATATCTATCTGTTTGTTTGTTAAGAGGTTCTAAATCCGAATACGATTCGCATATCTGAATCTGAATATGTGATGGAAAACTCTGAATCTGAATCAAATTATGTTTTTGGTTTTTTTTAAACGTCTAAGTGTTTAGAATATAAACCAAATGGCTTGTGTCCTAATGTTATCTTATGTTGAGTGAGAAACTGCTCAACTAAATTGTTTTTGGTTTAAGTCATGTTTAGGACATATGAGATAGATTTGTGGTGTAAATATTGTGAAATAGTTATAAATTGCCGTTTTTTAAAAAAAATGTTTAGAATACAAAATTTTGGTTTATATATCATTAAGAGGTAGTAAGATTCTTTTTCAAGTCTTGTTGGGTAAGAGGTTTAACGCTGAACAAGGAAAAAAAACAAACATTTTTAATTGTCAAATGTTAAGAGGTATTTATAAAAAAGGATCATGTTTAAGTGAATATAAAAGGAGTTGTCTTATTTATTTCTTTTTGTTTTATTTCTATAATTGCATGGGTTCATTATTGATTAACTAACACGTAAGTTTTAATTAAATACCATAACTATTTGCAAGTAATAATTTTATACAGGCGTGTATTTATTTCATATTTGACTTATATGATAGCTTATGGTTGGGGCATTGAAGTTTTTCTCTATTCTCATTATTTGTTTGGATGAAATTTAAAATATTAAGTACAATATTCATTCCAATCAGAGACGAAGACAGGATGGGGCAAAGTAGGCACGCGCCCTCGAGTGAAAAACATTATAATGTAAATTTTTTATAACATCCAGCTGTTTTTATAATTTGCCCTTTTAACGAACTGATTTGTAGTATAGATTCTAAGAGTTATTAAAGTTTGTTCCCTTTATTATAACTTTCTCACTCCCCCTCTGCTTGCAGCTTAGACATTCCAAATTCGGTCTAGCTATATAATTTAGAATCGTAAAGAGTTATTGATTTATCAATCTTCATAAATCTTGTGAAATAGTTTGTGAAGTTGCATTTGTAAGTCATATCACCAAAGGTGGCTATTTAACATACATGCTAGACAGTATAGTATATTTTATTTTGATATCCATATGGATATTTTCAATGTCTTAATTTCATGCACTTGCAATAGTAAATTGAACCAACTAGACATTTACATGCAACCCTACATATTGTGATCCTCTTAAATGCACATTTCCAACCCCATAACCACCCAACCATAAATACCCCCATAACATCCACCTTCCAAAAATAATAACCTACATCTCATCATGAAAACCCTCATAATTCCATTCATATGCATTTTCCTACTCTTCACTATTTCCATTGCAACCCGACCCGACCCGAATACCAACAAGTCCAAAAGCAACAATAACAACAAAAACAAAGGTGGTGGAAATGATGGGCCCGGGTACTTTGGACCCGGAGTTGGCAACCCCGGGTTCAACATACCCGGGTTCGGCAGCAACTGGCCCGGGAATGGTATAGGTGGTGGATACGGGTCGGGTTATGGTGGCCCGAAAGGTGGACACTCAAAAAGTGGGGTGGTGAGACCAAGTGTTGTATGTAAAGAAAAAGGTCCATGTTTCAAAAAGAAGCTGACGTGTCCTGCTAAATGTTTCACCGCCTATAGCGGCTCCGGCAAAGGGTACGGTGGTGGTGGTGGTGGAGGTGGGTGTACTATGGATTGCAAGAAGTGTGTCACTTCTTGTGTTAAGACCATATAAAATAGTATGATGCATTATAAAAAGCCGTAAGGGCTATGTTTAAGAAATAAGAACACGTGTCAACTGTTGTATGTTAAAGTACAAAGTACATGCATGTTTTTATTTTTTAAACATAGTCCTTAGGGCTAAACATTAAAAACATGATATTGTATTTGTATCTTATGGCGGCGGTGGTGGTGGTGGTGGCAGAGTACGGTTGAGATATAGCCGGTGGCCCGGTACACTGCTTGTAGTAGTATGTATTTGTATTTCTTACACTTCGTATCTTAATGAAAAAGTTTTTATTATACATGTACTATGGTCATAATTATTACTCCCTCCGTCTCAAAATTATTGTCACCAGACAAGAAGCACATAGTTTAATAAAAGTGGGACCCCTATAAATTTCAACCACTCAAATAGAATATTCCTCCACTAAATTCTCTTTTTATTACCTAAAATAAAAGGTAGACAATTATTTTGAGACACCCAAAAAAGGAAATATGGACAATTATTTCGAGACGGAGGGAGTATTATTGTTAGCATAATTTAGTTGGATGCAATAAGTATGATCATATTGCTTTTTTGAATATGAAATGATCATATCTATCTTTACCTATGAAAAAGAGGTCATGACTTTAGTGACCATTAATATTTTCAGTGATGGAGTTTAATAGTTTACGAAATGAATTAATTAAAGAGACATGGGCTATATTTTGCGACACGTAGTAGTAGCAATTAGCAGTAAGCATTAAGCATTAGTAGTAAGCATTAAAAAACGTGTTTGATAACGTAGTTGTAACCATAATTATAACGTGTAAAACAAGCAAATGTTTACCATTTGTCGTTTGCCGCTTCTTCAGGAAGCATTTAAGATTAGAACAGTTGGTCATGTTTTAAACGTTTGTTGAGATGTTGCCAAACAAGCAAATGCTACCTCCTTGTCGCTCACAAATATTTTTAAAAGCTTGTTGTCAAACATAACCGTGATATTTGTCTTCAATCACACTAGCTTGTACAAAACTCTTTGTAGAGGTGTCAAATGGGTCAGGTCGGGTCGGTACTTACCAATGTACAGATAAAAAGTTAACTCTTTTTAGTGCGTCTTTTTGCTATTTGAAGAAAAGAGACAAACACATTACTCCATGCTTAATCATGGATTATCTCAAATGCTTCCAATTTTTATGAAAAGATTAAGTCAATAGCAAACACATTGATAATTAATCAACTTTTTGAATGAAGTTAAGTAGATTACGTGAAGAAGAAGACTGAGTGATTGGGTGTGCTTGGCGCGAAGAAGCTTATAAAAGCCTATAAGAGCTTGAGGTCTTAAAATAAGTTGGCTTTTGGTGTTGGGTGACTAATCTACACTTATCAAACACTTTGTTTCACAATAAGCATTATAAAGTAAGTGTTAAAACCATTAGACACTAGCTTGTTAACTTAATATGTTCGTTGAGCATTTCTTTTAAAAAAACATATACGCAGTAATATTTGTTAATTAGAATTTTAGAACACTACTAGGTCACTTTTTTTTTTTTTTTTTTTTTTTTTATGTTCGTCGATCCTTTGACGTTTCTTGAAGCAGGCACAATGATAGAAATCAAGTTTCTCTAAAGTCAAAATATAAGGTCTTCGACCATAATGATATTCAATACAGCCCTTAGTCGTATGCCCGATATCACTGCACCTAGAACAAGCAGGGATATACCCACTGATACCACAATAATCACAAGCAAGGTTCGTATCGAGGACAAGCTTCCTCATAACATAACAGTTGCTTTTATTATGCCCATCCCAGCCACAAATACAACAAGTATCGTCAGAAAAACAGTCCCTAGCTACATGGTCTGGGAGACCACATTTATAACACCAAATTGTTATGGGTTGTTTTCTGACCCATATCGCCTTACGTGACATAGCTAGCTTATGATGTTCCTCTCTACGCTTTTGTAGGCTTGCTATAGCGCCTTGATGGCTTTCTATAACGCCTTGATGTTTTTGCATTGATGACGAAACTAAGTGATTCACGATATGATTAGGAAGACCAAAACTTTTAGCTGCTGCATCTATTCCGTCTGACACAACAGCATCGACGATTCTACTCTCCCAGATACCCTCGATCTTTGTCTTCTCCCAAATAATATTATGAGCCATTATCAAAGTAGAATGAATGAATGAAGAATGAAAGTAAACGATGCAATGTTTAGTTTTTATAGACAGGCCTAACGTTAGGCGGTTTGAATAAAAGGAAACTCCTAAATAAAACATGGAAAACAATAAATACTAATTTTATAGACAGGCCTAACGTTGGCGGTTTGAATGAATGATTAATTTTTTATTTTTTTTATAAGCGACATCTTTATACCCTTAGGCAGTTACGCTCGCACCATTTCTTTGTGAATAAAGTTAGATGACACAGTTCTTAGTACTACGACTTTCAAAAAGAGAGATGACGCGTTACTACGACTTTCAAAAAGAGTTGCCATATCTCAGTAATGGTGTCATTTCTCCATGTTGATTATTCATATCAGCCTCAGTTTATTCGAGATAGACAGAATAACGTCATATCCACATAACAATATAATCTCTCTTGAAATAAGCAATTATTACTGTTTCCAGAATACCTATGGAAATATTTTCTAAGAAACTCAAAATTAGCTGTATAACCAAAGACTTCAAGCTAAAAAGATGGGAAGAAAAATTGCGAATGGTTTGTCTCATCCTAAATAGCAAAAACATAGCGTCTGCAACATGAATGTTAAGAATCAAACATAATCATGTCTTGTAAGCAAATCAGAGCAATCAAGGTACCATATAACACAAGATTTACAGAGGTAATCTACTAGATCCTGACATATCTTTCTATACTTTTACATCATATAAATCATTCCATAAAATTAAAAAGACCGCAAAATGTAAAAATTGAGAATTAACACCATGGTTGCCTCTTCCCTGCTGTTCGATGATTTATAATATGTGTCCATCGGCCCATCCGACGTCAAGTGACTCATATCGCTGCCCGTACTGCACCTCTAGCAACCTCACGTCTCATTTCTGCTGCTGCTCCACTTCCCCTGAAGTACATGTATACTTGCTGCATAGCAAGAAGCATCATCATATAAGTTTGATAGGAGACCCTTTTCGACCTATTTGCTCATAGCAGGCATTCGACTAGTACAATACCATTTATATTTTATATCATGCAAATACTACGTTGAAAAGAAGACGGACCTGAATAACCCAGATACTGAGCAGAGACTCGAGACAGAATAGCCCAAATCCAACAAAATAGAAGATCTACAAAGAAGCAACACTGAATTAGCATACAAACTTAAGAAAACAAAATACTGTAACTAACATGCTGCAACAAAAACTTACCCCAACCAATGCGTGCTTGCCTACAAGGTCGACTGCTGGTAAGATCCCTCTGTTTAAGAGAAAAAGAAGAAACTTCGTTAGATTGATTTTTAATTGATCTGTCTAGAGTACTGCATTTGATAGAGAACTTAATTCAGTTTATGACCAAGACAAAGTGACCCATGTTTCTTTATAACTAAAAGGAAGACTCAGATTTATTTAGAGACTGACTTGTTTACAGATGTAATATAATTTTACTCATCAACATATAATCTAAAGCCATCAAACCGAATCAAGCTGAACCAAAATGACCAAGACTTGATTAGGTTAAGATACGTGAGAACCATTCTAGCTGTCAAACTGAAAATTTAATAAACCAAGAAATGACAAAAAGTGGAAGTGGAATCTGGAACTCACGCAAGAGATTTGCCCCTGAAGACAACGGGAGGGGCTACTGCAGCGAAGATGACGAAGCCTATATGAACCTATAGACACCATACGAATGACATGTCATTCATGAGAATGTAATAGCCAAAACAAGATGATATGATGAACAAATGAATATTTTACCAAGTAAAACAGGAAGAACCAGCTGAACTTGAATGCACTTTCACTCCTGCGATACAATTTACAACAAAAGATAACTAGTAAGATTCAAAACGTTAATACCAATTTCTTCAGATCTCCATCTTATTATCTTAAAGAGTTATAGATTCTACTGCAGTTTTTAAACCAACGACAATCAGAACTCTTTCAGTTTCTTCCCCTAATTGTTTAGCAATTTGTTGGACTCATTTTAGTTTCTTTCCACACCAAGTAAACAATACGCCCCCACTGCTCTATATAGGCAGTACCCACATATAAATGTTACAGAAACTAAATGAAATGGAAGCTACTTTGCTTGTACACCCTCCATATCATGAAAGTTGCGTAAGTTTTAACTTTAGAATATTAGATTATTCCAGCTTCAGCTACTTTGTAAATATTCAAGTTATGGTGTACCAATATGCCCATTCTGTTTATCCCAGAACAGAGTGGATGAGTGATCTTTATGTTAGCGTATATGTGAAGATTGATTTGCAGAGACCAAGGATTTACCTGAATGCACGGTAGAGAGGTCGGTACCACAACACGTAGGCCATTGGAACTCCAGCTATGAAGTAGATAAGAGCAAGAAACCAGATCTTTGGGTCTGCCAGATGAAAACGCATATTAATATAATTTCCAGATAACGGTTCCAAAGGTAAAAAATGTAGCAGAGGTTAATAGCATAAAGGTTATAGCAATATTCTGATATGCACAAACCTTCTCCTTTGATCCAAGCTGTTGTTGTGGCTATGATATTCCACAGAAGACAGAGCACCAACCCTGCTCAAGAAAGAAAGATGATTATTATTACGGGGGGATATGTCTCATATATTTAAATGCATGATACGTAAATGTGAACATACCCAAGTACGTTGTGAATGCAACATATTGCAGTTTTTGTAGATGGATGGGGATCTCATTTGCAATATCATGATGAATAATTGGGAAGAATGGCGGCCAATTTTTCTCCTCGATAACAATACCAGCTGAAAAAGAGAAGAGATTTTAGTTGATAATGCCCATTGATGATATAAACATCCAATTGCACTCAATTTCTTTTTTAAATTAAGTTAAGTTGTATTAAGAATTGCTATTATCAATAACAAACAATCTTGAGTAAGATATAACACAGCATACCTCGTGCAGCTGCCTCTTCTTTGCGTTTTACTAGCTGCACAAAATTGGTCAAAAATTAGAAACATCAGTAAGATATAATCCTCTAAATTACAAAACTATTTACTTATATTGCAAAAAATAAATTCACTCTCAATATCTTTGATTAAAGCCTGAATTGGAATATTAATCGAACACTACTGTCAGAGAACAGTTATTTTTCAAAGTCAGAAAACAACTTGTCCTTTCTAAACAAATTATTTTGAAGACCACAGATGTAAATGTGTTGCTGAAACACATTGCTATAGTGTCTTTAATTTCTTATATAATTAGCGTGTGATTAACATGCCAGAACATAGATATATTAACATCACGACAAACAGATATATGTATACAGAATTTTTCTCGAGTAGTACCTCTTCCCTCTTTCTCAAATCAGCTTCCCTAGCTTGCAATTCTTTCTCTTTCTTCTTCAAATCCTTCAAAAACGTAATAGAAGGCAAAAGTTGTTAGTATATATATACTCCGTAAGTTATCAATGAAGTTATCAACAATGTGTAAGCGGTTCATTCTTCTTTACTCGTATTCACATTCCATAAGTTACAATGAACCGCTTACACATCAAGTCAATTCTCATTACAACTCACTTAAAATAACTAAGTTTCAACAGTTGAACTTACTGAAGCTGAATCAAGAGGAATATCAACTGGGGCACTCCTGTCATAAAAATCTGCAGGCTCGTGAGGAAGAGGCGATAGCCGAGAGTTTGTAGCAGCAGGAACACTCTGTAAAACCAGTCAATATATTATAAATATGTATGCCGACAGACTATATAAAAACATAATTGCATGTACCACAAAAACGAAGAATGAACCCAAGTAAACGTCAATTAGTCAAACAAGTAAATAAATGGATACATTTTATGATGCACGAAAACCACACATGAGTACGAATCGGCCATAATGTAGTGGCCGGGGTATATTCAAGTAGGGGTGAGCATCGGGTCAAAACCGACCCGAACCGACCCGACAAAACTGAAACCTAGAAAAAAACTCAAACCGAAACCGAAATTACTCGGTTTTTCTCGGTTCGGTTCGGTTTTTCTCAGTTTTTTGCTCGAACCGTACCGACCCGAACCGAAACCGAAACTCGGTAAAAACCTAAACCGAGCTAGAACCGAGTTTTGTCGGTTCGGTTTCGGTCGGCTTGGTTGTGTCAGGTTTCTCGGTTCGGTTCGGTTCGGGTTTATTTCGGTTTTGCTCACCCCCATATTCAAGTAACAAATCAAATGACATTTGTTGAGATAGCTTGATACAAGACGATTGTCATAATGTCCATTATTACTATGAACAAACAACGAGATGGTGTTGAGACTTACTGTTGTGTAGAACGAACCTCCAGTGTAATTTGTCTTGCCAGCGGCTCCTTTGTTTCCATCCTGTTTAAACGAAAATATCACTTTAGCGTATATATTCGACACCCTATAAACAAATAACAACAAAAGACCCTATGAAGCATCGAAGCCTGACTTGAACTTAAACTCGATTTAACTTCTCTAGAAAACAGTAAAAACAATTAAGTGGCAAGCATCATATTCTTCTAACAACTTACATAATTTTTTATATAATCGTCTTCATACAACTGCCGCTAGTCTTTCGTCTTACTGTATGTATCGTTTATAAATTCAAAAAGTAGTACTGTATATCATAACAACCCTATCAAACAACCTTAAAATACCGTGGGACCATAGTAATTAATAATACCTCTGATGTAGAGTTTAAATCTAATTCATCAACCAAGCACAACCGACCGACATTTACACTATTACCGAGCTATTACAATTGCCTAGGACTGAGCATCGAGTCAAAACCGACCTGAACTGATCAAACCAAACCGAAAACCGATTTTGTGGAAGACATGAACCGAGAACCGAACCGAAGTGACTCGGTTTGGTTCAGTTTTGTGTCGGTTTGGTTTATACAGTTTATGTGTGTGTTTTTCTTGGTTTAGGCTCGAACTGAACCGAGCCGAAGCAAAACCAAAAATCAAAAATATATAGAACAGAAAACCGAACCGAATATGATAGGTTCGGTCTTCGGTCTGTTTTGCTCAGTACTAGCCCTAGTCCCTACTGCTGTTCAAATGTAATTCGTAATCCTAGCACAAACGGCCGACACTAACACATACTATTACCAACAATTTTCAACTTCCACAAACAAAATACCGAGATCCACAACAACCGATAGTTAAGCAAACTTTAACATATTAACTACTAATTTTCCTCGAACAAAATGACCAAGACCAGTATCTATATTCTATACTAATCACGAAAACAAACAAAGTCTACCTAACTAAATCGCTTCAAATCGTACCAGCCAAACACGCAATACCATAGCATAACTAACTGATTAATCACAGAAATCAGCTACATAACAATACAAGCATAAACAAAGCGCGTAATCGATATTTAGGCAAACTTTTTCAAATTAACTTATATCTAACTAACTACATCGCTTCAGCCAAACAAAATAACTTCAACTCAAACACAATCGAATCAAGTTATCGATATCGAGCTTATGAAGGCGAGCATAGTAACAAAATAATCCAGATCTAGAAAGCAGGTCAACGATAAGTACCAAATCGAAACCCTAGGTCACAGTATAAAATCAGCAATCAAATCATTTATACATTAATAACAAGATAATTAAAATTAGTAGTAACTTACAGCGAAAGGATTGACTTCATCACCGTCGTCAAAAGGATTAGGATCGTATCGACCAGCCATTACCACTTAATTTACCTGAAATTATAATTATTATTATACAGAGTTTATTAATAACTGATCTGTTAACTGAAAATAATAAGTAACTTAATTGATAAGCAAATATAGAGAGAGTACCTGTATGTATGAGTGTGTGAAAGAGTATTTTTTTTTTGGGGGGTCAATGACGGGGAGAATGAGAAGTTTTTTTTGTAATTGGATGACTTCTGGTTTGTGGTTTTGTTAAGTAACTTTCTCTCTCTTCTTTCTTTTCTTTTCTTTTTCTTTTCTTTATTTTTATCTTCTCTTAAAGTCATGATATTGCATAAGTGGTCCTTATGCTATTTTGTTTATATACATTTATTTTATATGACACGTGATTACGGTTAGAGCACAAGGTATCGTGGATACCAATAACACATTTTTAGTATGTTACTTCAGTGCCACGTTATATAACTCTCAATAACTCATCAATAACTAAAATATCATCTCTCATAACACACCACTAACATGTTATTAGGTCTCACAAAATACCCCACTAAAAATACCCACTCACTCACAATTAAAAAAAAAATGGCTTGAGCCAGTGGAATGGCTCAAATACCTTTGGCTCACGAATGACACCAAGTGGTGGTATGATTTGGCTCACTAATGGCATGAAAAATGAACATTTGGCATGTTAAAAGCTTCTCATACCTTGTGCTCTTATAGACGGAGAGGGTTGAACATCACAGACACAAAACCGATCGAGACTGAGAGGACTGACTGAAAACCGACCGAACCGAAGGATCAGTTGTCAGGTCTCGTTTCAGATTCTTTTCCTTATTTCGGTCTCGGTTCAGTCCAGACCGATCTTACGTAAACCCCGACTATTATGCCTTTTTGAATCGGACAGGCCGAAGGACCGGATCAGACCAAAAACATTCAGGTCGGTTCTCGGTCTAAGGTTTTGGGCTAGTTCGGTCTCGGTCCGGTCCGGTTTTGAACCATTGATCACCCAGAAGGATGACGTTTTTGTTGTTCAAATGGAATTTGTTTAACGGACTCATAATTGTTTTTGATTTTTTTTCTTGGCTAACTCCAAATGTGTAATCAGTGAGCTTTGAAGTCGAAGAACTTAACTATCTTATCATTGGATCATTTGGTGATGGTTAAAGTTACACTTACAAGAGTTTACGAGATTAAACGTTTTGAATGAGCTCTTAAAATCAAAAGCTTCTTTAAGTAATTCTATATATGGATGTTAGATTTTATTTCGATTTGCTAGATTTTATCCTATAACTAGTTTTGTCATACACTTTTTAATGTACACTTTATCATCGGTTTAATAGATTTCATCAAATGTTTGAAAATCTAGTGAGAGAAAGTTCATTTGTTTTATATGGACTCTATTTTGTTGTATATCTTTTATACATGTTTAGAAATGTTTATGTTTTTAAACTTGTGTCTTTGGTTTACAAAAAACTTTTTTTAAAAGGAAATGCAACATATCATTGAGAACTTCGAAAAAACGAACAAAGTACAATACAAGACGCCTCACCCAGGCTAAACAAGATAATTAAAAAAAAGTTTGCAACCACTTTTAAACCACTTTTAATTTTTAGGTTTTATTTTATACTCCTGATGAAACGCTAACAAGATAAAGTCAAAAACATTTAGCACTTAAGATCTAACTTATGATCATATACTTGTTTCCACCTTATTGTAGTTGCAACTTTTTACCAAATCCATACATATATATGGGACTAGATATGACACGTCAATAATGCTGACTAGCCACTTTAATGTTGACATGGCACATCATTTGATGAGGTGGAAATGGTGACTAGGCACAACATCCGACTACATATTTAAAAAAAATTGTCACTTGCAGGGCTCGAACTCTGGTCTAGACGTCCACACATGAGCGCCTCAACCAGTGGAGCATACCACAAGATGTGATATAAAATTGCATTCCCTAATTGATATTCAACCATAACCATTGCCAGTTTCCCTTCTCACTCGGCCTTTCATTAATATCAGTCAACACTGTGTAACCGTCTCCCCAAATCACTCATTTCCTAAAACAATCCCCAAAATCACACGCTTTTCCTAATAACCTAAATTTATCATATTGTTTTAATCTTCTCTCTCAATCACAAACAAATCACGCTCATCAAATTAAACCCACAATCATCAAACTAAAACCAAAACCCTAAATAATGTGATTCAAAAAAACACGCACAAAGATCTGGTACTATCATCCACTGATCGGAGGTATCTTTTTAATTAACATATGTTAAGGTTATTCTTATTTTGTTTTATGGCCCGACTGAATTAAATAGGTTAGCCGATCAGCTTTTCTGTATGATCAATTGAGGATTAGTTTTGTATACATTTATGGATTTTGATTGTTAATTTTACATTCTCAAAATTTTCAGTGTTGTTGCAAGGTTGGCAGAAGAAATGGGTGTTTACATACTGTAGCTTTATTTGAAGATGTGACAAATTCAGTAAGTCTTTATTTGAAGTGGAATTATGTATTCAATAAGTCATGTGTGTTTACACGCTGTAGCTTTAATTCTTGTGTTTGTTAAATCCCATGTGGAGTGAAACTACAAAATATAAATAAGAAGAATAAAGAGTCAAGTTTGCAAAGTTGCTTATACGTTGATTCTATGAGGGTTCAAAAGCTTTTTATATAATCTTTTTGGCAGCGCGGGACTTAGCAAGGATCAAATTTCTCACCGATGGAGAGTAACTTAGAGAAATGATGGATTATCCTCTTTTAAGCAAGTACAGGTGTTGTCTATAACTGACTATTCCTTGTAATTTCACATTTTTTGAGCTAAGGGTGAACGACCCATAGTGAGGGTAACATGAGTCACATTTATTGGAATGGTTACAATACTTTTGTTTTGCATTCTAGCGACCTCTTTTTGTTACTTGACATCAATATGTTGTTTTTCAGTGTGATTATGGTAGATGAAGCTCATGAGAGATCCCTTGCAACAAATATATTGTTGGGTCTCTTGAAAAAGGTAATCAACAATGATTCAAGATCCATTTCAACCATCTAAAACACGTATAACTATTTTCATGTTAATGCTGCTAACTACTCATTTCACAGCTACAACAACGTAGGCTTGAGGTGCGCCTGATTATAGCATCAGCCACAGTTGAAGCAAAATCAGTGGCTAATTTTTTTCACACAAGGTTCTTTTATTACAATGATTCATATCAACTGTAAACTTATATATAATTTTTTTTTGTAATAACATTGGCTAGGTACTTCATATTGGTATATTCATTAGAAAAAGACGGCCTCGACAGGAAGGAGAAGATTATGGACCACTGACAGAACCTGCTATTTTGTCCGTTCAGTTATATTCATCAGTATTTAATCTAATATTCGATAATAAAGAAGAACAATGTTCTTTATGTACTTTCTTTTTTGTGGTTCTCTTATTTGCAAAGGATGTGATTTCAGGGTAGAGGATTCAACGTACATATTTTTTACCTTAAAGAGCCTGTATCAGATTATCTCCGAGCTACTGTTTCTATAGACAATAATGTCAATTCATAATAAGGTACATTGTTGTAGACACTGTTAAAAACTATTTCGAAGATTTGCATTTCGCTTAAGTTTTTAAAGTGTAAAAGGTCAAGTTTTTAAAGTGTTTTACTTACAAAAAGTAAATATTCCCTTAAGCATTTTTTTTTAGATTACAAGGCATTTACTTTAATCTAGAACAAGACTGTAAATCTGACTCACCTTGAAGTTTTCTCCATGTGTCATATAATGGAGTTTTTATAACTTTTGTTTTGTTATAGAGTCACTTGATCTTTATGTTTGGCCTTGTAGGAGCCAACGGGGGGTATTCTTGTCTTTTATATGGGCAGGATGATATTGACGTCGCGGTCCATTTGTTCACAGATGAAGCCCGAAATAGTGGCAAGTCTTCTTTAGGTATGTCAGATCCTCATTAGAAGTTGATTTTGATGCCTTTTTTTTTGCGAGGCCAAATTGGTATCTGTTAAATGTGTGAATGTATTGCTACTGAATCATGATTATGTACATGTATGTGTTACCAAATAACACCTTTAGTTTTACACGATCATGATGGTGGTTGTGCTTTCTCTGGAAATGGAGATTAAAATATTCAGATGACACCTTTGATTACTTATTGTTACACTATTTTGGTTAAAAATCTCAGGAATTATTATTTTGCCTTTGTATTCAGGACTCACTCGTGCATATCATGTTACTGATCTTTGAATTCTTTTACCTTTTTCATTGCTTGTATCATTATATTATTACATATAAGAAGTTATTGATTTGTGAACACATGTTGACTATACATGATCTCTTGTGGGATATTTCAGGACCTGTTATTTTCTCCTTCTCCTAGAGGGAAGAGGAAGGTTGTTATCTCAACAAATATTGCGGAGACATCCTTGACACAGGAGGTACTTTTGAGTAATATTCTTGATTGTTAATTGTATATTGTTTGCTACGATTTTTATTTGCTTTGCTTATTATTATGGGTAGAAGGTAACTGCATCTGTTTGTGGTGGCACTTGTTTCTAATTTGATAGGATTTAACATAAAATCAATATCTCTAATTCCTGTAGGCCGTAGTGTTTGAGATATTTATGCACGAGGGATGTTCTTGGTTGTGTGTGGAATCACTAATACTGTATCGTTTATGTGAATTTGGTACAGGGGTTAAGTGCTCAAAATATCAACCGAAACCTGTATGTATTTAACAGTTTTATGAACGTAAATGCCTGCCACTTGAGCTACACGATGAACTTCTACAAGCATATGCAGGTAAGGCTCTCATCTCCATTCCCATAAAATTGTTATTCTATCATTTTTAAAATTCAATTCTGAACGGAGTAATGGACCATAGACTCATATTGTTTCACTTCTATATTTCACTCCTCTGCAATTCTTTTTTTTTTTCTCTTTTATAATTCACTCCTATGCAATTCTTATTATTGCACTTTTATAATGATCCGACTCAATTGAAACAATATATTAACACATATGGGTTGGTTGAACTTGCAGGTGTTCATGATTCATATTGGACACATGCAACAATGCCTTGTAAAACTCAAGAAGAAAGACAAGTTAGAGATAGGCAAGCTTTTCTACTTCACTACCTCTTTGTCGACGTATCAGTTTTAAAAGCCGAAGATGCCATTAAGAATTCCATTTCTTAGATTTACAAGCTCATAACTTAATTTGTATATTTCATTGTATTTTGCCATTGGTCATAGCAATTAAGCTAACTATTTTTTCTTAGTTATATATGATTTTTTTCCTTTTCTCATACTTGTGTTCTTTTTTGCATAAATTACATGAACACTATTCTTCTTTTTTTAATTTTTGTGTTTAAAATATTTTTCGTTATTCATTATTTATGTACGCAAGCTTTATAATTCGTCAAGTAATATTATGAAGCTAACCCGCCCATTGGGCGGGTTATGAAGCTAGTGTTATTATAAAGCCAAATGCTAACACTTACATGAGTTACATCCAATATCAAATGAAATGGTACGACTTTAACTTTAAGCCATCTAGCCAAATCGATCAGACTCAGTCCCATCGCAGTATGATGTATATTTCGAAGATAAGTAACTTACATCTTTGGCTAACATTCTAACAATTCTCAAACAACGTTAATTTTCTCAAACATAACCATAAACAATAAATTGGACTGTCAAATTTAAAAGGACCCTTTTGTAGTTCACATGATACTTGAATGCCTAGAGAGCAATTAAATATTTTTAGTTGTAAGAAACTTTTCTATAATAATAAACATAAACAAATATAAGTGTCTAACTATAAATCAATAGAATAAATGAGGATAAGCGTGTTGAAATATAAAATCATTAGGGTTGACATCTTTGTTTCATAGTTAAATCCGTTTAGTAGGAACAAATCTTATATTATACATGGTCGGTGCTCAAAATATCACAAACAATTTATTTTCAAAGCTCAACAAAATATCCTTGTCTATTCGGGTATTTCTTGTTAGTGATATGGGGCGATTTCGATGGATGTATGTTGTTTAGTGTAAATTTTCGTTAAAAATTTTGATTTTTTAAAAATGAATTTCGTCTCGAAATTTTGTGTCGAATAAATAAATGTATTTTTTAGTTAGTCCACTAATATGTCAAAATAAATACACGTCTTCTTAATTTGTTTACTAATTTTAATGAAATCGTACTTTTATTAAAAAAAGAAAAAATTGCTCATACTCATAAAAAAATTATTTGTACACCTGGTGACTTAGAGTTCTGGGTCCGCCCATGTTAATGATAATGGATTGCATCTTGTTTAACAACTTGTATTAGGCTGAAAGTAGTGGTGGTGAGTCATTCACCGTCACCTCAGCGCAACATCAGTTTTCTCTCTCCTATCACTTTTACTCAGCATATATCCGTTTTGGTCACCCTCACTCACCTGTCATTAGTACCCCACTAAGAAATCCACACACGCTAAAAAAAATAATAATAAAAAATAAAAATAAAAAATAAAAAAATTACTTTTGTTTTAGGTCCTACTTTGTCAGCAGAATAGTGCATGATATAAGTAACTCGTCAAATTAACTTGATTTGAGCATGAGTTAGGCCTTTCGTTTTGAAAATCATAGCGTGAGTCACTCACTCATGGAAAATATTTGCTCCGTTCCGTTTAGTCTAAGGTTTGCTCGCATATGACTTATTAGAACAAACATGAAATGATTTGATAAGTGAAAAAAAATTTGATTTCTAGTCGAGTTAAACCTAAAAGACTTGTAACTTCAAATTTTTTCGGCAGTCAAAACGAATATCTATTTCTAAATGGATTGTATGTTTCATACTTATTGAAATCATTTCTGTATATGTCTACATCCATAAGTTGTTTTAACTATTCCATGTGCTACGATAATTGTTCTTTATCAATTTCTTTAAGCACTTTAACACATGCACATGTGACATGTATACATAAATGAGCTCGTTATGCCATTCATTGATTAAATAATAACTAGAAGGGTACCCGCGCAATGCGGCGGCGGGTACCCGATTACTATTTTGTAGCGAATAAATGTTTTGAGGTGGTGATGTGATGAGATGGTGGTGACAGCGGCGGCGATAAGTATAGTCATATGTGTTTGCTTACCCGTTTAGTGAATTCGTTTCACAACACTTTGAATGTATATGTGTTAGTTGTAAGTGTTTGTTTGGGTTACCCGTAACTTTCACGCGACATCATTATTCCCGCATATAAAAATACCCTCGCAATCTCTTACGCGTCAAACACTCCCCCAAAAGTATATGATTTTGACGAATCAAGATTATATTGATTGGAATAAATGAAATAAATGTTAAAGTTGTAAAAATTTGAATTAAAATAAAATAAACCCACTAAAAATATAAAAACTAAAAACTCATAAAAATATATTAAAATGGATGTTGAATTAAAGAGCATAAAATTTTAGAAAATAAGGTGAAATTAGATTATAATATAAATAAGTAGATAAAAAGATATTTTAATTTGAAAATAAAGATGAATTTTTAGTTGAGAAGTGACACATGTCATTTTATAATTGGAGCTACTTATATTAATTTTTGGTGGTTAGGAGTTAGGCTTGGAGTTTGTTAGAAGTTAGGCTTGGAGTTTGTTAAGAAGTGACACATGTCAGCTCATGATTGGAGCTCCTTATCTTAATTTTACATGCATTATAATATATCTTTCCATAATAAGCAAGTAAAAAAGTCTGAATTTTTAAGCCTTCTAATTTTAGAAGGCCTAAATGCATTATAAAGTAGTATAGATAGCATCCTTTAAACGTGGGTCAATCATATGATCATATCGCTGGATACTTTTTGTTAAGTGATAAGGCTGGACACAGTCGTGACCGAGGTCACCCCCTGCCACATCAGCTTTCTCTTTTCGGCGATCAGACACGACCAAGCTGTTATAGTCGATGACCAATTTTTTTTTTTTTTTTTTTTTTTTTTTTTAAATATCAAGTGGGACATATTTTAGTGTGTAAACTGTCGGTCGAAAAATTGACTGATACTCAAAAATTATGGCCTTGACCGATGTCATGACCTATGCTCCACATTGATTTTGACCGACTTTAAAGTCGGTCGTTGAAGTTTTTTTAGTGTGACCGACCGATTTAAAAGAATGAATGTGACCAGCCTAATAAAGCTGCAATACTTGAGAATATAACGAAATGTAAATGTATATAATCAAAGACTTTGGTTGTATTTAGTTGTCAATGAATTATGATAAGCCACGTTCTCTATTATTTTAACATGATGATCTTTGGTTAGATAATATTTATATTGTTAAATAACAAAAGTTGTCCTAGGATGAACAATGTTGATGCATAATTTGTCCCATACTCTTGTTTGGTTACTTTCAACGTATCGTATGGATTCAGTTTGTTGGCTAAATTTAACTTTTACGTGGTTTCAATGAATTTAACAAGAAACCTATTTGTCCTTTTAGCTCAAAACGGTCAAGAACGAAGTTATGTATATGTTGAAGCATAATTGATGCAACTGAAAAAAAAAAAAAAAAAAAAAAAAAAAAAGATCAACACACAATAATAGGAGGGAATAAATCAACAAGATTGTTTGGAAACAAAGATGAACGCTATGTTCTTTTTATTAAAAGTCAAATACTCATAAACAATAGTTCATATGTTTGTACATGACAACCTTTATTTATAACCTAGAAAACATATAAAATCGGAATATATATCTTTGCCATACAATGACCAAAGAATATATGAAAAGGATATAAAAGCATAATAAAACCATGCATTGTCCCGGCCACCATACTCCCCCTGCTAGAAGAAGATTCGTCCTCGAATCTTTGCTCAACATTTCCAATCTGTTATGGTTCGTTACTTTCCTCATCTGTGATATAAGGAGACAAGTCTGCTACGTTGAAGGTTGCAGATACATTGTACTCACTGAGCAAATCGATCTTGTAGGCATTATCATTGATCCTTTGAGAACTCGAAAGGGACCATCTGCACGCGGTTGCAATTTTCCAAATCTACCAGCCAGGAAACGTTCTTTTCCAAGTCGAATCCATACCAAGTCCCCTTCCTTAAACACAACCCTTTTGCGACGCTTATCCACCCGTTCTTTATACTTTGCATTCTGTTTCACAATGTTTGCTCGCACGTGGTCATGTAATCGTTGAACCTGTTTTGCCTACTCTTCACCTTCAGAACCAAAATGTGCAGGTGTCAAAATAGGTGTGAGGTCAAGTGGAGTGATGAGATTAACACCTCTCACCACTTCAAATGGTGTCTTTCCCGTGGTGCGATTTTTTGAACGGTTATATGCAAACTCAGCATGTGGCAACACCAAATCCCATCGTCTGGGGTTTTCTCTGACTAAACTTCGTAACAAATTTCCTAAACTTCGGTTAACCACTTCAGTTTTCCCATCCATTTATGGGTGGTGCGAAGAACTAAACTGAAGTTAAGTTCATATCTTGCGCCACAATGTACGCCAAAAATAACTAACAAGCTTTACATCACGATCAGAAGTGATGGTCTTTGGCACACCATGCAATCGCACAACCTCATGCAAAAATAAACGTGCGACTGGTGATGGATCGAACGTCTTATTGCAAGGAATAAAGTGAGCTATTTTGGAAAATAATTCCACTACCACCATTATTGAGTCTTTATTTCTTTGTGTAGAGGCAACCCAAGAACAAAATCAATACTCACATCCACCCATAGAGCTACTGGAACAGGTAATGGTTGGTACAAACCCGCATTTGTGCTTCGGGTTTTAGTTATCCGAGACACCCGACATTTTTCCACAACCCGTGTAATACTACGCTCCATTTTTTTCCAATAAAAATGCTCGCTCAACCATGCCATGGTCTTATCAATCCCGAAGTGTCCCGCTATAACCCCCTGAGTGACCCTCTATTATAATCGACTCCCTTAAAGAACATTTAGGAATACAAAGTCGATTAGCTTTGAAAAGAAAGCCATCCTGCAAGATAAATTGTTTGAAGGGTTGATTTTTACACTTCTGCCATATAATAGCAAAGTCAGAGTCATCACTATAAATTTCTTTAAATGTCTCAAAGTCAACAACCTGAACTTGCATTGTTGATAGTAGCATGTGTCTTCGACTCATCGCATCAGCAACTTTATTTAGTGCTCCTGCCTTATGCTTAATAGAGAAGCTATAAGCTTGCAAGTATTCAACTCATTTGGCATGTCTTGATCTGAGATTATGTTGCCCATTTATGTACTTTAGTGCCTCATCATCAGAGCACAAGATGAATTCCTTTGCAATGAGATAATGACGCCAATACTCAAGACTTCGAACAGTTGCATAAAACTCTTTGTCATATGTAGAATATTTACACCTCATCTCATTTAATTTCTCACTAAAAAAGGCTATAGGTCGACTTTTTTGGCTTAATACGCCTCCAATACCCACCCCGGATGCATCACAGTGAACCTCAAATACTTCATTGAAATTGGGTTGTATCAATACAGGAGTTGTGGTAACCTTTTTCTTCAATAACCCAAATGCTTCATCGGCTTCTTGGCTCCAGGTAAACTTATTCCCTTTTATGCACTCAATTATAGGCGCAATGATTGTACTAAAGTTGTGAATGAATCGGCGGTAGAACGAGGCTAGACCGTGAAAACTAAAGGTATGGTTTTTGCTAGAGTTTTTATAAATTAGATGTGTTTTGGAAAGTAGATTATAGTCTGCACGGATAAAAGTTATTTGATTGGTTGTGACTTGTTAAGAGATTATTCAGTTGAGCTTAATAACCTTATTCAGTTTTTCGGTTTGGATAAACATGTTCGTGGATCCGTTTTAGCTTTAGATAGTGGGAGTGTCATGGTTTTGCAACTGCTAGTCCTTGTTTTTGCTTGTATTTTGTTCTATATCTGCCAGTCCTTGTGTTTTTTCCTATACTTATACTTACTCGTTATCATCTCTTTAAGCATCCACATGCGTATATTCTTTTGTACATAATCTTTATTTTATTTTTTATTTTTTTGTAACTACACAGAAAGAACTCGAAGACGCCAAAAAGAGCACCCAAGAGAGCGGGGAGAATGCACCCGAAATATAAATATTGGCAAAGGTTTTAGGAACACGGAGTGGGCACACCCGTTCAGTGGGGCGAAAGCTTAAAGGGGTTTCAAGTTCCTCTTCGGCTACATCTTCGTCTTCAAGCTACTATAGTACTTCAAAGACATATACAAAAGAGGAAGTGAATAAGCTATTCATCGAGCAAGGTAAAAGTATGAAAAAAACTATTCGTAAAAAAGTTGCAACCTCCTTTAACAAGAAACTTGAAAACATGTTGACATAATTGGCCGAGAAAGGTATAAGTGTGGATAAAGACACCGTGGTTGGCGAAGAGGATGAAGAATATGAAGAAAGCGATGATGAAGGAATGGAGGATGGAGATGGGATGGAGAATGAAGATGAAGGAATTGATGAGAACGATCATGACGAGTAGGTGTTGTGTTTTCGCAAAACAAATTAGGTTATAACTATCGTGTTTTGGTATTTGTTGAATATGAATCATGTTGAAACGAATTAGGATTTGTTGACACTCTTTTGGTTAATCTGAATTATGTTGATATTTGTGATTGTTTGTATGTTACGGATCGAGAAAAATATCCGAAAAAACTTGAAAAGTGCAAGCTTGCTATTAAAACAGCAGTTGTAATGCAGAAATAGGTATCGCTTTTAGTCATGACATGTCGTGGCTAAAAGTACAATGATATTTTAAAAAAACTTATAGCCACGACCAAGTCGTGTCTAAAGGTTTATAATTAAAAGATGATTATACTTTTAGTCGCGACTTGTTGTGACTAAAAGTATTTTGATATTTTAATGTTAATCTTTTTTGCCACGAATTGGTCGTGGCTAAAGGTTCAACATTAAAATATGAATGTACTTTTAATCACGACATTGTCGTGGCTAAAAGATTTAATAATATTTTTAATTGTTTTTTTTTTCGAAACTTTAGAATGACGCATGGTCGTGTTTAAAAGTTATTAACTTTCGTGGCTAAAAATGGTCGTGACTAAAAGTATGAACTTGTCGTGACAATAAGTCTTTAGCCATGCCGATTTAGCAACGATTTTACGTGACAAAAGGTATATAGCCACAATATAATGACTTGTAGCCACGACTTTTGGTCGTGACTAAAAACTTTGATTCTTGTTGTTGGTTTAATGGACAAAATATTAATAGATGTGTGTTAGGATCGAACTCGAGACCCCGGGATTGCACACTTTACGTATGAGAATTAAAGTTAATAACTAAATATAAAATGTTGTATTTATTTATTATTTACACGAAATATATAATGGACGTTAAATTAATTAATTGTAATGGACTAACGATTGTTAAATGTTAAAGGAAGGACTAAATATGAAATTAGATGTCAAGTAGGTTCTAGAAACCTTATGGGTTTCCATAACCGATTGGATGGGGGTTTCCATAAACCAATTCAACCCTAACTTGGACTCTAAGTTTCTTTGGGTATAAATACAAAACCAATGGTGTTTGTAATTTATCTCTTGTACTCATTGGCTAAAACATAAAATTGTTTGTGTGTGTTTTTTGCCATAACCGATCGTACAAACCCTATTGGTTGTCGATCACATTGTTTTTACAAAACAAATTATTTTGTGTTCTTTAAACTAGCATTTACTTTAATTCGTTAATAGTACGTGTGTACAAGAACGTGGTACAATCACACTATTGATTGTATCTTGGATTGAATTAAAAAACGGTAAGGGGTAATTCTTATAATCCTATAAACCCTAATTAGGGTTCATCTCAATTGCTAGTTTTGTGGATTTGATTCTTGTTCGGCTAGAATCAAGAAAGGTACGCATACTTTATGCTTTAGTTAATTAATTATTCTTTATACGTTCCTTTACGCTTCCGCACTTGCTTTGATGTTTATGTGTTTTTATATATGATTGTCATAGTATATAATTCCAACAGTGGCATCACGAGCTTGGTTAAATGAGTAATTAATTACTAAACACGTAAAAACAAATATTGTATGTTGTTTGATATGATTATTCTAGGGTTTTAGTTATGATTATGTAAACCCTAATTTTAGGGTTAGGGCTTTTGTCCTAATTTGGTTTTAAAAAAAATTTATGGATCGATTTTTTTTAATGGGTCAAAAACCTTAAATTTTTTAGTCGATTTGTTTAAATTTTTAGGGTTTATAAAAGGGCAAATCGCATAAAAAGGTACCGATCTTATGTTCAATTTCAATTTAAGGTACTCATTTATTTTTTTCTTAATTTAAGGTCTCGAACTCTTTTTATGTTGCAATGTTAGACAATTTACGGGTTATCAGGTTACCAATAAGGAGTTAGGAGGTCACCCATCAGTTTCTCCTAGTTGAAACCTCTTATATTAATATCCATAAATTTGCTAACAATATCTTTTGTTACCGAGGCCCCATTTGTGGTAAACAAATCGATTTATTTTGTTAATGTCTTCGCATAAAAGATTTTGTCTCTCAAGATGTATCATATTTAATAATACTTATTTACTTTGATGATTTTGACCTTTGTTTAATGTCTTTGGAAAAATTTTGTCATTCGTTTTAGACGAAGCCTATACTTGTTGCTATTCGACTTAACGCATCTAATAACCATGTTTCTCACTCGAGAATCATGGTATCAACTTAGTATGAGATCTCTTACTTTTATTACTCATTACTTTTTATGGTTTATGCTGCTTACACTCATCTAATGTTAAAATTTGTGAAGTAATAAGTTTGCTTTACATCTTTAATATAATGTATAAAAGAGAAAGATGAAGTGGTGTTTGTAAGCGAGGGGTTTCTTGTGCTTAAAGGGTGCAGCAGGTGGTGTATTCAATCAAATATGGTCTATTCGATTATAAACATTTCTCATGTTTAATGTGCAGCAGGGGTTTCTTGTGGTCAAGTTTAATTGGGTTGGCAGGAAGTTAGTTTTTAGCCGGAAGTTGGCTAGAAGTTTGATCGGAGAAGATAGAGTAAGGAGGTGGTGACCTGCAACCTTTTATTCCGGTAAAAGTTTCCCTACATTGCAACACAAAAAAAGTTCGATACATTAAATTAAGAAAAAAAAAGATGAGTACCTTAAATTGAAATTAAACATAAGATCGATACCTTTTTATGCGATTTACCCTTTATAAAATTGTTTTGTTATCAATATCGAAACCTATAATTAATATATTTGTTACATGATATATTCATGAATAAATTGTTATGTGATATGGAATTGTATGCGATCTTGTGACAACGTGAATAAATTGTTATGTTAAATCCATGAAAACGTGCATGTTTGGCATGGATTATTGTCGATATATATATATTTAATTGTTAAGATTGGTTAAGCGTAGATTAATTGTTAAGTTTTATACACATGTATATTTATGATAAATCTTGAATTGGAGAAGACTCCAATTATATACATTAATGAATCAATTATGTGCAATTTGGTATATTATTAATTATGTGTTTACGCAATCGATTCGTCGATGTATGTGGCTCACTTTCAATTGAGAGAGTGAAAGCCCTAATTAATATATACATTAATTAACCTAGACATTGATTATTAATATGGTTTTATCGAATAAGTTGCATGTGACTACTTGTTTACACATATTAAGTGTTAGTTATGTGCGCATTGTTTTTTAGTTGTTTATTTTTTATTTGTTTACTTGTTTGTTTATTATGTGTGACAGTTTTAAGCAAAAGGTAATTTTGAATAGAAAAATAATACGGACTAAACAATGGTGAAATTTGATTTGTTTTTGAAGAGTTAAGTTTTCAATAGTTTAATTGATTGATGATTTTGGTACAAATGGTTTGAACGGCTCACCCAATTTGATGGACTGTGTGGGAAGTACTAGGAGGGGAGCGCATTAAATTGTGACCCTAAAGAAGGAGGTTATTGCTTCAGCGCTGACCGAATTCTCCGCTTGCTTGCGAGTCAAATTGGAGCTACCAAGTAAGCCATAAATGTACAAAATCATCTTAAGGGCGAATTAGTTTTAATTCCATGCGCCACTTCGGTGGTAATTACCCGAAACACTAAGTGTTTACACTTATGCAAAAGTACGATATAATAGACGATAATTAAAGTTAAATTCCTTGATTGGCGAAACCAATACCTCAATCAAAACTTTGATAATTTGATCTTTATGAATTGGTAATAAAAGTTTTTTTATTAAATTTATGCTACAAGATGAATGTATGACATCTTTGTACATATTTGATTTAACCACATAAAATCAAAACTAGTACCTTTTATAAATTAAGTAATATGCCATCTAATTAAAAGGACACTTGAAGTTGCAATTTACGTCATGACAATACTTGACGAGATTGTGATGGAGAGGTAAATCTTTATGTAAAGTCAGACCTTACATGAACATATTTGCAGTTCTTTAAGTTAGACACTTAAGTTGAGTAGGAAGTGAGAACTGGACTCAAGGCATAAGATAGGATGAAACATGTTTATATTTGCAATAGCGTTGGAAAATATAAATCCCATAATGATCTAGGAATTGGAAATTGTTTGCCAATTATTGTTCGACAGATTACCTTATTATATGCTTTCGTTACTAGCAGATCAACTGATGTAATGGAACTATGATAATTTGGATCCTAGTTTTTCGAGAAAATTCTATGGTTATATGAATATTACCTTGGGTATTTTATTTTCTTGAAAAGTTTAATTATCGAAAATACTAAAATTGAATTTTGCTAATTCTTTAAATGTATTAATGCAACATTAAACCGTAAACGTAGGTTATTCCTATATTGGTAAATTGATCTACACCTTTAAGGGTTTTTGGTAGAGTCAACTTTGCTAAAAGAATAAACCTAGTTCTCTCTTCATAAGAAAGAGTGAGATTCAATCCTATTCCTTTTCATGAATGAAGAAAGGTATGATAGGACAATTAGAATTGTCTAAATTCTAAATACGTAACTCGTAAGCAAATTTTAATAGTTAAGAAAATTGCATATTTATGAGTTATTAAAATTAGAAGCTAGACTAATTACTGTATAATTGGTAAAAGACAAACTAGCATATTTTATCTAGTTGTTTTGCTTTGACCATTTAAAAGTACTATTTACAATTGTTGGAATAGTAGAACTATTAAGAAAGAAATTGCATGCCCAATTTTTCAAGTTAATAACATTGATGGATAGTTCATCATCTACATAGTAGAATACACTCTTTTAGTACATAAGTAATTGTTATGTATGGACTTTCTCAAAGGTGTAGGGAAGTAAATAGAACACTATTTTCTTTCACTGATTAATGAAACACTTACAATGTTGTCAAATCCAGTGGGAGTATTATGTTCTTATTACTGAATAAGGAATTAATGTAATGATCTCTAACTCAGTGGGAGTTACAAGCTTTGTCATATTGGTAGTAACCCAGATTATCTCTAGAATGTCTTAAGATAATTACTTTCCACTTGTAGACACTTATGTTTTCAAGGATAGTCATGTATGTTTCCTTATTAGACAATGAAGTGGTTCTACATCTACTAGTTATGCTAATATTAATGACACAATCATATTAGTCACATAAACAAACATATGTCGTGTTGTTTATCTGCTACATGATGTTGTTCCATGCACAAGTGGGAGAAATCTATATTGTGTGCAAGGTACAACATATAGGTATATGATTTAACGGATTCTCTTGACTGCAAGGTAAGAGATTAACGTTCTAATATGACTTGTACATATCTTATTCAAGAAACACTTGGCGTTGCAATTTACGTCATGTGAGAACTTGGCGAGATTGCAACAACAATGTAAATCTCCATGTGAAGTTAGACCTTGCATGGACATATTTGCAGTTTCTAAATTAGACAAGTATTTAGAACATGTGTCAAAATGATATATAAGACTACTTCAAATTAAATATTTATGTATTATTAGAATGACATAAATAAATGAAGTAATCTAATACTACTTCAATTTGTTTATTTATGTATTTTGGAATGACATAAATGAAAAATAATGTAGTCCTACATTATTGCGAAGTAAATAAATTAACTTGAAATTACTATTGAAACCAAGAGTTGTATTCATAATTACTTTAGTTAAACATGTTTATGATTCATTGTAAAGACATAAACATTAAGTCTTTTCAAACTTATAATAAAGTAAGACGTTAACTTGTTATGTTTTTTAATTAAGACATATACAAGAAGTTATTGAGTTGATCAATGATTTATAACGTTAAATGGGATTATAACAATTTATGTTTTCTTGTTAAAAGATGGATATAAAGCGACTTGGTTAAAAAGTACTTGTGTTATAAAGCATGCAATTGGCTTGGAAAGTCTATTATACCATTAAGTTAACTTAGTTGGTAAATAGGTAAGCCAAAAGGAATATGTTTATCTTATATATTGTTAGATTGTCTTACAATATTAATTCTAATGAATACCACAAGTTGATGGTATGTTCAGTTAGGAGAATCAAACTTTATTTGATTTGTTTGATTCAAGATAACCATAACTTCTTTCTTAAAAAGTAACAAGGTTAGAAAATTGAGTATGGATTGAATATACTCAATATGACTCCAACCTAGAAGATTAATAAAACACCATTTTATTATGGAATGTGATGAATCACATTAAGTTTTAAAATTGAAGATTCTGAATTTGTTAAACTACTTATGAATAGGTTATTAACAAACTAAAGTCAGGAATTATCAATGTGTATTTGTAATGTCCCAAAAAGAGAACAATGTAGTTTTGCTTTAATTGCTAAGTATATATAGATAGTCTATATGTTACAAAAGGAAAGTGAGAGTTTTTTTTATCTTGAAAGATAAAATTACAAGATACATAATCTTCTAAAACACACTAGTAAATATCATGATGAGGTTAGACATGTAAATGATAGACCTCATGATGATGGAATTTTCATTCATTGGTCTGCAAGGATATCTCAGATATTTGATTTATATGCTGAGAAGAACATGAGTTACAGGATTATAGTAAACCTGATAATCATTATGATGGATTACCAAATATTGAATTGGGTAAATTACTCATACTATGAATGTTAAAGATGATGTCCATAAAGATAATCAATTTTGGAAATTTGATTTATCTTAATAGTTAGAATAGAGAATGTAAATGAGTTTCTTCAAAGAGATGAAAAACCCTAGTGGTTTGAATTTCTATGTAGAAATCATATGGACAATATTATACACATATTTAATTCATGTCTTATGACAAGATTATTAATCATACTTAAACAATTAATTATGATTGAATATTCTTTTCTAGACACATTAAATATATAAAGATGATAATGGTCATACTTGTTTTCATTAATATGAAATATGACAATGGAATATCAAAACTCTTTATTGAGAAATTACTTGAGCGAGGGCGATAAGTAATTTAAAGGTTTTTTAAATTCATATAATCTTTGGAAGTGTACGAATTGCAATAATTCATGAATGGATAAATGCATGCATCTATGAAATTATTCTTATGTTTAATTATTAAATTCTAGTTTTGATTTATAATTGAAATAAGATAAATTTTAAGTATTCCTGAAAGCTAGTGGGAGTATTATGTTAAGGTTTTAAATCTTATATGTTGTATAACATATAGGAAGTAACATTCCTTGTAAGCTAAATGTTAAGTCTTAAATTGGAATGAAACTTCACTTATAAGATTTAAGAATTAAAACATACAACCTTGGAATATATGTTTATTGTTAATAAACATGTGCAGTAAAATAAATGATTCTAATAAAATATGATATATAATTTGGGAAATGGATAAATGTCTTTTGACAAGATAGAACATAAATGAAATCTAAGTTTGACTTGTAGATTCATCATGTACATCATGTTGTATATTCAAATTGTTGTATCATTCTTGAATGATAGATGATTTGACAACATTGATATCTAACTAAAAATTATTAGATAACTTGTGTAATGAATATTCTAATAGAGTTACATCCTCAACCTGGAATTGCTCATAGATTCTATGGATGAAAAATATGTCAATTGTTGTGCAAATTGTCATCAGCTTCAAACTTGAAAGTTTGGAAAGTATCAAACATTACACAATAAGATATTAAAGTTTACGGAGTTTTAATGAGCATATTGTTGTTTGTATACAATGATGCTGGTTTAATTGAGATGACACTCAATACCAGTCATGGTAGGATTTCATCCTTGTTAATAGCCATGAGAACTAGTTGTGCTACTAAGAGCGCAGTTGCATTATACATTAAAAGAATAAGAATACTTTAAACTTTAAAATGTTTGAAAGTTTAAATTGTCATAAATTGGTGATAGAAGATGTCACACACTTTATGAATTATTATGTGGATTGGTGAATGCACACATACAAGGACTTCACTAATTGAATTCTTGAAATAAGTATTCTCAAAATTACGATAGATCAAGTTGGTTGATTTATGCCTTGTCAACAAGTATGATTGTCATTACTTGAGGCATAATTCATCAACTGGAATTTTCATGCATTGATCTATTTGGTATTTGGATAAGGGATGTTAAACAATTGTTATAATAAATCAAATACTTGGTATGTTTGATTTTATAATATATTGTATCATATATTTGCATGTTTAATCCGTGAATAAATTTATTTATTCTAAATCGTCCGTTGTCAATTAATGATATGGGAGTATCATTAAACTAAGACAAATCTGAGAGATATGGTGGAATATACTTGAAAGTATATTGATGAGAATGCATACCAATTTCAGATGATATTCAATGAATTGAATATAGGACTTATCCCAACTACATGATTTTACTTTATAGATATTGTTATTAAGTAAATCACGAATAGTTATCATCAGACTTGAAATACCAGATAAGTGTCATGAATGTAGTGCACTTCTGTGGAACAACTTAACGCTATACGTAACTGGTAGTCATAAGGGTTGTTTCCTGAAGTGTTGCAAAGTTTGTGGGTTAGTCTCGTAGTCAAGATAGAATTTGTTCATTCAAATTTATTTTGGAGTTTAATACTACTGGGCCCCTCGTAGGGTTGACAAGATGTTTGCATGGCCACGCCCAAGATCTCCCCTGAATATGTTCAGAAGATTTGGTAATCTTGCTCAATCACTTATAACGAGAAACAGAATGGTTGAATAAAGAATGACTTAATTTCATATCTTTATTTAACATGGTATTAGAAACAAAAGGATAATAATAATGAGAAATCATTAAAAGGTTTTTCCAGGAGCCTTGCTCGAGTTGTACTAGAGGCATCGAAGTGTTGCTAGACGCTAACCGATGTGATCACACTATTAAGATATGTCCAAGTGGGAGATGTTGGTTTAATGGACAAAATATTAATGGATGTGTGTTAGGATCGAACTCGAGACCACGGGATTGCACACTTTACGTATGAGAATTAAAGTTAATAACTAAATATAAAATGTTGTATTTATTTATTATTTACACGAAATATATAATGGACGTTAAGTTAATTAATTATAATGGACTAACGATTGTTAAATGTTAAAGGAAGGACTAAATATGAAATTAGATGTCAAGTAGGTTCTAGAAACCTTATGGGTTTCCATAACCGATTGGATGGGGGTTTCCATAAACCAATTCAACCCTAACTTGGACTCTAAGTTTCTTTGGGTATAAATACAAAACCAATGGTGTTTGTAATTTATCTCTTGTACTCATTGGCTAAAACATAAAATTGTTTGTGTGTGTTTTTTGCCATAACCGATCGTACAAACCCTATTGGTTGTCGATCACATTGTTTTTACAAAACAAATTATTTTGTGTTCTTTAAACTAGTATTTACTTTAATTCGTTAATAGTACGTGTGTACAAGAACGTGGTACAATCACACTATTGATTGTATCTTGGATTGAATTACAAAACGGTAAGGGGTAATTCTTATAATCCTATAAACCCTAATTAGGGTTCATCTCAATTGTTGGTTTTGTGGATTTGATTATTGTTCGGCTAGAATCAAGAAAGGTACGCATACTTTATGCTTTAATTAATTAATTATTCTTTGTACGTTCCTTTACGCTTCCGCACTTGCTTTGATGTTTATGTGTTTTTATATATGATTGTCATAGTATATAATTCCAACACTTGTAGTGTTATATTCACTCCCAAAAATGCCAAAGAATATATAACCTGAGTGAATGACCCTAGCTAGCTTCTCGCCTTCTATGGCTTCGATCTTTCCCACGACTTATCGACCACATGCGTACACACGGACACACACTCTACTTACTTGGGCACGCTTCTTTCTCCGACGACCCAACCACTTTTCCCTCCATTGTGAAAACTGGCGGGGTTAGCTTCACTAGCTATATTGCTTTAAGATATTTTATATAATTGTTGGCTTTGTTTAATAAAAAATGGCGTAAAAGTCTCCGACAAAATCACCTAGTAGATTTTATTTCAGTTAATTAATACTTGTGGGTCTTTAATAACGTCGTTTCTTAATCATCTTTTCATATTTCCCACTAAAAAGTTGTTTGTTTCTTGTATACTAGTACTGTATATGTTAACTTTATAAGAACAAGGTGGTGTCTTCTCTTCATGCTTTAACTTATATTTTTTTCGTTCACAAGACCATATATAGTTGTCTAAGAAAGAAAATAAGATCAAAGTGAATAGGATATGGATATGGATATGGTTAGGAGTTGTCTTTCTCCTGTGGACATCACAGTGATCTCCGCAAGTGACTTGAAAAACGTTAACTTATTCATGAAGATGGATGTTTACGTCGTGATCTCGTTAATCAGCAAAGGGACCATTGTACAGCAGCAGACCCATGTCTCGAAAAGTGATAGTGATCATAGATGGAATCACACCTTCACTCCTATGATCCCCGTGTCAGCCATCCAAAGCAGCATCATTCACATCACGGTCTATAGCAGGCGTGTATTAGGAGATAAAATCATCGGTCAGGTAGCGATCCCAGTTCGTGATCTCTATGATAATGTCTCTAGGACTTCTGAAACTGTTGCTGAACGTGTAGTTCAATACCCAATCTTTTCCCATAGAGGAAAACCCAGAGGCAACATTACGTGCTCTCACAAGTTGATCTACTCGGAACAGCCTGAGACGGGTTAATCGCAAGTAGTTTAGGTGGAGATCGAGATTGTGTCGTTGAATGTTATGGAATTTGATATTTAAGCTTTCCTTTGTTTCTTCTATCATCCTTTGTATTCATAGAGTATGAATCTCGTCCCATGCATGTATAATATAGTACGAATTTCAACTTTCAATGTTTGAAACTAAAGTTTGAATGAAGCATATCTTTCAAAGCTTTATGTAATCATGTTCAAGTTTGGTAAAGTCTAAGTGCGTTTGGTTTGAGTCATGTAATCCGGGTATTGGTTTCGAAATGAGTTAAAATAAAAATGAGTTTAAGTTTAGTAAAGTCTAAGTGCTTTTGGTTTGAGCCTGGAATAACAATGAGTATTGGTTTCGGAATGAGTTGAAACTGAAATGAGTTTATGATTATAAATATATTGTTAATTTTAATTATAGAGAATAAAAATCATGAAAAAAATATGAAAGTCACCTTATATGAGTGGTATGGAGTATAACTAATAAAAAGGTTTCAATCCAATATTTACCAAACATCTACAATCACAATCATTGTTATTCCTCCATTTGTATTCCCTAATACCAAACACACCCTAAGTTAATAGCATTGGAGCTTATTTTTGGGAAACAACTTATCATGTAATGTAAATTTTTGTTAAAACTCTCGATTTTTCTATATAAACTTGGTCCCGAAATTTTATGTCATATAAATATATGTGTTTTTTAGTTAATATACTAATATGTCAAAATAAATACACGTCTTCTTAATTTGTTTACTAGGTGTAATGAAATCGAACTTTTATTAAAAAAGAACTGCCCATGCTCGTAAAAAAATATTTGTGCACCTAATGACTTAGAGTTCTGGGTTCGTCCCTGTTAGTGATAATGGATTGCATCTTGTTTAACAACTCGTATAAGACTAAAAATAGTGGTGGTGAGCACGGTTATAAATGGCGCGAGGCGTGGTGTAACACCCCCAAAATATCGCAGCGGAAGATTGTGTCATTGGGGTGCTACTTCATAATACAAAGTAAAAGTTATAGAAAACGACCTCTAAATGAGACGTTTTGAAAAGTTACCATTCGATTAATGAAATCAGAGTTACAAACAATGAGGTCCCAAAGTATAATATATAAATGTTTACAAAATGTTTCGAATGGTAAATTATAAAAGCGTAAGTCTTCAAAATATGTCTTGCGACTCTAAGTTCCATACTCTAGCTATCGCCTTATGACCTGAGATAAACATGCTAAAAAGTGTCAACACAAAGGTTGGTGAGTTCATAGAGTTTGTTTTGACTAAGTTGAAAAGCCTTTAAAGAATGTTCACACAGCAAAGGCATTGTAAATCCACTCAGTTCCAAGTTCCGCCCATACAAAACTTGCAACCTGTGTGTTTACAATCCACTGCTAAAATATAGCACGTCAATCATGTATGCATGTATCATAGTAGTTAAAAGTATAAATGTTTTAAGTATGTAAGTAGTATATTGTTCACGTACACGTGCATCAAAACTTATGCAATTAGCCATGAGTCTCCACTTCATCTCCAGAAACCTCATGTGGGTATGTTGCTCACAAGGAGTGTAATAGCATTGGTTCTACTTCATCTCCGAAACCCAATGCATGTGTTGTCCAAGGAGACTTATCATGCGAACGAGGGGACTGCTTCGTGTATGTTGGGAGACTTATCATCCGAACGAGGGGACTGCTCCGTGTATGTTGGGAGACTTTCAAATTGGACTGCTCCGTGTATGTTGAAAGTGTCCTAGCTCCTCGAACGTTTACTGCATGATCTCGTACTACCGTTCGGGCCATCATAATTCAGAGGTCATGCAGTAAACGTTCGAGGAGCTAGGACACTTTAATTCGTAAATCCAGCAACTTGTCGATCAGTTTACCCAAATGAACCCCTCACATGAAGTTCCCTAGTGTTGTAGTGCTCAATACGTAAAACATGTATTTTTGATTACTTGATTATATGATATATTAAGAGTTTATAAATACAATAAATAAACTAACAAAGTTTATAAGTATTTAAATAAGTTTGAGTTTTATAAATACTTACCTTAATATAGAATGCTTGAGTATTATGGAAAAAAAATATATAAGCGGAGCTTTGACGTAGAATTTGAAATCTTTGAAACCCAAGGCTATTAGAAGATTATAACAACGGCTTCTTGAGAACCCGAAGAAGAAAAGAAGATTATAACGACGTATTTTTGGAGACTTGAAGATATTTGAAGATTATAACGACTTTTTCTTGAAAACTTCCTAGAACGAAGATCAAACGCTAGTTTTCTTCAAGAACACATGAATGTTCTTACAAGATCTATAAGAAATGCCTTAGGGTTTTAGGACTTTGATAGATAAAGAGAGGAGGGTGCAAGAAATTATGTAGTTTTAGCTTGGTATTTATAGGATGAGAAAAATAGTTAACTACATATTAGGTTAAAAACTAACCATGGTTAAGTTATATACTTGGCAAGATCTTAGGAATGAATGGCCATGATCAAATCATGTGTCTAGGAGGCTTCCTTGAGAAGCCTCATGAGGAGGTTAAGAGTTTTGGTTTTTCATCTTGTGTTTACGGAGTGAGTTTTAGTCCCGAAAATCGCTAACGGTAAGTATTTAATTCATGAAACGTAAAATCGGGTATCGTAAAAATATGAAACTTATAGGAATGATGAAACTCATCATTATACTCTATCTAAAGATATAAAATGGGTGATAAGTCTCATTGGGTGCAAAAACGCTGCTTAAAACTGGAAATACAAGTCAAAAACGCGTAATTCGTAATTTATCAGAAAAGAACGAGATTTCAGAGAAATGACCGTGGATTTATTTAGAGTAGAATAAAATTAGTCTAAAAGTGATATGAGATGTCAAAATGTGGTTTTCGTCATACGCGGGATAACTTTACAGTTATACGTGAAGTCTAAAAGTTACGCGATTTAAGCAAAAATGTAGAATGTACAAGGTTAATTTCTTTATGGTCAAAGGAGGAGGGAAATATGTTTGACTTTTCCAAAAATGTAAAAGTGTAAAAAACATATTAGAAACACAGTGCAGGAATCGTTAAGTCTGGATGTAAGTAGAATTGTTTAAAACGTAAGTTTAGTTTCGTACGGCGCAGAGTTTATTTGGTAACATTAAAATGAAATCTTAAAAATTCTCAAATTAATTATGAGTGATCTAAAAGTTAATCTGATGCGGGGAAAATTGTCAAAGACGGTTTTCATTATGCGCGGGATGTTAAAATGGTGTTCCGACCAAAATGAAACTTTAAGACGATGTTTTCTTAATAACTTTTGCGAAAATGATCTAACGTTTGTCAAACTCTCAGGTCATTACTAAAATAATTTATCTTACGAGAATGTGAAATAAAAATTTCGGGAGTGAATAGTAACAGTGGATAGTAAAATGAATAGTGACCCGAAAATGCGAATTGTTACACGTGGCGTGGCGGCATGATCAAGCCTCACGTCTTTGCGGTCAAGGCGAAGCTTTTGCGTTTATAAGGCGTGACATAAGGCGGCACAAAGTATAAAAATATTTATATATTCATATCATAATTCATATATATCGAGTTTACAAAAATACGTGGCATAAGACGGCGTGGCGGCATGACCAAGCCTCACGCCTTTGCGAGGCTTTTGCGGGGCCTTTGCGAGCCTTTTAGAACAGTGGTGGTGAGTCACTCACCACTACCTCATCGTCACCTCAGTCTTCTCTCTCCTTTCACTTTCACTCACTCCCACTCTGCATACATCCGTTTTGGTCACCTTCGCTCACCTTTTATTAAAATAACAAGTTTATACAAAATATACCCCACTAAATATTTCACACACTCAAAAAAAAAGAAAAAAAAAACATTTACTTTTGATATGGGTCCTAATTTGTCAAGAAAATACTGCATGATAAGTAACTCATCAAATTAACTTGATTTGAGCGTAAGTTTGGCCTTCCGTTTTGAAACTCACAGCGTGAGTCACTCACTCACGGAGAATATTTGCTCCACTCCATTTGGTCTAAGGTTTGCTCGCATATGACTTATCTGAACAAACATTAAATGATTTGATAAATGATTTTTTTTTTTTTTTTTTAATTTCTAGTCGAGTTAAACCTAAAAAGACTTATAACTTTAAATTTTTTCGACAGTCAAAACGAATATGTATTTCTATTGTATGTTTCATACTTATTGAAATCATTTCTGTATATGTCTACATCCATAATTGTTTTAGCCATTCCATGTGCTAGGATAATTGCTCTTTATCAATTTCTCTAAGTACTTTAACATATGCACATGTGTACATAAATCAACTCATTAAGCCATTCATTGATTAAATAATAATAGCATCCTTCAAACGTGGGTCAATCATATGATCATATCGCTGGAACACTTTTTGTGAAATGATAATAAAGCTGCAATACTTGAGAATATAACGACTATCCATGAAATGTAAATGTATATAAAACTCAGTTGACTTTGCTCAGTCGGTCACTTGAGTTTCTTTTGAAGTTTGAGGTCGAGTTTTACCCGGGTTCGAGTTTTGCAAGAGATAAATAAAATCCGGAGTTTCTTTTTAGTGCGAAATCGTGAGTCTTAGCGGTTTCTTTTGCGGGTCTTTTTTAGTGGTTTGTGTCCCGGGACCTGCCTGTTTAAATGATTTAAATTAGGGGTCGGATTTTAAATGTGATGTCATTCTAAAAAAAAAATTGAATGTATATAATCAAAGACTTTGGTTGTATTTAGTTGTCAATGAATTATGATAAGCCACGTTCTCTATTATTTTAACATGATGATCTTTGGTTAAGTAATAAAAGTTGTCCTAGGATGAACAATGTGATGCATAATTTGCCCCATAGTCTTGTTTGGTTACTTTCAACGTATCGTATGGATTTAGTTTGTTGGCTAAATTTAACTTTTACGTGATTTTAAAGAATTTAACAAGAAATCAACATTCTTTGATTTGTCCTTTTAGCTCAATAATGTGCTATAAAACGGTCAAGAACAAAATTATGTATATGTTGAAGCCAGGGTCGTTATGTGGATTTCGGGGGCTCTGTTCCGTTATCGTAAATGAGGCCCCTTTAAACACGAATGCTCCCTGTTCCGTTATCGCAAATGAGGCCCCTTTAAACACGAATACTAAAGCAATAAGCGACAATAGAACTAATTGTGGATTTTATATAATGTCATCACACATTCACACATACAAACATCGTCAATTGGCCAAGTTGTATCTTGATTTATGTTATCAGTTGGAATATTTAAGACTTAAACCCTACGTTTATCTATTTGTAAGTTGAAACTAGACACTCAGTTTAAACAATTTTATGGAGGAATTGCCTTGATCAGATAATAAATGTCAAAGATAATATATGGAATCACTGAATATAAAAGAATGATGGAAAAAATAACTGTTGCTTTAAATTATTAGGAAATTGAGCATTGCCTAAGGAAAAAACAGCATACGTTCAAGATTTATTGCATTGGACCGGGCTGGGCTCCATAATTACTATACACAATGAGCTAAAATTTGAGGCCCCTATACGATATTGGGCCCTGTGCAATTGAAAAAAGAAAAAAAGAAAAAATAAAAATAAATTACCAAAACTTACCATTTTACATTTTTACTACCCATTTTACCAAATTGGACCAAAAATATTATGTTTACCAAATTGAACCGTACATGTCACTTTCATCTCTTTCTCACACAAAGCACAACAAATCATCTTTCTGAACTTCTTTCTTACACACACAGTGACACAACAAATCCACACACACATGCAAAAAAATTAAGCATAACACAACTTTTAAAGCATGGTGTATTAGATGTTCGCAGCTCAACTATATTTAATCAAATGTACAAATTTAGTTGCTATATTTAAATGTATTATTTCACTATTAATGAATACTTTAGGGGACGTTTGGTAGGACTGAATCACAAAGAATGGAAACGCAACAAAGAATGGAATTGCTGAGAAAGAGAATGACTTTAGAGTCCGGGAGTGGATTCTATTGTTTGGCGTGAGTAGGGAATTGGGCATTGGAATGCGCTCGAGAATTGATTCTTCTGTTTGGTATGATAGAGAAACAGTATTGAGTTCAAATAAGATGTCAAATATTCACCATCCTTATTGTTCCATTATTGCAATCTTGTTTTCATTTGTCTTTTATTTTTATTTTTTTCTAAATAATTTTACGCTATAATTTTTACATCAATTGAAAGATACTATTTTTTACTCATTAGTTTTATAGAACACTTTATCATAAACAAAAATATCATATTGCTAATATAAAGATGAACATTGCAAATGCAGCCCCAAAGCAAAATAGTATCAGGTAAGTAAACATGATTTTATTATAAAAGAAAGGCACACAAGTTAACATGAACCACCTGATTCATTTACGATAAATTCATGAAAAGAGTCAAAAACAAGATGAAATCCCCAACATCAAAATCATTGTAGCATAAGCCACGCGTAAACATGTTCGTGAAATTATTTGCAAGAAATTTAAAAGCAATCTCAAACCAAGTGAAAGATAGCAGCTAATCCAAAGAACCATCTTCAAGCATTTGAATGTAGATGATTTTATCTTCTTCTGAACCTCGTAGAAATATACGGGCCTTACTTGCATCACGGCCAATGACGTGCATCCCTCTAATACGCTCATGTGTTTTAAGGCCAGGCAAATTTTGTATAACCGTGATGACTTCGTCCAACTTATCAGCAACAACGTCCTGATTAACACTTGCAATAATTTTTCTCCTAACCCACCAATAGAGTGTTCCATTTTTTCAGTCAAATCTTTAGAACAATCCTTGAAAGTCTCGATGAACTCGATACTCTTGCTTCTTTTACGTTTATTAGATCCAGTAGGCATAGGACTCTCTATATCAACTTCAATGGCTGACATAGGTGTCTCTTGTACAACGTCATCATCTCCAAGATCAATGGCTCGAGAGCCTGTAGCTCTGTCCTTACCGAAGATGGTACAAAGCTTTTCATAGAATGGTAATGGCTTGCCTTTAAAATTGGCAGCACCTTTATGAGTCTGAAATTTAATACAAGTTATACAATTATGCTAAATTACATCATAATAACAAGTTAAATAAGTATGTTGAATTACATCATAATAACAAGTTACATAAATTTAATAACAGATTGCATAAGTATATTGAATTACTTCAATATATCTCACCCTTTCGGGTGCGATATGGTTTTTGATCACTAGCAGGGACCCTAACTTTAATATAAGTTCCATCTATTGCTCCTAAACAACCATTCATGTATAAAAATATAGTGTTAAACCGTTAATGAAATGCTTAATTTTATGAAACAAAGGTATAGTCCACTAACCTTAAACCATTTCCACCTCTCATCTAATTCATTATCCGGCACTGGCACAGGTGTTTTGTAAAAATCTTTATGTAGTCGACATACAGCATTTAAGACTAACTTGAAATAACGACTAATTGTTTCGCCCGACCTTTGGAACCTATTAACTATTATACGATTTTTCTCATTATGTGCAAGTGTGTGCAAGAACATAGCAACCTGTTCATCGACTTGCATGTGTTTACTACAGCTTAACCCTCCTTTAGTTTCAAGAATCTCACATAATGTCGTAAACGCGTATCTATTCATTCTTACATTTACCACACTGGTAGTGTCACTTTCATATACCATCCTTCTCATATTTTGACATTTATTGTAATAACTTGTAAAATATTTTTTTCGCAATGTTCTAGACTCGATAACATGATTCATAGCAACACCACATAGCATAAACCAACGCATCACAAAAAACACTGTATGAGCTGCTCCTAATGTGGCCATCACTGTCGCTTTTCTACTTTTGATTCTTAGTTGGGACAACGATGTTATCGGCATCTACAAAGTATATCACTTTAGAAACATAATATGTATCAATGCATTTTGAGTCTAAATAATGTGATTATTCTAATAACTATCATGCTAACAATATATTGATCATTAAGAGGCCTGTGATAAATAAAATGCAGTTAAGATGAACAATTGTTCATCAAGATGACAGTGGTAAGTAAAATCATATCTTCAAAACAATTTTGCTAACAATACATTTAATTAAAACAAACATGTTATATTGAATAGACAACTCTCACTGTATCACAGTATCCCAAATATTTGTTGAACACAACTATTTTTAATTAAACAAAAAACTTCTGAAAATGAACAGGCATACCATCGTTTTAGTGATTTAAGATAAAATAACATTGGATTTATAACAAATTAAAACTTGAAAAGAAGGTTATAGTACCATTTACCTTTATTGGTACGAAGAAGAAAATGATTCAGAAATTATGAAAGGTTTAGAAAGAGGAGCCTTGTATTTAACTGTGATTTGTAAGCATTAATAACCCGCTCTTTTTTTGGTGAGGATCCCTGAATCATCGAGAATGATTTGAGAGAATAAGACGCATTAAAATGTTCCATTCCTCCAATTCTTGACTTTTTTAGAAGAATCATATTTAGGGAAGGAGAATCAATTTATATTCTCCGATTTTCATTCTTTTGTCTTACAAACAGAGGATATCATTCTTCACCCTTTTCTCATCTTTCCATTCCACCTTACCAAACATAGTTGCAATGTTTTATATGGCCACTAAATAAGTAGGACCCATTAATTATCAACCCATAAAACTTTTATCTCGCCCCATGTTTCGCCAGCATGCTCGCCCCATGCATAGCACCCACTGCACAACACTCGCCCAACCTCTCGCCCAAGAATAAAACGCCTAGCACTCGCCTAGCACTCCTCACGTCTGATTCAATCGCCCAGAAAAATCATGGACACATGTACGATTAAAAATGTATCTTTAAATGAATCCAATGGTTGATATTTAAAAGTTTATTTTCGTAAAATATGCGGGCGAAGTCCAGTTTCGTAAAATAGTAATAGAAATGGTTCGTTTAAGAAATTTTCTAAAAAAAAAAAAAGTGACACTTGAAATAAAATGCTAGGTGCATCTTTAGTTTCAAATACTACATAAAAACAAACCAAATAATACATTAAAAGTGACACTTGAAATAAAAAATTGTAAAAAACATATTGAAACCCAGTAAGAAATAACTATGGCTTAGAATTTGAAAGAAGAGGAGTCGTGAGATATTTACAACAAAGAAAAGGAGATAAACCAAACTTTTTTTTCTATACTTACAGGGAAAAATAGGAATAACATTAAGGTTCGGTTGAAACTAATTGACAAACACACGTGTCACCATATCAGGATTAGGCCTCTAATTAGGTCCAAGTGATTAGGCCTATCTATCGTTTTTCTATTTTTAATTTTTTATATCACAAAAACCTCAACATTACTTAAATAGTACGGACAATGCAACATTTATCAGAACCTAATCAATAAGAGTGTTGATTGATCATATAACAATTGTACAACTTTGTATAGCATAAAGTAAAGTGTGCGAATCAAAAAATTAAGTGTACAAATCATTAGCCAATCAATAAAGTTTAATAGCTCGAGGACCAAAAATGAATATCCAAAAACACTTTGCTGTAGCAGCCATTGTTGACCAACAAGGTTCTTAAACTAAAACTTAGGGTTTCTGTAACGCGCCGCCACACCATCTCGCCGTTGACGACAATAAGTCAACTTGTGCTTTTGTAGTATTTTGGAAAGATGTCAGTGTCGTGTCAGCAAATTTGCGCTTCTAAGACCTTCATTTCTTGTAGAAATCATACCCACAACAGGTAACTTTTTAAATATTACTTTTTATGTAGTATATAGTCATTATAATTATTTTTGCAGCTTGCATTAGCTTATGTTATTAGTAACAAAAGCTAACTAAACGATTTTGGAACTTTTTGAGGAAGCATAATAAGCTTTAGATAATAGATACCCCCCCCCCCCCCCCCCCCCCCCCCCCCCCCCTCCCTTAAATTGAGTCTATGGGTGTGTTTGGGGAGGGCTTAGGGAGGGGCTTATGGGGCGTGGGCTTCTAAAATAAGCCGGCTTATAAAATAAGTCTCGTTTGTCATGCGGGCTTATGAAATCATAAGCCCCTAAAAGGGGCTTAAAACTTTAGCCCCATAAAAGGGGCTAAAAACTTTAGCCCGGAGCTTATGAACCATAAATTACATATTTACCCATAAAAATATCTAACATATACCATAAAACTCATTTAATTATATCCTTTTTAGTAATTTTGCAATAATAAGCCCCAGCCCATTGCGCCAAACATACCCTATGTGAATAAGTTTGTTGCACCAAAGGGCTTGTGTCCCAATGGTATCTTAAGTTGTGTGAGCAGCTCCCCGTCCAAATGGTTGTGGGTTCAAGTCCTACTTAGGACGTGTGAGGTAGATTTATATTGTGAGATAGTTCCACAAAAGGTGTAGATTGGCGGGAACATCCTTACCCTGGGTGCCTTTTGGCACCGGCCATTGTCCACCCCACAAGGAATAGCTTCGACAACTCTCCTGGCCTAGTGAGGCACCAACTGGAGTGAGCATGAGCCAAGACTCGGACCCCAGAGCTCTTATTCCACAAAGTCTCTTAAGTGTGCCCATAGGTTTTGCGGAGGTGGGTACCTATCTGAAGTAAATGCCAAGGATGGGACTAGAATCTGGGTCAATTGACTCAAGCACAAGTGCTCCAACCATTAGACTAATGCTCCAGTGGTTATTGTGAGATAGTTGCCGTTCAAAAAATAAAATAATGGGGTGTTTGTTTCGGCTTATATAGCAGGCTTATGACTTTTTTGGTTTTAGGCTTATGCTTCATAAGCTCACTTTTTGTGGCTTCTTTTGAAACTTATCGGATTATTGTGACACAATAAGCTTTTACATGCCAAAATAAGCCACAAAAAGTGAGCTTATGAAACATAAGCTTAAAATCAAATAAGCTATAAGACGGCTATATAAGCCGAAACAAACACCCCCTAAGTTTGTTGCATCGTCTAAGAGGTTTACTATGTGTGTGTTTTGAGATTGTCGTATCTGAGGTTTTTTTGAGTTTCTAGTACAAAACAGTATAGCGTTGGGAATTTTAATGGAGATTTAACACTTCCTTTAGTTTTGTATATTGTATCGGTTTGTGGATTGGGTAGAAACCATCAACATATGGTAATTTTTATTTTTTTAAAAAAGAAAAAGAAAAAAGGGTACTTGAAAGAAAGTTAAAACAAATAAAAACAGAATTAGAGCCAGAGTATTGTTATCAACAGTCAATAGTGTAACGTATTACATGTGCAAAACTGCAAATATAAGGTTCGTGTGCTTGGGGTCATGACCTGCGTTTTCTTTTCAAAATTTGTTGCTGCTAAGTATACGTTCGCAAAGGATAATATTTTCGGCTGCTGCTAATATGCTTTTTTTGCTTTATGTTGTTAAGGAGGGCGAGATGGACTCCCCCATCTGCAGCTATTGTTCCCAATTTCCACCTACCGATGCGCAGTTATGAAGTTAAGAACAGGTATTCGTTGCACCTTTCCGTATATCTCATCCCATATACTCTTAAAACCACCCAAATCAAAGATATAACATATTGAAAAAAAAATAAGTGTGCTCAAATCAATTATCTTGTTATGTTATAGGACCTCAACAGATGACATCAAGGCACTCAAGTTGATAACAGCCATCAAAACTCCTTATTTACCTGATGGGAGATTTGATTTAGAGGCTTATGATTCTTTGGTAAACATGCAAATCGAGGATGGAGCTGATGGTGTGATTGTTGGTGGTACCACCGGTGAAGGTCAGTTGATGAGCTGGGATGAACACATTATGCTTATTGGGCACACGATCAATTGCTTTGGTACTGCCATAAAGGTCTTCGCAACACTATACTCACTATTACTAGGATATCAATCTTTAATGCACAATTGCACATGTCTTAGAGAACTAACCATTACATCGCTGCAAATTTTAGGTAATTGGAAACACCGGAAGTAACTCAACTAGAGAAGCAGTCCACGCAACTGAACAAGGATTCGCTGTTGGAATGCATGCAGCTCTTCACATCAACCCTTACTATGGTAAAACGTCACTAGAGGGTATGGTTGCTCACTTTCAATGTGTACTCCCGATGGGTCCCACAATTATCTACAACGTCCCATCTCGAACTGGTCAAGACATCCCTCCACGTGTCATCCACTCTATTGCCGGTAGTACCAACTTTGCAGGCGTCAAGGAATGTGTGGGACATGACAGAGTGAAAGAGTATACCAAAAAAGGAATTACTGTTTGGAGCGGAAATGATGACGAGTGTCATGATTCAAAGTGGGACCATGATGCTACAGGGGTTATATCAGTTACTAGCAACTTGGTTCCGGGATTGATGCGTGAACTACTGTCGAACGGTAAAAATCCTTCACTGAACAAAAAGCTTTTGCCTTTGATAAGCTGGCTTTTTTGTGAGCCAAACCCAATAGGGGTAAACACCGCTCTAGCTCAGTTAGGGGTCATAAGACCTATCTTTCGGCTACCATATGTACCTCTTCCTTTGGCGAAAAGGGTAGAGTTTGTAAATATAATCAAGGAAATTGGGCGGGAGCACTTCATAGGAGAGAAAGATGTCCAAGTTCTTGAAGACGATGATTTTCTGCTCGTAGGTCGTTATTAGATCAGTTAAAGTACAATGTGAAGAGTTCTTGTTTTGTATCTTTATCTAAAAGTCTTGCAAGTTCCGAGTTTATAACAAGTCTCTACTCGTGATTGTGTTATTGTTTACATAAAGTTTTATGCTCTGTTGTAATTTGTGGTGTTCATGATAGCTTTCTCTATTCCCATGATTATACTTTTGTGTTTTATTATCCTGTGGAACATAAAACTAAGTTGCAACATTCTAGCAGTTGTTTGAACTAAAGCTATCGACTGTCAATTGTCACTTGTTATCATTATGAAGAGTTATTAGCTTTGGTTTGGATTCACACGGTTCTTTTATTGTGTCATTATTGACGCATTTACGACATTTGATTAGTAGGTTAACATTACCTTGTCGACCCACATACGGACACCAATAAAGAAGGTATGTGCAGGTGAACACATGTCTGAGAATTGATTATTTTCTTAGATACAGGCAAGTGATTAGCAGTGTGATAGACTGTAGGACAAAGACAGGAAAATGAAACATGAAGATGAGGAAACTTTTGAAGATTTATATATAACAAGGAACAAATTTGTTACGAATTGAAGCTTGACTTCTGTCACTGTCATGATGAAGCTGAAACAGATCACACTGCATTCAATACTCTATAGTAAAGATATCAAACTATATAAGCACTATACTTTTTCAAAGAGGTGAGGAAAATGTGTGGCAAAAAGTTAATTGACATCTAAAGTAGAACGTCAACAGTTGCATCTTATAAGTGACCCAGTGAGACTTCCACTGCGCACGCAAAGATAAGCAAGTAATATTTCATCAGAAGTCGAACAAAACCAGTATCCCAGTCACAGCCCTTAATTACCTGAATCACTATCAGACGAATCATGTGTCTCTCAATGTAACTACGGGATGAACCATGCTATAGCAAGAATGCTCTGTGTACTCTCGTCCGACTAAACTAATCCCTAGTGTTTGATTAACAAATAATGCTCCTTAAGTTCTGCTGATAAACTTTTTAAAGATTGATTTAAAGCAACCAAAAAAAATCCTCTCAGTAATATTGATAAGTATTTAATATTAATATCACCCAGAAAACTAAAATCAAAATGAAATATCCTCAGCCCCTAATCAACTAATTACAGCAACAATAATACACAAGCAAGCATTCTGATTTCAGTGCAGCACTGAAAACCCAACACATGAACTGTTCGCATTATTTTGCATGTCACGAATCAATAAACTTACGAACCAATAAGACTTTTAACATATTTCCAACAATTAGTTTTACGATTAAACCAACCATGATTCAAAATCTGCTAAATGAAAGTCACTTGGGAGATACGAACTCAAATGCATTTGGAACACAGTAACAATTTCTAGTAAAAACAAAGCAAAAATTCAAAGTGCCAACAACAGATTAACCTCATCAACCATTAGGTCCATGATCAAACAATAGTTTGTCCCAGCTTCAACTTTCATCTGTACTAACGTACTATCACAATAGAGGCGAAGGTCTACCAGGCGACTTCATGTTTGATGGAGTAGTGAAACCTTTAGCTTCCAAACGAGAGAGAGCCTACCGACAAAAGAATAAGCAATGAGAAGATAACATATAATTAAAATGATGTGATGTCTGTTTAAATTTATTGTTATTAAAGAAAACTAAAGCTAGGACTTGCAAAGAAACTTATCATGAACAACAAATACATTCCTATTCTTGTGTTTGTAACAATAAACTGATTACAAGGATACATGGACGGACCTACATGGGTGCCTGGTGTGGCACGGGCTACACCCGATTTTAAGTCACGAAGTGCAAAAAAGTTTCAAAACTGTCGTTTTTTGGTATGTGCAACACCCAATAACTTTTTTTGCTACTTTCGTTTTTACGGTGTAACTTAAGTAAGCTCATCAATTCTTTTGTGCAACACCCTCTTGAAAATTCTTGGTCCGCCATTGCAAGGATAGTGATAAATAAAGTAGTACTAAAGGTATGAGTATGATGAATAATTTTTACAAAAACTAAATATTGCCAAAGTAAAAAGGAATTTGTACTTGTAAACATGAATTCCTGATGATTTTAAGCTCCTTGACATGGCGAAGTTTTAGTATTATTCCTTTCAGCATCTCTTCGTTTTCTAAATTGCTACCACTCTTTATATAATCTAACTCAACCTTCACTAAAGAGGACACGTTTAGCAACAAAATGTTCGATCTCATCAGCACACCCGCAATAGTTAATGACAAAATATAAGGAGCATTGATTTCGATAATATGTTCCCTACCAGCAGTGTTTAAATTTGAATATGCAGCAAACACCAAGTTCTTAACACTCTTAGAAGTAATATCAAGCCGCTTATAACCAAAACATGACTGCAAGTACAAAGTTTCCAAAACAGGACTTCCAGATAATATATTTTTAATCAAATCTTCGTCTAGTTTCCCACGTGTAATACGCAAAAACTTAAGGTTTCCCCAATTAATGGCACGAGTAGGATTTAATATGCAGCCGTGCAACCTAAGATGAGTTAAACATGGATTGACATAAAACATCTGATCTAGCTTATGCTCATCAGTTGAGTTATAATTCTTCGTCCATAATGCTACAACGACTCGTTGAACATTACGATGAATAGCGTAACATATCAATTCATTGACCTGCGATTCAAACTGAACATCGTATGTGAAACTACGAAGATTGAATCTGTTGAGGTTTAATTGGCGTGATCGAGCTATAGTTTTGTCAACAAGCGAATTGAAACCGGAGACTAAATGGTTGTCAAAGATGAGATTAGGAAGTTGAGGCCAAAGATATCGCCATCGTTTTGAGACTCTACATGTTTTAACGGCGTCTTTTGTGGTCGGTAAACAAGACAGTATGTCAACAAGTAAGCAATCTGGTAACAAACTTATTCGATCAATTTTGATTCCTTCTAGGGCTTGTTCCATGGCGACAAAACTCTCCCCAAATTAATAAGGCTTGATGGAATATATATAAAGGTGATATAAGTGTTGCATTTAGCCCCTTAAACTTACCCAAACAGACAGTAACAAATAATTATCAACCAAACTTAAAATACCTTTTTAACGATATATATATATATAACATGATTATAAACTTTCTTATGTTTGCGTACAACATATAGTCACCAAAGAGTTGCATCCTTAACAAAAAGGTTGTGGGTTCTAGTCTCGCTGTGGACAAAAGTTGTATCGTTGAGGTTTGTGAGAATTCATACTATAGTATCTTTGAGAAAAACTAAAACAAGATAGTTAGGCAAATACTGGCCGCCGTCTCAAGGTCTAAACAGCCGTCAATGTTAGTACATCAAACTTTAACTCATTGCATTTACAAGGTTGCACAGATTTTAGATACCTTTATAGTACTTGGTAGGTTATTACTTAAATCTGATGTCATTAAAAACACAGTGGAAGCAATTCAACTCGAGAAGCAGTCGCTACAACAGCCAAGGAATGCTGTTGGTATGCATGCAAACCTCTGCATCAATCCTTACTATCGGTAAACCTTCACTAGAGGGCATCGTTGCTTACTTTCAACGTACGTGTACTCCCAATGTGAAGCAAAATGAAAAGGGTATGAATTGTATGAAGTATAATTGTGACTATAGATTCATTGGACGTTATGTGAAGCAAAATGACGGAGAAAGGAACCTAAGAAGGATTGGGTAAGAACCACGTACATGAAGAATTGTAAAAGATTTTGAACTAATATATGAATATATAAACACAAGCATGACATGTTTTAACGCTGTTGTACGGTTTTGCTCATAACTTTTTCGTTCAAACTCCGATTTAGCTGATTCAAAGAGACATCTAAACAAGAAAAATATATCTTCACATCTACATATTGATGATTTTGCAAAGCTGGTTATCAATTTGCTGAACGGCTGGAACAAACTAAAAACTACAAGACTTCAGTTTAAGCATTGGGCCCTTTTGAATTTAACGTGGACACGATGAATCTCAGTGTTTAAGGTATTAAAGTGTATGGTTTTGATTAATTAATTAGTGAATGTAATTGTGTTAAGTTTTTGGTTTGTATTTATGAGTTTAATTAAGGTTTACATATGATTTTATGACCAGGTTAATATGTAGGTGAATCTATAACCTTTTCTTTATAATGAGAAACAGATTGAAAGGACGCGAGGTGACCGCTTACTCCTAGTCTCAGACTGTAGGACAAAGACAGGAAAATGAAACATGAAGATGAGGAAACTTTTGAAGATTTATATAAAACAACGAACAAATTTGTTACGAAACTTGACTTCTGTCATGATGAAGCTGAAACAGATCACACTGCCTTCAATACCTTATAGTAAAGATACCAAACTATATAAGCACTATACTTTTTTTAAAGAGGTGCGGAAAATGTGTGGCGAAAAGTTAGAGATTGACATCTATAGTAGAACGTCAACAATTGCATCTTATAAGTGGCTCACTGTGACTTCCACTGGCAAACGCAAAGATAAGCAAGTGATATTTCATCAGAAGTCGAACAAAACCAGTATATCCCAATCACAGCCCTTAATTACCTGAATCACTATCAGACCAATCATGTGTTTCTCAATGTAACTACGTGCTGAACCATGCTATAGCAAGAATGCTATGTGTACTCTCGTCCGACAAAACTAATCCTTAGTGTTTGATCAACAAATGATGCTCCTTAAGCCATGCTGATAAACTTGTTAAAGATTGACATATGAGAAGTATTTAATATTGATATCCAAGAAAACAATAATCAAGATGAAGTATCTTGAGCCCCTAATCAACTAATTACCTCAACAATAATAAAAGCACGCATTCTAATTTCAGTAGAGGACATGAAAAGGTGAACTGTTCGCATTATATTGCATGTCATGAATCAATAAACTTACGAACCAATAAGACTTTGAACATGTTTTCAACAATTAGTTTTACGATTAAACCAACCATGATTCAAAATCTGCTAAATGAAAGTCACTTGGGAGATACGAACTTAAATGCATTTGGAATGCAGTAACAATTTCTTAAAAAAAAAAAAAAGATTCGAAGTGCCAACAACAAATTAACCTCATCAACCATTAGGTCCATGATCAAACAATAGTTTGTCCCAGCCTCAAATTTCATCTGTACTATCACAATAGAGGCGAAGTTATATCAGGCACGACTTCATGTTCGATGGAATAGTGAAACCTTTAGCTTCCAAACGAGAGAGAACCTACCGACAAAAGAATAAGCAATGAGAAGATATCATAAAATTAAAACAATGCGATGTCTGTTTAATTATTATTATTATTAAAAAAAAGTAAAGATAGAACTTGCAAAGAAATTTATCATGAACAACAAATACATTCCTATTCTTGTGTTTGCGACAAGGACTATTGATGCTAGTTTATAGTTTCTTCAATTCAGCAATGCACATATATATGTAACATAAACTGATTACAAGAATTGTGATCAATAAAGTAGTACTAAAGGGTATGATGAATAATTTTTACGAAAATAAATATTGCAAAAGTAAAAAGGAAGTTGTACATGTAAACATGAATTCCTAATTTTAAGCTCCTTGACGTGGCGAAGATTTAGTATCATTCCTTTAAGCATCTCTTCTTCTTTTACTTCGTTACCATCCTTTATATAATCTAACTCAACCTTCACTAAAGAGGAGACGTTTAGCAACAAAATGTTCAACCTCATCAACACACCCGCAATTGTTAATGACAAAATATAAGGAGCATTGATTTCGATAATACGTTCCCTACCACTGCATAAATATGCAGCAAACTCCAAGTTCTTAACACTCTTAGAAGTAATATCAATCCGCTTATAACCATCACATGACATCATGCGCAAGACCAAAGTTTCCAATACAGGACTTCCGGATAATATATTTTTAATCAAATCTTCGTCTAGTTTCCCACGTGTAATACGCAAAAACTTAAGGTTTCTCCAATTAATGGCACGAATAGGATTTAATATGCAGCCGTTCAAATTAAGATGAGTTAAACATGGATTGACATAAAACTTCCGATCTAGCCTATGCTTAAATAGGTAATAAGTCTTCGTCTGTAATGCTACATCGACTTGTTGAACATTACGATTAATAGCATAACGTATCAATTCATTGACATGCGATTCAAACCGAACATCGTATGTGTCACTACAAAGTGTGAAACTGTTGAGGTTTAACTGGCGAGATCGAGTTATAGTTTTGTCAACAAGCGAATTGAAACCGGAGACTAAATGGTTGTCAAAGATGAGATTAGGAAGTTGAGGCCAAAGATATCGCCATCGTTTTGAGACTGTACATGTTTTAACGGCATCTTTTGTGGTCGGTAAACGAGACAGTATGTCAACAAGTAAGCAATCTGGTAACAAACTTATTCGATCAATTTTGATTCCTTTAAGGGTTTGTTCCATGGTGACAAAACTCTCCCCAAATTATAAGGCGTGATGGAATATATAAAGGTGATATAAGTGTTGCATTTAGCCCCTTAAACTTACCCAAACATACAGTGACAATTAAAATACCTTTTTAACGATTTATATAAAACATGATTACAAACTTTCTTATGTTTGCGTACATTATACAAACAAGATACTAGTCGTACCCGTATTTTGCGAAGGCATGTACTCTAGAGGTGATATTAGTTTGCATCAGATGTTATGCGAAAATAGTCACGACATAAACCTATGCAATAAGCTTTTGATATTATTAACTCAATATTCAACATGCAAATAAGCTATTGAACTTAATCTAGCCAAATTTTACTCACATAACTAAAATTCCAATAGATTAAGCAATAGCAACCTATTGCTCAACTAAGTTATTCTCAACCATTTCCCCCAATGCTTCAACCCTTTTTCAAGTCATCTTCAACTTATTTTCAACTTATCATTAGAGATGCTCAAAGTATCATCTTACAAACATATTTATTAAAATAAAAAATGTCATTAAGATATACTAGTACGTATAGCTAATTTACCGAGTAAAATATGATTTCAACTGTTTCATTTATTCAATGATAAATTTCACAGAGTTAGGATCAAATGAGAAGTAATTTTAATATAAGAAGAATAAGAAGTAATCTCAACCAATCATCACGTCTTGGCTGATCCCTAGTTCGAATAGAAGATCTCTTTCTAGTATCGTAAGTCGGTTAGTCTTTGCAACTTCGACTTATTTTGTGTGGCAAGAACAGAATAATCGTATTCACTCAAACGACACAAGGAAGGAAGAGAAAATTAGTGAGCTCATTCTAGATATGGTGCGGTTGAAGATTACTTCATTGCATTTTAAGAATACACCTAGTGTGGTAAAGGTTTTAACTCATTGGCGCATTTCTCCCGATATGACATAGTAGTTTTGAGTTCGTTCACTTGGGAGCTTTTGTTATTGTCTAGTTATCCTTATATATTTAAAAGGCAGGAACCTTTAACCCCATGAACAGTGCATAAGTGGTCCATTGGACGGCATAGATGTATACGATCTATGATTTTAACGGACCATATTTGTTGCTGACACTGTTTAAACAACTGTAGACTAATTAATAGTGCTCTTTGCCTTAGAGCGGACGGTGTGGGATCGTTATCCCTCGCCGTGAGCCTACGTGGCTCTTCGCCGTGGGCCGCCGCCACACCGACGTAGCTCGTTGTGGCTCGCCGTGAGTTGTGAAATCGTCGGGACGACGAAGCAAGTTTCTGACAAAGCAAGTTTCTTTTTTCTGGGTTTGTGAAATTGAAGGGATTTGAAAGTGGGTTTGTGTGTGTAACTCTGTGTGTGTGTGTAGGTTTTTGTGTGTGTGTGTGTGTGCAGGTGGTTGGATGAAGAAGACGAAGCATTTTTTTTTTTTTTTTTTGGAAGAAGAAGTATACGGTTTCCATTTTTTTTTTTTTTTTTTTTTAACTTTTGACAAATTTAGATAATTTATAACTATTTTTTAAGAAATAAATTTAGTTTATTTGGAAATTTGAAAAAAAAATAAAGTGGTAGTGGTGGGCCCCAAATGAAGAGGTTTAGGTTTGTTATGAGTGAGGAGGGGGTTTGTTGTGGTTAGTTGTGGGAAAATGAGATGCTGATGTGGCGCTGAGGTGGCGTGACGATGAAGTAATGCCTTGTTATGGTACCTAGCTCTCTTATAATTGTGGCTTATAATTTTGTTTATTTTACAAGGCCATTTTGCTACAGTAGGTATGGGCATCTATAACACCTCCATTTTCCAGAAACCTCTCATAAACTCCGCAACCTCTCAAAACACATACACAAAACACCCACACACCCACAAATGATCGATTGAAGAAGATCACGAAGAAGAAAACACGCAGCCAAAACACATTGATTATCTGAAAAAAGATCGATCACGGGGCACACAGTCACTGATTATTAATAGATCTGTTTACTACTTTTTTGTAATATATATTACAAAAATCTCCGGTTGCACACAACCACAAAACACAAATCAGTAAATTATCCACAAAACTACCCACATCCACAAAAGAGAAAACAGAAGCACATGATGATCGGATCAAGAAGACCAGGAAGAAATTTTTTTCAGGTTAAATTAGGTGCTGTTATGGTTTAATTTTATTTAATTTGTATTTTTTTTATTATATTTCCTTTCCCCTTTTTTGCAGCTTGAATAGTCGGTTTCAAACATGGTCCACGAGGTATGTTCTTCTTAAGATATTGTTTTGAATATTTTGATGAAATAATTATTATTTTGTCATGGGTTTTTAGTTTGCTCAAATGGATTATAATCTTTTTATGTTGTTAGGTGAATTACAATCTTTTTATGTTGTTATGTTGTTTCATAGTTTTATGGCGTGGGTTTGTGAAGGTAACTGATTCATTGTCAAATATAACAATACCCATTTGATAAAAATTTGTGGGTTTGTTTTGATTTTGTTCAGTTGGACATCAATCTCATCATGTTAGTAGGGTTAGTTCAGGTAAAGTTCAGAAATCATATTGTTGAGGTATTCTAAAATGTTCCTAGCACGCTTACTAATCGTTACATGATGAAAATTGGGCGGGTAATTAATCATATTTCCTACAAATTTTCTTTTCTATGGTACATGCAAATGTTAATTAAAGATATGTACAAAGATTATTAGGAGGTAGACGTGAATTGGTAAGGCGGTTTTGAACGTACTAGAAAGGATACTGTACTAGAAAGGGCAGCCTTGCCACCTGTGGTAAATATGTTTGCAGATTTGTGGACTGTTTTGTGTATCATACAGAGTTTGTATTACCATGTCATGTATTCACATGAAGCAGTTAAGTTCTCAATAAAAACCTTATTGACTAGAATAAAAAATGTTAGTATGCTCACTGAAGTATAAACAAGCTTATGGGTTTTGAACCCAATAAATAATCTGTACGGATTTTACATTAAATACAGATATTGCAGCTTAATACAGTATCTTCATATGATAAATTCGATCAAACCATAGATAAATTTTAAGAATCTGCTAATTTTTTTTGAGATATGAGTCATTCTCAATTGTTTTTTGTATAGCATCATACTTAAGTTTGAACTAAAGTTAACCTTATGTGTTTGCTTCTGAATTTTTACTAGATTATCAGCCTTGGCTACAAGTCAGTTACCCATATCTCATTCAAAAGTCAGGGAAAAACAAGAACACAGGGACACAAACTAAAAGGCCACTACCCTTTCAAGTGAAGAGGTAAAACCTGAAGATGGTGTTGCAAAAGGTGATAACATCAAGTCTCAAATAAACCAGCTATTTTCATTATTCAAGATTGATGGCATATGCAGAGTCATGTGTGTTGTTAAAGTTGTTGTGGTTTCATTAGCAGGGTGTGAGACTCAAATTGTGACAATAGTTTAGAATTTTGTGATATGTGCTGAAGAAATTTTAGTTTGGCTTCTAATTAGTGGTAAGACTTTCTTTTCACAAGTTAATGTCACATTCAACATTAAAGGGTATGGTCCAATTATTCTTTTTCATTTTTATTTTTCTCTAAAATGATTTTTAATAAATAGATTTCTTAATAATATTGAATCTAGGATACATAACAGAATGGAAGCTCAACTTTTTAATTTAGGTGTGCAAAGTCTGCCATTTGCTTATATAAAATTGACTTCAGTTGTGAGATTTTGGAAGTTGGTTTATGTAGGCGGTTTTCTACATCAAATATGATACATCAGTTGACTGCTCCTGCTCCTTCCTTCTATTATTATTATTACTCAAGATATGATTACATCAAGTAAGTTAACCTAAGGCCTGTTTGATTAACAGTGGGAACATGCTAATTGATTAACAAAATGGTGTCAATTTAAGTGTAATATAAATGTTTCAATGGATAGTAAATAACCAATTTGTTTATGTTCAAATATGTTTTATTTTGTTTTAAGTGATTGTTATGAGAATTGGTAATTTGGTTTTCTTCGCTTTTTCTTTAACGGCTGCTACTCTGGTGAGCCAAGCCCCATGACATTGTGTTCCGGCTTAGAAAAAACGCAACAATAGAAGTGTTAACACAACAACCCCGCTCGTTATATTTATGCTCAAGTGGATTAGCTATGTAGTGTTTTGGTAGTTATGGTTCGATTTTGTTCGAACCATGGTCGATGTTTGCTATATGCAATAGGAAAAAAGAAGAAGATATACAAACATGCACACACAAATTAACGCTGCAATACACTATTATCGCTATGCATGAGTAATCATCCTTTAATTGATACTTGACTTTAATTGCGTAGCTTCTGCTTGACATGCAACTCTCACTCTCATAACCTTAATTACGAGTGCCCTCATAAAAAGGAATTTGCTAGAACCACACAAAATCGTCCACAAAAAAAATCCACACGCTGAGGTGGAAGTGGATGATCAAAAAACCAATCATCCACTTCCACCTCAGCGTGTGAATTTTTTTTGTGGATGATTTTGGGTGGATGTATCACTTCTCTTATAAAAAATTTGAGGTTGTTGCATATGTCTTGGCCTAGAGAAAGGCCCTAAAGCCAGGATCCAAACACGATTGGGCTGGGTTTTTGCAAATGTATCGGCCAGGCCCAGTATCTCTATAAACATAAAACAACATACATGCATGTCTGCTATAGACTATAAAAACGGGTTAAACCTATTATCGAAAATAATAAATCTTGTATAGTTTAGAGGAATTAAGTTTACAATGTCAGACAACATACCCTTTGAAATCCAAGAAGAAATCATGAAAAAGCTTCTGGTCAAATCTTTGATTCAATTCAGATCCGTCTCAAAACTATGGAAGTCTTTGATCGATAGCTCTAAGTTTATTGCTGATCATCAAGCTTAGCAGCCGCAACGTCTGTTTATAAGTTACAAAGCTTCCAAAAAATATTTATCCTGTTTTGGTACCTACAATAAGTTTATTTCGATTGTAGATGATGAAACTTTCCCTGAATGCAACTTTACTCCGACTCTTCCCGAGTCTGCTTACTCACTTATGTATTCACTACTACTCGGTAGTTCTCACGGCTTGTTCTGCTTTTACTGCTATGAAACAATGATGGCTTATATCTGGAATCCTTCAATAAGAAAATCTATAGCCATTGTTGTTCCCCATGTGCATGGTACGTTTTATGAGACTGTTGTAGGTTTTGGGGTTTGTCCGCTTACTCTTGACCCTAAGATTATCTTGATTCCACCTTGTGCAGCAAACATGGAAGGTGTAAATTTTCACCTTGAGCATGTTAAGGTTTTTACATTAACCTCACGTGCTTGGAGAAGTCCATACAACAATGTGCTACGTGAAACAACTCGTTTTGAAGAGTCTCAGGTAGTTATAGACAGGTTTATTTATTGGCTTGCTTTTGATATGGTTAGGTTCAATACTGGATCTGGGTGTAATCTGATTGTTTCATTTGATTTAACTAACGAAGAATTTAGAGAAACACGTCTCCCAGAAAGTTTAAAAAACAAAATTTTGTCCATCTCTAAGTTTAGGGAGACGCTACTTGTTCTTGAATACAAAAGGGTCAATGCTGGTGGGAGACAATTCTTGTGCAGTATGGATCATGGATAATGACGTTCCAAATTCGTTTACTCAGCTTTACACCATTGCCGCACCAGCTACTTCGTTAAATAAGAGAGTGGGATTCAGAAAGACTGGTGCAATCATAATCGAAAGACGTGTAGATAATACTAGTACGTGAGTGCTTGCTATTTATGAACCTGACTCAAAACACATTACTGACATTGGGGTTTCTGGAAAACGATATTCATTCACGGTGCATTCGTACATGGAAACACTACTTTTGCTTGATCAGCCAGATGGTACTATTCAAAGTGACAAAGATAAGAAAAGGGCCTTTTGAGTAGGCAAATGAGGTATGGATTTTATTCCAAGTTAATGAAAATTTAATTGCATTACTATAGATTGACGCTTTTGTTAGAGCACTCTCATCCATAACACCATAACACCAATAACACCGTCCATGTCAGCGCCACATCAGCTTTAACATTTAACACTAACATCCCCAAAAAACACTCACAACCATAACATCCCAATAGCAACATAACACCAATAATATTTCATATTTTCAATTTCAACCCCTAAACTAAAACAAACACTTCATTTATTAAAACACCTATCACATTTAACATTAAAACACCAAGTACATTAAAACGTTAAACACGAATTAAAGATACAACGCATACTGAAGAAAATAAAACTACTAAAACTTAAAAAAAACGAGTCATCTGAGTCCCAACCATCAGACCTGGTTGGCGGAGAATAAAACTCCCCATTAAAGTATCGACTCTCCATTATGTCGAAGAAGTTGTCTTGGAGGTACTAAGCTTCACGTGCTTCTTGCTCACGGCGAGCAGCCTCTTCACGTGCCTGCTCTTCCATAATCTCCCTTACGGTTTCTTCATCTCGTTACAGTTTCCGGAGGGAAGTCTCACTTAACCCGCTGGGGTGGTTTTGAAAATCCACCTGTGGACTGTTCACAGGTGAACTTGGAACAATTGGGAGGTACGGGATGTTTTCAAAACCAACCGGAAAGACATTTTCTGGTGGTGTAGAGTAAACATCAGGTTCTGGTAGAGTTGGAAAGCTGGTTTCCGGCAAGTGATTTGGATTTGGAAAGCTGGTTTCCGGCAACTTTTCTGGGCTGGGGAATTGCTGAGCAAAATCTTTGCAAGACATTTTTTTGTGTGTGTAACTTGTGTGTGTAAACAACTCTGGTAGAGTTGTATATATAGGCAGTTTTGATTTTGAAATTCAATAAATGCCGCTCATATTTGATTTTTAAATTTCAAATTTGAATTTGAATTTATCCCGCCCAGAATTGACCAGTATAATTTAAATTTGAATTTGAATAGGTTGAGGGGGTGTAAGTGAAAATTTATTTGAAATGGTGTAGGGGGTGAAATGAATTTTTTTTAATAGTAACGCGCGTTAGCCCTGTAACGCCCAGGAACTAACGACGTGAACAAAATGCACTTCCAAGGGTAATAACGCAATAACGCCGTTATTTGGGCGTTTAACGCCGTTATTTGGGCGTTTAACGCCGTTTCGGCGTTAACAATGGGAGTGCTCTTAGCAATGATGTATCAAAGTTAAGAAAGGCGTCTTTTGAGTATTTTTTGGAAGTGCTCGTTGTTTTAGTTATGGTGTTTTACCTGATGTATTTTAGGTGTTTTAGACTTTAGTGATCTTAGCTTCTTGCTAGTTATCTTAATATAATCTCTTTGCCGTGAGAAAAACAGAAGCTAATTCAACTTTTTTTTTTTTTTTTTTTTTTTTTTTTTTTTTTTTTTTTTTTACAAGGTGATTCAATATCTCGTCCAGCCTCGTAAAGCGTGAATTTCTACCGACATGGAGAAGTAAAGCTATTCAAATCTTCCTCATTTCAAGATTTTTAAGTTTTGTTTTATTTCATGTTTTAATTTAATCTAAATTGTACGAAATTGGGAACTTGTGGCAGTCAGTTAGTCACACTCAACTCTATCTTAGTAAGTGGATTTTAGTTATATTTATAATTGTTTACTAAAGTAGTCACCATTAACTTGTTACCAGACGTTTAGTAAAGATAGTTTGGTGGATCTTTAAGCGCATGAAAATGAGATCACACAGGTTAATGTTTAATGTATATCGATAATAAGTGCCCTACTCAAAGCATGTCCTTTGAATAAATAATCAGGGTGTTAATACTAATAAACCGTAAAAATCATTTTAACGAAACAAATAAAATACGTAAATAGTTTGAGCCAATAGTTTTCTAACACATTTAACGTTTTCACATAAAACACTAAAACAAGTATAAGTGATTTTATGATTTAGTAATACATATGTACAACAACTAGTGTTTACATATTGGGTAAATATATATATAACTAGTATGTATTATAATGGGTAAAAACTACAACCCATAGATCATATCCATAACCCATGATATTGACCCATACCCATTTGACTAGGTGCATTGCACCCATTAGGTACATTGTATCTAATAAAATACCCATGGATCAATCCATAACCCATGACCCATGACCCATGACCCATAACCAAAATACCCATGGGCAAAGAGGAGCGTCCCACAGATCCCTAGTTTTACACTAGACGGATCCCTTTTGGGAGGGATCCGTGGAACAGTAAGCATTTCTCCTCTATAAATAGTGAGTCATTTCTTCCTTTTGGCTTGCCACTCTCACACATACTTTCCCCAAGTATTGTAACTCTCTAACCACTGATCCTAAGGGATCTTTCTATGTAGTTTGTCTTTTGTTTTCGTGTGATTCTCTAGGTTCCTCTTAAAGGCGAGATCACCACTTCTTGAAGTCGAGCAAACTCAAGTCCATGAGTTGCCATGCTTCGTCATCATCAAGACTACTAAGGTTCTCTTGTTGATAGTTCTTTCTTCCTCCATAAGAGTGTTGTGTCGAAGGCATTAGTGAAGGATGCCGAAAGAGTCAAGACGAAAGCATTAGTGAAAGGTGCTTAACGTTCGTGTCAAAAGTATTAGTGAAGAATGCTAAAGGTGTCAAGACGAAGGCATTAGTGAAAAGTGCCAAGCGTTGTGTCAAAGGCATTGGTGAAGGATGCCTAGAAATCAAATCAAGTGGCATTAGTGAAGAATGCCAAGGTCGTATAATCGATGAGGTGCATCGTTATACATATAGTGATAGTTTGTTTCCAAGGATGTTGATATCCTCGATGGTGTTGTAATAAGAAGTGGGTCTCCTTTGGGATTAGGCGTTGTGTAGTGTTGGGTAGTAGTTCCTCCATTGTAATGGAACTCGGTAATTAGCCTAGTACCGGATAAAGGGTAGGCGACGTTGTGGTAGGTGTGGTTCACCTTAGTGTAAAGAACCCGATGGTTAGCCTAGTACCAGAAAAAGAGTAGGCGACGTTGTGAATGCTTCTCCGGCATAAGGAGTTGGTGTCGTGTAGTGATTACGAACTCTTGAGTAGGTGACTCGGGGAGTGAAGTAGGGCAAGGAATGTGTCCTTGTAGCCGAACCACTATAAATACTCGTGTCGTAGTTATGTGCTTCTTACTCTTTATCTTTCATTACACTTTTGTATATCTATCTATCAACGTCCAACATACACATCTAAGTAGATTGACATAAGTCGATCTAAATATTTTAAAAAGGAAGTTTTAAATTGGTAAAACTATTCAACCCCCCCCCTTCTAGTTTTACATAATTGGCATTAGAGCTTCGTTACCAAGTTTCTTAGAGTATGTTGTACTTTAAAAACTTGATGCGATCCGTGTATGTTTGAAAACTACAAAGACCGAAATATTTCAAAACATTTTTTTTCTCTTTTATGTTGGACATTGATAGATCATTCTAAAATATTTGTTTCAAGAAATCTTCATGTTAGGATCTCTTCAAAACCTTCATTTCTATTTAAAGAATAATGAAGTCAACCTTCAAGAAAGGATCTAAAAGTAATCACAACCTACTTACTCTAAGTACAAAGGTAAGAGCTCATGAAGTATTTTTGGTATTATGTCTTCATAAGCCAAGCCAAGAAGAATAAAGGTATGTTTACTTTTCATTAGCTAGCTTACATGATTATGTTGATATCATAGTTCTTGTTTGTTTAATAATTGCTAGTCTCTTAAAAGTCTTTTCTTTCGTCACTCTCCCGACTTACTCATCATCAGGAATAGTTCCTCTTGATTTCGTCAAACTAACGCCGTCGTCACAAATGGATCCCTGATAATTAACTTATCAAATCTCGTCGACCAGAGCATTTTTTCATTTGAAACCTCTAAACTATTTTTGTTCCATAAGCTAGTTTATAGCCTACTACAAAAATAATGCCAAACAACCCTTTTTCTGTCCACAGTAGCTGGATCCCTCCAGTTGTACTATCCGGATCCCAAATACAAGGGATCCGGGGGAACCGTGGGACAGAAAACAGCTATACGCTTTTGAAAACACTTACTGATCATTTTCCCTCTCCCCACAAAACACAAAAAACGACTCAAGAACTGATTTCATCCTCTTAGGACTCCATATCCTCAAGTACTCTTCTCTAGAACACCATTGTAAGTAATTACACTAACATGTTCTAATTTTCATCATCCTCATCCTAGGGTTTATGGTTTCTCAATTAATTTAATTAGGGTTTTTAAAATTAATCACTAAAAGGGGCTTTCACTCAACTAAGATTACATTGTGTTCACAATATTGTTAATACAAATCAAAACCATAAACCCATCTCAACAAATATTGCCTAATTGGAATATTTGTGTTTCTAGAACCAACCATGCCTAAAGCCACTCAACAAGACCATCATGATACCGTCCATTACCTCACCCATTACTATCGGAAAGAAGGATTGTCAAAAACCGACCAAAAAGTCTTCAAAAGACTTGAAAAACGACTTTTCCACTAAGGTCGTGTAGTCAAGGAATGTTTCCTTGAAGATACCGACATTCGTCAAGTCTTCTCGGCAATCAACTTTGATTGTCTTCTTGACATTGATGAACAAATTTTTCCGGTTTTCATCTTTGAATTTTACAAAAGCATTAGAATCATTCGAAACACCGATGATAGCATTTCAATCGCTTTCATCATCGATAAACGAAGCTTCACTCTACCCCTCAACACATTCACTTTTGAAGGAATTTATATGTACTCTCAAGATTGGGCAATATCTTGTCAATCCTTTGCTCTTGATCCCAACCCGATATACCATACTCCTCTTGATGAACCCGAAACCGTCCAAGACACCATTTTCAAAGTAAGAGCGGACCAATCCCGTCTCAACTGAAACAAGAAGCTCATTCACCGTGATCCCTTTCAAATGGAACTCTTCGAAATGCACCCCATGTTTAGAAAATGGGAAGAAATTCTTAGGGAAAACGTCATTAGCCTAGTTGGTAACAAGGATCATCCAATTGCATGTCTCGTGCAAATGATCTATTGTCTTATCTACCAAAAGCCATTTAATCTTGCCTATTACATGGTGAAGAGAATGGCTGGGGTATTCAAAGTTTCCAACATGGTACTCCCATATGGTATGCTCCTAACACGACTTTGTAAGTATGTTAGTGCATTGCAACCATCTCCTATCAACGATGATCATTTCCTTTCCGATCACGTCATGGTACCTCTTACCAAACAACCCTCTAAATGGTGCATGGTCAATGGGAGAAAACCCAAAGCTCTCTCGGATTCCTCGAACGAATAAGAAGAAGAAGATGAAGAAGAATAAGATGTCGACCTCATAGCTAACATCGAATTGGAACCCTTTGATTACTATCAACAACTTCCAACTATTCCAAACGAGACCGCTGAATTCAAACAATTAAGGGGTATGATTAAACCTAGCTTACCACGTCACGAAGTCGGGAAAGAGGAAAAGAAAGAATTGACTAAAGAGATTATAGGATTATGTTTGTTTTTAAAACACTTGATTTGTGTATGAATGATTATGTTTTAGCACTCTTGTTTGTGTTAACTTGGATATTATTATTTCTACCAGTATCTATGATATGTTCTATGTGATGACATGTTTATATCGTTTTTTAGTTTAATGGTTATTAGTATATATTGCTTAGTGCAAAATCTGCACTTGCTTCTGTGATGGTTCTGATCTGCAGATGTCGGATCCCTAGGATTAGCCTATACGGATCCCTCCTTTGAGGGAACCGTGGGATCCGTGACAATAGATCAGCAATGCAGATACATCAAAATTGTTTACTAGACCACTTCACACTAGCTAAACATAAGACCCTAGCACCCAACCAAGTCTTCTTCAAGCATGAGAAAGCTTTAAACTCACCCATAGCTTACATAGGATTTAACTCAAAGTATTTTTGAATTATCAACTCATCAAAACTCACCATATTTCCGATTCAATGTTCATACATTGCTTTTCACATCTCAAAACACCTAGGTGAATATATTGATCAATTTTAGGAAATTGTTTCTAACCGACCTCATCTCAAAACGGGTCAAAATTAGTTTTTCATTCTTTTGATTTTTGAGGATTTTTCAAACTTCATCTCAAGCTCACATCTGATCTCTAGGATCATTTATTATAACTTGACACCATCAAAATTCTTAGTGTCATCCTTTAACATCCATTGGTGGTCACAAAGTCTCAATTTCCTTCCATAAAAGGCAATCATTAGCTATATCACTCATTGTTCTTGATCATTCAAGTACACCCTCATTTAAGATACTTAGGAGGAATGAAACACTCAAGATGGTATAGGTTTTAGACCTTACAAACATCGTTTTTACCCTTTCATAGCTGCTGAGAGCCGAATCCCTAGGATTAGCCTAGACGGATCCCTCAAAGGAGGGAACCGTGGAAGCAGTCTATCCTTTCGCACTAGCACACATGCACTTGCCGGAGGTCTCGTTGGAAGCAGTCTCTCTACACACGGGTTTACCCTGGTGTAGGGGTAGGATCTGTCTACATTTTACCTCCCCCATACCCTGCCTAGGCGGGATTGGGTTTGTTGTTGTTGTTGTTGTTGTTGTGGATCCCTCAAAGGAGGGAACCGTGGGATCCGGGTGACAGATTATGTCAACTCTAGCTAAAACAAATCATTTCAAACCCATCTTGCTAACTTGAACACTCCACCTCATCTTAATTGAGTCCCTAGACCAGTAAAACTTTGAATTTGACTCTTGTGCATGTTAATCATCACATTCCTAAGAATCTTAGTGGCTTAAGTCTTAAATACACTTGCCAATTTCTTCTCTTTAGAAGTCATCTTGCTAGAACCCCTTAGTCATCAAACACAACATAATTCTCAGCAATTAGAAACACTTTCTTTAGCCATTTCATCATAAGGAAAGCTCCTAGTACTAACTCATCCACCCAAGAAACTTGCTAGGGTCATACATGAAGTTTCCTCAACCGAATCATCTTCGGTTAAGCCCACAAATGCTAGAATTTCCCCTCCACCAAATCAACCAATCAAACTAATTCCCAAGAGGATTGTTCCCACAAGGATATCATCACCAACCTTTACTAAACCAAACACACCCTTTTCAACCCAACCAACTGATAAGGTTTTAAAATGTACCTTTTTTAGGGGTTGTTTAAGCCCTTATTTGATCACTTTTGTATCTGTTATTACTTAATATCGTTCCTTTTCACTTTTTAGGTCTCTTGAAGGTAAATTGCTGTAATGGCACTTATTTGGACGAAAAGGCGCGGATATACGAAGAAAATGGCCAAAGTCAAGAATCGAGACGCTCAAGCTGCTGAAATTACAAGGTGACGGCGTCACTGCTTAACTGCGACGCCGTCGGAGGATTTTGTGATGGGACAGAAGCCAAAACTCTTATTTTCAAGGGACTACGTCAAGTTATAAAAGAGTAGGCCGTCGCATCTCAGACGGCCTAGATTCGATCCAGAAGGCGTCAGAAGCTGAAGAGGACGGCGTCACAAGCACAAGGTGACGCCGTCGCAAGTCTAACGTGGCCAAGACGAAACCCTAATGATGGCGACACGACGGCGTCACAAAACATAAGGTGACGCCGTCGCATGTGTAATCTTATATATAGAATCCGAATTTTTTAGTATTTATGTGTAGTCTTTTGGAGTAAAAACCTAAAACCGAACCAAGGCTGTCTTGTACAGTATTTTTAGGGTTCCAAACCCTATCTTACATCAAGATAAGTGTTTTACTTCATTAATTCAATTATGTTTTTGCTTATTTGTGTGTATGCTTGCATGTTCTCCATGTCCGGCTAATTTACTTGTGTGTTTGCTTAGGGAATATGAAACTTAATTATTGAATATTGATTGGTTGATTCTTATCTTAGTTGTTAATGATCTAGTAATGCGATAGGTCATTCGTTGTGTACTTAATGCTTGATTAATCTTTGTGAACCTTAGGTTATAGCACCTTGAGCAGTTGTAAGCTAAACTATCCAAAGAGGCCTTAGAGTAAGAGTTTATGATCCCTAGTGGTATTTTGTAGACGAGACCCTTTGGTAACTTCAAAGAGTTAGGGATAAACGCATACCCTAAAACTTTAGACACACAACGCAATTAAGAATAAGGACGTGACAATTCAACCACCAATAGGAGATAATTAAGGAGTAGTAAAACCTAAGTAAACACATCTTTAAACTATCATACAAGCACACAATAATTAGACATAGACTACATACACCTTAGATTAGATAATTAGATAAGTAGAGTAATCGGTAGCAATACCAACCCCCAAATCCAAACCCCGAGATTCGTACTTTTCCATTTCCTAAAAAAACATAAAAAAGATAAAAAAAAATAATCTTCCTCAACCCCAACCTTAGCGTAGTAACTTCTCACTAGCATTCCTATTCCCCTAGAGAACGATATCAATGCCCGTGGCTTACCCTAATACTACACTACAACGATTAGGTTCACTGCCTAGGGTGTTATAAAACTTGCTCGAAGAAAAGGAAGTTCCTTTGACCCCGAACGACGCGTGTAGCGTTATCAAGTTTTTGGCGCCGCTGCCGGGGAATAGAATAGCTAGTTAGTAGTCCACCTCGTTTAGGTTTCTTTGCTTGATTCCTATCAAGTAAATTTTTCTTATTTTTAGCCTTCTCGTAGTCTATCCCCCTTCTTCGTGACTTTTGTTCATAATCCCATCACTTTTCATCATGGAAGGTGATAACCAACCACCATTCATCAACCTACCACCAAATGACCCGCCAAGAGCCCGTACTCTTGGTGAATACTCGAGACCAAGCCACCTAGGCTATAGGAACACCATTGAGCTTCCCGACCAAGCCCAAACTACGGCCCTGCGATCCGACACCATCCGGTTGGGGCAAAACGGATGTGCATTTCATGGACTTCGTTCCGAAGATCCAAATCAGCATCTAAGGGATTTCCTTAAAATTGTCAATTCCATCGACCTTGATGCTACTACTTGGGAGACCACGCGCCTGCGTCTCTTCCAATTCTCTCTTACGGGACCAAGCTAGTAATTGGCTTGAGCGACTTCTAGCCTGCTCCATCTCAAGTTGGGATGATCTCACCTCTCGTTTCCTTGCTCAATTTTTCCCACCGGGGAGAACCACTAAACTTAGGAATGACATCTTGATGTTCCAACAACGTCAAGGTGAATCTATCTACGAAGCATGGACTCGATTCAAGGACCTACTTCATAAAGTCCCTCATCACGGCATTGATCTTTGGCTTCAAGTCCAAATCTTTTATGATCATGTCAACTTCCCCACCAAGCGATCCATTGACCAAGCGGCCGGTGGAAAACTTAGTGATCTCACCGCGGAAGAATCATGGGGTATAATACATGACCTTGCTCTCTATGACAACGAAAGTTGGAATGACCCCCATGAGTTGCCCAAAACCGTTAAGGCAATCTCCTTGCCTCCCATTCACTCACAATCTTCCGACCGTAGGATGATCGAACTTGAAGATCAAGTTAAATTCCTAATGAGTTCCTACGAAAACCCTAAGTCTTCACGCCATGTGAACAAAGTTTCTTCCTCGAGTGAGCCGTTTTATGATCCTCATAACACGCGCACTTGCACCAGATCCCCCGAACATGCTTCCGTTGACTACGCATCCTTGCGTATTAATGGAACGGGAGGAAGATTCCCTACGATACCTGGACCTAGGAATTTCAATGACACCCGAGAAGCATGGAAGGGCAAGCCCGACTTCTATTGGGGACAAACCAAGGAATTCACTTCCAATGATTTTTCATGGCCCCCACCCCACGGTACTAACCAACAAAACATCGAAGGGATGTTGCAAAACCTGGTTGCAACTCAAGAAGCCCAAATAGCTAAGCTCTCGGACCGCTTTAACCAACAACAAGCCGAAATGGATAGGAAGATAGATAACCTTTTGAAAGCCATGACCAATAGTGATAGGAAGGTTAATGCTATCTCAACTCTCGAGCCTTCCGGTGTGGAGATTAAGGACCCAAGTAAGTTAGCTAAACATGTCCAATTCGTCAATACCATCGCCTTAGTGGAACCTAATAGAACCAATGAGGAAGAGGACCATACACGCGAGACTAAAACAACCGAGGAAGTAGATGAAGTAGATGAAGTAGACAATGACTATTTCAATAAGTTTCCTACGGAAGAAGAGCTATCTCGCCACCCTCACTTAGTACGTGACCTCCGTCACATGTATATTAGGAAAAGCCCTAGAATCAAGTTTGGGAACCCTTGGAATCTTAACATACCATGTTGCATAGGACACCTTTTAGTGGCAAAGGCATACATTGATCGCAAATCCCCAATCAACATAATGACTAGCACCTACTACAATTGGGTAGTGAAGAAGCCTATTCCAACTAGGCAAGACCCCGATGACCCTAGTGTTAGTTGCAATTTTCTTGGTAGAGTTAAGGGATTGCCCGTTTATGTAGATAGTTTCACGTTTCCCACGGACTTCATAATTGTGGATGATATTAGCACGGCCATAGATCCTAGCTTGTCCCACGTTATTCTAGGAAAACCTTTCGTAGAAAACACCGGGATGACTTATGATCCTTCATTAGGAATAGTGCGATTCAAAGATGAGAACGACGACATAGCTTACCAAATGCCGTTCAAGATTGAGAAGTTCTCATCACTCTCTAATGATGAAAAGGAACTTAAACTATCGGTCTATTATAGGAGTGAGGAGGATAAATAAAAAGGAGTATATTATGTTATGGCTAATATTTTCGGATTCTATAAGGATTGCTTGAACCTAGGACCGAAATATAGGACCGAGTGGGGAGAGGACGAACTCTTAGAGAAGTGCATCATAGGGCACTTCTACAACATGGAACCCCCCAATAGAGACCTTCATAAGGAAGGAGATGACGGTAATGAAGTCACGTGAGGGCACGACTACGAGTCTATCTACAAGACTCTTAAATAAAGAAAAGCGCTTCGTGGGAGGAAACCCATGCTTAATTGTTTGCTTGTTAGTGTCGTATATCTTTTATTCATTGTTTATTCTCATGTTTAATTTGTAAAAATGCTTTATTTTGTTTTTAACCTCGTCTTAATTGCATATAAAGGTATTTTACATAAAGGATAAGTGTAGGGAGGATTACACACATTTTAAAAAGAAACGTAAACATGAGAATAACAATTCATTAAAAGATATATATGTGTGTTTGTTCGAGTCAAATGCTTGTATCGAGTCATAATGGATGTTTTGCAGGAATTTTTCCAGATTCTAAAGATATAAATTTTCCAGAAAATCGCAGACCAGTTTTTGTCAGGATAACCTGACGGCGTCAGGATTGCAACCTGACGGCGTCAGGAAGGAGTAAAAACAACAGATTTCTTTTTTCTCGTTTTCTGAGCTACTTATAAATTTTTGGAATTTTCCAGGTCTTAATTTTCCAGAAATTCTGTAAACATCCATTCCACAAGCATTATATCCTAGTTTAGTAGAGTCTTATATATATTATTACCGCCGATTTTACGCGAAGGTTTCGTTTTTTTTCTTTAAATGTGGAGGTTTTATTTATCAAGAAGAAGAAACAAAAGATTGGAAGGAGCTTTTCACACGCACATTTTTCTTGGAAAGGATTTAACCCTACTTCACACACGGATCCTACCGAGCTAATCAGGGGAGTACTAGTTTCTTTCGTTTTTAATTACCTTCCATTATCATAACTTTGATACTTTCGGGGAACATTGGGGACAATGTTCAGTTTAAGTGTAGGGAGGGAAAATAAAACGGGAACTTTGAAACTATGCTTATCCTTGATTATTTGCTTTGTCCAATTGTATTTGTGTAATAAACCATGATAAAATGTTGGTTAGGGTAATTTTGGCACCAAATTTTTAATTTTTCATGACATATAAGAGTGGGCCATTAGTCTTAACAAAAGCGTCTCACGGATAGGAAGTTGCATGACTAGCACAAAAACCCTTTACCACCTAAATTCCACCCAAAATGTGAGGATCGCCCTTAGATTAGTAGGAATTAAAGCATTCATCTTTAATGCTTAGAGTGTGAACCGGTAGAATATTAGATTCTAGAACTTGTTTTGTGATGCATTCCGAGATCGCTCGTAAGACTACACTTGTGTAGTTAGGAATAACTAAATGATAAGAGGCATTGGGATAACCCTTGTTTGATACCCGTAATATAATTACTTATTCCACATCGGTTGAGTAATTCCCCCACACCCTTTGTGTTGTACTCATCTTTAGTACACGAAATATCAATGAAGAGCATTGTTTACACCCCACCCCCAAATATACACCCAAATCGCCTTAGCCTACCTTGTATGCACTCACTTTTAGTGCATTATTGTTATCACCCTAAACCCTTAGTTCAATTATCTAGTTGCTTGCATGAGTTGCTAAGTCGAGTCATATCCTTTGTACACAGTTTTGGGACGATTGGGACTCATGGGAAAAAGTTAAAGTTTATAAAATGATTAGAAGGGAACGTTAAATTCCCTAATTTGCGTAATAACATACCCCCAAGTGTTTTGATCTTTTCAATTCTGGTCAAATTAGTGTTAGAGTAATAAAAACTCTAGTGTAGGGATGTGCCTATAAATCCCTATCATTTTGATGTTACCGTAGAGGATGGTAGAGTAAAAGTGTATGGAAAAAAAAACATACGGGCTACCATCCTACATCTATCCTTTAAATTTATGTTTGTTTATTTCAGTTATATAGAGTCTAGAGTGTCGAGTCTTGGCTTAGCAACGCCATTCTTCGTATTCTTGTAACATAAGAGATTTTTGACTTGCCACCACTAAATAGCCTATCCCACCAAACCATTTGTTTCCCTACCATAAGCCTAACATTACAACCCTTTAAAGACCTCTTTGATAGTCTTTACTAGGTGCTTACGCCAAAGCGATGGAGGTTTGATCTATTCTCAAGCCTATGGTAATCTATGTACTAGGACTGGTTAATGAGTGTTTATCTTCCATTTCCAATTTGTTATATTTCATATACACCCGAGAGAGATGTGAGTATCCAAACACCCCATGTGAGGTGCTAGTATGTAATTTCCGTGCTTGTTATGACTTTTGCGGGGCTTATATGTGTTGTGGACTGTTTTAAACCAATGCTTCATGACCCCTAACTTGTAAATTAATTGGCTAAAAGCACATTTGCTTGAGGACAAGCAAATACCAAGTGTAGGGATATTTGATAAGGTTTTAAAAGGTACCTTTTTTAGGGGTCGTTTAAGCCCTTATTTGATCACTTTTGTATACGTTATTGCTTAATATCGTTCCTTTTCACTTTTTAGGTCTCTTGAAGGGAAAATGCTGGAATGGCACTTATTTGGACGAAAAGGCGCGAATATACAAAGAAAATGGCCAAAGTCAGAATCGAGACACTCAAAGCTGCTAAAAACATAAGGTGACGGCGTCACAGCTTATACGCGACGTCGTCGGAGGATTTTGTGACGGGACAGAAGCCAAAACTCCTATTTTCAAGTGACGACGTCAAGTTATAAAAGAGTAGGCCGTCGCAACTCAGACGGCCTAGATGCAATCCAGACGGCGTCAGAAGCTGAAGAGGACGGCGTCACAAGCATAAGGTGACACCGTCGCAAGTCTAACGTGGCCAAGACGAAAACCTAATGACGGCGACACGACGACGTCACAAAACATAGGGTGACGCCGTCGCATGTGTAATCTTATATATAGAATCCGAATTTTTCAGTATTGGTGTGTAGTCTTTTGGAGTAAAAACCTAAACCGAACCAAGGCTGTCTTGTACAGTATTTTAGGGTTCCAAACCCTATCTTACACCAAGATAAGTGTTTTACTTCATTAATACAATTATGTCTTTGATTATTTGTGTGTATGCCTGCATGTTCTCCATGTCCGACTAATTTACTTGTGTGTTTGCTTAGGGAGTATGAAACTTAATTATTAAATATTGATTGGTTGTCTCTTATCTTAGTTGATTAATGATCTAGTAATGCGATAGGTCATTCGTTGTGTACTTAATGCTTGATTAAATCTTTGTGAACCTTAGAATATAACTCCTTGAGTAGTTGTAAGCTAAACCATCCAAAGAGTGCCTTAGAGTAAGAGTTTATTATCCCTAGTGGGTTTTGTAGACGAGACCCTTTGGTAAATTCAAAGAGTTAGGGAGAAACGCATACCCTACAACCTTAGACACACAACACAACTAAGAATAAGGACGTGACAATTCAACCACCAATAGGAGATAATTAAGGAGTAGTAAAACCTAAGTAAACACATCTTTAAACTATCATACGAGCACACAATAATTAGACATAGACTACATACACCTTAGATTAGATAATTAGATAAGTAGAGTAATCGGTAGCAATACCAACCCCCCAAATCCAAACCCCGAGATTCGTACCTTCCTTTCCTTAAAAAATATAAAAAGATAAAAAATAATCTTCCTCAACCCCAACCTTAGCGTAGTAACTTCTCACTAGCATTCCTATTCCCCTAGAGAACGATATCAATACTCGTGGCTTACCCTAATACTACACTACAACGATTAGGTTCACTGCCTAGGGTGTTGAAAAACTTGCTCGACGAAAAGGAAGTTCCTTTGACCCCGAACGACGCGTGTAGCGTTATCACATGGCAATTATAGGAGTTGAAAGAATAAGCAAAACAAGTAACCAAACAGTGAACAAGCATATCAGTCAATAGATTAACTAAACATAAATATGGCAAAACAAATAAATCGGATAATCATGATAGATATAAGCAAAGTTGAATTCCATAAGCAGGAGGAAGAAACTAAATTGAATGTAAGCTAGGAAATCACACAAGTCAGATAATCCACAGTTAATAAACATAACAAGTATCAAAACCAGCGAAAATACTAACTGCAGTATAAGCATGATAGTTACATGTATTAGGTAGGAATACCAAACGAACATCATAATTGAATGAATTAACTAACAAGAATATATCATGGCAACTAAACAAGTCAACTAGACAAATAATATAAGTTGAACCATATTCCTTCATCAACCAGTAGCATGAACATAAGTGTAAACATGGCAGATCAACAAGTCAGGTAAACATCAATTACTAAGCCAAACCTATATCGTAAGCAACAGAAACATACCAACCAAAGTACAAGAATGGTAGTCACAAATAGCAATTAGGAATACTAAATGACAATCATAGCCCACAAAATAACTGACGAGGTATAACATGGTAAACGGATGAGTCAATTAATTACATACTAGCATGGCAAACGCGTGAATCAATTAGTCACATAATAGCATGGTAAACGATTAGTCACATATTAATCCTATAATAGCAGGGTAAACGGATGAGGTGGTAATCTGAAGTATAAGCTTGGTAGTCAACTAAAAAGGAATGAGAGTATGACAAATCAATGAATAGAGTATAGTATGGTATTCGGTTGAATCACATAAGGATAATGAATGAATAAGTAATCGACAGAAAACTAAAAACGAAAAATATAGAATATGGTGCACTGTGGAATAACATGAGGTATAACAAAGATAAAAGGTCATGAAAGGAAAATATCAGTAATCTACCACGAGCATAAACAAATCAAATCATATCATATCATAAGTAACCATGGAGTAGCTAGCTCCCAGAAAGTGAAAGACGTGTATTGCACACATGCATCAGTCACCAGATAAATCAATCATGTCATATCATATCATATACAGAACAAATCTAGGATGCATCCATACGCCCCTGCAAAAATATTAGTGGCCAAACATGTATAATAATTTTGAGCTCATAATATATATCACATAAAGGGACGGGATGGTTCATCACACGACCACCCTAGAGTCACGCCATTGGCGCATCAATGACATGGCCATGTTACCTTCATGGCTAGGGAAAATGGCTCGGGTATTAAACTGAAGTGTCAAAAGGCAAGGTCAAAGCTTGGCAAATGTCTAAGTCATCATAATAGCATAATCAAGGGTTCATAATAAAAGGTTCATAGCAAGGTTCATAGAAAAGGGTCAATTCAAAGGTTCACATAACATAGTTCAAGGTTCATAATCAAGATAACTAAAGACCAAAAGATGTGAAAGAGGTCATGAGAAATCTTAAGAGAAAGGTCAGAATATCTATACCTTAGCAAATGAAAGCAAATGGAAATGTGAGCACGAAGAAATAACGTCATATCTTCTTCAATGAATCTACACGGATTACAGTTCGTATAATACTTATTAGCTAATTTAAGTCATAACGGATTTATTGCTTATATAAATCGTATTAATATTTTTAGAGTTAAATATAACAACTTATCATAATTTAGGGTTTAAAGTGTAACTTATCAAAGTTTAGGGTTATTAGTGACAAGTATTTTAAACTTAAAAACTTAATATTATTATTTTGATAGTCTAGGGTATAATGTGTCAAATTATAATAGTACAAGATTTGCATGCGACAAAATTTAAAAATGAGGGTTAAAAGTGAAAAGTATCAAAATATATTAAACATGCAACATTATGAACCTCATACAGTATTTCATTTATTTCATTTTTCTTACAATTAAAATTCATTTCGACATGCCAACTTAACCCTCGCTCGCGGTTCAAAGGGCTAACCAACGTGACTCGGAAAACACACCTAGTGATTACCCCCGACTGATCTTTCCCGAAACACTTTCAACACACCGTACAATTTATCCGTTAAACCCGTTGCGAGAAACAAAACGAAACCAAGCGTACCCTTTTTACCCTTGCTTGCAGCCCATATGGATAACATTTACGACCAACTAATCACGTAATATGGTTAACCCCCGACTCAACTATACCGACACACTTTCAAAATATAAAAAGACTCAACTGTTGTTCCCGCGATCACCCTCAAATTTACCCCATAAGACTACCCATTTTCCTTTATATAACAGTTTGCATACAACCTTTTTACCCCAAACGACCCACACATTAGGATGATGGTATTTAATTGACGCAAGGTCTAGTTAATCATGACTCTAAAAGAACAGATTCTACTTCGACTCAAAACATGTTTGAATGTCGATCATGGACACTAAGGCTGTTTTAAATACGACACAACCCTACTCAACACATACTCACATGAAATCATAACCTTTACAAACCCCTCGTTAACTTTAGTTTTAATGGGTCGAAACACAATGAAAAATCTTTACATATAATCATAGTATCCTTGTTAACTTTCAGCCTATGGTTTCTGTATTTAATGCTTTATAAATGACCAGATGTTAGGGCGTGTTTATTGCTAAATTTAGGTCGACACGGGCTGGAAATAACACATCAAACAAACCACAAAAACTGAAACCAACAGCCCACAATTGACTCGACAAAAATAGTTTTTATAGCCGCATGTTTTTTATTTGATCAGCGATATCACAAGGTGTTGGGAATTGCAGATTTGAAGATTACAAAACCACAAGCAAGAATGAAGAAAGAAGAAACAATGAGGGCCTATTATGTAGTTTTATAGTTAGCTTTTCTAGTAAGCTAATATTAGGGTTTTATGTAACCTCCCTCTCCTCTATAAAGAGGGTAGGGCGTTCAGGTTTAATCATCCTTTTCCTTCATTTCATAGTAAAACTCTTTAATGAGAGTCTAGACACACGATTATAGCGTGTGTATAATAGTTGTAGTAGTTAGTAGTTTTTATATTCAATAAAGAAAACCTTATTAGTGATGATGATTGTATTATTTCTATTCCGCTGTGCATACAATCAATCAATATCATGATACCCTAGTTGAGTACGGATCTTGGATTCTACAAAAATCCAAATAAATCCCCGGCAGCGGCGCTAAAAACTTAATGCAGGTTTTACTGACCAGGTTTTAATATTTATATTGTCTCGTTATACCTATGGTCTACTCTAATGCACTAATGGGCAATGTACCCGGTCGTGTGTAGTGTAGTATTCGGTAAAACTGAGGTCGTCCCAAGAGCTATGTATGCGGAATTAAACTAAGTCTAGGTGTCAAAGATTTTAAAAGATTTTAAGGGATGAAATGATTAATTAACTACTAAGACAAGAAAATAGAAAAGGAAAATAAAGGCAATGGTTGTGATCAATAAGGGGAAGTGTGCTAACCGATTTATTCGTCCTATCGAGCTAATTTCATGTTTAATTACTTCCAATTACTTCAAGTGGGGTGAAAGTCGCTAGGACAACATTTGGACAGTTCGTCCTAACCTATAAACAAAGGGTTCCACTGGAGATGTCACGTGACCCGTCAAAAGTCCAGTTGTTCTTAGTCCCCTAAGCCAAGTCATTAAGTACCGCTACATGCAAGATTTGTAACAATGAGTGTCCGGGCGCTAGCATCTTAAACACTCATCCCTGACTTCTTAAGTTCATCCAAACGGTAGGTGATCAGTTGGTCAAATCGCAAAAGCGGAGAAGAGTCGTCAGTTGGTCAAATCTTACCCTTCCCACTCAGCCTACCTACTTAGGGTCAGTTGGTCATATCTTCTAAGTAACTAGCCACTACCGCTATTTAAAACTACCGAAACAAGGGTAGCTACCAACAAACTATGCATGCATACAATAGAAATAATTATACGGAATCATAACTAGGCTAGCACCAGAGGTGCTTAACCGCTCATATTAACTAATCATATTAACTAAAACAATCGATTCAACGTTTAACATTACGAAATACGTGAATTGAAAGTAATGAAAAGATAAAATGCTAATGCTTATCGTAGGGGAGTGATTTCTCCCTTGGAGATGGCTCCGTATGCTCCCTAAGATCTGCCTTCAACCTTCTACTCATGTTCACTGATGTTGTGTGTAAAATAGGATGATTAGAAATGCTGCAAATCGAGTGGTATTTACAGGCCAGATCTGGTTACGGCGTAACTTAAGTTGAGAGTTATGCCATAACACCATTATCTTCCTAATTTGCACTAAAAATGCTGGTTACGGCGTAACATCTGGAAGGAGTTACGCCGTATCTTCAATAAATCCATGTTGCGCCGTAAGTTGAGATAATAGTTATGGCGTAACTTGTAGCGGCGCAGAACCTCATTTGACCTAGTTAGTTACGTCATAATCTTTGGAGAGAGTTAAGCCGTAATCTTTAGTTGAGTTGGTTTTCTGAGCCACGCTTCTGTTACGGCGTAATGTGAGAGGGGAGTTATGCCGTAACATCTTCAAAATGAGCATACTGTCATATATCTTCAATAAACTCTCCAAATCCGCGTCTCTTTAGCTCCAATGCACGTAATTTACCTGAAAGTGAAATATAGAGGAAAACAAGCGTAAATCCATATAAATGATATAAAATACGAGCATTATCGGGGGAAATTGACACTTAATATTCAGGACTATTTGATGTTATCACTATCGCCTCATGTCACTAAATCTTTCTTGAATGACTAGCCCCTTTTTCTTTCTTTTCCCACGACACGTTTTAAGATTATATACTCACATCTCGTCACTATATCGACCTCAAGGACGTGGTTTATTTTAAGGGGTAGGTACTGTAACAACTAGTGAAATTCCCTACCGGTTTTCATGGCTATATTTTTTTTTTTCTTTCTCTTCGAACTATAATCATGACAAGTTAAGAATTATTTAAATCATCTTAAGCATTTTTGCGTACAAATGTTTACTTTTTATGAATAATGCAATCACGAGTAGCATTGATAAGCGAATGATGCGAATAAATCATTTCCTGATATTTACTGATGATCAAAGCACGTCAACGAGAGGTCATCTCGATTAACGAGTCCGCACGCATACCGACACCAAACAAATAATGGCAAAACTGATATCATCAAAATTCTACGTAAAACTGATACCATATGATTTATCTCTCGAAAACGGTTCCAAAAAAATATGATTTTTATATTTTACATGTATCGGGAAGTACGTTTACGCAAAGACTCGACAGCACACGAGGTACACTGTACACAATAATAATAATAATACAAAACAGAACCAAACAAAATACACCCACCCCCACTCGTCCCTTTCACCTTCCTGCTTTTCTTAATCCTTAGCCTCTCTCTCTCCTTTTACAAAGCTCAAAATACAGAAACACAAGAATAGGAAATTTCATCTTCTCTCCTTTTGGTCAAACCATCATCCTACCTTCACCATCACCCCAGGAGGAAAGCTACCCTCATAGCTTTCACGGGTAACCATCAGCATGGCAAGGAAGAGGGGGGCAAGATCCAAGGATAGGTGTTATAGGCAAGGAAAGGTTTTTGGTTATAATCTATTCGATCATGTATAAATAGAGAGTCTTCTTCAGTCCTCTTCATCACCTCCAAAAATAAACTTCAAATTAGGGTTCATAATGATTTGGGGTTTTCAAAAATTAGGTTGGGGCTTTTGACATTGGAGGTGAATAGAGTCAGAATCCATTGTCAACTTGGTGATATCCTCAAGGGTTCGATCTTAATTGATATTCTTTGTTTGGTTTCTCCCACCCTCTCGACCGATGTTTAATTTTGAAAGGATTATACACTTATTGTTATTTTGATTAATATTAAATTGTCAAATTAATTTTGAATATTCCAAATTTCTGTTCTTATATGTCGAATGGAATTGGTTAAGTAATTGGTATATTGTTGTTTTGGTTGTCGCTAAACCCAAGAAAGAGAACCAGAAAAACTAAAATGATATAGTACTTGTTATTGTGAACCGTCGAGCAAAAGAAAAAGAGAAACCAAGAAACCAAAAAGTTACTTATTTTTCATATTTAGATTATTTTTGAATCTGCTTATTAGCTTAGATGTTCGTCTTATTTTTACATATCTAGAGCTTAATAAGTTCGACCACTATAACCTTGCATAAAATCATAATGCCTCGACAATGTCAATTACCGGGCTGTTATTGTTGTTAGTCACGACCTAGGAAGTTTTGGGATATAGTAACTTGCGGTTTTTAATTGAGTCTCATCCGACTCATGTCATTTTTGCCATAACTCGGAATATACTTTCGAGTTTGAAAGTAGTTATGTCAAGTCCTCTCATCCGAGTCCTTGACTCGTGAATAAACTTGTCGAGACACAAGGTATATAACCAAGAGTCTCGAGTCGTGCGTTTGTCTCCGAGCCAAGTGCTCGTTCTCAAATTAGTGGCCTCGCTTTTATGTTATCAAAGATCCTTCAAACTTGTTTTTGATGAAAACCGATCAAGAAGAGTCCGCCAAATAAAATGTTATTTTGTGTGTTGAATTTCATTGGGCTGTATGGCCTGAGGAAGAAATATGGGTCCTTATGTTTACATTGGAGCTGGGCAGAAGAAGCCCAAATGCTCATGAGGGTTTGTTTGGTTTGTATGGAAGCTGGGCCGAAGCCCAGATTTTGTGTAACCCAAGCTAGGCCACAACCCCCCTCCCCTTGTTACCAATTAAGCTAGTTGTTTTGCCATATAAACTCAATTTGTGTCTCGGGCCGCAACCCGAGCACGACACTCGTTAAAGGTTTTCAAAAAGAAAAATATAACACGGATATATATATATACACCTAACGACTACATGAGTAATAAAACTCTAACATTAATAAACCTATGTTTTTAAATTAATGTTTCAATTTCGGAAAATACTTACAAAAACTAATCCATAGGTATTCCGTCTCCAACCTCGACACCTTACTTTCAAAGTTACATTTATATATAAATATTCGCAAGAATTATATTCACAAATATAGTTCTCAATATGATATTAACTCTAGTATCTATATGTACATGACATATTAAAAACCGACAAAAGATTCTTTTATAAACTTGCACATGCATATATATACATCAACTATATAAATAAAGCTTTCAAATTAAATATTACTTCAATATCTTGTATAAAACGAGACATACATTTTTACGAAATTCTTCGTTAAAAACTTATAAACATATACATGTACGTACTTTTATCAACTAAAACAAATAGACTATATTATAACGTTATTTCATCAAAATTTTCCTAACGATCCAATATTGTATTTCATCTAACTTTTATTACTATCTATTTTAGCCGAAATATACTTTCTTCAACAAAGTTATTACTAGTCGAATTATACCAATTGAACATAACATCTTCAAAACTAAACAACGACAACAACACAACATGTAAATTAAATAAAGTAGATAGACTTTATTTAACTTGGAATCGAAAACTGAGATTTACCGCACTAATTTAGGTTGCGTGTTGGAGCCACTTGTTACTTGATCTCTTTGTGCTTTATTCACCGAACTGCTATGGTGAGTTTATAGCCCCACTTTCACTCTTATTACTTGCTTTATAAAACTATGAGGGTGAGAAACATGCAAAACTCTTTTTGGACCTGAAACTGATTACAGTATTACGTGAAGAAACCTTGAATACCACTATGCTACCGTTAGTTTCCTTCGGGGAAGCGCGATTGTTATGAATAGATCTATTGGGGATGACACCCCCGTTCGAGTTTGACCGGATAGGCAAACGTCGAGCGTATATCATATTGATTACAAGTGTACTGGAAATACACTTTATGGGCCTTTATTTATCATGCTTCTAGATGCATGCACATTGTCGTAGTTTCGGTTGCATGAACTTGCTACTAACGTAATAGACTTTTACTACATATAGTATCATTCACGGAGATGCTATATGTACAAATGTGGTCCAACTTGAATACTTTAACTTAAACCTATGAACTCACAAACCTTTGTATTGACATTTTAGCATGTTTTTCTCTGGTTTACTTATTGGCAAAGGAATTTATTAAGGACTGGCATCTGAAGTGTTTCCAAGCATATCTAATACAACTTTTAATGAGACGACATATATTTTTATGGGCTTTACTTTCGCACTTTGAAACAATGATGTAAAACTATTTCTTAAATTAATCTATATTTTGAAAATGGAATAGAATTTCCATTCTTTATTACCTTGTGTTATGAGTATTGATTTAGTAGCACCGCATGACCCGAACGCTTCCGATGTGCAAATTTTGGGGGTGTTACAGATGTGGAGGTCCAGCGGCGCGTGGGTAGGTTTTTGGCGATGATTTTATTGGGTTTTATATGGGACTAACTGAATTCGATTATATGGTATGTGAGATCTAAAACCTACTCTAGGTGTTCTCAAAATTGATTAGGTATCACCAGGTACCTTTTTCAAAAATAAAACTAAAATGCTAATTGGAACGAAACCCTAATTTTTGTTTATTGATCAAAGCTCTGATACCATATAAACAGAGTTGGGGGATAAGCGGTAATTAGCCAAACGATTACATTGTATTAACTTGATAAAATAACAAATATTACAGAATATTATGAATAGCCTCTACTTAGCTTGTAAACTAAGTTAGGTTAATACTAACGGGGCTAAAAAGACAATACTATTAATTCTAACATCCCCCGTCAAGCTGGAGCATAAAATATCTTGTGTTCTTGAGGTTTTTTTAGAAAGGATTTGCACAAAAAAGAGAAGATTTGGGTGGAAATAATGAGATAGTGCAATATCTTGTGTAATGACATATCTGCCCCTTTAAATCCTAATATTTTCACATGTATCTTCTTTTTCAAACTCCTACTCCATTGCTATTGTCATTTGGATGTTCATATTCCAGTTACAAATCAAATTTCAAATGACATATTAATTAGAATCTGATCATTTTTTAAGAGTATTTATTTTTTGTTTGTTATTAGTTTGAAAATTTTGACACCCCCAAAAGTTAGCCAATCAAAATGTGAGTTATTTAGTTTAGCCTTTGTTTGAACGTTTGATGATATCAAATAAGTACTAATTATACACATCGTTTATCCCGTTTATATCGCTTCTTTTATACTATTTACATGACAATTTTTACTTAATCATCCACTTTTATAAATCTCAGTAATATTTGGAGCAATTGATGGAAGTCAAGGAAAAGGATGTGGATTTGGAGCTAAAATGAAGAAATCAATTAAAGTCCATTGTTCAAACTTAAATACGCCGTATTCAGCGTCAATAATACGACATATCCAGCCCTTACTTCGCAAAGACATCCATGACGGGAAGGACTTAAATACGCCGTATCTAATGACACCAATACGCCGTATTTAGTGGCAGTTCCTACACATATATGATTATTTTAATTGTTCAGCCCATACTAAAAGACCCCGATACGCCGTATTAGAGCCATCTGATACATCATATCGGGCCATTTCCAGACACTATATATAGAAAACCTAAATTACGATTTAGGTTACACTTTTTACCACCAAGCTCGACTTCCAGACAAATTTAGGAGCTAAGAAGGTCCTGCAAGATCAGTGATAACATTGGAGAACTCTTTGTAACCTCAATACTTAGATTAATCTTTTAGTTAGCGCATCGTATTCACTATGATTCGTACTTTATGCGTTTTGATTATGTTTATGTACTTTATTACTGAGATTATTGGCTAACACCCTTAGGTATTAGCCAAGTTTATGAAGATCATTTTCTTCTGATATGTTTTACATCGATTACTTGCTTTTAATGTTGCATATTATTTATGTTTATCACTAAATACTCGTTTACTTGCTTGATTGCGTTCTTATTTATTTGTAGATCTTTTGGAATATGAATTGATTTTTGTAATTTAACTATCAGTAATTGTGGTTACTTGAGTTAATTAATAAACATAAGGTCCGTATCGTAATAGTAGATTGTAGGGAAAACCATCTGAGACGACCCCTAATTAAGGAAAACCACCTGGAACGGTGATAACATCAAATAGTCCTGAATATTAAGTGTCAATTTCCCCTGATAATGCTTGTAATTTCTATCATTTATATGGATTTATGCTTGTTTTCCACTTTCAGGTAAATTACGAGCATTGGAGCTAAAGAGGCGCGGAATTGGAGAATTATCTAAAGATTTATCATTGTATGCTGATTTTGAAGAAGTTACGGCGTAACTCATCTCTCACATTACGCCATAACTATTGCGTGACTCAGAAAACCAACTCATCGGAAGGTTACGGCGTAACTCTCCCCAAAGGCTACGACGTAACTCTATTAGGTCAAATGAAGTTCCACGCCGCTGATAACTACGCCGTAACTATTCCATCAACTACGGCGTAACCAAGTATTATTGAAGACTACGGCATAACCACTAATAAGGTTACGCCGTAACCAGCAAATCTAGTGCAAAATATGAAGAAATAGAAGGTTACGGCGTAACTCTTATATTAGTTACGCCGTAACCCAGATCTGGCCTATAAATACCCCACAAATTCTAGCATTTCTAATCATTCCATTCCACACACAACAATCAGAGAATGTGGGAAAAAGCTAAAGGAAGGTCCAGAAAAGCATACGGAGTTGTCTCCAAAGGAGAAATCACTCCCCTACGATAAGCATTAGCATTATATATTTTCTTTACTTTCGATTCATGTATTTCGTACCTTTGAATATTGAATTGGTTTGTATGATTAATATGAGCGGCTAAGCGCCTCTTGGTGCTGGCCTAGTTATGATTCCTTAATTGTTTTGTTTGCGTTTACTTTACTTCCGTACAATTATTTCTAAGTATATGCATGCATAGTTTATTGGTAGCTACCCTTGGTTCGGTAGTTTTGAATGGCGGTAGAGGCCAATTGCCTAGGAGATATGACCAACTGACCCTAGGTGAGCGGACTGAGACGGGAAGGGTAAGATATGACCAACTGACAACCCTTTCTACTTGTGCGATTTGACCAACTGATCACCTACCGTTTGGATGAACTTAAGAATTAGAGGGTGAGTGTTTAAGTTGCTAACACCCGGGCACTCACTATTATAAATCTAGCATGTAGCGGTACTTAATGACTTGGCTTAGGGGACCAGGAACAACATGACTTATGAGGGGACACCTGACTTCTCCAGTGGTGGCATCTTTGCTGATAGGTTAGGGCGAATTGACCAAATGATGTCCTCTCGACTTTGACCCCACCTGAAGTAATTGGAAGTAAGTAGACGTAGACATAACTAGCTAGGAGGATTAACTAGGTTAGCACCACTCTCCTCTATTGATTTATCCTTTACCTTTTATTTTCTTTTATTCTGCTTTAGTAGTTAAATAATTAATTCCTTATCGAAACCATTATTAAATCTGTGACACTTAGACTTAGTAATAATCCAACACACATAGCTCTTGGGACGACCTCGGTTTTACCGATTACTACACTACACACGACCGGGTACACTGCCCGTTAGTGCATTAGGGTAGACCATAGGTACAACGAGACTTTATAAATATTAAAACCTGGTCAGTAAAACCTGCATCAAGTTTTTGGCGCCGCTGCCGGGGAGTTATATTAGGATTGCTATTAAGTCTTTTATTTTCATTTTGTTTTAAACTTTTCTACTTTTATCACGATCATTATTCAAGATTTCAGGTACCATGGAAGTTGTTAACATCGATGACCTCAATCTTGAGGTATATTTGGCTTTGACATGGGCAGAACAGGGGCCGGGTCTCATAAGACCAGCAATTGGAGCGGATGTCCGTTTCGAAATAAAAGACCAATTTATGAGGGAGCTTCGTTCTAACCCTTTTTCAGGAAACATGGACGAAGATGCATATGAGCACGTTGAAAATGTCCTATATATCACAAGCCTTTTCAACATTCCAGGCGTGTCTCATGATGCTGTTATGCTAAGGATATTCCTCATGACTCTTACTGGAGCTGCCAGAAGATGATCGAAATATTGCCCGCCGGGGCAATTAATACTTGGGCTCTACTTAAGAAGCACTTTATTCAAAGATATTGTCCGCCGTCGAAGATTTCTAACCAGCTTTTGGAAATCCATAATTTCAAGCAAGAAGACGATGAAACATTGTATCAAGCATGGGATAGGTAAAACAATCTGCTTTACATATGTCCTACACATGATTTGAACAACCAACAAAAGGTCAACATCTTCTACAAAGGAATTAACGTAACTACGAGACAGATGTTGGACTATCAAGGACCTATTCCGAACATGATGCCTACCCTTGCTATTGAAGCCATTCAAAAAATGGCTGATCATTCTCAAAAATGGCACGACGGAGGAAGCAGAAGAAACCAAGGTGAAAGTTTTGACGGAATTGCAGCAATCGCTAGTAAAATTGAAAATCTAAGTCGAGATATGCTGAAGGTCAGAGAAACCGTGCATGCCATCCAAGTAGGTTGTGAAAGCTGTGGGGGGACATCTCTCTAAAAACTGTCCTCACGCCAACGAAGAAAATATAATTGAGGAAGCAAAATATGGAGAAAATCGACCGTTTTACGGAGATAATCGAAATAGTAATGGGTACCGTGGGAATTTTAACCGTGGGCATTATGGAGAAAGAAAGCCCAGTCTTGAAGAAACAATTAACAAGTTCCTAGAGAGTTCAGCCCAAAGACAAAAGGAGTAAGATGAGTGGCTAAAAAAATTCCAGGAAAACACTGACAGAAACCTTTCCAAGCACGACACAACCCTAAAAAACCTAGAATCTATGGTGGAAAAGCTCAGTGAAAAAGTAAAGATGAATAACAATAAACCTGAAGGATCGAAACCCGCTATGGAATGTAAAGTGATTTTTGCTGATAATAACTCAAAGGTTCAGGACAATGATGCGGATTCAGGGGTTGATCCCGTCGACAGATCTGAGTTACGTCGTAACCTGCCTTATGAGTTACGGCGTAACTATGTTTTTGACAGCGATAACGGGGTTATGAAGAATATTGACGAAAATGACTCTAACGAGTTACTGTTGATCCCAGTTGAGCAAACGATCCTTTATAGAAACTGACTTAACAAATACTTATTAAATATTACGCGGCATTTAATACTTAATATTAAGAAGAAGAACAATAAACATTCAACACCTCAATATTATTATTAATACGAATACTCTAACCAGTACTAGGGTTTACAACTTTGAAGTGTATCGACCTTAGATATAGCAAAACACACGTATATCTAATCTAACCTAGGACCTCCTTTTATAGGCTAAGGAGTCCTTTATATAATACAATACGTAACCTACAAGATAAGTATCTTTTCCATATTTATCTAATACAAAATATTAAACCGACTATACAAAACTAGCAGTGCTTACAATACATTAGCAGTGGTTTCACATTACTACTAGCCGCGGTTTAACTTCAGCAGTGGATTCACTCTTCTGTCAGTGGTTTCAATAACTCTGTCCGTGGTTCCAACACTTAGAAGAATTCATGATCTGAGGAACCTAAAACCCAATAATCCTCCCTTAAACTTGATACATTCAAATAGAATTCTCAAGTTTCATTTAAGCTCAAAACATCTTAATTGGAGGATGTATCCAAACACTTACCAGTTTTAAGAATTTGCTCATACTTTAGCAAAAAACTGTATGCTTCATCATCATATGGCTTCAGCATCTTTAAACCACCAGGCTTCACCATCTGAGTAATAACTCCTGGATAATTATTCAGTTGAGGATAATCACCTTCTACAAGCATATGAATAACTTCTCCAGAAACTGTAAGCACATGAACTCCACAAGATTGATATAAAAACCATCTTGTAACTTGACCATTGTAGAGTCCTTTCCATTCAGGTTCATCATGAGTAGGTTCAAACAAAATCTTCAAGTGATGATAAACCATTCTCTCATGATAGTCATCTATACGTACATCACCAAATTTATTCTTGTAAAGCTTCCAAAGATTCATCAAATCATCTCTATCCAGATATTGAAGCATTTGTGAAAACTTTTCAAACTCAGAAACTTCATTATTAACTCTTTGAATTTTCCAACATCCTTCACTTCCATTAAGCTCAAATATATAAGAAATAATTTGATTTTCATCCACTTCTTTCAATCTTTAAGAACGAGATTTCTCCTGAAGCTCAGATTTTCTCTTTTGACTATTCTTAATCCACTCTTCTTCTTTTTCAGAATTCATTGGAATAAAATCATCTTTATTAATCCTCATACATCTCAAATAAATTTCTTGAATCCTCTCAAATGAACATTTACTGAGATTTTCAGAAATATATATTGTTATGAATTAGAAATTCCAGGTATTAAAGAGTCGGTCACCTCAAGTATATGTAATCGTTAGAAAGCTCGTAGTCGTAGTTATTTTAAGTTAAGTAGTATTTAGTTAAGTAACACCGTGGAGGACGGACGGGTCTTTACCCACTGTATGCTTGATCCACAGCCCGTTGTATAGCGTTTTATGTAAGACTATAAATACTCTCTACCTCCCAAGGTAGAGAGTTGGAGCTCATAATAATATCTTTCACTTTCTCTCACTAAGTTCCCTAAACCTCTAACTTTCTCTCTCTAGAATTCCACTTATACGCCCACTTTGTGTTATGGTTTGATGTGTAAGTGAAAACCAATATCTTACAATTGGTATCAGAGCCATGGTTAGATCATATCTTGCACATCTTTGGATTTCTAGTGGTTTTTAGGTAGTTTTTGAGTTTGAAAAAGTTTAGTGATTTGTGCATCATTTGGTTGATTTCTTGTGTTAAAGCTTGGATTTTGTTAGTACTTTTATGTTTAGAATCATCACAAGTGTTTAGGTTTTCATTTGGTAAGCTTGAATCATCTTGGTTGGGTTGTTTTTGGATTGAAAAGTGATGTTTGTGATGTTTTCTTGCTTGCGACTTGACCTACAGATTTCTTTCATGCTAGCGACTTGCTTTACATTTTTGTAGCGAGTTACAGTTAGTGGAGTTAGCGACTTAGGCCTAGCGACTAACAGTAGAAGTAGTGGATGCTCCACTACGGGTAGCGACTTGGTGTTAGCGACTTGGTGTTAGCGACTTGGTAAGTGGCGAGTTGCTATTTAGCGACTTGATTCCTTAGCGACTTGTATCTTAGCGAATTGCTGCCAAAATTTTGCTAGCGACTAGAGGCTTAGCGAGTTGCTATTTAGCGACTTGTCTTTTGTTTAGCGACTTGGGACTTTAGCGACTTGGTGGAATAGCGAATTAGAAGATAGCGACTTGGTGCATAATTTTCTAGCAACTTGGGTGATTTCTTTACGGTTTTCTCTTGATTTAGTAAAATCCCGTGAAAGAATCTATTTCCCGGTTTAATCATAGAGTTATAAAATCCCGTTTAATTTGTCATCATGTCTACCAACGTTTCTACAATCATCTCCACTGTTGCCGAGGATGTTCAAGCAGCTGGTTCAGATACTCGTCCACCCAGGCTTGACAGAACTGACTACGATTCTTGGGCTCAACGAATCAGATTGTACTATCTTGGAAAGAAAAATGGTGTCAACATTCTCAAATCCATTGATGAAGGACCGTATCGAGTTGAGACGACTAGAGGTGTACTTGATACTGTTGAAGATGGAACTCTGATTTACGGAATGGACAGACCAAAGATGTATGATGAGCTTGATGATAAGGAGAAAAAGAGATTCGATGCTGATATCAGGGCTTCTAACATTGTTCTTCAAGGTCTTCCTAAAGACATCTACAAGCTGATCAATCACAACACCGAAGCAAAGGCAGTATGGGATAATGTCAAGATGCTTCTCTCAGGTTCTGAATTAACTATGGAAGACAGAGAATCACAACTCTATGACGAATTTGAACACTTCAAGATGAAACCATATGAGAGTGTCTATGAGTACTATGTGAGATTTCATAAGTTGGTGAATGATATGAGGAACATCAGAATGACTATGCCTAACATTCAGCTGAACTCAAAATTTGTGAACAACATGAATCCCGAATGGCACAAGTTTGTCACCTCTGTGAAGCTCACTAAAGGATTGAAGAATACAAACTATGAGCAACTCTATGCCTTCCTCCTTCAGAATGAGAGACATGCTATGTTTGAAAAAATGATTCTTAATCAGTTCAAAACCAACCAGGGAGAGACAAGCTCATCTAATGACTCAACTGCCTTCTACTCAAACATCGGAATCACAACCAAAGCCTCACAAGTCATACCCATGGGTAATGGTAATCACAAACTCATTCCTGATCCGATGTTCAAACAAGCTGATGCTGATGCACACGTAGGTAACATCATTAATCAACTAGCTCTTCTGATTAGTCAAAACATGAATTCTCTCCCACAAACCAACAACAACCTCAGAACAGCATCTACCCCACACAATCAAGCTACTGTTAAAGATGGGAGGATCGTGGTGCAACCAGTTCAGGAAAGACAGTATGATCAGGGAAGAGGTGGAGCTGGTAGAGGTTATGTTGGTAATCAGAATCGAGGAAGGAATGGTAATCAAGGTCAAGCTAAGCCGATCAAATGTTATAACTGTGGTGGTGAGGGACACATTGCAAGGAACTGCACATCTCCAAAATGTCCATAGAATGCTGATTACTTCAGAGATAAGATGCTGCTTGTACAAGCTCAGGATAATGGTGCTGCTTTGGATGAAGAGGAATTGTTGTTTCTTGCTGAGGGCAATGCCAAGACCTATGATGCAGATGTGGATGAGCAGCCTATTCAGGAGATAGGTCACAATCATCAGAATGCCTTTTAAGTCGCTGATTGTGATGCATACGACTCTGATGTGGATGATGGACCTACTGCACACGCAATTTTTATGGCTAGCATTTCTCCAATGGTCTCTCCCAAGGTCTCTTCTTCACCACAAGCTGGCCCATCCAAAGACAAACTCATCTCAGAGGTACTAAAACTATACGATGATGCTGATGTGCAAAAGATGCATGACAAAGTACTATCAACTGAAACTATTGAATCAAATATTGAAAATATGGGTAATATCAATGTTGTTCCATATGATCAATATGTGAAACAAAGTGAAAGTGAAGTTGTACCAAGTGATGCATCTTATGCAGTCAACAATGACTATGTCTTTGATGAATACACTGCATGTGCCCCTGATGATTCTGTAATTTCTGAACTAAATGCCTATAAAGAACGTGTTGCTATTTATGAACAACGTGCAAAATTTGAGTTGACCACTCATGAGCAGGAAATGGACGACCAAGTGCGTACAATCATTAGAAAAAGTAATTTTCGAGAAGAAGTATTGAAACAAGAGTTAAATTCCTTGCAAGAAAAGCTTTCTAAAACTGCTAAGCAAAAACAAGAACTTCAAGAAAATGTGAAAATGCTTAAGCAAGAATTTAATGCAAAGGAATCAAAACTCTTGAAAGATTTTTCTAATCTGAAAACTTTGAAAAACAAATTGGAAAACAAGTTGTACATACAAGGGAACACCATTCAGACTGCTCACATGATCACTAAGCATAGAGTTCTAAGCGATAAGCATAGTGTTCCCATTATAGATAAACCCAACCCTGAGTACGGGAAGATAGCAAAAGCAGCTCAAAGTGTGATCTATGATGGCAATGAGATTCTTAAACCTAGACAAAAACCTAGTTGCTTTGAGTGCACAGAGGAAGATAAGAAATTAGATGAAATCACTAGGGATAAAATGAATAAGAAACTAAATGATCCTAAATGCAAAGAGAAGAAAGTAATTATCACTCCCCATGACTACAAAAAGGAGAATTGGATCTCCTTGAACATGTTTAAGCCTCAAACATTGTTGACTCCCGAACAAGTGTTCTGGAAAATGGACTTAGATAAGCAGAAAGCAGAAAATATTTTTGAAACAAACCCTCCCCTTTGGAAAATGCCTAGAGCGACTGTGTATCCTACTTATACACCAATGCATCTTGTTCCTAGAACAATTGCCACTAAAAGCAAGACCTTAATTAGCCAATATGTTATCTTTCAACTATTTGTTGATTTTGAGAAAACTTGCAAGAAAAGGATCACACCCACTGGTATAATTGAAGGAGAAAGGGGTTTTGAGCAAATGAAAGAATGTTATTTAACTGAGGTCATGCCTTTCTTTAAACTTCTAAAAGATCATTTTGAGAGTCTTAAAAAGGGGATAGATACTGATATTAAGGGAATGGAAAAGGAATTTGATGCAATGATAGTTGAGGTTAGTGACTATGAGCGAGCACTAAAATATAATGAGATTGAGAGGAAGAACTTGCATACACTAAATGAGAACCTGATTTCTGAATGTATTGCTCAAGATGTGTTCTACACTGCTACTAACTGTTCTATTACTGCTTCTCGATTCCATGAACTGTCTGTTGCTTTGAAAGTCTCCCATGATCGTGTCATTGAGCTTGAAAAATCTAATTCTGAACTAAATGAGAAGATTGAACTGGATGATCACGACAATTTGGTTAAACATTTTTCTAAACTAGAAGTTGAGCATTTTAATTTACAACTAAAATATCAATATCTTAAAGAAAATGTCAAAACTTCAAATATCAAGACATCCTCGGATGCTCCAGAGTTTGATGCAGTTTTTCAAATTAACAAACGTGATGAACAGATTCTAGCTCATTGCAACACAATCAAAAAGTTGAAAGCCCAAATCTCTCAATTAAAGGGTCAAACGAACAATGTGACTGGTCCCCAAATGCCTCATCCTTTAGATTCTCAGAATTCTCAAAACTTTCATCTTCAAAACTTAGTAAATGCTATACAAAAGGAAAATGAGGTTTTTCTTGAAGAAAATGAAAAGGTTAAACGTCATTTCAATGAATTATTTGAATCTATAAAGGTCACTCGTAACAAAAATAACGAAACGGTAGCCTTGTTACAAAAAGAAATTGAGAATCTAAAGAGTCAGGTAAAAGGGAAGATGCCAATGACCAATGGGGAGAATGGTGTATCAAAGGTACATGTCTGTAATAAATATGCTTTGTCTGTGAAATATGTTCCTCCTCATCTTAGGAATAACAAACTTGCTATTCAAACATATTTCTCATACCTTAAGGACAACTTAGAATGTCTCCGTGAGATTGTAGAAGTGGATAAGTTAGAGAAACTAGATGACAATGCAATTGGCCATGCATGCTTATATGCCAAACGATCTCAAGAACTTCTAGAATGCCTAATTACAATATGCCCTAAAACCTTAGGTGAGCAAGTCAATCCTTTGATACCGTGTTCTATGCCTAGTGCCAAGCATGCAAGTCATTCAATGCCAAATGTTATGAATATGAACCCTAATGTGCCTTCAAGTAGTTCAGATTTCAAATCAGTTAGTGCTAAGAATGTGAACTCGAGTGTGCCCTCTAGGTGTTCAAATCCCTGCTACTTAAGTGTTAAAAAATTTAATCTTAGTGTGCCTGCATGTAGCTCAGATCCCAACACATCTAAACAGGTGAAGCAAATAGTAGCCAAACCAACTAATGTTCCCATTCCCTCTACAGGAGTAATCAGTGACATTAAAGCAAGCAGGTCAAAGTCTCAAGACAATACAAGGAAGGACACGACCTCGCGAGCTAAGAATATGCATTGGAAGAAAGTAGAAGACCTACCTAGGAACTCTAAGTTTGGGCCGAATAAAACGAATCGTGTTGATTCTAGTATTAGCCATAGGCGTACTGTAATTAATTCGAATTCTGATACTATTTGCAAACCTTGTATTGATGTCTGCTTGAATTCTGTTTCTAATCATGAATGTGGTGTTAATGTTTTGCCTAATGATGTTAATTGTCCAGTTAATATTGTTAATGCTAAAAATCATGCTAAGAAGGCTAAAAGGCAAAAACGAAAGAAAGTTAGAAAATAGTGGAAACCCACAGGAAGAACGTTTAGTAAGATAGGCTATCATTGGATACCTGTTGGTCATAAGAATAATCAGACAATGCCCACTAGAAAATGGATGCCTACTGGTAGAACTATTCCCTTAAGAAGTGAGCACACTTTGAATAGGGCTAATACAAACTCTAGTACTACATCTATTCATAATGATTCCATTGCCTTAATTTCTGATATGAATGCTTCTATTTCTGATGTGGGTGTTCCAACCATTGTTACTAACCAAATGGAACCCATTCTTGCATGGGGATCCCAATTATCCAGTTATCCATTCTTGTTTGTGTTCAACTGCAGATCGTTCAAATCGTTCTGTGGTACCTGGACTCAGGTTGTTCCAAGCATATGACTGGCGACCGGTCGCGGCTCATGAACTTCGTGAGCAAATTCATCGGGACAGTTAGATTCGGGAACGATCATTTTGGTGAAATCATGGGTTATGGAGACTATGTTGTTGGCAAAAGTGTTATCTCCAGGGTTTACTATGTAGAAGGTCTTGGACATAACTTGTTCTCTGTTGGTCAATTCTGCGATTCTGATCTAGAAGTAGCCTTCAGAAAACATACCTGCTTCGTTTGAGAACTTGATGGCTTCTAAAACAAAGTCATGGTTGTGGCATCGTCGTCTCAATCACTTGAACTTCGGCACCATCATTGATCTCACCAGAAAGGACTTAGTTGTAGGTTTACCTAGACTCAAGTATGAAAAGGATCATCTTTGTTCCGCATGTCAATTGGGAAAAAGCAAGAAGTATGCCCATAAACCCAAACCTACTAACTCTGTCACAGAAGTTCTTCATACAATTCATATGGATTTATGTGGACCAATGAGAGTGCAGAATATCTTCGGGAAGAAATATGTGTTAGTTGTGGTTGATGATTACTCTAGATTCACCTGGGTCAAGTTCTTAAGGACAAAGGATGAAACTCCTGATATCATCATCAAACTCATCAAACAGCTGCAGGTTTGACTTAACAAAACAGTCAGAATAATCCGAACAGACAATGGAACTGAGTTTGTCAACAAACAACTCAGTGAATTTTATGAAAGCGTTGGAATCAGCCATCAAAGAAGTGTTCCACGAACTCCTCAACAGAACGGTGTAGTTGAAAGACGAAATCGAACTCTTGTAGAAGCCGCTAGAACTATGCTGATTTACTCAAAGGTTCCAATGTTTCTCTGGGCTGAAGCTATTGCCACTGCATGCTACACACAAAATCGTTCCCTGATTCACACTTTTCATAGAAAAACTCCATATGAACTTGTCCACAACAGAAAACCTAATCTCTCTTTCCTTCGTATGTTTAGTGCATTGTGTTATCCAACTAATGAGGGACAAGACTTAGGCAAACTTAGAGCTAAAGCAAACATTGGAGTATTTGTAGGGTATGCTCCAAACAAAAAGGGATACCGAATCAACAACAAAAGAACCCGAAATATCATGGAAACAATTCACGTTACGTTTGATGAGCTGACCGGTCAAATGGCTCCTGGACAATCCAGTTCAGGACCCGCACTTCAAAACAGTCCCATTGGTTCATCCCTTGTTCCAAACTCTTCTCAAGAAACTCCATATGTACCTCCATCTGAAGATGATTTAAAGAAATTGTTTGATCCTATGTTTGATGAACTTTATGATCCAAGTACTAATGAGGTGTCGATTCCTACTACAGAGGCTGCTCATATTCCTGTGAATGAAGTCAATCCCTCAGTCTCAATATCTTTAAGTCAAGAAGCGCCTGCTGCTGATCCTTCAGTCTCATCAACAAATCATCATTCTTCAAATGTACATCATGGAAATGTTTCTGGCATCAATGATGAAGTTAATCCCTTTGCTACTCCTGAAGATGCTCCATTTGAAAACATATTTGCTCCTGAATCTTCATCAGAACCATCTTCTTCAGGAGACATCGACTCTGCTACTTCAGTCCCTCAACAACTACCACATGAACACCTCAGAAAATGGACTCACGATCATCCATTAGACAACATCATTGGAAATCCTTCTCGTCCGGTATCCACTCGTAAACAGCTTGCTACTGATGCCTTATGGTGCTTCTTTAACTCTGTACTCTCAAAGATCGAACCTAAAGATGTTAAAACTGCTATGAATGAAGACAGCTGGTTCAATGCCATGCAAGATGAAATTCATGATTTTGATCGATTAGATGTATGGGAATTAGTACCAGCTCCAGATTGTGCTATGATCATTGCTCTTAAGTGGATCTTCAAAGTGAAGCTTGATGAGCATGGTGATGTTTTGAAAAATAAGGCTAGGTTAGTAGCTAAAGGTTATCGTCAAGAAGAAGGTATTGACTTTGAAGAATCTTTTGCTCCAGTTGCTCGAATTGAGGCAATCAGAATCTTTTTGGCTAATGCTGCTAGTAAGAACATGGTAGTCTATCAGATGGATGTGAAGACGGCATTTCTGAATGGAGATCTTAAAGAAGTCGTCTACGTCAGCCAACCTGAAGGATTTGTAAATCAAGAGTATCCTACTCACGTTTATCGTTTGAAGAAGGCTCTTTACGGGTTAAAGCAAGCTCCTAGGGCATGGTATGATACACTGTCAAAGTTTCTTCTATCTACCGGATTTAGCAAAGGAGCAGTTGATCCAACATTGTTCACCAGGAAGTCAGGCAAACATTTAATTCATGTTCAAATTTATGTTGATGATATCATCTTTGCCTCGACTGACCCCAATGAGTGTGACCGTTTTTCAAATGAAATGAGTTCAAAATTTCAAATGTCAATGATGGGACAAATGTCATTTTTCTTGGGATTACAAATTTCACAAAGTCCCGGAGGCATTTTCATAAATCAATCTAAATATGCAACTGAGATATTAAAGAAATTTGGATTTGATTCATGTGACCCTGTTGACACTCCCATGATTGATCGAACCAAACTAGATGAGGACCACTCAGGGATCATGATTGACCAAACGAAATATCGTAGTATGATTGGCTCCCTGGTGTACCTCACTGCTAGTAGACCAGACATCTTGTTCGCTGTTTGCATGTGTGCTAGATACCAGGCTAAGCCTACTAAAAAGCACCTTGAAGTGGTTAAACGGGTCTTTCGGTATCTCCAAGGAACCATCAATATGGGTCTTTGGTACCCGAAAGACACCGGTATGTTACTAACAGCCTATGCAGATGCTGATCATGCAGGGTGTCAAGATACTCGTCGAAGTACATCTGGAGGTGCTCAGTTTTTGGGTGATAAGCTTGTGAGCTGGTCTTCAAAGAAGCAAATGAGTACTTCTATTTCCTCTACAGAGGCTGAATACATAGCCATGTCATCTTGTTGTGCTCAAATCTTATGGATGAGATCTCAATTATCTGACTATGGCTTTGAATTCAACAAAATCCCTCTGTACTGTGACAATAAAAGTGCTATTGCTCTCTCGTGCAACAACGTTCAACACTCAAGAGCAAAGCATATCGACATTCGACATCATTTCATCAGGGAACAAGTGGAAAAAGGTGTGGTGGAAATCTATTTTGTGAGGTCTGAATATCAGTTAGCAGACATCTTCACCAAAGCTCTTCCAAGAGAACATTTTGAGTTCATACTTCCACGACTAGGCTTGAAAAACCTTCAACCAGAAACACTCAAACGTCTTCAGGAGGAAGACGAGGAGTAAAGGTCTATGCTCATCTATCTCTTGTATATATCTATTCGAAAAACAAAATACAAAATTATAAAATCCTCAAAAATCAAATAGAAAAATATAAAACCTTCAAAATCCATAAAAATCAGAAAAATTCAAAAAATATATATTGTCAACTTGTTATGTTTTTCTCGGTTCGATAATATCTACGGTCTTTGTGCTGTCATTCAAAGAATGACACGGGACTTTAGATGTTGTTCGAATTCTTAAAAAAAAAAAAAAAAAAAAAAAAAAAAAAAGAATGATAGAAAGAGAAACAATGGTTTATTGTCATTTCAGGCAGTAACCCGATTTTCAAAGAAAGAACAGAGCCATGTTTTTTCATGTTTTTGAAGATTTGAGAATTTGTTTGAACATTCATCAAAAGCCTTCTTATCAACCAAATTCCATGCTCTGATTCTATTAACATGTTATCTGCTGAAAACAAATTGTTTTGAAAAATAACTCGGACTCTATATTTGATAATCATGTGGACTTATTTGTCAAAATATCAATCTCTCAATCAACAACATATGTCATTGATTGAGGGGGAGAATGATTTCAATTAAATTAAAAAGTTATTTGGCATTAAATTGTTTTCAAAAGATATTCATGCATGTTTTACCAATGGAGTTTAAAGTCTTTAAATCCGATCCTTATCAGTTAAAACGCTTTCATAATCAAGTCACAATTCTCCTTAAAAGCTTTCAAAATCAATTTAAATCTATAAGAGATCACAAATCTCAAATGATTTGATAATTGTGATCGAGGGAGAATGTGTGATTTAAATTGGATTTAAACTGATAATAAGGGAAATGGTTTTATAAGGATGAACATGCTCTCCTTCCCACATGTGACAAACGATTTCAAGTTTTCCATGCACATGTTGAGGGGGAGCATCTATCTTAAACCTATGATGTATAACGTGATCACTTATCTCAATGTGCAGGTTCCCTCTAGTATGTGCAAAACTCTTTTCAAATCTCGAAGCACATATTGAGGGGGAGCAAAATTATGAAAATCTCATCCTTCCCCAAAATACTTTATCTACTTGTCTTGATTAGGGAAGTGATGTTGATATCTTTTAGAAAATGGTAATCAAAGAAGTTAATTATTTCTCTTACCTCCATGTGCAAAATGATTTCAAATATTTGATGCACATGTTGAGGGGGAGTTCTCGTTCTAAAAATATCAAAAACAATTCAGGTACAAAATATTTTGATAATATATCACAAGTATCTGGATTGATTTTCAAATGGTTTTTCAATTGGTTCCAATGGCAGATGAACAATTCCAAATAGACCGACCAACTTTACTTTATGTACGGTGATATAAGGATGATAAGGTTAGGTATTGGTTCCCATGATCCTCCAGAACCGGAGGGATCTACCAGGGACAATCCACTAGTTAGTGTAGAAGTCCTTAGGTATGATGATAAAAGGAGAAAAGTGAGATATGGGAAGAGTGCGGTCTGAGACAGAGCAAGTACTGGAACAAACCCAACAAGGTTCTTGCTATGAAGTCTCGGTAAGCACTGAAGGGGTTGAAGAATTAAAAAGAATTGAATGAGAAAAGGGTGAAAACAAATAGCCCTCCATTTATTCAACCTTAGGGCAGAAACCGGGTTCAATTCATATGCTACTGATGGTAACATCGGTATTGAAGACAAAACGTCATGGACCCAGTGACGCACTGCACTTCAACTTTCCAAACCACTCAAGTTCCTGTTAAAAGGACTTGTTTCATTCTCACGGGGAACCGACATTATCTATCGACTTTCTCTTAGAGATTGTTGATATTGAAGAAGGAGACCCTCTCCCTAGTCTCCAGTACAGGATCCAAAAATGCACAAATTGAGTTTAGAGCCACGAGATCATCAATAAATCTCATTAGGACACTTTCAATGAAGACTCTCTGTTTCACACAATGTGGAAACAGAGATTATATCTTGAGTCCTACGCATTATCCTTGTGGTTTTGCCAGAACATCCGAGTAATATGTGAACATATTCACAGTGAAGATGGAAAACCTTCTGGAGCCAACATCAAACAAGCTCCTGGTAGGTGGCATGTGAGATCTATTATATAGATCAACCATGTGACAACTGAACAGAAACAATGGGGCGATTCAATCTCTTGAATCAATCCTAGTTCAGGTTATGGATTGACGGATACCATTGAAAAACCGGTCTTTGTGTTTAAAAACTCTTTTCTTTAGCAAATCGACCGTGTACGGATATTTCAAATCAAAAGGTGTTTTATGATTGATAATTGATGTTCATTAAAAACCTTCGTTGTATTGCAAAAACAATTTCTATTGAGCAATACACGATTGTTTTTCAAATCTCTTTTCATCAATCAGTGGACTTAAATTCGCTGGTTCACTCACTCCGTGTTGTCTTCTTTGAGATGTTCCAGTTTGAGAACAGCTAGAGCAGCTGCGAAACCTTGTCAAGGAAATTCTTCGGAATTATACCTTATCACAGGCAGTACTTGTACTGATCAATGGGGAACCGTGGGCCGTGTACCTCAATTCAACGAAAGTGATCAAAGACACTTTCGTGCGATTTATTGCTAACTGTTGTATGCAGGTACACCCGACGTTTGTAGCTGATCAGAATGAAGCGGTCAATCCATAGCCGCATACTCACTTAACACATTCATCTCAAAAGAAATCATGATTAGTGCATCAATGACTCTGATATTTTCACTCCATGCTTCTGCTACGCTGCTGCCAATATCATGAATTATCAAAAGCTTCCGCTACTCTGATGAGAAGATATCATGATCCAGAATGTGAGCATGTCGGTCCGAATGTCACAACATCACAAAATTCCAACACCACAATGGATGTCTCAGAGATTTTTCATTGCTGATGATCTCAAAAGCTGGCTTAAATTTATTATCACGTGGATCAGTAAAAGACCTCCACCTTGAGTAACCAAACATGCAATGAGAAGAATCAATGACTACGAGCTTCGGAGCAAAGTACTACATCAAGAATGCAAGAACAATTGTTAATGACATATCTGTTTGTATTCAATGTAATTTTAGTATATGTTTGAGGTGACCTCCCTTAGGGGGAGATTGTTAGGAATTAGAAATTCCAGGTATTGAAGAGTCGGTCACCTCAAGTATATGTAATCGTTAGAAAGCTCGTAGTCGTAGTTATTTTAAGTTAAGTAGTATTTAGTTAAGTAACACCGTGGAGGACGGACGGGTCTTTACCCACTGTATGCCTGATCCACAGCCCGTTGTGTGGTGTTTTATGTAAGACTATAAATACTCTCTACCTCCCAAGGTAGAGAGTTGGAGCTCATAATAATATCTTTCACTTTCTCTTACTAAGTTCCCTAAACCTCTAACTTTCTCTCTCTAGAATTCCACTTATACGCCCACTTTGTGTTATGGTTTGATGTGTAAGTGAAAACCAATATCTTACATATATACATGAATTCTTAATAATCTTCATCATTACATTTCTCATCTCACCTTTTGTAGGAGGTTTCTTCCTTTGAACTTGCTTCTTCTCCTTACTTATCCTCCTTGCCCATTCACCCAAGATCCAAGCTCTCTCATCAATAGATAACAATGCCCATTCTTGAGTAGTATACTCATTATGTATGTTATTAGAAGCTTGAAGATAATTTTGTGTTTCATTCTATTCAGCTAACCATTTCTGAGTAGCCTCCTCTTCTTCTTGCTTCTCTTTCTCTGCAGCTTCTTGTTCTTCAGCTTGTAGTCTTCTTGTATACTCTTCATCATAAGCAATATGTTCTTGTTTATTCTTAAACTTCAAAATTGGTTCAATAATACCTTTTACCTTTCCAATATCAAGTTGAGCCACCTTCTTCTTCACAGGCTCTCCAATAACCAAATTCTTGCTCAAAGGTTTAGGTATAGATGAAGTAGATTTAAGAACTAATGAAGCAGGTGCAATGATGGGTGTAGGATCAGTTGAGGTTTTTCTTAGATTAATCAAAGTACTTGCAACTTCCTTCTCAACTTCTTTTGACTTAGGTTGTGATACACAGGTGGTTGTGACAATTGTAGAAGTGGTTATGATAGCAGTGGGTAAGTTTAAAGTGGGAGTGGTTGTGATTACCTTATCTGAAACTGCAGCAGTGGTTTCAAGAACATCAGCCGTGGTTGCAAAAACACTGTCAGTGGTTGTGTCCTGCTGTTGTTCCCCGTTTACTATCGTTTAAAACAGTTTAAGTATATAAAACAAGTTAATAGTGAACTATGACTGAAATTAACATAAGTAAAACACACAAAGTAATTTTCAACATCATGTTCTTATTAGAAATAAATCAACAAAGAATACGTTACCCAAGTACTTGCGGAATAGTACTTGGGATTGAAATGACAAAGTTTGGTGACTCCTCTCTAAGCTCAGGCTAAGTCTGAGGACAACTTTTAGAGCTCACTGAGCTATCTCAGGAACTAAGTTGTATTTGGAGGAGTGAAAAAGATGGCTTGCGTGTATGTATTTTGTCTCAGTTTACAAAGACTATTCTAGGTAAGAGACAAGACTACTTTCCTAAGTTCAGTGATGACACTGAGCCTGATCTTTTGCCATTCAGGGAAAGTTGACTTTGGTTGATAAGGACTTCGTCTTATCTGATTCAAACTTATCCCGCCTTGTCCCGCTCTTTCTTCAGTCTTTACATCCTTCAGTCTTCTACTTCAGTTTGTCTTCAGTGTAAGTAGTTGGAGAGGAGTCTTAGGGATTTAGTGAGTTATTGTCATTACTCACTGAATCCATCATCTTTTTCTTGACTCAGTCTTCACCCTTTAAGTTCCGCCTTACTGAGTGGAGAGACTTCTTCTTCGCCTCGTACTGAGTATCCTGAAGATGACTCACTGAGAGACTATGCACTCAGTGACCTGTTAGTGTTTAACGGACTAAACACTTGGGCTATTTTCTATTCAAATCCTAGATTAAGGGGTTTGGGTATTTACTAAACCCAACAGTCTCCCCCTATTTGGATATACAAATAGCCTAGGTGTTTGATCAGTGTAAGTGAGCAAATGGCTTCTTCTTACACTGAATGTACTAATGAATACAATAAGGAACACTGAGTAAGTTAACAAAACATACATCTTTTATTGATCAGATTACATAGTTCCTATCACTAGTACAAAAGATAAAACAAAATGATGTCAGTCCAAATGGATTCCTAGTGCTTCAAGCTTGACTTTCTTAGTGATGAGTGTTTCCCTGTCAGGATGGTCTCTTATTTTGGCATTCAGGTCTTGACAGAACCTGTTGTTTGCTGGGGTTTGTATCTGAGAGGCCACTGGTATGTAGCTCAGCATTGCAGCTACACCAGCCTGATCAATATCACTCCATCTTTGAAATGCTGGGTTTCCATAGACATCAATGTGGAATAGCCCTCTTTCAGGCTTCTTAATCACTAGACAGTTCACAAACTTAACACCTTCTGGTAGTTTCCTGTTTCATTCGAGACCAGGCACTTTTATCTCAGGCTGGAACTCAACCCTCTTTCTTTTTCCAGTGGATGATTGTGGTTGAGATCCTTGAGGCGCTGTTAAGGCAGGTGATACGCTTACACAGCGCGTTCGGGGTCAAAGGAACTTCCTTTTCTTCGAGCAAGTTTTATAACACCTTAGGCAGTGAACCTAATCGTTGTAGTGTAGTATTAGGGTAAGCCACGGGTATTGATATCGTTCTCTATGGGAATAGGAATGCTAGTGAGAAGTTACTACGCTAAGGTTGGGGTTGAGGAAGATTATTTTTTTATCTTTTTATGTTTTTTAGAAAATGAAAAGGTACGAATCTCGGGGTTTGGATTTGGGGTTTGGTATATCTACCGATTACTCTACTTATCTAATTATCAAATCTAAGGTGTATGTAGTCGATGTCTAATTATTGTGTGCTCGTATGCGTTTGTCCCTAACTCTTTGAAACTACCAAAGGGTCTCGTCTACAATATCTCTAGGAATTATAAACTCTAACTCTAAGGTACTCTTTGGATGGTTTAGCCTACAACTACTCTAGGTGTTATAGTCTAAGGTTCACAAAGATTAATCAAGCATTAACTACACAACGTATGACCTATCGCATTACTAGATCATTAACAATTAAGATAAGAGACAACCAATCAATATTCAATAATTAAGTTTCATATTCCCTAAGCAAACACAAAAGTAAATTAGCCAGACACGGAGAACATGCAAGCATACACACAAGTAATTGAAGACATAATTGAATTAATGAAGTAAAACACTTATCTTGATGTAAGATAGGGTTTGGAACCCTAAAATACTGTACAAGACAGCCTTGGTTCCGTTTAGGTTTTTACTCCAAAAGACTACACACTGAAAACTGAAAAATTCGGATTCTATATATAAGATTTCAATCGCGACGGCGTCACCTTATGATTTGTGACGCCGTCGGGTCGCCGTCATTAGGGTTTCGTCTTGGCCATGTTAGCCTTGCGACGGCGTCACCTTATGCTTGTGATGCCGTCCTCTTCAGCCTCTGACGCCGTCTGGATCAAATCTAGGTTGTCTGAGTGCGACAACCTACTCTTTTAAAGCCTGACACCGTCACTTGAAAATAAGCAATTTGGCTACTGTATCGTCACAACATGTGCTCCGACGGCGTCGCAGGTAACACATGACGCCGTCCCCTTGTATTTCAGCAGTCTGAGTGGTTCGATTCTTGACTTTGGCCATTTTCTTCGTATATCCGCGCCTATTCGTCCAAATAAGTGCCATTCCAGCAATTTGCCTTCGAGAGACCTAAAAAGTGAAAAGGAACGATATTAAGTAATAACGGATACAAAAGTGATCAAATAAGGGCTTAAACGACCCCTAAAAAAGGTACATTTTAAAACCTTATCAAATATCCCTACACTTGGTATTTGTTTGTCCTCAAACAAATGTGCTTTTAGCCAATTAATTTATAAGTTAGGAGTCATGAAGCATTGGTTTAAAACAGTCCACAACACATATAAGCCCCGCAAAATTCATAACAAGCACGGAAATTACATACTAGCACCTCACATGGGGTGTTTGGATACTCACATCTCTCGGGTGTATATGAAATATAACAAGTTGGAAATGGAAGATAAACACTCATAAACCGGTCCTAGTACATAAATTACCATAGGCTTGAGAATAGATCAAACCTCCATCGCTTTGGCGTAAGCACCTAGGAAACACTATCAAAGAGGTCTTTAAAGGGTTGTAATGTTAGGCTTACGGTAGGGAAACAAAGGGTTTGGTGGGATAGGCTATTTAGTGGTGGTAAGTCAATGATAAGGTTTTAAAAGGTACCATTTTGAGGGGTCGTTTAAGTCCTTATTTGATCACTTTTATATCCGTTATTGCTTAATATCGTTCCTTTTCACTTTTTAGGTCTCGTGAAGGCAAAATGCTGGAATGGCACTTATTTGGACGAAAAGGCGCGAATAAATGAAGAAAATGGCCAAAGTCAAAATCGAGACACTCACAGTTGCTGAAAGTAGAAGGCGACGGCGTCAGGTGCTACATTGTGACGCCGTCCCAAAATTATTGTGACGGGCCAGAACCCAAAACTCGTATTTTCAAGAGACGGCGTCTAGTTGTGAAAGAGTAGGCCGTCGCTACTCAGACGGCCTAGATACAATCCAGAAGACGTCAGAAGCTGAAGAGGACGGCGTCACGGACATAAGGTGACGCTGTCGCAAGGTTAATGATAAGGTTTTAAAAGGTACCATTTTGAGGGGTCGTTTAAGTCCTTATTTGACCACTTTTGTATCCGTTATTGCTTAATATCGTTCCTTTTCACTTTTTAGGTCTCGTGAAGGCAAAATGCTGGAATGACGCTTATTTGGACAGAAAGGCGCGAATATATGAAGAAAATGGCCAAAGTCGAAATCAGACACTCACAGTCGCTGAATGTAGAAGGCGACGGCGTCAGGTTCTATTTGCGACGCCGTCGGAGAATTATTGTGACGGGTCAGAACGCAAAACTCGTGTTTTCAAGAGACGGCGTCTAGTTGTGAAAGAGTAGGCCGTCGCTACTCAGACGGCCTAGATGCGATCCAGACGACGTCAGAAGCTGAAGAGGACGGCGTCACGGACATAAGGTGACGCCGTCGCAAGGTTAACGTGGCCAAGACGAAACCCTAATGGCGGCGACATGACGGCGTCACTAAACATAAGGTGACGCCGTCGCAATTGTAATCTTATATATAGAATCCGAATTTTTTAGTCTTTTATGTGGAGAGTCTTTGGAGTAAAAAACCTAAAACCAAACCTAAGGTGTCTTGTACAGTATTTTAGGGTTTTTAACCCTATCTTACACCAAGATAAGTCTTTGCTTCATTAATTCAATTATGTCTTTGATTATTTGTGTGTATGCTTGCATGTTCTCCATGTCCGGCTAATTTATTTGTGTGTTTTCTTAGGAAGTATGAAACTTAATTATTGAATATTGATTGGTTGTTTCTTATCTTAGTTGACTAATGATCTAGTAATGCGATAGGTCATTCGTTGTGTACTTAATGCTTGATTCATCTTTGTGAACCTTAGAGTATGATTACCTGAGTGATTGTAGGCTAAAACATCCGAAGAGTGCCTTAGAGTAGGAGTCTATAATCTCTACGTGGATTTGTAGACAAGACCCTTTGGTAATTTCAAAGAGTTAGGGAGAAACGCATACCCTACAACTTTAGAAACACAACGCAACTAGGAATAAGACGTGACACTCAACCATCAATAGGAGATAATTAAGGAGTAATACAAACTAAGTAAACACATCTTTAAACTATCATACGAGCACACATTAATTAGACATAGACTCCCACAACCTTAGTTTAGATAATTAGATAATAGTAGAGTAATCGGTAGAAATACCAACCCCCCCCCCCAAATCCAATACCCGAGATTCGTACTTTTCCATTTTTATAAAATATAAAAAAGATAAAAAAATAATCTTCCTCAACCTTAACCTTAGCGTAGTAACTCCCTACTAGCATTCCTATTCCCCTAGAGAACGATATCAATACCCGTGGCTTACCCTAATTACTACACTACAACGATTAGGTTCACTGCCTAGGGTGTTATAAAACTTGCTCGAAGAAAAGGAAGTTTCCTTGACCCCGAACGACGCGTGTAGCGTTATCAGTTAACGTGGCCAAGACGAAACCCTAATGGCGGCGACACGACGGCGTCACTAAACATAAGGTGACGCCGTCGCAATTGTAATCTTATATATAGAATCCGAATTTTTCAGTCTTTGTGTGGAGAGTCTTTGGAGTAAAAACCTAAAACCGAACCTAAGGTGTCTTGTACAGTATTTTAGGGTTTTAAACCCTATCTTACATCAAGATAAGTCTTTACTTCATTAATTCAATTATGTCTTTGATTATTTGTGTGTATGCTTGCATGTTCTCCATGTCCGGCTAATTTATTTGTGTGTTTGCTTAGGAAGTATGAAACTTAATTATTGAATATTGATTGGTTGTTTCTTATCTTAGTTGATTAATGATCTAGTAATGCGATAGGTCATTCGTTGTGTACTTAATGCTTGATTCATCTTTGTGAACCTTAGAATATAATTACCTGAGTAGTTGTAGGCTAAACCATCCAAAGAGCGCCTTAGAGTAGGAGTTTATAATCCCTAGTGGGTTTGTAGACAAGACCATTTGGTAAGTTCAAAGAGTTAGGGAGAAACGCATACCCTACAACTTTAGACTCACAACGCAACTAGGAATAAGACGTGACACTCAACCATCAATAGGAGATAATTAAGGAGTAATACAAACTAAGTAAACACATCTTTAAACTATCATACGAGCACACATTAATTAGACATAGACTCCCACAACCTTAGTTTAGATAATTAGATAATAGTAGAGTAATCGGTAGAAATACCAAACCCCCAAATCCAATACCCGAGATTCGCCTAGAGAACGATATCAATACCTTAACCTTAGCGTAGTAAATCCTTACTAGCATTCCTATTCCCCTAGAGAACGATATCAATACCCGTGGCTTACCATAATTACTACACTACAACGATTAGGTTCACTGCCTAGGGTGTTATAAAACTTGCTCGAAGAAAAGGAAGTTCCTTTGACCCCGAACGACGCGTGTAGCGTTATCAAGTTTTTGGCGCCGCTGCCGGGGAATAGAATAGCTAGTTAGTAGTCCACCTCGTTTAGGTTTCTTTGCTTGATTCATATCAAGTAAATTTTTCTCATTTTTTAGATTTCTCTTAGTCTATCCCCCTTCTTAGTAACCTTTGTTCGTAACCCCATCACTTTTCATCATGGAAGGTGATAACCCACTACCATTCATCAACCCACCACCAAATGACCCGCCAAGAGCCCGTACTCTTGGTGAGTACTCGAGACCAAGCCACCTAGGCTATAGGAACACCATTGAGCTTCCCGACCAAGCCCAAACTACGGCCCTGCGATCCGACACCATCCGGTTGGTGCAAAACGGATGTGCATTCCATGGACTTCGTTCCGAAGATCCAAATCAGCATCTGAGGGATTTCCTCAAAATCGTCGATTCCATCGACCTTGATGCTACTACTCGGGAGACCACGCGCCTGCGTCTCTTCCAATTCTCTCTACGGGACCAAGCTAGTAATTGGCTTGAGCGACTTCCCGCCGGCTCCATCTCAAGTTGGGATGATCTTACATCTCGCTTCCTTGCTTAATTTTTCCCACCGGGGAGAACCACTAAGCTTAGGAATGACATCTTGATGTTCCAACAACGTCAAGGTGAATCTCTCTACGAAGCATGGACCCGATTCAAGGACTTACTTCATAAAGTCCCTCATCACGGCATTGATCTTTGGCTCCAAGTCCAAATCTTTTATGATCATGTCAACTTCCCCACTAAGCGATCCATTGACCAAGCGGCCGGTGGAAAACTTAGTGATCTCACCGCAGAAGAATCATGGGAAATAATAGAGGACCTCGCCCTCTATGACAACGAAAGTTGGGATGACCCCCATGAGCTGCCCAAAACCGTCAAGGCAATCTCCTTGCCTCCTTCCGACCGTAGGATGATCGAACTTGAAGATCAAGTTAAATTCCTCATGAGTTCCTACGAAAATCCTAAGTCTACACACCATGTGAACAAAGCTTCTTCCTCGTGTGAGCCGTGTTGTGATCCTCATAATACGCGCAATAGCACTCGCTCCCCAGAACATGCTTCCGTTGACTACGCATCCTCACGTATTAATGGAACGGGAGGAAGATTCCTTACAACACCCGGACCTAGGAATTTCAATGAAACCCGTGAAGCATGGAAAAACAAGCCCGACTTCTACTGGGGACAAACCAAAGAATTCACCTCTAATGATTTCTCATGGCCCCCACCTAACGGTCCTAACCAACAAAACGTCGAAGGGATGTTGCAAAACCTAGTTGCATCCCAAGAAACCCAAATGGCTAAGCTCTCGGACCGCTTTAACAATCAACAAGCCGAGATGGATAGAAAAATAGAAAACCTTTTGAAAGCCATAGCTAATAGTGATAAGAAAGTTAGTGCTATCTCAACTCCCGAGCCTTCAGGTATAGAGATTAAGGATCCAAGCAAGCTAACGAAGTATGTCCAATTCGTCAATACCATCGCCTTAGTTGAACCTAATGAAACAAATGACGAAGAGGACTATACACTTGTGGATGATGAAACACCCAAGGAAGTAGATGAAGTAGACATTGACTATTTCAACAAATTTCCTACGGAAGAAGAACTATCTCGCCACCCTCACTTAGTGCGTGACATCCGTCACATGTATGTTAGGAAAAGTCCTCGAATCAAGTTTGGGAACCCTTGGAATCTTAACATACCATGTGTCATAGGACACCTTTTTGTGGCAAAAGCTTACCTTAATCGCAAGTCCTCAATCAACATAATGACTAGCACCTATTACAATTGGATATTGAAGAAGCCTATTCCAACTAGGCAAGACCCCAATGATCCTAATGTTAGTTGCAATTTTCTTGGAAGAGTTAAGGGATTGCCCGTTTATGTAGGTAGTTTCACGTTTCCTACGAACTTCATAATTGTGGATGATATTAGCACGGCCATAGACTCTAGTTTGTCCCATGTTATTCTAGGAAAACCTTTCATAGAAAGCACCGGGATGACCTATGACCCCTCGTTAGGAGTAGTGCGATTCAAGAATGAGATCGATGACATTGCTTACCAAATGCCGTTTAAGATTGAGAAGTTTTCATCACTCTCTAATGATGAAAAGGAAATTAAACTGTCGGTCTATTATAGGAATGATGAGGATAGGGAGAAGGGTGTTGATTATGTTATGGCTAAGATTTTCGGATTCTATAAGGATTGCTTGAGCCTAGGACCGGAATATAGGACCGATTGGGGAGAGGATGAACTCTTAGAGAAGCGCATTTTAGGGCACTTCTACAACATGGAATCCCCCATTAGAAACCGTCAAGCCCCTAAGGTACAACATCTTCACGGGATTTTACGCGAAGAGATTCTCAAGTAGGAGAGGGGTTAGCCAGGATATAAGGCCAGGATCCGAGTTCGTTAGGAATATCTTAGGCTTTTAGAATCGGTATTGTATTAGTTGTGGGAAGAGGGATAGGAGTAGTAAGGATATTATCTGGCTGTCAAATTAAAGGAAAAGTAGTAATCTCTCACTACTTTTGAAGAGTTAGAATTTGCCGTAAACCATTCGTTACAGTAGCTAGAGTAAGAACTTAGCGTGATGAGGATTGCTCCCCAGTATCCAGTAGGGCCACGAAAGATACTTTCCAAAAGGATCTTATTGTACCCTGTTTGATCTCAGATACCGGCACGATTATAGTAGGTGTTAATACTTCAAGCATCCTTTGCACTTTGATGGATGTATTTGCC
>BPTQ01000007.1:9970594-9989402 GCA_019973895.1 Chrysanthemum seticuspe
TTATACACATCTGGCGTCAGGATTGCAACCTGACGGCGTCAGGAAGGAGTAAAAACATCAGATTACTTTTTCTCGTTTTCTGAGCTACTTATAAATTTTTGGAATTTTCCAGGTCTTAATTTTCTTAGAAATTCTGTAAACATCCATTCCACAAGCATTATATCCTAGTTTAAATCGAGTCTTATATATATTATTACCGCCGATTTTACGCGAAGGTTTCGTTTGTTTTCTTCAAGTGTGCAGGTTTAGTTTGTCAAGAAGAAGTTACATAAGATTGGAAGGAGCTTTTCACGCATTAATTCTTCTTGGAAAAGATTTAACCACCACTTTACACGGATCCTACCGAGCTAATCAGGGGAGTATTAGTTTCTTTCGTTTTTAATTACCTTCTTTTATCATAACTTTGATACTTTCGGGGAACATTGGGGACAATGTTCAGTTTAAGTGTAGGGAGGGAAAATAAAACGGGAACTTTGAAACTATGCTTATCCTTGACTATTTGCTTTGTCCAATTGTGATTGTGTAATAAACCATGAGAAAATGTCGGTTAGGGTAATTTTGGCACCAAATTTAAAATTTTTCATGACATATAGGAGTGGGCCATTAGTCTTAACAAAAGCGTCTCACGGATAGGAAGTTGCATGACTAGCATAAAAACCATTTACCACCTAAATTCCACCCAAAATGTGAGGATCACCCTTAGATTAGTAGGAATTAAAGCATTCATCTTTAATGCTTAGAGTGTGAACCGGTAGTATATTAGATTCTAGAACTTGTTTTGTGATGCATTCCGAGATCGCAAGTGAGGCTACATTTGTGTAGTTAGGAATAACTAAATGATAAGAGGCATTAGGATAACCCTTGTTTGATACCTGTAATATAATTACTTCTTCCACTTCGGTTGAGTAATTTCCCCACACCCTTTGCGTTGTACTCATCTTTAGTACACGATACCCCTAGTTAACCCCTCAGAGCCTATCCTTTTCGCGGTTCTCGTGATGTTTCGGTTTTTCCGGAATATCAATGAAGAGCATTGTTTACACCCCACCCCCAAATATACACCCAAATCGCCTTAGCCTACCCCTTATGCACTCACTTTTAGTGCAAATGTTTGTTATCACCCTAAACCCTTAGTTCAATTATCTAGTTGCTTGCATAAGTTGCTAAGTCGAGTCATATTCTTTGTATACAGTTTTGGGATGATTGGGATTCATGGGAAAAGTTAAAGTTTATGAAATGACGGGAAGGGAACGTTAAAAATTCAAATTCCCTTTGTTTGCATAATAATGTACCCCAAGTGTTTTGATCTTTTCAAATCGGGTCAAATTAGTGTTAGAGTAATAAATAAAACTCAAGTGTAGGGATGTGCCTTTAAATCCCTAGTATTTTGATGTTATCGTAGAGGATGGTAGAGTAAAAGTGTATGAAAAAAAAAAAAAAAAAATCGAAAAAAAATAGAAAAAGAGAAAAAGAAAAAAAAATAGAGTGATAAAAAAAAAAAAAACATACGGGCTACCATCCTACATCTATCTTTTAAATTTATGTTTGTTTATTTCAGTTATCTAGAGTTTAGAGTGTCGAGTCTTGGCTTAGCAACGCCGTTCTTCATATGCAGTTAACATAAAGATTTTTGACTTGCCACCACTAAATAGCCTATCCCACCAAACCCTTATTTCCCTACCGTAAGCCTAACATTACAACCCTTTAAAAGACCTCTTTGATAGACTTTTCTAGGTGCTTACGCCAAAGCGATGAAGGTTTGATCTATTCTCAAGCCTATGGTAATCTATGTACTAGGACCGGTTAATGAGTGTTTATCTTCCATTTCCTATTTTGTTATATTTCATATATACACCCGAGAGAGATGTGAGTATCCAAACACCCCATGTGAGGTGCTAGTATGTAATTTCCGTGCTTGTTATGACTTTTGCGGGGCTTATATGTGTTGTGGACCGTTTTGAATTAATGCTTCACGACCCCTAACTTATAAATTAATTGGCTAAAAGCACATTTTCTTGAGGACAAGCAAATAACAAGTGTAGGGATATTTGATAAGGTTTTAAAAGGTACCATTTTGAGGTGTCGTTTAAGTCCTTATTTGATCACTTTTATAACCGTTATTGCTTAATATCGTTCCTTTTCACTTTTTAGGTCTCGTGAAGGCAAAATGCTGGAATGACACTTATTTGGACGGAAAGGCGCGAATATATGAAGAAAATGGACAAAGTCAAAATCGAGACACTCACAGTTGCTGAAAGTAGAAGGCGACGGCGTCAGGTGCTACATTGTGATGCCGTCCCAAAATTATTGTGACGGGCCAGAACCCAAAACTCGTATTTTCAAGAGACGGCGTCTAGTTGTGAAAGAGTAGGCCGTCGCTACTCAGACGGCCTAGATGCAATCCAGACGACGTCAGAAGCTGAAGAGGACGGCGTCACGGACATAAGGTGACGCCGTCGCAAGGTTAACGTGGCCAAGACGAAACCCTAATGGCGGCGACACGACGGCGTCACTAAACATAAGGTGACGCCGTCGCAATTGTAATCTTATATATAGAATCCGAATTTTTCAGTCTTTGTGTGGAGAGTCTTTGGAGTAAAAACCTAAAACCGAACCTAAGGTGTCTAGTACAGTATTTTAGGGTTTTAAACCCTATCTTACATCAAGATAATTCTTTACTTCATTAATTCAATTATGTCTTTGATTATTTGTGTGTATGCTTGCATGTTCTCCATGTCCGGCTAATTTATTTGTGTGTTTGCTTAGGAAGTATGAAACTTAATTATTGAATATTGATTGGTTGTTTCTTATCTTAGTTGATTAATGATCTAGTAATGCGATAGGTCATTCGTTGTGTACTTAATGCTTGATTCATATTTGTGAACCTTAGAATATAATTACCTGAGTAGTTGTAGGCTAAACCATCCAAAGAGCGCCTTAGAGTAGGAGTTTATAATCCCTAGTGGGTTTGTAGACAAGACCCTTTGGTAAGTTCAAAGAGTTAGGGAGAAACGCATACCCTACAACTTTAGACTCACAACGCAACTAGGAATAAGACGTGACACTCAACCATCAATAGGAGATAATAAAGGAGTAATACAAACTAAGTAAACACATCTTTAAACTATCATACGAGCACACATTAATTAGACATAGACTCCTACAACCTTAGTTTAGATAATCAGATAATAGTAGAGTAATCGGTAGAAATACCAAACCCCCAAATCCAATACCCGAGATTCGTACCTTTCCATTTTCATAAAATATAAAAAGATTAAAAATAATCTTCCTCAACCTTAACCTTAGCGTAGTAACTCCTTACTAGCATTCCTATTCCCCTAGAGAACGATATCAATACCCGTGGCTTACCCTAATTACTACACTACAACGATTAGGTTCACTGCCTAGGGTGTTATAAAACTTGCTCGAAGAAAAGGAAGTTCCTTTGACCCCGAACGACGCGTGTAGCGTTATCAGTCAAAAATCTTTATGTTACAATCATACGAAGAATGGCGTTGCTAAGCCAAGACTCGACACTCTAAACTCTGAAATAAACAAACATAAATTTAAAGATAGATGGAGGATGGTAGCCCGTATGTTTTTTTTTTTTTTTTTTTTTTTTTTTTTTTTTTGAACACTCTATTTTTTTTTCTTTTCTCTTTTTCTATTTTTTTTCGATTTTTTTTTCATACACTTTTACTCTACCATCCTCTACGGTAACATCAAAATGATAGGGATTTATAGGCACATCCCTACACTTGAGTTCTTATTACTCTAACACTAATTTGACCCGAATTGTAAATATCAAAACACTTGGAGTACATAATAACGCAAATAAAAGGAATTTGAATTTAACGTTCCCTTCCTGTCATTTCATAGACTTTAACTTTCCTCATGAGTCCCAATCGTCCCAAAACTGTGTACAAAGGATATGACTCGACTTAGCAACTCATGCAAGCAACTAGATAATTGAACTAAGGGTTTAGTGTGATAACAATAATGCACTAAAAGTGAGTGCATACAAGGTAGGCTAAGGCGATTTGGGTGTACATTTGGGGGTGGGGTGTAAACAATGCTCTTCATTGATATTCTAGAAAAACCAAAACATCATGAGAACCGCGAAAAGGATAGGCTCTGAGGGGTTAACTAGGGGTATCGTGTACTAAAAATGAGTACAACGCAAAGGGTGTGGGGGAATTACTCAACCGATGTGGAAGAAGTAATTATATTACGGGTATCAAACAAGGGTTATCCTAATGCCTCTTATCATTTAGTTATTCCTAACTACACAAGTGTAGTCTTACTAGCGATCTCGGGATGCATCACAAAACAAGTTCTAGAATCTATTATACTACCGGTTCACACACTAAGCATTAAAAATGAATGCTTCAATTCCTACTAATCTAAGGGTGATCCTCACATTTTTGGTGGAATTTAGGTGGTAAAGGGTTTTTGTGCTAGTCATGCAACTTCCTATCCGTGAGACGCTTTTGTTAAGACTAATGGCCCACTCCTATATGTCATGAAAAAATTTTAAATTTGGTGCCAAAATTACCCTAACCGACATTTTCTCATGGTTTATTACACAATTACAATTGGACAAAGCAAATAATCAAGGATAAGCATAGTTTCAAAGTTCCCGTTTTATTTTCCCTCCCTACACTTAAACTGAACATTGTCCCCAATGTTCCCCGAAAGTATCAAAGTTATGATAATAGAAGGTAATTAAAAACGAAAGAAACTAATACTCCCCTGATTAGGTCGGTAGGATCCGTATGTGAAGTAGTGGTTAAATCCTTTCCAAGAAGAATGTATGCGTGAAAAGCTCCTTCTAATCTTATTTATCTTCTTCTTAATAAATTAAACCTTCACACTTGAAGAAAACAAACGAAACCTTCGCGTAAAATCGGCGGTAATAATATATATAAGACTCTACTAAACTAGGATATAATGCTTGTGGAATGGATGTTTACAGAATTTCTGAAAAATTAAGACCTGGAAAATTCCAAAAATTCCAAAGTAGCTCAGAAAACGAGAAAAAAGTAATATGTTGTTTTTACTCCTTCCTGACGCCGTCAGGTTGTGATCCTGACGCCGTCAGGTTATCCTGACAAAAACTGGTCTGCGATTTTCTGGAAAATTTACATCCTTAGAATCTGGAAAAATTTCTGCAAAACATCCATTATGACTCGATACAAGCATTTGACTCGAACAAACACACATGTATATCTTTTAAATAATTGTAATTCTCATGTTCACGTTTCTTTTGAAAGCGTGTGTAATCCTCCCTACACTTATCCCTTATGTAAAATACCTTTATATTTAATTAAGACGAGGTTAAAGACAAAATAAAGTATTTTTACAAATTCAAACATGAGAATAAACAATTAATAAAAGATATACGGCACACAAATAAAAATGAAAAACAAATACACATGGGTTGCCTCCCAAGAAGTGCTTGTTTTTGTTCGAGTCACGAGCCTGACTCTACCCTTATTTAACGGATAAAGGGGAGGTTTTCCCTACACTTAAGCTTAAGTGCGGGTGATAGTAGTGATACACACCCTTAGGGTGGAAATTTGCTACGTGAGGAGAGGGTGATGGGTGATTTATATGCTCAAAGGAGTGTGCTCCATTCATTATAACCTTACCTAAGTCTATTGGTGTAGCGGGTGAATCAAATCTCTCCCTTAAAAATGGATCATCTTCTATCAGCTTCAAAAGATTCTTAGTTAAGTATCCATCTTGACCTAATAAACCTGGTTTAACCCCATAATGTTTCTTGTTATCAACCATGAATGGGTGATACAAGTGTGTAAGGTCATGGGTTACTCCTATATTAGCTTTCACTCTACATGGCCTAGAGTCTACCACCTTTATCAAGCAACTACCCGGACAATCTATTTTAATGGGTGGATTGGGGCTTAATTAAATTCCAAGATTCACATCTAAAGACGGAAAATTGGGTAAGGTTTTTGGTTGAGGCTCCGGTTCATCAAAATTAGGAACTTCCCTAGGACTAAGAGAGAGGTCATGACAACAAGAATCTAAACCTACATTCTCTAGTGGTGTTTGGTCCAAAGGTTCTATATCAATCGGGGTTCCTATAGTCTCTTCTACTTCTCCCGAGTAAGTTATAGGCGATGTGTGTTCCTCAAGTGATGGTAGGGCCTGTGGGCTTGGAGTTTCCACCTTATTCTCCATTATATCTAGATCTCCTAAATGTTCATCATGTGTTTTAGTATGATCTAACCCAAATACACTCCTAAGTATCTCAAATCCTTCTTTAGCCATTTCAAATTCTTGGTCCGATTCATAAGAATCATTCTCAAAAATTTGATCACTATGTTCTATTTGCCTAAAGGATTCGTCACGCGTGTCATATGTTTTAGTGAAATCTATCCCACGCATGCAACTAGGCAGTTCAACTATAACCATCTCACAATCTTGTTCGGGTTTAGGTTCCATGTTCTTAAAAACTAGGTCTTTTTTATCATGATGCCTAAGGTTGGATAAATCCTCTTTATCCATTTCCTCTAGTTGTAACAACTGATGGTTTATGCTTAGGAGGCTTTTCTCAAACATTTTCCAGAGGGTCTCACTAAAAGGAGTTGATTCTAAAATGATTGTTGAATAGAAGCCACACAAGCACAAAATTTATCAAACCCATCCAACCTTACACCCGTCTCCTTTCTGATATCTCTAAGTTTACTAACAAACTCATTAGAATAATAAAAACCAATCCAATCTGCGAAATTCAATTGTTTTTCATTTGTTATTGATTCAAATGCAATTTCACTTGCCATAGCGACAAATGAAAAGGGCTTTACGAACACAAACACAAAGAAGGGGGATAGACTACAAGGAAGGTAAAAATGAGAAAAAGGCTTACTTGATAGGAATCAAGCAAGGAAACCTAAACGAGGTGGACTCCTAACTCGCTATTCTATTCCCCGACAGCGGCGCCAAAAACTTGATACGCTTACACAGCGCGTTGGGGTCAAAGGAACTTCCTTTTCTTCGAGCAAGTTTAATAACACCCTAGGCAGTGAACCTAATCGTTGTAGTGTAGTATTAGGGTAAGCCACGGGTATTGATATCATTCTCTAGGGGAATAGGAATGCTAGTGAGAAGTTACTACGCTAAGGTTGGGGTTGAGGAAGATTATTTTTTATCTTTTTATGTTTTTTAGAAAATGAAAAGGTAAGAATCTCAGGGTTTGGATTTGGGGTTTGGTATTTCTACCGATTACTCTACTTATCTAATTATCTAATCTAAGGTGTATGTAGTCTATGTCTAATTATTGTGTGCTCGTATGATAGTTTAAAGATGTGTTTACTTAGGTTTTATTACTCCTTAATTATCTCCTATTGATGGTTGAATTGTCACGTCCTTATTCTTAATCGCGTTGTGTGTCTAAAGTCGTAGGGTATGCGTTTGTCCCTAACTCTTTGAAACTACCAAAGTGTCTTGTCTACAATATCTCTAGGAATTATAAACTCTAACTCTAAGGTACTCTTTGGATGGTTTAGCCTACAACTACTCTAGGTGTTATAGTCTAAGGTTCATAAAGATTAATCAAGCATTAACTACACAACGTATGACCTATCGCATTACTAGATCATTAACAATTAAGTAAGAGACAACCAATCAATATTCAATAATTAAGTTTCATATTCCCTAAGCAAACACAAAAGTAAATTAGCCGGACATGGAGAACATGCAAGCATACACACAAGTAATTGAAGACATAATTGAATTAATGAAGTAAAACACTTATCTTGATGTAAGATAGGGTTTGGAACCCTAAAATACTGTACAAGACAGCCTTAGTTCGGTTTAGGTTTTTACTCCAAAAGACTACACACTGAAAACTGAAAAAATCAGATTCTATATATAATATTACAATCGCGACGGCGTCACCTTATGATTTGTGACGCCGTCGGGTCGCCGTCATTAGGGTTTCGTCTTTGCCACGTTAGCCTTGCGACGGCGTCACCTTATGCTTGTGACGCCGTCCTCTTCAGCCTCTAACGCCGTCTAGATCAAATCTAGGTCGTCTGAGTGCGACAACCTACTCTTTTAAAGCCTGACACCGTCACTTGAAAATAAGTAATTTGGCTACTGTATCGTCACAACATGTGCTCCGACGGCGTCGCAGGTAACACCTGACGCCGTCCCCTTGTATTTCAGCAGTCTGAGTGGCTCGATTCTTGACTTTGGCCATTTTCTTCGTATATCCGCGCCTATTCGTCCAAATAAGTGCCATTCCAGCAATTTGCCTTCGAGAGACCTAAAAAGTGAAAAGGAACGATATTAAGTAATAACGGATACAAAAGTGATCAAATAAGGGCTTAAACGACCCCTCAAAAAGGTACATTTTAAAACCTTATCAAATATCCCTACACTTGGTATTTGCTTGTCCTCAAGCAAATGTGCTTTTAGCCAATTAATTTATAAGTTATGGGTCATGAAGCATTGGTTTAAAACAATCCACAACACATATAAGACCCGCAAAAGTCATAACAAGCACGAAAATTACATACTAGCACCTCACATGGGGTGTTTGGATACTCACATCTCTCGGGTGTATATGAAATATAACAAGTTGGAAATGGAAGATAAACACTCATTAACCGGTCCTAGTACATAGATTACCATAGGCTTGAGAATAGATCAAACCTCCATCGCTTTGGCGTAAGCACCTCGAAAAGACTATCAAAGAGGTCTTTAAAGGGTTGTAATGTTAGGCTTACGGTAGGGAAACAAAGGGTTTGGTGGGATAGGCTATTTAGTGGTGGTAAGTCAAAAATCTTTATGTTACAAGCATACGAAGAATGGCGTTGCTAAGCCAAGACTCGACACTCTAAACTCTGAAATAAACAAACATAAATTTAAAGATAGATAGAGGATGGTAGCCCGTATGTTTTTCTTTTTTTTTTCTTTTCTCTTTTTCTATTTTTTTTCGATTTTTTTTTCATACACTTTTACTCTACCATCCTCTACGGTAACATCAAAATGATAGGGATTTATAGGCACATCCCTACACTTGAGTTTTTATTACTCTAACACTAATTTGACCCGAATTGAAAAGATCAAAATACTTGGAGTACATTATAACGCAAATAAAGGGAATTTGAATTTAACGTTCCCTTCCTGTCATTTCATAGACTTTAACTTTCCCCATGAGTCCCAATCGTCCCAAAACTGTGTACAAAGGATATGACTCGACTTAGCAACTCATGCAAGCAACTAGATAATTGAACTAAGGGTTTAGTGTGATAACAATAATGCACTAAAAGTGAGTGCATACAAGGTAGGCTAAGGCGATTTGGGTGTACATTTGGGGGTGGGGTGTAAACAATGCTCTTCATTGATACTCCGGAAAAACCGAAACATCATGAGAACCGCGAAAAGGATAGGCTCTGAGGGGTCAACTAGGGGTATCGTGTACTAAAAATGAGTACAACGCAAAGGGTGTGGGGGAATTACTCAACTGATGTGGAAGAAGTAATTATATTACGGGTATCAAACAAGGGTTATCCTAATGCCTCTTATCATTTAGTTATTCCTAACTACACAAGTGTAGTCTTACTAGCGATCTCGGGATGCATCACAAAACAAGTTCAAGAATCTATTATACTACCGGTTCACACACTAAGCATTAAAGATGAATGCTTCAATTCCTACTAATCTAAGGGTGATCCTCACATTTTTGGTGGAATTTAGGTGGTAAAGGGTTTTTGTGCTAGTCATGCAACTTCCTATCCGTGAAACGCTTTTGTTAAGACTAATGGCCCACTCCTATATGTCATGAAAAAATTTTAAATTTGGTGCCAAAATTACCCTAACCGACATTTTCTCATGGTTTATTACACAATTACAATTGGACAAAGCAAATAATCAAGGATAAGCATAGTTTCAAAGTTCCCGTTTTATTTTCCCTCCCTACACTTAAACTAAACATTGTCCCCAATATTCCCCGAAAGTATCAAAGTTATGATAATAGAAGGTAATTAAAAACGAAAGAAACTAATACTCCCCTGATTAGCTCGGTAGGATCCGTGTGTGAAGTAGTGGTTAAATCCTTTCCAAGAAGAATGTATGCGTGAAAATCTCCTTCTAATCTTATTTATCTTCTTCTTAATAAATTAAACCTGCACACTTGAAGAAAACAAAGGAAACCTTCGCGTAAAATCGGCGGTAATAATATATATAAGACTCTACTAAACTAGGATATAATGCTTGTGGAATGGATGTTTACAGAATTTCTGGAAAATTCCAAAAATTCCTAAGTAGCTCAGAAAACGAGAAAAAAGTAATATGTTGTTTTTACTCCTTCCTGACGCCGTTAGGTTGCGATCCTGACGCCGTCAGGTTATCCTGACAAAAACTGGTCTGCGATTTTCTGGAAAATTTACATCTTTAGAATCTGGAAAAATTTCTGCAAAACATCCATTATGACTCGATACAAGCATTTGACTCGAACAAATACACATGTAAATCTTTTAAATAATTGTAATTCTCATGTTCACGTTTCTTTTGAAAGCGTGTGTAATCCTCCTTACACTTATCCCTTATGTAAAATACCTTTATATTTAATTAAGACGAGGTTAAAGACAAAATAAAGCATTTTTACAAATTCAAACATGAGAATAAACAATTAATAAAAGATATACGGCACACAAATAAAACTGAAAAACAAATACACATGGGTTGCCTCCCAAGAAGCGCTTGTTTTTGTTCGAGTCACGAGCCTGACTCTACCCTTATTTAACAGATAAAGGGGAGGTTTTCCCTACACTTAAGCTTAAGTGCGGGTGATAGTAGTGATACACACCCTTAGGGTGGAAATTTGCTACGTGAGGAGAGGGTGATGGGTGATTTATATGCTCAAAGGAGTGTGCTGCATTCATTATAACCTTACCTAAGTCTATTGGTGTAGCGGGTGAATCAAATCTCTCTCTTAAAAATGGATCATCTTCTATCAACTTCAAAAGATTCTTAGTTAAGTATCCATCTTGACCTAATAAACCCGGTTTAACCCCATAATGTTTCTTGTTATCAACCATGAATGGGTGATACAAGTGTGTAAGGTCATGGGTTACTCCTAAATTAGCTTTCACTCTACATGGCCTAGAGTCTACCACCTTTATCAAGCAACTACCCGGACTATCTATTTTGATGGGTGGATTGGGGCCTAATTCAATCCGAGATTCACATCTAAAGACGGAAAATTGGGTAAGGTTTTTGGTTGAGGCTCCGGTTCATCAAAATTAGGAACTTCCCTAGGACTAAGAGAGAGGTCATGACAACCAGAATCTAAACCTACATTATCTAGTGGCGTTTGGTCCAAAGGTTCTATATCAATCGGGGTTCCTTTAGTCTCTTCTACTTCTCCCGGGTAAGTTATAGGCGATGTTTGTTCCTCAAGTGATGGTAGGGCCTGTGGGCTTGGAGTTTCCACCTTATTCTCTATTATATCTAGATCTCCTAAATGTTCATCATGTGTTTTAGTATGATCTAACCCAAATACACTCCTAAGTATCTCAAATCCTTCTTTAGCCATTTCAAATTCTTGGTCCGATTCATAAGAATCATTCTCAAAAATTTGATCACTATGTTCTATTTGCCTAAAGGATTCCTCGCGCGTGTCATATGTTTTGGTGAAATCTATCCCACGCATGCAACTAGGTAATTCAACTATAACCATCTCACAATCTTGTTCGGGTTTAGGTTCCATGTTCTTAAAAACTAGGTCTTTTTTATCATGATGCCTAAGGTTGGATAAATCCTCTTTATCCATTTCCTCAAGTTGTAACAACTGATGTTTTATGCTTAGGAGGCTTTTCTCAAAAATTTTCCAGAGGGTCTCACTAAAAGGAGTTGATTCTAACAATGATTGTTGAATAGAAGCCACACAAGTACAAAATTTATCAAACCCATCCAACCTTACACCCGTCTCCTTTTGGATATCTCTAAGTTTACTCACAAACTCACTAGAACAATAAAAACCAATCCAATCTGCGAAATTAAGTAATAACGGATACAAAAGTGATCAAATAAGGGCTTAAACGACCCCTCAAAAAGGTACATTTTAAAACCTTATCAGCAGGCTGAATTCCTAGTTAAGCTGGTGCATCCCTCAGCCTTTCATATCTTTTGCTGAGCATCTTCATCAGCTCCTTAACCACCTTGTTCTGCTTCTTTTCAATTATTGGACTGAGTTCATCGAGTTCACTGATCCTAAAGTCAGTGAATTTTAGGAGATCATGAACCTCGAAGTGTCTTTTTTCATCCCCCCTGTAGACGTTCATAGCTAGTGGTCTAGACCTGGGAATGATTTTGACATCAGTAATCTTCTCAGGAAGCCTTCTGCTTGTCATTCACCAGTTGTAGTCGTCAATCCTTGCTTTCCTGATGGCAGCAGATCTTTTGTTCTTTTCTTCCAACTGTTTTTTCATTTCTGCCATCTTAGCTGCCTGAGCATCCTTAAACTTTTGTCCTGCCTGACCCTTTTGAAGCTTCTTTGGATCAATTCCCACATTCTCAGCTTCTTCGGCAATCACTTTAACCAGTGCTTCCTTACTCTTCTTATCTTCCTCGGCTTGTTTCAATCTCCTTTCTTCTTTAGCGAGATATTTACTTAGCTGTTGAGGTGTGAGAAGGTATTCAGTGTCACCGATTTTGTAGGGAATCTTCTCAGGCTCAGCAATTGTCATTTTGACTTTTCCTTTATCCTGGCCTGAGGAAGATGATGCAACCAGGGGCGGTGTTGTTGTTGTTATTGGTGTAATCACTGTTAGTGTTGTTGTTGTTGATGTTGGTGGTGGGATTGATGAGATGGGTGTTGCTGAGACTGGTGCAAATGATGATGTTGGAGCTGCAGATACTGATGATGTTGGCTTCCCCTCAGTGTGAAGAGGAGTTTCTTCAGCAGTATTCTCCCCCTCAACTGTTGCTGTAGCGTCAGTGAGGGCAAGAGTTGGTGTTGGTGCTGAGGGGGAAGGAGCTGCTTGACCCTTGAAGGCCTGATAAATTTCAGTGATCATTGCCTTCAAATCGGAAGTATCTATTTGAATGCCAGTGACCTTTGCTTCCAAATTAGCCTGCGATAATTCCAAGGCAGTCATCCGAGGCCCAAGATTCCAGGCCATAGAAGACGAGGCTTGAGCCAAAGTAGCTACCTGAGTATTCAAAGAGCCCAATAAGGTCTGAAGAGACTGGACTGAGGATTGAAGACCCTGGACATTTACAGATTGGAGCATATCTATCAGTTCAGTGAGTCGAGATGAATTTTTTACATACACCTCAGTGGCCTCCAGTACTTTGGCATTGAGCGCTGGGTCTTCTTTGACAGCATCCCTGATTTCATCAATGGTAACCCCACAAGTTTGAAGATGCTTTAGAAACTTAACTAGGTTTTCATCCAGCCTTAGAAGATGTTGGTACATAAGATCTCTGTGCTCATGAACATTTTCATTGAAGGTGAGCACATCGGATCGAAGATCAGCATAACTGGCAGCGGCTTCAGTGTGTTGATCCCATAATTTATTAGTAACCCCAGAATACAACTTCCTTGAAGCTCTAGTGATCCACTTAACCAGCTGTCTTTTCAGTGAGTGGAAGAATATTATCAAAACGGTTAAATTCACCAGAGCTGGATGAGGAGGCTGAGTCAATGTCTTCAGGTCGAAAGGGTAACTCAGTATGCTCCTATAGATCAGGCTGAGGTTCTTGTTCAGATTGAACCTCAGCGTCCACGTCTTCCCCTGCTGATAAAATTACTTCATCACTTTCAGCAGGTTCATCATCAGATTGTAGTAACTCAGCAACCTCAGCAACAGTTAACAAGGGGGTGGTGATGGGTTCAATATCAGCGGGTGGTATTGATCCCTCTGAGTCTTTGTCCCCCGTGGACCCCTCAGACACTGGTGGGAGTTCTCCAGTGCCTTCTCGGGAGTCAGGATTGGTTTTGGGTTCCGTATCGGCGGGTTGTTTCTTTCCCTCTGAGTCTTTGTCCCCCAGTGACCCCTAAGACACTGGTGGGTGTTTTTCAGTGCCTTTGGCGGAGTCAATGATAGTTGTATCCCTATCCGCGGGTTGTATCATTCCCTCTGAGTCTTTGGGATCGATCAGTGTGCCCTCAGACAAAGGCTTGGATTTGCTAATGTCATCACTGGGCGTTGTGGAAGGCGCTCCCCTACCAGCGGGTTGTATGTTTCCCTCTGGATCTTGGGGAGTAGTGGTTGTGACCAAAGGCACTGACTGTGATGTATCAGTGTCCTTCGTTGTCACGGGGGTGGATGTTTCTTGGTCATCAGTGGGTGTCTGTTTAGTCTCGGTCCTTTTGTGCCTTTTAGGCTGTGTTCCTGAAGCCTCAGGGCCCTGGGACTTAGGTTTAGTCTTAGTCCCAGTCTGAGACTTCCCCTTTCTCTTTTTAGGAGCAGGGTTTAGAGACACTGATTCCTTCTGGTTGTTTACAGCAACCATATGGGCCTTCAATTCAATAGAAGTGACAAGGGATGGGTCTTTTTGAAAATTTGATTGGCTCAGGATGCCTGGTAAAGCACCAAATTTTTCTTCCTGAGGATAATTTGAACCCAGTAACACTTGCAAAGCGCAAGAGACAAACCTAGGATACGAAACGTATTTCGTTCTAGTTTTGCTCTGTGGCTTGGTTACGAGATCACTGTAAATGATCTCCCCTATGTCGACAGTGACCCCATTCATCAAGCAGTATGCCATCATTAACTGAATAGAGTTAACTTGTTCAGTGGATGAGTGGTTCCCGCCGAGGACCTGAACCACAAAAGTGAATAGGATCCTCCAAGCCACGGGAAATGAGCTTTTGGTGACTGGGGTCTTGTCCAAAAAAGTTGGATCTAAAACGATTTGTTTTAACCCATCCTTCACTGTGGAGGGTTCAGGATGGGCGACATAAACTCCTTTTTAATAATCCAACCCTGTTGAAGTGCAAAACGTTTTATAATCCAGGGTGAATTGTTGTTGCCCCCCGTGAAGACTGAATCTGATGAGATATTCCCTGAGAGGTCTGAGGTTGTTCTCATCAGTAGAGGGTGTCGGGTCAAAGGCCTTGGCTGTTGCCCAAAACTCCCTGAGGAGATTTTGGTAAAAAATGGAGAGACACTGAACAAAGGCCGTTTTCAGTGGGCAATTAAACAAAAATTTCATAATGTCTTTGTAGGCTAGGACAGTTTCAGGGTATTCAAAGTTGCCTATGACATTATTAATTTTAAATTCAACATTTGTAAGACCCCTACCCACTGAGAAGCAAACTGGAGAGATTGAGTTCTAGCCATTTCCATTTAAAAGATTTTAGGGTTTTTTAAAAATATTTTGACTAGAATAATCAAAGTTTTTTTTATCTCTCAAGTTTGTGATGAAAAACTTTTGTAAATGTTTACAAGAAGGGTTTTCCAAAAGAGGTTTGAAGAGTTTTTGAGAACACAAAAATATTTCTGGGTTTTTAGAAATGATTTTGACAGAGTTTTGTTGCAGAAAATAATTTGTGTGTGTTTGTTCGTTTTGGAAGAGGGTATTTATAGAGTGGTGAGAAGGGTGGTTTGTGCACAAATGGGAATATTAAGAGTCGGTTTTTGAAAAACGTTTGAATATCCACATTTAATGCTATCACTCCATTACCCGCAGTAAAATCCCGTTTTTCAAGGGAACAGTTGCAGTGCACAGTAAAAGTGCACTTTTGCAGAGATAAAATACCAATTTGATATTTTTGTGATAGGAGGCATTAAATGCCAAGTGGGATGACAGTAAGACAAAGAGACATATATTCCTATATTAAATGAGCATAGATACTTGGATCATTTAGTTACTCATTCAATGCTCTTTGTCAAATGTTAGGGACCCTGAATGAGTCTTACTCATTCAGTGAGAGATGTATTTTGGGTGTTTAGGGAGGATGAACCATTTCAGAGAACTTACTGAGATTGGTTTTCAGATACCTGACTTTCAATGTCAAGCATTCCTAATTCAGCTTTCAGTCTCCTAAAGGTAGGTTCATCAAAAGGTTTGGTGAAGATATCAACCAGTTGATATTCAGTAGGGATGAAATGAAGTTCAATGTATCCTTTCATTATGTGATCCCTGATGAAGTGATATCTGATATCAATGTGTTTGGTTCTTTGGTGGAGGACAGGGTTGTTGGAGATTGCAATAGCACTGGTGTTATCACAGAAGATGGGCACCATTTTGTAATGGATGTCATAGTCACTGAGTTGACTTTTCAACCTAAATCAATTGGTACAACATCCTGCTGCAGCTACATATTCAGCTTCAGCTGAGGACATAGCCACTGATTGTTGCTTTTTAGCACTCCAACAAACCAGTTTTCCTCCAAGAAATTGACAGGACCCTGAGGTACTTTTTATGTCCATGTTGCAACCAGCATAATCAGAATCAGAGTAACCCTTGAAATCAAACCCTGAGCATTTTAGATAATAGAGTCCAAGGTTTGGGGTTCCCTTCAGGTACCTGAGTATTCTTTTGGCTGCAGTGAGATGGGATTCTCTAGGATTGGACTGATATCTTGCTATTAGACAGACTGAGAATTGGATGTCTGGTCTAGAAGCAGTTAGATACATCAGTGAGCCTACAATCCCTCTGAAATGAGTTTGATTGCCTGATTTGCCAGTGAGATCAGGTCCATGGTTGTTAGGTGGGACCATTGGAGTCTTCACTGAGGCACAGTCAAATATCTCATATTTCTTCAAGAGATTTCTGGCGTATTTCTCTTGACTGATGGATATTCCTTTATCAGTTTGCCAGATTTGTAGTCCAAGAAAGTATGTGAGTTCCCCCATCATGCTCATTTCAAATTTCTTTGTCATCAGTTTTTCAAACTGTTTGCAAAGTTTGTAGTTTGTTGAGCCAAAGATGATGTCATCAACATACACTTGGACTAGTATCACATCATGTTTAGTTTTATAGAAAAACAGTGTGTTGTCTATCTTTCCTCTGACAAACTTGTTTTGTATCAGGAAGGCTGAGAGAGTTTCATACCATGCCCTGGGAGCTTGTTTAAGTCCATAAAGGGCTTTGTCAAGCTTGCAGACATAGTCATGGAATTCACTACTCTCAAAGCCTGGAGGTTGCTGAACATACACATCTTCCTTGAGATCACCATTTAAGAATGCACTTTTAACATCCATTTGGTAGACCCTGAAGTTCATGTACGTTGCATATTCAAGGAAGATCCTGATGGCTTCCATTCTTGCAACAGGAGAAAATGTCTCATGATAGTCAATGCCTTCTTGTTGACTGTAACCTTTGGCTACAAGTCTGGCTTTGTTTTTAATGACAGTGCCGTTTTCATCAGTTTTGTTTCTGAAAACCCACTTCATTCCTATGACTACTACATCCTGAGGACATTTGATCAAGGTCATGACCTTGTTTTTATCAAACTATTGCAGTTCTTCTTGCATAGTCTGAACCCAGCTTGGGTGTTTTAGAGCCTCAGTGACACTTTTGGGTTCTATATCTGATAGGTAATCAGCATATAGACATTCATTGGCTGAAGCTGCAGTTAAATTAGCAGCCATGCTTCTAGTGAGCATGCCCTCAGTGGGTTCACCAATGATGTTTACAAGCTCAATGTCCTGAGATCTTGTCCACTTACTTTGTGGTCTGGGATCTGAGCTTGAAGATGTCACTGGGAGTTCAGATGTGAGTTTAGGTGCAAGAGCCACATAATCATTTAGATCATCTTTAGAGATGTCTTGTTCAGGTTGAGGTTCATGAGTTACAGGTTCTTGATCATTTGGATCAGTGTTTCCTATCCCAGCAGGGACTGACTGATTATCAATGAACTCACTGATGGTTGGTTGGGGTAGGTTGTGAGGTAAGACATAATATGAGATGTCAGCATCAGCTTGATATGAGGAATTGATTTCAGTATTGAACTCTGTTGGGAATTATGTGAAAGTCTGATTATGCTGAACTTAATGCCGAAGTGTTTCTACTGAAGTGAAGTGGATTCTGCCGAAGACTTATTCTGCTGAAGAATAATAGTGATTAGTTTGATTCTGCGGAAGTGTTTATTCCGTGTTTAGTTTATTTAGTGTGGATATACATGAGCTTTATTATTGGTCTTTGACTTTGGAGCTTCATAAGGTGTAGTAGCAGTCCTTACACCCTCCATACCAAACTTCTTCAAGATGTCCCTCACATATTTGTCCTGACTGATAAAGATACCATCAGGTTTCTGCTGAACTTGAAGACCCAAAAAGAAAGTCATCTCTCCCATTGCACTCATCTGAAACTCTCCCTTCATAAGCTCCTCAAATTCTACTAGATTTACTAATACACCGAGAACGTGGATTTGAGTGTAGACTTGAGGGTCACTGTAGAAGTTCGAGTCTAGGGTCTGGTGTTTCATTCACCTGTTCTAGAGTCCTGTAACTCGAACATTTGTAGTAACCACTTGGGTGACTCCCGTACGAGTGATCTTCGTACCGACGATTAAATTGACGTCGAAGTCGGTTACTTACAGATATACGACTAATGGATAGTCTATATCTTGGGTTTTCACAGTGACTCCGAGATTTTGTGGGTTCGACCCAAGTCTGATACGTTCTTCTTGACGTTATCAAACTATTTTTGTTCCAGTACTGGAACTAGTTTACAGGAGTCCTACATCATCAGTATCCTTACTTCACCCAAAAGTCTTTGTTTTGACTACTTTTGCCGTGACAGTAATTTTTGTTTCGGTCTGAACATCGGTTTCCAATGTCAGTTGTTCTTCCGTAACTGATAGTACTCTGTAAAAGAG
>BPTQ01000007.1:10000291-10020835 GCA_019973895.1 Chrysanthemum seticuspe
ACCTGATATGCTTTGGGTATGTCAAAGAGTTCGCTAGTCCAAAGGGTACAGCTTTGGTAAAGACACATCAAATCTGTTGATAGCTGTAATGATTTGCTCAAAATCATAGGGTATGCAACCACCTATGCTTTATTGCTGAGTGTTGTATGGTTTTCAATTCACCATGATCTATTCCTTTTTGGAATCCAAGAATTGGCTAGCCCACTTGTATATGGCATGTGGTAAAGGCAGTGGCATTCCATATTTGGTTCTCAATTCACCAATTCTAAGAATTGACTAGTCCTGAGCAAACGGCTACAGGTAAAGACATTTCAAATCCGTTTATATGGTTACTGGTTTGCCCATAAATCAGATGGTTATCAGTGTACCATAGTTTACGAACTGAAACATATGGCTACTCCAGTAGTGATGGCTATTGGTAAAGAGACATCAAATCCATTTATTTTCAATGATTCACCTCTCACAGGAGTTAACACACCTGGATGTGATGAGAATAGTATGAAACTAATCTGTTTTGATGTACTTTTTGTCATTTGTTGCTGCAAAGATATGGTGTTTCCGAGTTTCTTCATCATAGAGATGTTCTTTGGATTCTTTGTTGTTGCTGTTATTCGTGTCCAATCCTCTGGTGCTGTAAGATCTATCAAGAAACTGGAACTTAACCAGTCAAATTCCAGTTTAGGGGAGGATTGTTGGGAATTATGTGAAAGTCTGATTATGCTGAACTTAATGCCGAAGTGTTTCTACTGAAGTGAAGTGGATTCTGCCGAAGACTTATTCTGCTGAAGAATAATAGTGATTAGTTTGATTCTGCGGAAGTGTTTATTCCGTGTTTAGTTTATTTAGTGTGGATATACATGAGCTTTATTAGGAAGTGATTGTGTATATCTTATTTAGTTTTATGATTATACGTTTCTTGGAAAACGGTTTAGCGATATTGTTTAGGGTTCCTTATCTATAAAAGGAACACATTAGAAAGGTTTATGTACCGATTGGAAAAACTCAGTTTTAGTTAATATAAAGATCCATAGAGGATCAAGAAGTTCTTAGTTGTTTGTTACTTGTGTTTATATTCCGCTGATAAACATTAGTAGTAGAGATTGTCTTTTATGGTGCTTGTGATTACATAGGCATACATAACGATCCACGAGCTCAAGATCTATCAAGGTCTGTGTCTGTTTCAACAAACTCATCAGGAGGATATCTTGATGAGTCATTAATGCCTATTTCCTCCATTGAGGTATTGGTGAACCTGATGCTATCTGAACTTTCATCAAAGGTGACATGAAAGGTTTCCTAAACTTGTTGTCTTCTGGTGTTAAACACCCTAAAGGCTTTGGAGATCAGTGAGTAGCCTAAGAAATATCCATCATCAGCTTTTGCATCAAATTTTCCTAGGTGATCCTTGTGGTTATGAATGAACACAGGACACCCAAACACATGAAAGTAGCTGATGTCAGGAATTCTACCTTTGAAAGTCTCATATGGGGTTTTATTATGTCTTTTGACAATGATTGACCTGTTTTGAGTGTAACAGACAGTTTTGACTGCTTCAGTCCAGAAATGCTTTGAGAGGGCTGAGCCATTTAACATGGTTCTTGCTGTGTCAATGAGAGTTCTGTTTTTCCTTTCAGCAACCCCATTTTGTTCAGGGGTATAAGGAGATGAGAAATTTGAGAAATTCCTTTTTCATCACAGAAGCTTTCAAGCTCTTGATTTCTGAACTCAGTACCATTGTCAGTTATGATTTGTTTAACAGTAATGTCATTCTGGTTTTTAATTTTTCTGATGAATGACAATATTGTATCAGTTGCCTGACTCTTTTTGGAAAGAAAGTATACCCAAGTGTATCTTGAGAACTTATTTACGATGACAAGTGTATACTTCTCATGCTGGATTGATCTGGGACTGACAGGTCCAAAGAGATCCATGTGCAGGAGGTGAAGGCAGCTTTTGATGGAGAAATTTTGTTTGGTTTTGAAAGATGCTCTGTGGTGTTTACCTTTCTCATAGGCAGAGCATGGTTTGTCTTTTGCAAAAACCAGTGATGGTAAGCCAAGGACCTTGTTTTGTTTTGCCAGGTTGTTGATATTTTTGAAGTTTAAGTGAGAGAGTCTCTTGTGCCACAGCCAGTTGATAGATTCAGTGGCTTTGGCAAAGAGACAGGTTCCATCTTGAGAAAGAGTAGACATGTATAAGACATAAACATCATCTCTTCTAGGAGCTATCAAAACAACTTCTTTATTGGCATTGAAAATGGTACCTTTTTGTCATTAAATTGCACAATGTACTTAGCATCACATAGTTGACTGACACTGATGAGATTGTATTTGAGACCATTGACGTAAGCAATTCTAGAGAAAACTATTCCATTGTAGTTTACTAAACCATAACCTTCAGTGGGACATGATGAGTTATCACCAAATACTACCTTGGGTCCTGGTTCCTTTACATACTTGTGCAGATACTCCTTCACACCAGTCATGCTTCTTGAGCAACCACTGTCTAGATGACAAATAGGCTCCCTGGCGTGTCTCTGCACAAGTAGTAAACTGAATTAGTTTCTCTTAATGACCCACCTGTTAGTGGGCTTGGGTCTCAAGGTCTCTTTGAATTTTGTAATCGACTCATGGTCAGTGGTTGAGTGCATTGTGCTACCACAGATTTTACATTTAGAGACTGAGGAAGACTCAGTGATTTTGGGTTGTTTTGTACTTCTCCTTGCATAAATGACACTGTCATGTTGGGATGTCTCATGAGCTGGATTTCTACATATATCACAGCATGTGTTCATGAGACAGTCATCCTGATGATGATCATTAAACCCACAGTGATGGCAAAGAGGAAAAGGTTTTGCTCTATTTTTTAGAGCTGTTTTGGAGGATGAGGTATACTGATGACCAACTTTGGTATAGTTTGCTTTACTGACAGAGCTTACATACTGTAAGTGGTCTGCAGTTCTGTGATCATCCTTATTGCAGATCATGCAATAAAGGATTCTATAGCAGTTGTCAGTGTTATGACTAGTGTAATGACACAGCTCACACTTCTGCTTGGGTTTGTTGGTGGATTTTGATTTTGATGAGCTAGATGAGGCTGACTTAGTTTCCTTGATTGAATCAGGGGCTTTTTCGAAGGTGTCCATCTTTTCTGTCAGCTTCCTCACAAGCTCAGTAAGTTGTTGAATTTGGTCAGCTTAAGTGGGAACAGAAGATGTTGAAGTCTCACTAGGAGTAGACTCTTGTTGGATTTGTTTTGTTTGTCTTTGCAGGATGGTTCTACCAAGTCCAGACCTTTCTTTTGGTGAGTGAGGATTGAATTTTAGAGGAGTAAGCTCAGAGCTTGGATCAGCACCCTAAAGAGGTTTCAGGGGTGGAATCGGTGTTTGAGATTCTGCTTCAGACTCAGAGATGTGTCCAGTACTACTGGGCACATCAGGGAGTCCTAGCATGCTCTTAAGAGCTTGGCTCTCAGGTTCAAGAATCCTTCCAGAATCGAAATTTGGAAGTTTACTCTCAAGATTAACCCGTTTAATCCAATCACTGGAATTTGGAGTTGTCAGCATATTGGTAATCATACCACCAGACACAAATGGTTTTGAACTTTGGTCTTTGTTGCGAGAGTCAGGGAGATGATCTTCACCTATGACTCTCTTTTTGCTACTGGGGGCACCCAAAGCATCAAAGACCCAGGGATTCTTAGCATTCCAATGATAAGGTTTTAAAAGGTACTTTTTTGAGGGGTCGTTTAAGCCCTTATTTGATCACTTTTGTATCCGTTATTGCTTAATATCGTTCCTTTTCACTTTTTAGGTCTCTTGAAGGCAAAATGTTGGAATGGCACTTATTTGGACGAAAAGGCGCGAATATACGAAGAAAATGGCCAACGTCAGAATCGAGACACTCAAAGCTGCTGAAAACATAAGGTGACGGTGTCGCAGCTTATACGCGAAGCCGTCGGAGGATTTTGTGACGGGACAGAAGCCAAAACTCCTATTTTCACGTGACGACGTCAAGTTATAAAAGAGTAGGCCGTCGCAACTCAAACGGCGTAGATGCAATGCAGAAGGCGTCAGAAGCTGAAGAGGACGGCGTCACAAGCATAAGGTGACGCCGTCGCAAGTCTAACGTGGCCAAGACGAAACCCTAATGACGGCGACACGACGGCGTCACAAAACATAAGGTGACGCCGTCGCATGTGTAATCTTATATATAGAATCTGAATTTTTCAGTATTTGTGTGTAGTCTTTTGGAGTAAAAACCTAAACCGAACCAAGGCTGTCTTGTACAGTATTTTAGGGTTCCAAACCCTATCTTACATCAAGATAAGTGTTTTACTTCATTAATACAATTATGTCTTTGATAATTTGTGTGTATGCTTGCATGTTCTCCATGTCCGGCTAATTTACTTGTGTGTTTGCTTAGGGAATATGAAACTTAATTATTGAATATTAATTGGTTGTCTCTTATCTTAGTTGATTAATGATCTAGTAATGCGATAGGTCATTCGTTGTGTACTTAATGCTTGATTAAATCTTTGTGAACCTTAGAATATGACTCCTTGAGTAGTTGTAAGCTAAACCATCCAAAGAGTGCCTTAGAGTAAGAGTTTATTATCCCTAGTGGGTTTTGTAGACGAGACCCTTTGGTATGTTCAAAGAGTTAGGGAGAAACGCATACCCTACAACCTTAGACACACAACGCAACTAAGAATAAGGACGTGACAATTCAACCACCAATAGGAGATAATTAAGGAGTAGTAAAACCTAAGTAAACACATCTTTAAACTATCATACGAGCACACAATAATTAGACATAGACTACATACACCTTAGATTAGATAATTAGATAAGTAGAGCAATCGGTAGCAATACCAACCCCCCAAATCCAAACCCCGAGATTCGTACCTTTCCTTTCCTTAAAAAATATAAAAAGATAAAAAAATAATCTTCCTCAACCCCAACCTTAGCGTAGTAACTTCTCACTAGCATTCCTATTCCCCTAGAGAACGATATCAATACCCGTGGCTTACCCTAATACTATACTACAACGATTAGGTTCACTGCCTAGGGTGTTGAAAAACTTGCTCGACGAAAAGGAAGTTCTTTGACCCCGAACGACGCGTGTAGCGTTATCACCCTCCCATCCCCTCATTTGGCTAGTTGTTTCTCTCACTAAAAACACACACACAACACACTTTCTCTCTTTACTCTCTCTCTCCTCTAATCAATATAAACCCTAACCCTAAACACCACCCACCGCCGCCACCTTTTCCGGCCACCACCGCCACACGACGGCGCGTGACCACCAACTACCACCACCACCATATTGAAGATCTTTTCATCCTCTTTCTATCCATATATAACACTCTCACTAAAACCTCCATTAACACCTTCAAATCTAAAGATGAAGATTCGGATTTCTAGGGTTTCAAGTGGGTTTTGCAATTCGTGTTTGGAAAAGGTAAAAGGGACTTGAACACACCTTGTTTGAGCTTGGTAAAGCCACGTATGGCTTGATTAGGGTTTCGACCATATCATGAATTTTAGGGCTTTTGTGTGAAACATGGAATTAAGTCTAATTAACACATAAATAAACATGTAGCTAGTTTTTGGTAAGTTTGTGGTGTATCATATTGATGGGTTTTTGCATTTTAGGTCTAGTTTCATATTTTTAGTTAGAATAGATGATGGGTTTTGTGTTTGGTTGATGATTGGAGGTTGATTGATTGTATTTGGATGTTGTGGAATTGATTTGGGAGTGTTTGGATGGTGTTTGGTGATGGTGAAGGGGCGTACGCACCAAGAAACCCACGTAGGGGTCTTGGTTGGTGTCATACGTGACCCACATGGACCAAGGGTCCAGGTTGAGTCGTTTTGGTAGCTTGTTGGTCGATATTGTTGATGTTTGGATGAGACGCGTGGAGCCGAAAAGCTTCTAGGGCTTTTTTGGTTCACGTGGTCTTAACCGTGACTGTGTCATGACCATTAGGGTCATAACATTGGTTTCGGGCATATTTGGTTGGTTGATTGGTTGGCGAGATTGATTTGAGTTGGTTTGGGATTGAATTGCGCTATTATGACTTTTAATTGGACTTGATATATATATATTGTCAACTTTGAGCTACGTCGGTGTTACTTTGACTTTTTAGTCAATAGTTGACACCGACAAAGCTATAACATGGACTTTAGTATAGTTTGGACTATTGATTGATTAAAAGCCGAGAAGTCATGGCTCGTGCTTGTGGACTCGAAACGAATAACGATATGAAACTAATGTTGGAATTTGACGAAATATATATTTATATGAAAATGCTAATAAACTATGAAACTTAAATAATAAAAAGGTTTTTATACCCAAAAATAACGATAACAAGAGTTATCTTGTTATTTATTATTTTAAACGGAAATTAACGACTAAAAATGGAATTATTTTCTAATAAATAAACAATTAATGTTTCAAGTACACGTTTATCGAAATATGCCAATTATGGGCATTTAATACTAGTTTAAGTATTTATTTGCTTACGTTGTGTGCATGGGTTACGGATAACCTAACGTTAATAGTGTTGATCCACGTGGGTAGCGGACTTATTAGGTTGATAAGAGCCCGCTAGGTACGTTGGATAACCTTATTAATGGGTGAATTATCCTTATGACTCCTTAGGATGCGACTGATTTATGGGATAATAAGCGACACGAATAAATAATTGAGTTTATCGAGTTGACGAATTCGATAAGATCTACTATTTGTTCCGAAACTTATTGGACTTTGGAGCTTATCGCTTAGATGTCTCATTGTGTTGCATTGAGTCACATATTGGTTGTTTGAGTGCGTTCATAGCATCATATTGAGTCGATACACCCACATGAGGATACCAAACACTAGGATTAAATGGTGAAATGAGACATTTTGGAAATAACGAAATGGAATACATTGGGGTAGATAACGTTAATTTCGAGAGATATATATTTTAAATTTGGTCTACATTAATAGGTTGTGCCGAGTCGATAGTTTCTTTGCCGTGATTACCGTTATCTTCTGCTAGTGTTTATTTGTACGTTGATTGCTTGAGGTGAGCTTTATAGCCCCACTTCTATCTACGTTTTTAACTATATTGGGGTGAGAATCATGCTACTGTTTTTGGAGCGTTAAAACTATTTGGATTTGCTATGCTTGACTGTTTAGATAAGATGTGCGGTAGTTGTTGCCTTAGACTAGGTTGAACCGTTGCCTAGCTAAGATTAGACTTCTACATCGACCTAGTCCGAGGTTGGCAACTGTTCTAGAGGTTGCCATGACAGTGCTGGACTAGAGTCGCGGGGCCCGAGTAATACCTGGATGCGGGATATGATTATATGGTTGGTGATCCGGGAAGGATCGGTGTGTGCAAACGGTATTTATCTATCTTAGGTCTTGCATAGCAAATCAAATCCTACAGGACCACTGTGATTTTGTTGAACTTAAACCTATGAACTCACCAGCGTAAGCTGACCTTTTAGCATGATTTCTCAGGTATTTGAGTGATGTTTGGAATACGTGATCGGTGGAAGCTTGGCAAGAAAGCGGGGTTCAAGGATCATTTCTGACTCTGATAAACTTTGGGGACCTATTTTATTAAATCATGTTTTGGGCCTAATATTTACTCTTTTGGATTAAATGTTTGAATAACTAAATTTGGGATTGGTTTTGAATGTTAAATGACTATCTTTTTGCTATATTTGTGTTCAATACCAATCCAATAGTAACGCCCCGAAAACTTGATTAAGTCTTCCGATGTACCGAGATTTGGGGGTGTTACACTTGTACATTTTACGTTATGTATTACAAGTTACATGTTTGTCATTAATCAAAACAAACGAGACTATATAGATTAAATTTCGTAATATTTGCACTAACATGGTGAATATATATGTTCCACGCAACGGTACAAAAGATGATGCCTACTTAGACCTCCCCGCTAATAATAATTTGAAGGATAAAGTGAAAAGAGGGCCACTGACCAACGCGATTTCTTATATCCACACTAACCCCGCTCTAGGTGGTACATGTACTAACCTCGTCATATAGTTGTTTTACCCTTTTAACGGTCCAACAGCATTCCAATTTGGAGAATTCACCATTTCGCTAGCAACGGTGGGAGAACATGTTCGGTGATTGGGAGCATATAAGTTTAAGGATCAATGACTACAATGGGGTTTTGACATCAATCTATCTATCTCAACACGCAAAGGGAAAATGGTTAACGTCTAATGAATTTGAGTATATAAATGGAAGGACGGTGGTGTATGCAGCTTTGCATGATCACGCACACTACAATGCTCCAACTAAAAAAATACGTTTTAATGCAGAATACCTCCTTGATCCAAATGAAAAACAAATGCTACTTGATTATAAGAGTATTTTTGGGGGGAATAAGACAACCCCCTTTTTCGACAGAGTGGTCAGCATCGCTTTCTGTCATGTAGTGCTTATTCAGAAGAATCATCAAAAATGCATTAGAGAAGAGAAACCGGTATGAAACACATGTAGAAAAAACCATGCCGTGATTAGTCGCTGCATGAACCGCGTCCACATTTACCATCTTTACAAACTTGTTAAACCACAAAAAGGTACACATGTTGAGACTTACTACAAGTTGGTTTTAGTATTTGATGTAAAAGATCTCTAATTAAAATATGTCTCCTAAAATATGTGAGTAGACGATGAGCTAAAATAAACTTTGTTTAGCAGTTTGGTTTCATAATTCCATGAGAGGATTGCATCCTTATATATAGTTGCCAAAAGTTATAATGTTCTATGTACCTTAATCTATTGTAGCATATAATATCAATGTATTACCTAAATCCTACCAACTTTTGAGGTAGAAACACTAACTAAGGTGGATACATCATGCATTAATGCATTATACATGGTTGAATCATTTTAAATCTTTAATTCAGAAACTTATTTTGAATTGAAATACAAATTATGTACACATACGAGTCCTTTATACCAAATGTGTTTCACATCGACATAAAGTGTTATAAGCATTTGAACAAATTTACTCAAAATGGGTCGATTTAAATTATAGAGTAAATTGCAAAAACCATTATGATGTTTGGTCATATTTCAGGCGCAATTGATGTTAATTCAATTGTCCCCTTGTTACTTCAAAAAGACACGGTCTTTATGAGCAACGCTTCGGTGCAGTTATCGTCTTTGGAAGGGACTACGCCCACACTTTCAAATTCTCGTGTCTTTTGACGATACTTGTACAGTTTCGAATTTATAGAGACTAGTGATTGTACTTGTAAATTGGCCAAATCAAAGAGAACGTTTTTGCAATATACTCTAAATTATAATTCAAAATATTTTCACCCTGTCATTAATCTATACTACATATTAATGCATTTAGGACTGCCTATAAAAGGAAGTTTTAAAAAAATAAGCCTACACACTTGCTAATATGAGTAACCCACTAAACTTGTAACCATCATATTAATTTTTTGCTGAAAAATTAAACATTGAACATTTATTAACTTGTAACATTCGTGTATATAAATGCTAGAATTTGAAAAACAAAACTGCTATCTATTTACTATATTATTACTAATTTAAAGGTTTTGAAAAAAGAAATCTTAACTCCTACCTGATATTAAACATTACACATGTATGTCTGTACCATATAAAAGCCTAACCTTTGTACATCTAAAAAAATACACACCAAACCAAGAAAAAAAACGCACAATAAAAGTTCTTTACAACCTCTATCTAACCTAAAACATAAACCAACATCTCTCAATATCTCTCTGTATACAACCATCGATTACCGCCACTGTAACTTTATCGCCCTACCTTTTTTCCAAATCCGCCACCATCTCTCGGTGGTCTGATAGTTTCAGGTGGTTACAGTGTTTTGGTTATCGGTAGTTTTGGTTTTGATTCTTCCGCCACCACTACATCAGATTCTTCTGCTGCCACAACCACCAGGACCGTTGCCAACATCAACTGATTTCGCCGCCAACGCCACCGAATCTTGATTCAACCGGTGTGTTTCGAGGTTGGGTGGTTTCATTGTTGTTTTAGTGGGTTCAGTGGCGATTTTGTGGCTTTAGTGGTATTTTCGAGCGATTTTGTGGCCGGGACATGGGTGGTTTCGTTGTTGCTTAGCGATACTTTCCAGGTTTAACCATACTTGGTCGGACCCAAGTGTAGTTATGAGGTTTGGTGGTTTCGTTGTTCGCTTTCTTGTGGTTGAAATCCCGTTAGAGTTTTGGTGGCGTTTTTAAGAAGCCCCAACTTGGTCTTCGTTTGCTTCGAATAAAACATTTCGGTAAAAGGAAGGTGTGTTAGGTGACCGGTTAAGCGCAAATATAACCAAAGAAGAAAATGTTTATCTTGATTCAGATTTAATTAGTAAGATTCAAGGGCGTTTGTTTGTGAATCGTTTTTGATAAAAGAAAGAGAAGGATTCTTTAGATATGCGTTTGTGTGTGACAAAGTGTTGGTTGTTGTGTGATTGTGTGAGAGTAAAATTAAGGTTGTATTATGACAAGTGTGTGTTTAATACCGCAAAATTTTTTATTTTCTTAGCCCAATTGTTTTGTTGTAAAGTTTTGTCCTAGAGGCCCAACTAACTTAACATTAATACAAGTTTACACACACATACATGGCTATAAAAATACATTTATTTTATTGTGTTGTATTAGTTAATATTTATTTTCAGTTCTGCAATACATAAATAAAATTATGATCTTCATTTTGTTTAAAGGTATGCTGCTTTTAAGATTTTAAGATATAAATAACTCGATCAAGTTAAACTTAATTTAATTTATTCATATTAATGCTACATTCGTTGTACATTCTCTTTCTAGATACTTGAATCTATCACAAATTCAATATTAAGTGATTATGCAACTACAAAATTATGCCAGTGAAGAAAAAAAAACTATGAAACAAAATTCTTGCCAGAAAATGTAATGACACGGGTACTGTCCGTTGTAACGCGCGGATACCCGGCTAGTTATTAAACAAAAGAGGTAACATATAATAAGATAAAAGTTTATTTTGAACCCAAATCCAACACAAGTTAACCAAACCGAACTCTAATTACATTTCACCATCTCCCTCATCTTAGTTATACGCACACACTTGCTTTTCATTCATTTCACACACTAATTACACCATAAAAAACACACACAATTATCTGTCAAAAAAACCCCATTAGAATCAGGCGTCACTTTCAATGATCTGATCTTGTTCACTTTCAAGAATTGCATTCGAACAAAGCTTGGTTTTGGGTCATTTGTGTGTTGCACACCAGGTGTTTGATAAAATGTCTGAATGACTTAAATGTTGGTTTTGGGTCATTTGTGTTTACAACAGCTGTTTAGTTGGCCTTTTTTTTTATTCATTTTAGGCTTTTTTTAAGATTAATATTAGTGTTTAGTGTTACCTGTTAGCTGAATTTTGAGACCTTAAACCAAACCAAACCTTTAATGGCACCCGCCAAATGTAAGCTCGAAAATACCAACGTAGGGGAGGAAGTTTTAGACTTAGTTATACCTTATATACACAATGTTGAGGACCGAAACTCTGTTTCTTTAGTTTCCCGTAAGTGTTATGAGACTGATGGCATTACACGTAAGCGCGTAACTGTCCACGTTCATTACTACCTAAACCCTGCTTCTTTAAGTAAAAGATTCCCATTCATCGAGTCGTTAACACTTAAAGGTCCTCCATCTTATTTTAATGTTGCAGATTATTATGGTATCCGAATCACCCCATGGATTGAACAACTAGCTCTCGAGTTTAGTTACCTGAAAGATCTTTATATCCGCGGCGTGGCTGTTCATGATGAAGATCTCGAGAGATTGGCTCGAACACGTGGTAAGAATTTAAGGAGTTTGAAGATTAGTAAATGTATAGGGTTTTCAACGGATGGATTAAGGCATATCACTAAGTATTGTAACCAATTGAGAACTTTCTGTTTGAAATATTGTGATTATACTGAAGTGAAAGATGACATTTGGATACATCAATTGGCATTGAATAGCACGGTTTTAGAAAGGTTACATGTTACAAATGTGGACGTTTCTGATGCAGAAGATCTTACACTTCTTGCAAAAAACTGTTGTAACTCTTTAATATCGTTGAAGATTAGAGTGTGCTATCTAAGTAAACTCGGAGATGCGTTTAGATATGCTGTTAGGTTGGAACATTTTTCTGGAGATATTCAGGATCAGAAGAGTGAGCTTGTTGGTTTCCGGTTTCCCCCAAATATGCGTTCTTTAAGTATAGAGGATTTGCCAGTAACTCGATATTCAGTTCTACTCCCTTTTCTGAATCATATAAGGAAATTGAAACTTGTTTGTTTCAAATTGGATTATGCGTGCCAGTGTTTATTGATCAAGAGGTGTCCTAATTTAGAAGTTCTATATACCGAGGATGTATGTGGAGACAGGGGGTTGCAAGTTATTGGTCAATTTTGCAAGAAATTGCGCAAACTTACCCATTATGGGGTTGTTACCCATGTGGGATTGATTGATGTGGCAAAAGGATGTACTACTTTGGAGTCTTTAAAGGTTAGCCTTAGAGATACATCAAATGAAGCTCTCGAGTGTCTAGGTATGCATTTGAAGAATCTCCGTAAATTCCATATGGAGTTGGTTAAGAAACATGGGACAACAGATCTACCGCTAGACAATGGGATTCGGGCTATGCTAATGGGTTGCAACAAACTCGAAAGGCTACATATCAGTCTCTGGCATGAAGGATTGACGGATATGGGTTTGGAATATATCGGGAAGTATGGTGCTAATTTGCGGTTTCTATCTCTTACTCTTACAGGAAACTCGATTGCAGGAATTGTGAAGTTATCTATTGCAGGACTTGTGAAGTTATCAGAAGGGTGCCCGAAATTAAGAAAGCTAAAACTGATCGGCTGTCCCTTTAGCGAGCAAATTGTTACCACTTCTGTTTTTAATATACCTTCTCTAAGGTATGTTTGGGGTTACAATAGTGATCTTACTGTTTTGGCACTCACTCGTCCAGAGTTTCAACTTTGAAACATTGGTACGTATGTTCTTCGTCATTTATTTAAAAAGTATTTGTTCTTTTTCTGTTAATAAGGGTGTCTAGGAATATCGTGATTGTGAGATTCTATAAATTGCATTGCTTTCAACCATATGTTTAGCACGAGTTAGGTTATTTACGAGTTTTTTATTAGACCAAATAAGGGGTTTCTGTATAAATGATGCACCATCCCATTTTTTAATATTCCTTGCAACTTGGGACCAAATCCTGCAGCTGAGAGGTGATAAATGGCCTGTGCATTAAGACAATGAATTAAAAAGTGGATAAAGTCTGTAATTATTTCCAAATATTAACGAAGATGGCCTTAAAATTTTAGAACTGCATTTCATTTTATGATATATAAGTCTGAACTCATGTAACTGTCTATGGAGGTCTAGGTACGACTTTTTTCAACAACTTACAGTAGACGCAGAAACATAAAAACTTATGCATTTCTTAATTTCTACTCTTACAAAGATTCATGTGCGCTGGTGTGAAATAATTACTGGAAATTTTGAGCATATAGTTGTAGCATCATACTGGCTGACGGTGATTGCATAGTCATCCACACTTAAGAGTGAGTGCATACACAACTTATATGGAAAACCGAAAGCTGATGAAATTAGATAGACGACACGGGAAAATATAGTCAGAAATCATTACTAAACGTAGATCACAGATACGAGCTTTGTTCATTAAGGCACTTCATGAATTTGTTAATCTTTATAATTGAGAGAAATACTTGCATTAATTTGCTTGTTAAGTGGGTATGCAGCATAATCACTCATTTAATTTACTTTGCAACATATTAATGCAAAGCATTATTAGATAATCATCATTTATATGGTACACTGAGAGACACAAAAGTGTTTATGTGTCGATCTAACCCACTTTGATGTGTGCTGAAAAAACCTACCCATTTTGACCCGGCAAGAAAGGTGGAAACAGAAGAAAATAGTCTATGGTTGCAGAAGGAGAGTTGGATTTTTGTCAGTAATACAAGTTCATAGATATTTGGATACCAATTTTCAAATTTTTAGTATGATTTCAATAATCAAATTAAGAATCATAAAATCATTAAATAAAGGTATATATAATCAGGTAATTCTAAATGTACCATCAAAAATCAAATTTCGCACAATGTCATACAACTTCAGGATTTTGAATGTTCTATACAAAAATGAATCTAGCATCTAGGGTCCGAAATACCCCGCTAATGTTACCACTAAAACACATAATTTTTTGAGCAAAGACCCGAAATGGAGCTACTTCATTTCCCTTCATGACGTATGATCTAGGTTGTGACTCACTGGTTCTTTTATGAAAGACAAAACAACGGAAATCAGTTCATCTTGATGCTTTGAGAATCCATGGTTGGCTCCTTTAACAACATGTAACTTGTGGTTCGGTATGATCTTTGCAAACTCTGATGCCTCTTTGACTAGGACAATTGTATCATCAGACCCATGTACTGTCAAGACACTGCATAACAAACATAGCTTTTGTAATCATGTAGAATAGAAATATCCTGCCATCATCGCATGCATAAAAGGAATACATGACGTTCTGAAATAACAACAAATGAGTCGGATGAAAAAGTAGAGTTCACATTTGACTTTTTAGGGTCAGACACATTTGACTGAAGCAATTTTATATCTTACCTGCAATCTTTGTCAATTCGCAGGCAAGCTTCATGCATATTTGTATTCAAACGCTCCATCAAGCTATCCTACACATCGATATAAAAACTCTCCTACACATCGAGCATTTAATCATTAGTTTTTGCATTTTAAGGCGGCGGGAATGAAAGTTTCAAAAACTGATTAGCTACCTGTTTTGCCTTTAACATCTATAAAACCATCTTCCTTCACTTTCTGCAGAAACCCTTTTCCCAAACGCTCTTGCACACCCCCCTCTGTCTTGTACCGTCCGGACACGTTGATGACACGGGGCACATCATGATACTTAGACGCGTATAAGAGCACCACATTCCCACCTGCATGTAAATAAGATAAAGGAACCATACCACGTTACTACATAATCTTAAGAAACAAAAGTGAGCCGCTGATGTATAGAATCATATGATAGAATACCTTTACTATGTCCGAGGATTGCACTTGTTACACAGTTAGCTTCACGAAAGTGTTGGATTACTGAATGTAAGTCATCAGCCTCTCTAAAATAATTACCGTACTGAAATGTGCCTTCACTTTCCCTAAACAGAAATATATGCCAAATGACAGATTTAATTCCTCATTAATTTTTGAATTTAGATCACAATCACCCCGTTAATATTCAGTACACAAACTTACCCGTTTCCAGCAAAATCAAAACGAAATGCAGTGATTCCTTCCTTTTGTAACGCATTTGCAAGGTTCACCATGGTATTGGTTTCCTACATGCATACAAAATCAACAGAACAGTTATCAAGATTTACAAGCGAAAACAATTTGTAGAAATATGGAATGGACCTTGATGCATCAATTCATTAACGAGAGGTCAAAGCGCAAACATTCAAGATCATTAAACAATTTATAAACATATTTTTAGTAATTGATCTCTCGAGTAACAAGTTTGGAGGGATAATTCTAGTAACAAGCTCTCTGGAAAAATGCCTCAAGAGTTGGTGAAACTGAACTTTCTCGCAGTTTTAAATGTCTCTTACAACAGCCTCACTGGACCCATACCACATGATAGACAATTTGATACCTTCCTGAACAATTCTTATATAGGAAATTCAGCATTGTGTGGAGACCCTTTGTCTAAGAAATGTGGAAACTCTGAAGTATCAAAGGCACCGGTAGTTTCATTAGACCAAGACACAGAGTCTGACTTCCCAAGCGGAGTTGATTGAGTTGTTAATACTCAGTGGACTTGGTAGCGGGCTAGTGATTGGGCTAATTTTTGGGAACCACCTAATGACAAGATACAAGTGGTTTTTAGAAAGATTCTAGTTTCTTTACGAGGACTGGTGAACTGAAGACGGTCCACGATGGAATTTTTACAGCAAGCAAGTGCATTGAAGGTGATCAGAAGGTGATAATGTATATAATTATATATGTGACAATTTCATGCTAATGTAGCATAATATGTATGGCATTTACATACTTATTTACCCGTTTTACCTATAATAAGTTTGTTTGCCTACTGCAACTCTGCGCGAATTGGGCCCTGGTGCACTTATTGCTGATTTGGTTATCCACATATTGAAGTTGACTATTGGCAACATCATAACTACAACAAAATAGGTTTGCAGCAGATAGTATTTCGACGTGCCTTAGCTATTTGAAGTTGTGACAATCAGATAAAAGTTGTTTTGAGACAAATGTTGATAACAGGAGTGTTCAGGATTGCTTATAGAAACTCCATATCGCTTTTTGAGATAAGCCAAACACTTTCAGGTTGCTGAGGAGGTGCTTGGTTTAGCTTATTTTAGAGAGCATATGCTAATCAGCTTATCAGTTTACGAGCCCAATGAACTTTTTTTGACAAACAACTCCATAATTACTTATGAAAATGCGTTTTTCTGCACTGTTACCCATAAGCTGTTTGAATACTCAAAAGCTGTTACGCTGAAGCAGGTCACCCAAACACCCCTTATTCAACATACTTATTTCACTCACAAATATAACCATATAAGCACTTAGGATAAGAAACCCCATACACCCTCCAAACTACTTATCTGCAGCCTTAAAACGCTATAATTCAGTTTCAATAAGCAATCTCAAACACCCTCATCTCATAAGTCAATACCCTTAGTCAAATAATCAATATCATTCTCACTAGCACTAGAAACTAATTCAAACTATACTAACCACTTACGGTTTGCCTAGTGGCAAAAGGGTCGAGACCATCATCACTATAATGCGGGAGGTCTCAAATTCAATTTCCGCTAGGTGCAAACAACCCTAAAGTGGGCACGCTAACCTCCTGAAAAGGGAGGACTTTACTCGGTTTACGTCTATGTGGCAGTCCATGGATTAGTCGGCCAAAAGGTCAGAAACCATACTTAACCAAAAAAAGCGATAATAAGGGGGTGTTTGTTTCGGCTTACATAGCGGGCTTATGGCTTATGTGGTTTTCGGCTTATGTTTCGTAAGCCTACTTTTTTTTTGGCTTATTTGGAAACTTTATTGCTTATATAAGCCAAAAAGTTTCAAAATAAGCCACAAAAAGTTAGCTTATGAAACATAAGCCATAAGGCGACTACATAAGCCGAAATAAACACCCCCTAAGATAATATCACTTTCTAAACGCAATAAAACCCGTGGATTAGTCAGCCAAAAAGTACCTTTGTTGACTGAAAACCATGACACAAAACAACAAGCTCATTAGAAGCAGCCTCATGCAAAACACCCACAAGCTTCTCACCATGCTTATTCACCACAACTATTTTCTTCCCTGAAAAACATAATAAAAATCCAATCTTTTTATCATATAAAAAACAAATATATTTTTTTTTTTTCAGTAAGTACTAAAGATGACCAGAAACTGAACCTGGGCTTTGCTCAGAAGAAGTTGATTTTCCAGTAACAGCCATTGTGGTTGCTCTTTTTGCTTTTTGCTACAGTAAAAGTCGATAAAAAAGTGAAAAGTGAAAAACAGTAAAAAAAAGAAGTGTATTGACTAATGACTAAAAGAGATTATATAGAAGCTAAACGAGATTATAAGGATTATAATACTAAGAGCACAAGGTATCGTGCTAACGAATAACACGTTATTGGTATGCCACATCAGCGCCACATCAACCCCTTCCAATAACACACCAATAACTAAAACACTCCTCCCTCATAACACACCACTAACATATTATTGGGTCCCACTTATTTATTTCATTTACTCATTCATTGTACAAAAAAAAAAAAAAAAAAAAGGAAAAAAGTTGCTTTTAACTTTTGGCGTGAGCCACTTGCTTGGCTGAAGACCATTTGGCACAAAAATAGCGTATTGTCTGGTATCAAGAATGGCACGTCATTGATCCAACTTGAATGCATTTGGCGTGTTAAAATGCACCGTACCTATTGCTCTAATGCTATAAGGATTATAGATTTTGTGGGGTCTCCCTTGGTACCACTAAACGAGATTATATAATACTAATTGCTCTTTTATTGTCTTGGGGTTATAAGTAGGGGTGTCATTCGGCTGACCCGACCCGAACCCGACCCGACATGAACCGAGTCAATTCGAGTCGGGTCAATCGGGTCAACCCGAATTGACCCGAGTTTTAAACAAGGTCGGGTTCGGGTATATATTTTTAGCCTTGACCCGACCCGAACCCGACTAACACGACTCATAAACACTTTTACAATGTAAAATACTCGGGTTGACCCCAAACCCGAATTGACCCGACCCGATTGACCGACCCGAGTTGACCCGAACACGAATTGACCCGAACCAAGTTGACCCGAGTTCTAAACAAGGTCGGGTTCGGGTATTTTTTTTTAAGGCTTGGCCCGACTTGACCCGACCCGAGTTGACCCGAACCCGACCGGGTCAACCCAAATAACACCCCTAGTTGTAAGTAGGGGTGTAAAAAAATCCGACCCAAACCTGACTAAGCCTATTGAAGTCGGGTTACTTTGGTCATAGATTGAATTTGGGTTATTCAAATCGACTTGAATAAGGTGAATATTAAATAAGGTCGGGTATCGAGTTGAAACTGTTTGGTTAACTCGATTTCAGGTTGATCTGTTCGATCCGAATAAGTTTTTTTATTGCTTTGTTTTTTTAGGAATTATATATATAAATTAGAACCAATCTTTTTACTCATATTCGGGTTGACCCAACCCAAATTGACCTGAATTTGACTCACCCGAGTCAAATAAGGTCGGGTTCGCGTATGTTATTTTTAGCCTGGACATGACTTTGACCCGACCTGAATTGATCTGAATTCGACAAACCTGACCCGATTGACACCCCCTAATTGTAAGTTTATAAATCAAAATTTAGTCAACGTTAAATCGTAAAAATTAAGGGTAATTTAATATACATCCAAGAGTAAACTCCAAAAATACATCATTTGTTTCAGAAAATTTGAGATATTTATATCCATTCATTAATAAACATTACATAAAATACATCTTTAGGGACAGACGATTCAATTTTTTTCCGTTATCTCTTACGTTGTTCTAACATTAGAGGTATGTTTGTCTTTTTGTTTGTAAAAATGATGTAAAAGAATGTATTTTGCACTTTACTTTTATAAATTAAAAACCTTTGAAAAAAAATACAAACTTATTTATTTTATTTATTTTCATAAAAAAACAGTAATCAATTAAAAATCTTAAAAAAAAAAAATACAAACTCATTTATTTTATTTTATTTTCATAAAATACAGTAATCACATTAAGTGTGTTAGTCGAGTCGGGTTTTGGTCAATTTGGGTTGAATCAAAGTCGAATTGAGGCTTAATAAACCATTCTTGAACCCAACACCCGACCCTATTAAAATTTCGGCTTAGTCGGGTTTGTATCCAATCAGATCTATTCACGTCCGGGTCAACCAGAATATAAATAGAATGATTAAAAAAACCTATTCATTAAATACATATAAAATTCATAATAAATATATTAAAAAAAAATTAAAACACTTATTCAAGTCAAATCAACCAGAACACGCATTAATCAAATATTTCAATCTGATACCCGACCTTATTTAGTATTCGAGTTATTCAAGTTACTCAAGTTGACCGAATAATCCGAATAAAAGTAGGGGTGAGCATCGGTCCCGGACCGGACCGTCAAGACCGAGGACCAAATTAGCCAAAAAGGCTAGACCGAGGACCGGACCAAATGTGGTCGGTCCGGTCCAACAACAAAGCCAAAATAGTCGGTTTGTGGTCCGAACCAGACCGAACCGACCGAATTAGCCTAAAAGCCTAGACCGAGGACCAGACCGAATGTGATCTGTCCGGTCCGGTCTCGGTCTGTTCGAATCGTTTGCTCACCCCTAAATAAAAGTATTAACTCGAGTAACCCGACTCAAATTGGCTTATTCTGGTTCGGTTCGGTTCGGTTCGGTCTGGTCCGGTCACATGTTACCCCTATTTTTAACCTTTAGGTCGGTGGGAATAAAACATTTTTCTTATACAAACACCGACCTATTTCTTGATTTTCTTCTACCTTATAATAAAATCTCCCCAAATAAAAAACACAAACACAAACACAAACCCTAATCCTAAATTCAATCAAAACAATGAACCCATCTTCAAAACCAACCAAAAGAAAGGATACATCCTTAAAAAAGCTCGAATATTTGTCCTTGGTATCCAAGGTCTGCACAGAGCTCGAATCCCATCTGGGTTTCACAGACAAGGTCTTGGCAGAGTTCATAACTGATCTGGGCAGAAAGTGTTTGACCCATGAGGAATTTGATGCTAAGTTGAAGCAAAACGGTGCTGATTTGCCTGATTATTTTGTTAGGACTCTTTTGACTATTATTCATGCTATTTTGCCCCCTAAGGTTAGGAAGAGTAGGGTAGTGGATAGCG
>BPTQ01000007.1:10020935-10115935 GCA_019973895.1 Chrysanthemum seticuspe
TAGGACTGGTTAATGAGTGTTTATCTTCCATTTCCAATTTGTTATATTTCATATACACCCGAGAGAGATGTGAGTATCCAAACACCCCATGTGAGGTGCTAGTATGTAATTTCCGTGCTTGTTATGACTTTTGCGGGGCTTATATGTGTTGTGGACTGTTTTAAACCAATGCTTCATGACCCTTAACTTATAAATTAATTGGCTAAAAGCACATTTGCTTGAGGACAAGCAAATACCAAGTTAGGGATATTTGATAAGGTTTTAAAATGTATCTTTTTGAGGGGTCGTTTAAGCCCTTATTTGATCACTTTTGTATCTGTTATTACTTAATATCGTTCCTTTTCACTTTTTAGGTCTCTTGAAGGCAAATTGCTGTAATGGCACTTATTTGGACGAAAAGGCGCGAATATACGAAGAAAATGGCCAAAGTCAAGAATCGAGACGCTCAAGCTGCTGAAAACACAAGGTGATGGCGTCACTGCTTAGCTGCGACGCCGACGGAGGATTTTGTGACGGGACAGAAGCCAAAACTCTTATTTTCAAGTGACGACGTCAAGTTATAAAAGAGTAGGCCGTCGCAACTCAGACGGCCTAGATTCGATCCAGACGGCGTCAGAAGCTGAAGAGGACGGCGTCACAAGCACAAGGTGACGCTGTCGCAAGTCTAACGTGGCCAAGACAAAACCCTAATGACGGCGACAAGACGGCGTCACAAAACATAAGGTGACGCCGTCGCATGTTTAATCTTATATATAGAATCCGAAATTTTCAGTATTTATGTGTAGTCTTTTGGAGTAAAAACCTAAAACCGAACCAAGGCTGTCTTGTACAGTATTTTAGGGTTCCAAACCCTATTTTACATCATGATAAGTGTTTTACTTAATTAATTCAATTATGTCTTTGATTATTTGTGTGTATGCTTGCATGTTCTCCATGTCCGGCTAATTTACTTGTGTGTTTGCTTAGGGAATATGAAACTTAATTATTGAATGTTGATTGGTTGATTCTTATCTTAGTTGTTAATGATCTAGTAATGCGATAGGTCATTCGTTGTGTACTTAATGCTTGATTAATCTTTGTGAACCTTAGGTTATAGCACCTTGAGCGGTTGTAAGCTAAACTATCCAAAGAGGCCTTAGAGTAAGAGTTTATGATCCCTAGTGGTATTTTGTAGACGAGACCCTTTGGTAACTTCAAAGAGTTAGGGAAAAACGCATACCCTACAACTTTAGACATACAACGCAATTAAGAATAAGGACGTGACAATTCAACCACCAATAGGAGATAATTAAGGAGTAGTAAAACCTAAGTAAACACATCTTTAAACTATCATACGAGCACACAATAATTAGACATAGACTACATACACCTTAGATTAGATAATTAGATAAGTAGAGTAATCGGTAGCAATACCAACCCCCAAATCCAAAATCCAAGATTCGTATTTTTCCATTTCCTAAAAAAACTTAAAAAAGATAAAAAAATAATCTTCCTCAACCCCAACTTTAGCGTAGTAACTCCTCACTAGCATTCCTATTCCCCTAGAGAACGATATCAATACCCGTGGCTTACCCTAATACTACACTACAACGATTAGGTTCACTGCCTAGGGTGTTATAAAACTTGCTCGAAGAAAAGGAAGTTCCTTTGACCCCGAACGACGCGTGTAGCGTTATCACCAACATCATTGGTGCCTAGATCCACCTCATATAACACCTCACAATTATCTTCACATTCCCACAACTTAGAGGACTTACCCCCTAGGCCATCTCATCCTCCACCATTACCAACACATTCATTAGAAAAAGTTGTACAACAAAACCAAAGTGTTGAATCAACACTTGCACCAATGTCAATTTCTCCATTTCCCTCCAATGGTCCATTTTGGATTATGAGGAGACATCAAAGTCAACCACCCGACCACATGAAAGTTGACACTTCTCTACCTCCACCCTCAAACATTGTTGAGGCACCACATAATGAGCCTCCACCAATTCCTCCTTTATTTGAGGATCCTCAACCCACTTTACTTGAACCTCCGCTTCAAGAAGCTCAAAACCATGACAAGGATTGCTATCATTGTCAACATGTTGAAAGCTTGATACATGAACTACATCAAGATCAACGTTTCATGTTTTATCACCTACTCGAATGTTTCGAAGAGGTTAACAAACCTAAACAACTATGAGCCCAAAACGGTGTCCTAGTCTCAAGCTCAACTTAGAACGTTTAGGAATCCCATTTCATGATTGATCATCCTTAAGCACGTTGTTGCTTCTTAAGTTTAGGTCACTCATTAGTATTAAGTGGAATATGTATTACATGGCTTAATCATTCTCTTAGTTTTTAGAGATTTGTTGATTATCTCTTTGTTTTATTGAATGATAACTTATTTTCCATATTTCTTTGAGTATATGTTCGTTGTTTGTACACATATCTCACGTTCATATTTAGCATTGTTTGGTATTTCACCTTTGCTGAATAATCTGTCACCAGACAGACGGATCCCTGGAAATTGCCTATACGGATCCCACAAAAGAGGGAACCGTGGGATCCGTGGTACAGAAGAACAAAATTCTACTAACTTGAGTCTTATTTGCAGGAAATTATGCACTATACCCTTGTTTTCTAACCTTTATTTTGTAGATTTTCAAAATACACATGAAGATTTTTTTGACACCCTATGCTAGGGGGAGCTTTGTGTCAAAACCACACATTGCAAAACCATTTGCAACGTAATCCTTATTTGTTTTACACTTCATGACACCCCATTGAAATGTTGCAATCTTCTAGGGGGAGCATTTTCGTCACAAGAATGAAACCATTTGCAAACAAAATTGCAATTCGTTAGCTTATTAGTTTATATTTACTTGACACCCTCACAAAGGGATGGACTCGTCAAGGGGGAGTTAAGACGAGATCCATTCCCGTCACTTGCTCTCTTTACATTTTTTCTCTTTTACATGTTTTTCCTAAAAACAATGTGTTAGTTTCTTTCGACGCTCTTTTTGTTTCGACAAAAAGGGGGAGAAGAGAGTAAAAACTCCAATTCAAACTTTTACGAATTTTAGTTTTTCCTTAAAATAACTTTATGTTTTGTCATCAACAAAAAGGGGGAGATTGTTAATACAAATAAACCGTAAAAACTTTTATTTATATTTTACGATCTTCTAATGTTTAGTCGATAAGAAACGTAAAATCATTTCAACGAAACAAATAAAATACGTAAATAGTTTGAGCCAATAGTTTTCTAACACATTTAACATTTTCACATAAAACACTAAAACAAGTATAAGTGATTTTATGATTTAGTAATACATATGTACAACAACTAGTGTTTACATATTGGGTAAATATATACATAACTAGTATGTATTATAATGGGTAGAAACTACAACCCATGGATCATATCCATAACCCATGATATTGACCCATACCCATTTGACTAGGTGCATTGCACCCATTAGGTACATTGTATCTAATAAAATACCCATGGATCAACCCATAACCCATGACCCATGACCCATAACCAAAATACCCATGGGCAAAGAGGAGCGTCCCATAGATCCCTAGTTTTACACTAGACGGATCCCTTGTGGGAGGGATCCGTGGAACAGTAAGCATTTCTCCTCTATAAATAGTGAGACATTTCTTCCTTTCGGCTTGTCACTCTCACACATACTTTCCCCAAGTATTGTAACTCTCTAACCACTGATCCTAAGGGATCTTTCTATGTAGTTTGTCTTTTGTTTTCATGTGATTCTCTAGGTTCCTCTTAAAGGCGAGATCACCACTTCTTGAAGTCGAGCAAACTCAAGTCCATGAGTTGCCATGCTTCGTCATCATCAAGACTACTAAGGTTCTCTTGTTGATAGTTCTTTCTTCCTCCATAAGAGTGTTGTATCGAAGGCATTAGTGAAGGATGCCGAAAGAGTCAAGAAGAAAGCATTAGTGAAAGTGCTTAACGTTCGTGTCAAAAGCATTAGTGAAGAATGCTAAAGGTGTCAAGACAAAGGCATTAGTGAAAAGTGCCAAGCGTTGTGTCAAAGGCATTGGTGAAGGATGCCTAGAAATCAAATCAAGTGGTATTAGTGAAGAATGCCAAGGTCGTATAATTGATGAGGTGCATCGTTATACATTTAGTGATAGTTTGTTTTCAAGGATGTTGATATCCTTGATGGTGTTGTAATAAGGAGTGGGTCTCATTTGGGATTAGGCGTTGTGTAGTGTTGGGTAGTAGTTCCTCCATTGTAATGAAACTCGGTACTTAGCCTAGTACCGGATAAAGGGTAGGCGACGTTGTGGTAGGTGTGGTTCACCTTGGTGTAAAGAACCCGGTGGTTAGCCTAGTATCGGAAAAAGATTAGGAGACGTTGTGAAGGCTTCTCCGCCATAAGGAGTTGGTGTCGTGTAGTGATTACAAACTCTCGAGTAGGTGACTCAGGGAGTGTAGTAGGGCAAGGAAGGTGTCCTTGTAGCCAAACCACTATAAATACTCGTGTCGTGGTTATGTGCTTCTTACTCTTTATCTTTCATTACACTTTTATATATCTATCTATCAACGTCCAACATACACATCTAAGTAGATTGACATAAGTCGATCTAAATATTTTAAAAAGGAAGTTTTAAATTGGTAAAACTATTCAACCCCCCCCCCCATTCTAGTTTTCCACACAGACAACACCAAGTTCTTAACACTCTTAGAAATAATATCAAGCCGCTTATAGCCATGACATGACCGCAAGTCCAAAGTTTCCAATTTAGGACTTCCGGATAATAAATTTTTAATCAAATCTTCATCTAGTTTCCCACGTCCAATACATAAACACTTAAGGTTTCTCCAATTAATGGCACGAGTAGGATTTAATATGCAGCCGCGCAAACTAAGATGAGTTAAACATGGATTGACATAAAACATCTGATTTAGGTCATGTGTAGGTACATAATAATTCTTAGTCCATAAAGTTACAAAGACTTTTTGAACATTAAGATTAATAGCGTACCGTATCAATTCATTGACCTGTGATGCAAATCGAATATCGTATGTGACACTACAAAGTGTGAATCTGTTGAGGTTTAATTGGCGAGATTGAGTTATAGCTATTGTCAACAAGCGAACAGAAACCGTAGACTAAATGATTGTCAAATATGAGATTAGAAAGTTGAGGCCAAAGATGTTGCCATCATTTTGAGACTGTACATGTTTTTATGGCGTCTTTTGTGGTCGGTAAATGAGACAGTATATCAATAAGTAAGCAATCTGGTAACGAACTTATGTGATCAATTTTGATTCGTTTTAGGGCTTGTTCCATGGTGACAAAACTCTCCCCAAATTAATAGGGCGTGATGGAATATATAAAGTGGATATTAAATGTTGCATTAGCCCCTTAAATTTACCCAAACATACAGTGACAATTTAAAATACCTTTTGGTCGTAAAATAGCAACGTACTTTTTCAAGTATACCGAGTTAGTAAGTGTACTATTTTCTGTTCCACTTAATGTAACGTACTTTCATGTTTTGTTCCATTCTAGTACGTGATGATGACGTGTCACGTTATAAATTGTGACATGTGTCAGACTTTCAGGTATGTCACGTCATCACCACGTACTAGAATGGAACAAAACATGAAAGTACGTTACATTAAGTGGAACAAAAAATAATACACGTACTAACTCGGTACACTTGAAAAAGTACGTTGCTATTTTACGACCAAAAGCCATTTATATAAAACATGATTACAAACTTTCTTATGTTTGCGTACATTATATAAACAAGATACTAGTCGTACCCGTATGTTGCGAAGGCATGTACTCTGCAATATGATTAGTTTGCAATCAAATGTTATGCGAAAATAGTCACGACATAAGCCAATGCAATAAGCTTTTGATATTAGTAACTCAGAATTCAGCATGCAAATAAGCTATTGAACTTAATCTAGCCTAATTTTACTCACATGACTAAAATTCCAATAGGTTAAGCAATAACAACCTATTGCTCAACTAAGTTACTCTCAACCATTTCCTCTAATGCTTCAACCCTTTTTCAAGTCATCTTCAACTTATGTTCAACTCATCATTAGAGATGCTCAAAGTATCATCTTATTCCAAACATATGTATTAAAATAAGAATGTCATTAAGATATAGTATAGCTAATTTACCGAGTAAAATATGATTTCAATTGTTTCATTCATTCAATGGTATATTTCAAAGAGTTAGGATCAAATGAGAAGAAATTTTAATATAAGAAAAATAAGAAGTAATCTCAACCAATCATCACATCTTGATTGATCCCTAGTTCGAATAGAAGATCTCTTTCCAGTATCATAGTCGGTTAGTCTTTGCAACTTTGACTTATTTTGTGTGGCAAGAACAGAATAATTGTATTCACTCAAAAGACATAAGGAAGGAAGAGAAAATTAGTGAGCTCGTTCTAGATATGGTGTTGTTGAAGATTACTTCATTGCATTTGAAGAAAACACCTAGTGTGGTGAAGATTTTAACTCATTGGCGCATTTCTCCTGATATGACATAGTAGTTTCAAGGAAATCAATTGCTGACATTAAAAGCATTTTAATATTTTACATATTTTTTATAATTTAAATATCTTTTAAACCATTAATCGTTAAGCGAAAATAACTACACCATCGCGATGAACATTTAACAATCTTTCTATAGACGGACACTTTGATATATTATCAATAAAAGAAAAAAAATCAATTTTTCACGTTTTTCATCTTTTTTTTATCTTTTTTTTACTGTTAAAACTTGCATGAGAAATCACATGCGATTAAATAATAATTTGAATATTCTAATAATATCATATGTGATATTAGTGTTAAATCACATATAATATGTAATATCACATGCGATATTAGTGCTAAATCACATATGATATTACATATCATATTATATGTGATTTAACAATAATATCACATGTGATATTATTAGAATATTCAAATTAAAGTTTAATCACATGTGATTTATTCATGCAAATTTCAGTAACAAAAAAAATGAAAAAACATTAAAATTTTTGAAAAACACAAAGAAAAAAATGACGAAAGTATGTCAAAGTGTGCATCTATAGAAAAATAATTAAATGCTCGTCGTAATGGTACATATTTTTTCGCTTAACGAATAACGGTTTGAAAGATATTAATATCTAAAAAATGATGAAAATAGATTATACTTTTTTAGTTACATAGTACAGTGACCCGTTCAGGAATTCAATGAACCAAGCCCTTTCCTTTTAACTCAGTGGTAGAGTAATCCCACGATAAGGCGTACGCCCTCAGTTTTAAAATTGTTGGGATTTATCTCATCTATTAGATCAAATAAAGATTGAGCGTGGAGATTGATCATGTGGCATGTAAGAAAAGTTTGGTAAGTTAATTCTGAGAAGAAGGCAAGGGTAAATTAGTCATTTCACATGGTCTTTGACTAAGACTAACGGGGATTTTTAATGATCTTTAGCCAAAAGAGATTATTCGCAACAAAGGAAACCAACGGGACATTTTTCGCAACTAATAGTTTTGAGGGACATTGTACACAAAAATGAGAAACCACAAAGGCATTATTTGCATTTTACACTATAAAAAATGATAATTTACTATTATGCCCTTATGTTTTGATAAAATTGGCTTACAACTTTCCAGGGGAAACTTTTTTTTTTTAGTTTAATTTAATGTTGTTTCTATAATTATGAGGTTTGAAGAGCACTTTTCTTTATTTACGAGTCTTTAAGTTAGACTCAGAGCCGCGGGGCTTTATGGAGGCCTTTGGACTTGGCCAACTTCCTCAACTAGTTGGCGGCAATCATTCATCCATTTGATAAAAACTTTTTTTCTTGCAGTGTTACCGATGCTACATGTTCCAAATTTTTGTGAGAGCCACTCATTAAATGATATACATGACTTTCCCCAGTCATCATCTTCAGCCATAAGACTGCTTGTTGTACTCATGCTCGATCTTTCACCATTAGTTATTGCATTACTAAGACGATCGTTATTGTACTTGCATTTCAATTGTTTTAACAATTCCTTATTGATTTCTGAGTCTCCAAATCTTATTTTGTACCAATCTTCAAATGCTAATTTCCCAATTTTAATATCATGTCTTTCAGCCTCGTGATGGCATATCCATTCGTCCGTCTTTCCTTCACAAGATTCTTGAAAAGGATTACACGAGGGCCATGCTGTCACTGATTCGTTATCCTCGGTTAATATCGGATTGCAGAAATGTTTGTTTGGAATCGGAGCTTCCTTAATACCTTGTACCTGGATAGTCTTTTCCTGTTTTTGATTACAACTATCAACATTTTCTCCATTATTATTAGTACTAGGATCATAATGTAGAGGTGGATCGAGTGATTGAACATTAACAACATCATCCTTATTTGAATTTTCTAATTTTGGTTTTAAATGCTCTTTCATACTGAAAGTTATTCGTTCATTTTCAGTTCCCAAAGAAATTTGTTTTTCAAAAACCTTAATTTGAGCCCTACAAGTGGCCAGAAAAGGTCTTCCAACAATTAAGTTGTAAGTCTGCCGCTTTCCCATGTCAATAACCACAAAATCAGTGGGAAAAAAGAATTCTCCAATTTTAAAGAGCACGTTATTTACTACTCCCCTTGGTACAGCCTTAGAGGAATCAGCCATTTCTATCATCATTGTTGTTTCTTTGAAATTGGTAAGTTTTATTTTATCAAACAAAGTGGTAGAAATAAGGTTTACCCCGGCCCCCAAATCAGCTAATGCGGGAATCTTAATATTATCGATAGTGCATGGAAGAAGAAAACTTTCCTGGTATAGTTGCTTCTCCGGAAGTTGGCTTGGCAGGACCTCGTCATCTTCTGATTTATCATCTTCTTTTAGGTAATTAATTCCGGACAGATCATTGGTGATAGAGGATGTGCACTGTTCTTTCTTCGCTTATCTTGCACAAATGTGGCTTTGCAGGCAATAGCTTTGGCATTACTGGTCTCAAGGTTTTTAGCTAATTTCCCAATTTGTGTTTCGAGGTTTTTAATTGCAGCATCTTGATTCCGCAGGTTCATGTTGGTGTCTTCTTTCACTTTGACCATCCATTCCTTGAGTTTATCTCCCTTTTTTGTAGATTCTTCGATGTGTCTATGCATTATTTCTTCAAGGGTTGGTTTAGGAGGATTGTTGTTGATTCTTGTGTAGAATCATGGGGACTTTTCTCGATATCTGGGCCTATTATCATTGTATCCGTTGAAAGGGCTCCCACTTCCATATTTTACTTCTTCGATCTTTTTAACTTCCTCGTTGGAGGAACATTCCTTAGTCGGTGGAGCTCCATTTTGTTCCACTTGAATGGAATGCACATTTTCCTTGAGCTTCTTCATGTCTTTTCCGAGACTTTCTAATTTGTTGTTTATTGCTGCAAGGACTTCCATATTTCCATTCTTACTTCAGTTGCTCCCCCCATTGTGCCATTTGTGAGAGTGGTCAGTCATCTTTCGAATAGTGTCCAAAGCCAATGTTGGAGTCATCCCATGAATTGGCCCTTGAGAATCGATCATTTGTCTTGAGGAGATGTTCAGACCTTTGTAAAAGACGTTCACCTTTTGTTGGTTGTTGAGGTCGTGAGTAGGGCATTTGTATAATAAATCGGTATACCTTTCCCATGCCTGGTACAACGTTTCATCACCCTCTGCTTGAAGTTATTGATTTCTTCTAATTTCTTAGCAGTCTTAGATGGAGGACAGTACCTCTGAATGAAATACTTTTTAAGGATAGGCCAGGTGTTGACTGTTTCGGCAGGTAATCGATCAACCCTTCTTTTAGCAGCTCCCGTAAGAGAAATATGGAATACCCGTAACATTACAGCATTGTTTGAGACTCTAGGAATTTTGAATAGGCTGACAATGTATTCCACGTTGTCTATATGTTCATGAGCATCATCGGTAATGCTTCCAGAGAAGGGATTTGCGCGTAATTCCCTCATGAATTGAGGTTTGATTTTGAATTGAGCATCATCTGCGATAGCTGACCTAACAATCCCTGGTCCTTGTTCTTCCCTTGTTAACGCTAAATATTCCTCAAGAGTGAGGTCATTAATGTTAACAGCTTCCATGGTTCCTGAAAACTAGAATAGTGATCGTGATATTTTGAGAAATTATTAAGACAAAACAAAAATGAAAGACTTAATAGCAATCCTAATATAACTACCCGGCAGTGGCGCCAAAAACTTGATGCAGGTTTTACTGACCTGGTTTTAATATTTATAATGTCTCGTTATACCTATGGTCTACCCTAATGCACTAACGGGCAGTGTACCTGGTCGTGTGTAGTGTAGTAATAGGTAAAACCAAGGTCGTCCCAAGAGCTACGTGTGTTGGATTATTACTAAGTCTAGGTGTCACAGTTTTTAATAAGATTTTGATAAGGAATTAATTAATTAACTACTAAAGCATATGAAAGCAAATAAAGGCAAAGGTTCAATCAATAGAGGAGAGTGGTGCTAACCTAGTTAATCATCCTAGCTAGTAATGTCTATGTCTAATTACTTCCAATTACTTCAGGTGGGGTCAAAGTCGAGAGGACAACATTTGGTCTATTCGCCCTAACCTATCAGCAAAGATGCCACCACTGGAGAAGTCAGGTGTCCCCTCATATGTCCAGTTGTTTCTGGTCCCCTAAGCTGGGTCATTAAGTACTGATACATGCTAGACTTATAATAGTGAGTGCCCGGGCGTTAACAACTTAAACACTCACCCCCTAATTCTTAAGTTCATCCAAACGGTAGGTGATTAGTTGGTCAAATCACACAAGTAGAAAGGGTCGTCAGTTGGTCATATCTTACCCTTCCTGTCTCAGTCTACTCACTTAGGGTCAGTTGGTCATATCTGCTAAGCAACTAGCCTCTACCGCCATTCAAAACTACCGAAACATGGGTAGCTACCAATAAACTATGCATGCATACTCTTAGAAATAATTATACGGAAGTAATGTAAAGGCTAGCACCAAGAGGTGCTTAGCCGCTCATATTAACCTTACAAATCACTTCAATATTCAATGTTACGAAATACATGAATCGAAAGTAAAGAAAAGATAAAATGCTAATGCTTATCGTAGGGGAGTGATTTCTCCCTAGGAGACAGCTCCGTATGCTCTTCTAGACCTGCCTTTGGCTTCTTCCCACGTTCTTTTATTGTGGTGAGTAAAAAGGGGTGCCTTGAAATGATGGAAATCGTGGGGTATTTATAGGCCAGATATGGGTTACGGCGTAACTAATAGAATAGTTACGCCATAATCTTCTATTTCTTCGTAATTTGCACTAGATCTGTTGGTTACGGCATAACCTTAGAAGTAGTTACGCCGTATCTTTAATATTTCATGGTTACGCCGGAGTTTATTCGATAGTTACGGCGTAGTTATCAGCGGCGTGGAACCTCATTTGGCCTAATATAGTTACGTCGTAATCTTTTGGGAGACTTACGCCGTAATCTTCTGATGAATTGGTTTTCTGAGTCACGCTTTAGTTACGGCTTAATGTGAGAGATGAGTTACGCCATAACTTTTTCAAAGTGAGCATACTCTGATAAATCTTTGATAATTCTCCAATTCCGCGTCTCTTTAGCTCCAATGCTCATAATTTACCTGAAAGTGGAAAACAATGGAAAACAAGCGTAAATCCATATAAAAGATATAAATTACAAGCATTGTCGGAGGAAATTGACACTTAATATTCAGGATTATTTGATGTTATCAAATATCCCCCCACTTGAACTCTACTTACCCTCAAGTAGACCTTATTAGATAGATTACTAAAAAGATATCTCCCATAACCTGAAAAATATAAGTTTACAAATCCCTTATGCTAGAATAAAACAAAGCCGAACACCTCACGAAATGGGAACGAAACACTCAAATCTCTAAACTATTTCAAGTGTCAATTTCGGGATGATCACTCAATCGCACAGTTATAGCATGTATTATGTCATAAGCTTGGCGGTTACACAAATCTCCACCACTAGAGTTAACGGCTAAACAATCTTCGAAGGCAATATGGGTAGACACGACAAAGGTTAAGGGGGTGACTCGTCCTTACTAACATGTCACGGCGAAGTGGACAAAATCAATGATACATGACCAAATCCATGGCCAAGACACCAAAGATTGCTCGCTGCATCACCTAGACACACTTCATGACTAAAGGGTTGGATAATACATGGGATACATAAATGGTGTAAAATAAAAATCAAGCAGGTAGTCTAAATCTATAACCAAGTCATCACCACTTACCGTCCGCCCAAAGTTCAAGCTTTGAAGTCAAGAAACCGGATCATGAAATACTAGGTAGATGTGTCATTAGAGGACGTCATGATGGGCACACTACCTCTTCTCCAATAGTTGGCTCGCTAACCAACTCCAATCTTCGAATGTGACCGAGGTGGCCTCCTCGATACTAAATCTATATAAAGCTCATAACATAGTGCTTATAACATTGCACTTTACAATAACTAAATAACATAACGACTTTTTTTTTCTTTTTTTGAATCAATTTTGTTTTTCATAACAATAACAACTAAACATAATATCCCCCCACTTGAGATGAACAATGGGGATTCGAGGGGTCTTCAATGATCTTTAAGAATATGTCGTTGACGAAAGCGTGATCTCCGAACCTTTCCACTTGAACCTTGAACTTAGGCAAATGATGACTTTCCAATCACAAATAAAGACTACAGGGTAGGCTAAGGTGTATAGGTGTATCGAAACAATATATTGGGTTAACAAAATGAAAGAAATGGCTCAGATGGGTGTATCTGGGGGTATCTTGCACTAAGGGTGAGCGCAACAGAAGGGTTTCACATGGGGGTCGAGAAGTAGAGGTGACTAATCGATAGACACACAATGGTAGGCTATTTGGGTGATAATCCTATAATATTGCCTTCTTAAACTGAAAAGTCCAAATACAGCGAGCTAACTCAACATACCTCGTCTATGGTCTCGAAATGATGCAAATGCCAAGTTCTAAAGTTTACAAGCTACCGGCACACTCATAATTTGATGGATTTTGGGTAAAATATTGGAAACGGATAAGGCTAATCTCACCATATAATATCAAGGGTTGTATGTGCTCGGCTAAGGTCTAATCTATTTAGGTTAAGAAAAACATGTCAAAATTTTAAAAATGGCATAATTTTTCAAAATAAACTAGAAAAACGAGGGAAAAATAAAATTCAAGAGATAATTCTACTCCCGTCCCCCCACTTGAATTTTACAAAGTCCATTTTGTACTAAGCGTTAAATAAAGGTGAAGAGAAAAGTAGAATTAGAGCGAGAACTTCCCTAAAATTTTCTCCAAATTTAAAAGGCCCACGAAAAAGAGTCGTGCCTTCGTATAAGCATCCATGAGCAAACTTCAATCCCTGAAATCACACTACCGACAAGCATAATTCTTAAAAAAAAAGAAATAGAAAAATGAAAAAAAAACAAACCTAACTCACTTTCGTAGGAATCACGGTTGCATTTAGCATATGCAACAAGCCTTTTAAACCACTTGGTGTCCCAAGTGGACGAGTGAAGTCTCGTGAGGGTTTACAGGGAACACACCCACAAAGTTCATTTAAAATACTAATACAAGGTAATTGTGTTTTAGAATGAAAGAAGTAAAGCAGAGGATAGTTACGTCGTAACTCTTAAAAGGAGTTACACCGTAACTAGGCAAAACCTAGCATACGCTGTAAGAGTGTAGCTACGACATAACCACTGAGATGGTATTACGCCGTAATTGGTAATGTATCCGAAATTCTGCTGCAAGGGGTTGGTTACGGCGTAACCACTGAGATGAGTTACGCCGTAACTCTGGTCAAATCAGCATGCTGCAGCAGCAATTACTCCAAGTTTCCTGCAAAAATGGTTAAAAACACAAAACCATACAGAAATGCAAATAAAACAAAAAGAAATGGATAATTCGGGTTGTCTCCCAAAGAGCATTTTTCTTTATTTACGAGTCTTTAAGTTAGACTCAGAGTCGCGGGGCTTTATGGAGGCCTTTGGACTTTTCCAACTTCCTCAACTAGTTGGCGGCAATCATTCATCCATTTGATAAAAACTTTTTTTCTTGCAGTGTTACCGATGCTACATGTTCCAAATTTTTGTGAGAGCCACTCATTAAATGATATACATGACTTTCCCCAGTCATCATCTTCAGCCATAAGACTGCTTGTTGTACTCATGCTCGATCTTTCACCATTAGTTATTGCATTACTAAGACGATCATTATTGTACTTGCATTTCAATTGTTTTAACAATTCCTTATTGATTTCTGAGTCTCCAAATCTTATTTTGTACCAATCTTCAAATGCTAATTTCCCAATTTTAATATCATGTCTTTCAACCTCGTGAGGGCATATCCATTCGTCCGTCTTTCAACCTCGTATGCTCCTCTAGACCTGCCTTTGGTTTCTTCCCACGTTCTTTGGTTGTGGTGTGTAAAAAGGGATGCCTTGAAATGCTGAAAATCGTGGAGTATTTATAGGCCAGATATGGGTTACGGCGTAACTAATAGAATAGTTACGCCGTAATCTTCTATTTCTTCGTAATTTGCACTAGATCTGCTGCTTACGGCGTAACCTTAGAAGTAGTTACGCCGTATCTTCAATATTTCATGGTTACGCCGGAGTTTATTCAATAGTTACGGCGTAGTTATCAGCGGCGTAGAACCTCATTTGACCTAATATAGTTACGTCGTAATCTTTTGGGAGAGTTACGCCGTAATCTTCTGATGTGTTGGTTTTCTGAGTCACGCTTTAGTTACGGCGTAATGTGAGAGATGAGTTACGCCGTAACTTCTTCAAAGGGAGCATACTCTGATAAATCTTTGATAATTCTCCAATTCCGCGTCTCTTTAGCTCCAATGCTCGTAATTTACCTGAAAGTGGAAAACAGTGAAAAACAAGCGTAAATTCATATAAATGATATAAATTGCAAGCATTGTCGGGGGCAAATGACACTTAATATTCAGGATTATTTGATATTATCAAAGGTCTAACTCTGTAACGGATGGATAATCTCAAAGAGCATTTTTGTATTTTTTTTTTTTGAATTTTGTTACGGAAATTGTGTATGCTAGCGGTTCGCTGCAAAATTAGTCATATGTATGGGTTTGCAACGGACCTTTTACATGAAGGACCAATTATGTAAAAATGAGGGCTAACTCTGCAATGGATAAATAACCTCAAAGACAATTCTTGTAATTTTAATTTTTTAATTTTGTGACATAAATTCTATGTTAGCGTTTCATTGCAAAGTTAGTCATGAATGATTGACATTGCAACGGGCCTATTACATGAAGGATCAATTAGGTAAAATATGTGTTGCTTTGATTTAATATTAAAAAGAAATTCAAAAATAAAATAAAATAACGGTCGTTTGTTAACGACCGTTAGTACATAACGGCCGTTAACCAGCAAGTTTGCCTCTAGCACTCCCGCTCGTAAAATAATTGTATTTTCTTTTAAATATTAAAAAAAAAAGAAAAAAAAAAAAAAAAAAGAGAGATAAGGGTCGTTAGTTAACGACCGTTAGTAGGTAACGGCCGTTAGTGGGTAACGGCCATTTGTAAAGTTAGTCTTTAACGACCGTTAGTAGGTAACGACCATTTGTAAAGTTAGTCATAAAGGACTGACTTTGCAAGTGACCTGTTACACGAAGGACCAATCACGTAAATATTTTTATTTTTTTTAAATATTAAAAAAAATAACGAGCGTTAGTTTTAAAAAAAGAAAACGGTCATTAGTGAACGACCGTTAGTAGATAACGGCCATTTGCAAAGTTAGTCATAAAGGACTGACTTTGCAACTGACTTGTTAACGAAGGACCAATTATGTAAATATTTGTATTTTTTTAAATATTAAAATAAATTAAAAAAAAAAGATAATGGTCGTTAGTTAATGGAGGACCAATTACGTAAATATTTGTATTATTTTTAAATATTAAAAAAATTAAAAAAAAAAAGATAACGGTTGTTAGTTAACGACCGTTGGTAGATAACGACTCCCGTAACGACCATTTGCAAAGTTAGTCATAAAGGACTGACTTTGCAACTCACCTGTTACACAAAGGACCAATTACGTAAATATTTGTACTTTTTTTAAAATATTAAAAAAAAAAAGATAACGGTCGCTAGTTAACGGAGGACCAATCACGTAAATATTTGTATTATTTTTAAATATTAAAACAAGTTTAAAAAAAAAAAGAAAAAAAAAGAAGAGATAATGGTCATTAGTTAACGACTGTTAATAGATAACGACTCCCGCTCTTTAGTCTTTAGTAGAAATGCCCCTATGCTTGACCTAAAATTTTCCTGACACCTTTTAAAATAAAATAAAATAAAAAATGAGCATGCTTTTTCTTTCACGAAACACTTAACAACAATTTTACAACTCTAATTATCTGTCGCTTTAAGTTTCCGACGGTATTTGCCGGTACTCGCCTAGTTATATATAACATGCAATTTTAGTGTCAATCATGTGTAGATTTGCAAAAGAAGATGAACAACATGAATGCTCAAAATAATTTTGATCTTGCTATTTAACAAGATCTTATTAAGAAGTTTTACGTGATGAATAACGTGCATTAAAGTTTTACGGTAAATGTTTTTTACGCTTTTAGATATACTTTTAAATTCATTATTTTAGTTGTATTGTCGTATGTTGCAACATTTTTAATAGAATTTTGATTAATTTGTGTTGTTTTTATATTGCAACACAACACACTAAACCACAATATTTTAATTTTTGCATGTATAGTCGCGTAGTCTTATTAAGTGTACATAGCATGTCTGAAATTTTACACGAGTTACTATAAAATAAAAATGGACTTAACTAGATTTTTTGGTTCGTTAGTATTAACGAGTCGTTGAACCCGCCGCGTTGCGGCGAGGTAGTTTACGAACCATTTTTATTATGTATCGTTATGTGAATTTTTGATGTAACGGTCGATCGTTTTGGCTTGCGTTTTTTCCGTGACTCCTACTTGGGCAACCTGTATTTGCTACTACAATGGGCCTGATTTGTTGCCTTTATTTTGTAAGAATGATGGGGCTTTTGTCTTAGCCCATACCTCTTTCACAAATCGGTAGTGTTGCTTTAAGTAGTCATTGTGGTTAGTTGTATGTATCAAAAAGGTATTCCCAAATGACGACTAAACCCAATGTCGAAGAGATCATCACCGCCTGTGGTTCCCGTGATCTTGCAACCGCCTATAAATTTTTATTCACCAGTGAGGTGTGCGAGGATCGTAATTTCATGGCTCGTATGGAGCAGGAGCGTAACCAGCTGATTGGGAAACTTCGAAAGCGTGAACAAACCACTATTGAGACTCGTAGCTTTGGTCCTTCGAATGAAAAGGTTGTCGCCGGTTTGGAAGGCTTGGTGGACCTTAAGCGTGCTGATCGTCAGACTATGCTTGCTCTTAATATCTTGATAGATGCTATTCGTGATGGTATACCGGAGAAGGAGAAGCAGATAGTGTTCATGGAGTTGGAGGAAGCGGCCTCGGATGGTTAGTGTCTTTTTGGGGTTGTTTGTAGGGTGTCAGATGTTTCTAGGTTAATGGCAATGTCTGTATGGTTTTAGTTATGTAGTTAGGGTAGGTTTGTATGTGTTCTATTAGGCCGATTAATGTATGTACTGTCGATGGGTAGATGTAACCTGTTATGGTTATAGTGTTGTTTTGGTAGTTGTAGTCTACCCATTGTCTTAAACCGTTTGTAACTATGTTTTCTGAATGCAAAATTATGGTATTTGGCTTGTCTCTGTTTTATGATACCCTTAATTCTGATATTGTTTGTGCCTTTTTTGTGGTTTGTTGTTTTAGTGGTTTGTTAGAATTATTAGCATGGGCCATTGTCAAAAGGCAGAGTTTTTGTTTGTCTCTGTCACTGCATAACTGTTTCCTTTTCCTTTTGTCGGTGCAAAGCTGGTAGCTTTACTATTGTTTTTGGTTGCTTTCGGTGTCTTTGCAGGGGTGTGTGTGAGCATTGGGTTTTGCATATTTGTAGTGGTCTATAAAGGTATATACACAGTGGTATGCACTCCGAATGGGAGAATATATTCTCTAGCAATTACTTCCTATAAATATGTTGTTTTCTTTGTGCAAATGTGTGTCATTTAATTTTAACCTACCAGCTCAAGTAGAAAGATGTCGCGGTCTGGGTGTCTAGGAGAACTGGGTTTTGCTTGTGATAGTGACTCTTTGCAAGACCAGATGTACTTGTTCTTTGAGAGGGAGGTGATCCTTACGCGTGAGTTTGAAAGCATGGTGCGGGCTCGCTGTCTTGAGATTGGGGAGCGAATTGCGTATCTGGAGGATCTGATCCACGAGGTTCTTGAGGAAGGGAATGATACAGTTGCTATTCGTTCGTTGGTGTTTCTGAGAGAGGTTGAGGCGCGTGAACGCGCGAAGCAGTCGAGTTTTCAAACAATGGTGTGGGAGGCACATGCTGCACTGCGTCTGGCTGCAGGGTATATTAATGCTATTCGGGCGTTGTGATGATGTGTTCCAACTGTCTGTTTGTTATCTGTGTTGGTCTTGTTGTTGGTGTGTGTGGCTTGTTGTGTTGATGTAGGTCGTTTATGTGGGATGCGTTTGTTTGTGTGAACTGCGTTTGCAGCGCTAGGTTTTGCATCGTAGGTGTTGTTACAATAATTTGTGCTGAGCTGTGAGTCCGTATGTTGGTTGATGTCTTATGTCGTGTGCTTAGTGAGTCACATGTTTTATGGGTTCTATTTGTGCTGTCATTCTCTTAGTTGATGTATATCGTCGAAAATTTTGTTTATCGGCCGCCACAGCTACCACGTGGTAGCAATTCCTGCCACTTATGTTCGGTAAACCGGCAAATTATGTAATTAGTGGTTATACGTAGGAAAACTGTCATGCTTAAGGGCGCACAACTACAACTTATATTGCCATTGTTGTTCAGCTACGTAGTACAAAATTATGCAAGTGACCTTGCATTTTACATATGGATACAACACAATGGGTAGGCGTTCCCTACTTGGACCTAATATCTGCCGTAACCTGCATATTACATGCGAGGATGATACAAAACTATGCAGCGATTCCTGCATTTGACACGCCAGTCTTCTCGACTGGTTTCGGAATGCATAAGTGATTTAATTACATATTTGACACATACGTTCTAGTTATACTAATATCGACATTACTGGTTCATGTTCCCTGGGCCAACGCTAGTCCAGCTTTGGTTTCTTGCCACTGCGCGAAGAGGACTCATCGTCGGTTTCTTGGAACAGTTGTTTAAGGACGGTAGTTGACTGAATCTGACTTGCCTCCCTTTCCTTCTCTGTTGGGTCATCTGATCGTGGGGTGGGGTGATAATACCTGGGCCAATGTCGGTAACAATAGGAGTTTGCATCTTGCTTTCTGCGGTAGCGGATGAGGATCCCTCTTCTGCCTGTAGGGGCACCGGCGGTAGTGCTGACACCTCAGGACCTTGAACTCCATCAAGGATGAACTTTGGAAAACCTCTGCGGCTACCTTTACCAAGATGCACACGGAATACATGGGTCGTGTTTTCCAGTTGTTGTATAATAGGTGGTTGGACCAGTGGGTCTGGTTCCGGGATATAGCTTAGCAGGTCTGTGACCTTTTGTCCAACCAATGAATCGGCCTGGGGGCTGAAACAGGTTACCATTACACTTCCACTTTCATCGGCTATGACTATTTTGAATGAATAGTTGTTGCAACAATTAGTGTGTTTAGGGTTTCAGCTGTCATTGACTACGCTACTCGTATACGTGTATAATCTATAATTTTTTTTGCTCGTTTTATATGTATGTAATGTTGTGCGCAAGTTGGTTGTTACCTGTAGCTTGCGACCACTTTCATACCCGGCTGTTGGCAATGCCTGTGCGGCATCGATTCAGCAATCTTGTTCCCGCACACCTTGCACCGATTGAAATACCATGGTGATTGTTCGTCGATCCTGGCGATTGTTGCCTGTGTCGTGAACTGTTGTTGCTCAATGAAATACAAAACTCTTGTTATTTTAGGTTGCTACAGTGTATCTTAAGTCGTAGGAGTTAGTTGCTTACGGTAACGCTCTCTGTGGTCGCCTGCATTAGTATGTTGACAGGTGATAGACGGCGAACCGCCGGTTCATTTTCGTGGCGCGTGTCAGCCTCTTGACAGGTGATAGACGGCGAACCGCCGGTTCATTTTCGTGGCGCGTGTCAGCCTCTGGTAGCTGTAGCGGTTCCGCCATAAAGCCCATTTCGTCATACCTGTGTCAGTGCAGCTTAGTTAGTCATAGAATGTTATGTTCGTGAGTGTGTCGCCAAAGTGTTAGAATCATACGTTTGGCGTATACGTTCTGCTTCTTCGACTCCTGGATTCAGGTAAAAGTGCGTTGCCGGTGTTGCTGAAAGCTGCAGCCCTCCTGTTTGTCCATATGGTTTGTGGCTATGTTAGTAGTACTCCTATTGGTTCCATCACGTGCTATTCGAAATGATATTATGCATACCTGAATATCTCTTTGCCCAGCAAGAACTGACACCAATGATCACCAGCTGTTCCATCTGAGCCAGCATGTGTGTTGGGAAGCGGGTTGCCATCTCATTCCAGAGTGTGAGCTTCACAACGTTGCCGCTGTATGGTTAGTGTTAGACAGAGCGTTCATAATTTTATATATACGTTGTTTTAATGATTAGTGGTGCTTACTTCAGGTTCTGTATGTCGATGTTTCGGCGCAAAATCCTGTTTGTCGTTGGATCTCCAAATTTTTTTATCGGCCCAATTGCTCGGATCATTATTATGTAATCTGTTCACAAAACATGAGGATAACATTTCTACCTTTTTTTGTATAAAAGCACAGTGGCTCTGGATAACATACCTGTGAGCGTATAGTCCCTTGTGTCTGCGCGTCGGGCTAACTCATTGTAAGCAACGAAGTTGAAGTGATGTTCTGGGAATCCACAATCTTCTATTTGAGTTACCTTAGTGTATTTTCCAAACAGCAGGGTCATAGGATTGTTTAACGTTCGTTGCCAATTCTCTTTTTTTTTTTGCAGCCGAAACGCTCAATCTTGTAGCATAGGCCTGCCTCTAGCTTACTGTCAAACAGTTTCATGTCCCAAAGCTGCACGTTCGCCTGAATGGCTGTTGCCTGTTGATGTGACAGTAGCCATCAGTGACAGTGTTAGTTTGAAATGTATGAAAGGTTAAAGACTCTGAGGGCTTACGTGTTTGCCTAAAAGTATGAAGCACAGTCCTGTTGGGTTTGGATTAGGAACGTTTTTAGAGACCCATTTTCGGTAGACCTTAACCTCGAGTGGCCTATCCAGATCTGCGGGTTTTAGGTTCATCAAATCACTGCCCTGTAATTCCAAAACCTGTACTTCACCCTCAGCTGGTGCGATGGTTGTTCCTGATTCGCCTCTTTTTGCCTCTACCGTTTTGACCAGCGGGTCTGTGGCGGCCTTACCTTTGCCTTTGTCGGCTGCGGTAGCCGTCATCGACTCTTCTAGTTTTTCGTCAATTTTTTTGACTGGTGGATCTGCAGTGGCCATACCTTTGCCCTTGTCCACTGGAGTAGGCATCGCCGACTCGTCTGTCCTTTCCTCATACGTTTTCATTGCTCGATCTGTCACAGGTTTACCTTTGTCTGCCATTTGCCTGTTGTTCACACAAAAAGGAATTAATGTAAGTTTAGAGTCTTGTAATAGGCTATTCATCTGGTGACAAACTGGCACATAATATTTGAGCACGCAGGCTCGCACCAGTTTTTTATGCTTTATGGTTAAACTAAAGATTGTTGTGGCTGCATATGTTTTAGCAAAACTTATTGACAAAATGTTAAGGATAATGGCAATGACCTGGATGCTGTCTGGTTGCCGAGTGCGAACCTAACGCATTGGGGGCTACGGGGTTATGGCAAACATGATGGGCAATGCCCATATGAGTGATGTAAAGTTCCTAACTGTTGTGGAAATAGGCCATAGAAGACTAAAGGAGGCGCGTGCCACTTTGCATAGTCGATAATCACCAATAGATAGCATTATAAGCCATAGTATAACTTACTAACAGTGGGCAAGCACATAGGATCGTAAAGCATTCAGTGGTTAATAACTAATATAAATAAGAAAATACGCAATGCAATGACAACATGATTTTGCAAGAACATATTAGATGGAACAGAATTACGTTGCAATCATAGCTAGACCATGAAAAAATGACATCATATTGCAAGAACACGACTTGGAACTACTCAGAACAGCATAACTTATCAGCAAAAGGTGCGAGTCTAGAAAATATGGTTCTAAACCAAAATGCATTGGATCAGCATATAGGCTTGCTGATGCGGGAAAAAATATATATGTAATAAGAGTGTGTGTATGATGTGTGCAGCAGATCGTGACTCGTGAAGCCAGAAGGCGCCTATAACCTGTGGCATAATAATTTGGTTTAGAAAGTCTTTATAAACAATATTTTTTGTCGTATTAGGCTGTTTCCCAGGCGACGGCGCGACCACCATTGTTAACCCAGCAGGCGACGTTGCTCGTGAAAGAGCAACATATAACTGACCATGCCCAAATATCGGCTCGGGTAGATAAACACCAATCTTCTTCAACGACTGACCATGACTTTTGTTAATTGTCATCGCGTAGCATGCTTTAGCTGGAAATTGCTTTCTTTTGAAAATGAATGGCAACTTCTCATCATTTGCCGTTAGTAAAATCCTCGGTATAAATACCTTCTGAGCAATTCACGTGCCAGTTATGATTTTTGCCTCTATTACCCTTGAAAGCAACTGAGTCACTATCATTCTGGTGCCATTGCATAAACCACCAGCCAAATTTAGGTTGCTAAGAAGCATTATTGGTGTGCCAATCTTTAGTTCCAGGCTGTGGGCCGACAAACCAGAAAATGCCAATGAATTGAGGTATTCCGTCGGGTAAAGCAATTCTGTTGCACCCCCGTCATTTGAGCGCGGATTGCCTGATCAACGCTATTGTAGAAATGACTTTCGTTATCCAATGCATCCATAACCTGTTTATTAATCATATCCGCTGTTTCATTCTTCGGGCACACTATTGCCTTGTCATGTAAAACTTCAGCACACGGATGCTCAAGTGTCTGATGATCGTATATGAAATCTATAAGCTGTTGTTTTCCTTCATCATTCGGAGGCAAACAGTACTCATCAGGTATGCGAATCCATGAGGAGTTTTCAGGATCATCAACATCAGGCTCACCAATACTCCCATTCCCTATGTTCAACAACCAAGCAGCAAATTCTTGCGACTCTTGGTGTTGAGCCAATGTACCGGGACCCAAGTGCACGCGCATATTCTGTCGCAGGGAAATTTTTTTGAAGTGTTGCTGTAACACCCCCAAAATTGTTTAGCGGAAGCATACCTGTTATTGGGAGCGTTACAAAATTGGTAATAATAACACAAGTAATAAAGAACGGAATACATACTCCGTTTGTCTTCATAAAATAGTTTTAAAATAATATCTTACAACCTTGTTTAGATAAATGGGCATATCCCATAATTTCAGTGGTCCCAAAGTTAAAACATCAGTTTGTGTAAAAACACTTCTTTAAATACTACTACGACCACTAGCCCGCTTCTTGCCTTGCCTCCATAAAACATAACTTGAACACCTGAGAAAATATGCTAAAAAGGTCAGCTAAAAGCTGGTGAGTTCATAGGTTTAAGTTAAAATAGTAAGCTTGGATCATAAGCAAAGTCATATAATCATTACAACGAATATAATGTTATATGGATGAAAGTCTATTACGTTAGCTCTAAGTTCATGCAACCGATACTACGACAGTTTCTGTATGCTAAAAGATGTCATACAATATAGGGGCCCATAGAAAGTGTTTTGTCCCTCAACACTTGATTCCGACATGGTATACGTTTCGCCTTGGCCTAAGCATGGCCAACCGAATGGAGGAGTCACCCTCAATAGATCTATTTATAACATTCGCGTTTCCCAATGGGGAATTGACGGTTCATGAAAAAAAAGGGCATTCTCTAGGGACATAAGGGCTTAGGCTAAACCACGTAATAGTAATCATGTTCTAGTTTTGATCCATAAAATGTTTTGCATATTTCTCACCACAAAATGTATAAAACAACTTATCAAGTAAAAGTGGGGCTATGAAACTCACCTTAGCAAATGTGCAATCCAAAAGTAGGACTTAGTGAATATTGTGAAGCGGCACCGACACGCGACCTAGATAAGGAGGGCAAGATTTAGTTCATTGTTTTAAGTGTTGCTTACTCAAAGTAGTTCAATTGTTTTCATAATTGTATTAAAACTATACTTTAGCTTGTAAAAATAATTGAAAGGTTTTTCTAGTAAGTATATGAATGTATATATCCTTTTCATGTTGACTCTAATATGGTTTTAATATCCAAAGTTTGATATTACAATGTTCCACTAGTAAGTATATAATGTGTATATACTTATTTTAGTTGACTGATCTGTGCTGAACTACAGTCAAGCTACCTCACGCAAACTGGCCACTTGTGAATGACCAGCCGTAACAGGCTTAAAACAGTTCAGACACAAATACAATAAAGTCCAGGAGAATATAATGAATTCCCGGGTCGTTAAGTCCCACGAAGACTCAATGGTGTGCAAACACTGATTCAGACGATAGAATGATCACTAAGGATAGTGATCAGAAAGGATTTGAATAGGATAATTACACTACTGAAAAAGTTAATAAAATAAAGCGACTTAAATACAAATTAAGAAAATTAAAAAGATAAAAGATATTAAATAAACGCTATCACTATATTTAAAGTGATGAACGTTTAAAACTTAAAACGCACGTTTAAATTAAAAACTACGTAACGTACAAAATAAAACGTGAAAATAAAGAAGGAAAATACCTATGTATATAGAAAATACATTTTTACAATCCTAATTATACTAGAAAATTATTAGAAAAGAAAATTTATTTTTAAAACTATTTATCTAATTATTATTAATTAAAAACTATTTATTAAGTATTTAAAATGCACTAAAATATAAGAAAATACAAAATTAACCTAGAAAAATGAAATTATAACTTAGAAAAATCTAAAATATGATAAAACTTATTTTAAAACTGAAAATATATTTTTTAGACTTTTTATGTATTTATTACTAATTTAAAACTATTTAAAACTAATTTAAATTGTGAAAAATACCAAATAAAAGGGAAAAAAATAAGGAAAAATCTTTTTTATGCTTTTTATATTTTTATTAAACTGAGAAAACTGAAAAATTATTTTTCGGAACTTTTTCTTAATTATTTGCAATTAAAGCTAATTAAAATGATTAAAAACTATTTTTAAATTAAGAAAAATAGTGAACAGTAACTAAAAATTATGAAAACTTCAGGAAAATTCTAAAATGATATTCTAAAGCTATGAAAAATAGAAAAACATGGGCTTATGTGAGGGAATTTAGGGCTGCAGTGTAACTGTTGAGGAAATAAGCAAATGGAAATAAGCTAATAAGCACTATTATGCACCAATTCAATACAGAAGCTAGATAACACTAAATATACTCTAAAGCAACTTATGCAAGCTAAATCTAACACCTAAACAGTATGCTACCTAAGATTAAGCTAACTGAAATTTTAGCAAAACAGCTTAATGACCACCTACTTTAAGCAGATGAAACTGCTTATCCAATAAGCTAACATGAAAACCAAAAGTATGGGACTCAAGCCCACCTAGCAGAGTGTACTTATCCAAATTTACAGCTAATGAGGACTATTAATGAAGAAGTTAGGGAGCAAAACAAAAGTGGCCATAATGGCTTATGGCTAACTGATGCAGCAAACAGTCATGGGTACCTATGTTTGAGCTTATCTATAAGCTTATCAGAAAAGCTTAAAGGCAAAACAGATATGGGGTCTTGAAGACCACCTGGAAAACTACAAATGGACCAAGAATGAGACCTTAACTATGTAAAATGAGCACAGTGCAAGGCCTGCATTTTCTGCATAAAACTGACTCATGACCTGATTTTGACTTTTAAAAACAGATAAGAAAGTTGACTATTTCGAACTTGTGATTGATTCTAAGGACTGTGTATGTTATATTAAGCTATACTAAGGTTGGATTAAGCTATTTTAACAACTTTTAAAGCTATAATGATGAGTATGTAATCAAAAACTTCAACAGTTAACAGTTAATATGGATTAAACTTAATTTTGACTTTTAACTGAACAAGAACTGATTTTTATGACTTATATTGGCTATTTATAGCTAATGAAACATGCAATAATCAAAAACTCAGATTTAAACACCCTCTAATTCAGCTGAACAAGCAAAACCAAACACCCCTTAATGAAGCTGTTATGAAGCTTTTTGTACTAAAACAAGTATTTATACCAAGAAATCTATTAAATAAGTTACCTTAGCTATAATAAAACAGATTGGAATGGAAATTAACACTATTCAATCACTTGAACTAGGAAATGCAAACTTTAATGAAATGACTTACAAAATGAGTTTATGTACAAAACAGAAGACTGAGATCACAAGATTATTCCTATGTGCTTACCACTAAGCTCTAAACCAAACTCAATCCAGATTACACCTTGCTTCAGTCTTGATCTCCATTATCATTGATTTTTGATTTTACACTAATTTTTTGGTATTTTTGAGAATTTTTGAGTTAAAACTTTAAACTGAAATTTATGACTTTTAAAAGCTTAAAAGATCTTAATAAAAGCTTATGTGAGCCTTTTCAATCCTTAACAACAACTAAGAACAACATTTAAGTAATTTGAGATTTTGAACAATAAAATATGCATAAACTGAAATCGTATTTAAGAACTGAAATTGAAACTGAATTTAAATTTTTATTACACTGGAATAAGATTACACAACACTTGAAGGCTTTAAACATAAACTGGAAACTTAAATTATTAAAACGACATAACAGAATTTAAAACTACACTACTTATTTTTTTCTCCTCTCTTCTCTTTCTTCCTTTTATACCCAAATGTGCTTCCACTTGTCCACTGAGAAAATCCCACCATCTTTCTAAGCCATTGGATGCTTTGAGTTCATCTTGGCCGTTAAATCAGTTTTTGGCGCCAAAAAAAGTTTTTAACAGTAAGGTTGAGTGAGGAGGTGTGAAGAAACATTAAATGTATCTTGGAGTTGTGTGGAGGTGGAGGGAACAAGATAGTGATATGTTGAGGTGGGGGGGGGGATGGATATGTTGAGTGATTTCAGAGAGCAGGTGAAGGGGAAGAAAAACGCGCCAAAGGGTGCTTATTTGACCAAATGGTTGACTGGTGGTATTATTAATGCCAGGGGGGTCAAATGGGAAAGGGTCCAAAGGCTAATGACAGGGGGTCACTTGGGATTATGATAGGGTTCAATTGGTTAAAAGGCTTAAATACACAAGGACCAATATGTAAATTCTGAAACTTCAAGGACCTAGGCTGCCAATTCTGAAAAGTTTCTCCAAGGACTAAAACTGACAATCTCAAAAAGTACAAGGACTAGACTTGCCATTTTCCAATTTCCAGGAGCCATTTTTGCCAATTTTGAAACTTAGAGGACCAAACTTGTAATTTTCTCAAACTTTTGATATTTTTCACCAAAGGACTAAATTTGACAAGTTATGATTTAAAAAGGACCTTTGGTGATTTTACTTTTGAAATTATGTGCTCAGGGACTGTTTTTGACAACTTTTGAAACTTGGGGGACTAAAACTGCCAATTTTGCAAATTTGATACGTTTTTCATCTGATTTTGATATTTTTGCATTTAAAACACATAAAACACTGATTTGTGATATTTTTATCATTTTGATGCATTTCTGAGTGTTTTCAGATGATTTTGCAGTTTATATTGTACAAAAATGATGAGTATTTAGACACTCATCAATCCCCCACACTAAGATATTGCTAGTCCCTAGCATTGATTTGAGAAAACATAATGGATTTTAATCTCTTTACCAAAAGCCATCACTTCTGGAGTAGCCAAATGTTTCAGTTCAAGTAAGAACCTTGGTACACTGATAACCAAATGATTTTGAGCAAATCATAAGCTGTAAACGGATTTGATTAGTCTTTACCAGAAGCCGTACCCTTCTGAACTAGCCAACTCTTAGATAAATTATCAGAATTATCTTTGGTGAGCTGATTACCAATTATGGATTTTCCACTGCCTTTACCACAAGCCATAATCTTGCGGGCTAGCCAACTCTTCACTTTTTAGGATATGGTGAGCTGAGAACCATACAATTTTGGGCAAATTGCAAGCCGTAAACGGATTTGATATATCTTTACCAAGAGCCGTTTGCTCCTGGATTAGCCAATCCTTTTATCTTACAGACAAGGCGGACTGATAACCAAGATGAGTAAGTGTAGAACACTTACTCCAAAAAAAAATTTTGGCCAAAAACGGGGGAATTGGGTAGATAATATATGAAATTCGTGAGAATTCCCCCCCACACTTAGAAATGAATATTGCCCTCAATATTCAAAGTACCGGCGGTTATGCCGAAACTGAGAACGTAAAAGGGAAATATTACGGCCATTATTAATTTTTTTTTTTTTTTTTTTTTTTTTTTTTTTTTTAAGATAGATATATATATATATATAACATGTGGGGCATCACCCCCACACTTAGGTGGTAGAAAGGGGTAAGAAGACAGAAATATGGGTGAAAACCCATATAGTGTGTGCTACTGTTTTTGGTTACCGAGTCGCTAGCTTGACTCGACCCCGAATTCCTTGGTTCATGGGGAAACAAAGTGGAAGAAACAATCTCCATCGGACTTTCATTCAAGATGTTTGGACAAACATTTGAAGCACGTGAAAGTTCCACACCGATGAGATATAGAGAGAACCGGCTCAAAAATGATGAATGAAAATGCCGGGATCAAAAATAGTGTCTTCATTCCCGAAGGAGTGAAGAAGAGAGGAAGTCACCGAGTAGGTGAAGAAAAGAAGGAAAATCATGATAATAATCATGACTAGATCTTCTTCCTCGGGATTAAGTGCAGTTTCACTTATTTGGATTTTATTGGTTGAGCTCTTTGGGTTGGAAGGCATCTCGGTTGGGAGGGTGGGAAGATTTGTCATAACTATGCAAATTGAGATTCTCTCCCCCCGATCATGATTTTTGCCATCCAAGCAATCATACTCCAGCGGAGATATGATATGAGTGAGTTCACTGGAGAACTCCTCATGAAGAGTATACGGAGGTGGGACATGTGCGGTACTTCGTGGGCTATAAATATGCACCTCGTCCATTATAGTCTCCGTGTCAGACTCATCACTATCAAAGATTGGATTAACTGAATTTAGAGTAAATTCAGAATCGAATTCGAATAAGGGATTAGTGATAGTCGTATTAACTGTTGTGGAAACAACATGGTCAACATCCTCTTCTAAGTTGACGATCTCGGAATGTGGAAGTAATGCATCAATAAATTCTATGTCTTTAGAATATAAAGAATCGGCATCACTATAATCACTGTCAAAATCTGAGAAAGTCTCAACAAGATCATTTGTAAGAGGAGAAGACACATCACACTCATGGTCAAGAATTCCCTCAGACTCACTTGGGATCGGGATAAGGTTCTCAACATTAGACGATTCTGTTTCCGGAATAGTGCTGAGATGCTGATCCCCCATGGTGAGAGAGTCTTTGGGATCAAAAAATTTCAAAGAAATAGGATCATCGACCTCTTCCAAAAGGAATTCACTTCTCTCAACCGGCGTGAGTGAAGGGGAAGAGTCGGAAATGAAAGGCTCTGAAACGGGAGTGGGATTGCCACTCGGAGCATCGACTTTATCGAAAACATATATAGCTCCTATGCTCTTCATATTCTCCTCTGCCAACAATTCTCCCATACTCTTTCCTTCTTCAACGGGAGTGGGATTGCCACTCGGAGTCGTAGATTCCTCATCAAAATCATCATCGTCGTCGTCATCATAATCGTACACGAGAGGTTTCCAATATTGGGAACTTACTCTAGCTGCTTGTTCTTCAGCATACGTTTTCTGACGAGACTCTTCTTTAACCAATTCTTTCAAATCTTTGAGTATATCTAGACAATTTTCGAGAAGTTCTTGAGGAATTTGCAGAGGTTGTGTTTGAATCGTTTGGTACTGTGGAGGTTGGTCATGATAAGAGTAGTCATAATTGTTACAAGGATTATGCTCATAGACAAGCGTGTTCCCTGTTTGACACTCAAAACTCGGGTGAGGACCTCCACAGTACTCACAAGAATATGTCTCCATCTCATAGTGCGGGGGTTGGTTGAGGAAATTAGTTGTTTCATTGTAGGGATTTTGGTCATAGACAAACCCGTTTCCCGGATTCACAATGCCACAACCGGGGCAATTTCCACCATTTTGAGGTCCCCCACACCATTCACAACCAAATTGGTGAGGATGAGACATAGAAAGAATCAAATGGATAGAGGGTAAAAGAAATGTAGAATCAAAAGATGTGAGAGGGTAAAGATGGATATTTTTGGATTTTTGAAAAACATTACAAAAAACTTTTTACAAAAGATGGTATATGTGCAAGAATGGATCTGAAAAAGGTTTAGAACACGCTAAAGCCTCCCCGGCAGCGGCGCCAAAATTTTGATCTGTGCTGAACTACAGTCAAGCTACCTCACGCAAACTGGCCACTTGTGAATGACCAGCCGTAACAGGCTTAAAACAGTTCAGACACAAATACAATAAAGTCCAGGAGAATATAATGAATTCCCGGGTCGTTAAGTCCCACGGAGACTCAATGGTGTGCAAACACTGATTCAGACGATAGAATGATCACTAAGGATAGTGATCAGAAAGGATTTGAATAGGATAATTACACTACTGAAAAAGTTAATAAAATAAAGCGACTTAAATACAAATTAAGAAAATTAAAAAGATAAAAGATATTAAATAAACGCTATCACTATATTTAAAGTGATGAACGTTTAAAATTTAAAACGCACATTTAAATTAAAAACTACGTAACGTACAAAATAAAACGTGAAAATAAAGAAGGAAAATACCTATGTATATAGAAAATACATTTTTACAATCCTAATTATACTAGAAAATTATTAGAAAAGAAAATTTATTTTTAAAACTATTTATCTAATTATTATTAATTAAAAACTATTTATTAAGTATTTAAAATGCACTAAAATATAAGAAAATACAAAATTAACCTAGAAAAATGAAATTATAACTTAGAAAAATCTAAAATGTGATAAAACTTATTTTAAAACTGAAAATATATTTTTTAGACTTTTTATGTATTTATTACTAATTTAAAACTATTTAAAACTAATTTAAATTGTGAAAAATACCAAATAAAAGGGAAAAAAATAAGGAAAAATCTTTTTTATGCTTTTTATATTTTTACTAAACTGAGAAAACTGAAAAATTATTTTTTGGAACTTTTTCTTAATTATTTGCAATTAAAGCTAATTAAAATGATTAAAAACTATTTTTAAATTAAGAAAAATAGTGAACAGTAACTAAAAATTATGAAAACTTCAGGAAAATTCTAAAATGATATTCTAAAGCTATGAAAAATAGAAAAACATGGGCTTATGTGAGGGAATTTAGGGCTGCAGTGTAACTGTTGAGGAAATAAGCAAATGGAAATAAGCTAATAAGCACTATTATGCACCAATTCAATACAGAAGCTAGATAACACTAAATATACTCTAAAGCAACTTATGCAAGCTAAATCTAACACCTAAACAGTATGCTACCTAAGATTAAGCTAACTGAAATTTTAGCAAAACAGCTTAATGACCACCTACTTTAAGCAGATGAAACTGCTTATCCAATAAGCTAACATGAAAACCAAAAGTATGGGACTCAAGCCCACCTAGCAGAGTGTACTTATCCAAATTTACAGCTAATGAGGACTATTAATGAAGAAGTTAGGGAGCAAAACAAAAGTGGCCATAATGGCTTATGGCTAACTGATGCAGCAAACAGTCATGGGTACCTATGTTTGAGCTTATCTATAAGCTTATCAGAAAAGCTTAAAGGCAAAACAGATATGGGGTCTTGAAGACCACCTGGAAAACTACAAATGGACCAAGAATGAGACCTTAACTATGTAAAATGAGCACAGTGCAAGGCCTGCATTTTCTGCATAAAACTGACTCATGACCTGATTTTGACTTTTAAAAACAGATAAGAAAGTTGACTATTTCGAACTTGTGATTGATTCTAAGGACTGTGTATGTTATATTAAGCTATACTAAGGTTGGATTAAGCTATTTTAACAACTTTTAAAGCTATAATGATGAGTATGTAATCAAAAACTTCAACAGTTAACAGTTAATATGGATTAAACTTAATTTTGACTTTTAACTGAACAAGAACTGATTTTTATGACTTATATTGGCTATTTATAGCTAATGAAACATGCAATAATCAAAAACTCAGATTTAAACACCCTCTAATTCAGCTGAACAAGCAAAACCAAACACCCCTTAATGAAGCTGTTATGAAGCTTTTTGTACTAAAACAAGTATTTATACCAAGAAATCTATTAAATAACTTACCTTAGCTATAATAAAACAGATTGGAATTGAAATTAACACTATTCAATCACTTGAACTAGGAAATGCAAACTTTAATGAAATGACTTACAAAATGAGTTTATGCACAAAACAGAAGACTGAGATCACAAGATTATTCCTATGTGCTTACCACTAAGCTCTAAACCAAACTCAATCCAGATTACACCTTGCTTCAGTCTTGATCTCCATTATCATTGATTTTTTATTTTACACTAATTTTTTGGTATTTTTGAGAATTTTTGAGTTAAAACTTTAAACTGAACTTTATGACTTCTAAAAGCTTAAAAGAGCTTAATAAAAGCTTATGTGAGCCTTTTCAATCCTTAACAACAACTAAGAACAACATTTAAGTAATTTGAGATTTTGAACAATAAAATATGCATAAACTGAAATCGTATTTAAGAACTGAAATTGAAACTGAATTTAAATTTTTATTACACAAGAATAAGATTACACAACACTTGAAGGCTTTAAACATAAACTGGAAACTTAAATTATTAAAACGACATAACAGAATTTAAAACTACACTACTTATTTTTTTCTCCTCTCTTCTCTTTCTTCCTTTTATACCCAAATGTGCTTCCACTTGTCCACTGAGAAAATCCCACCATCTTTCTAAGCCATTGGATGCTTTGAGTTCATCTTGGCCGTTAAATCAGTTTTTGGCGCCAAAAAAAGTTTTTAACAGTGAGGTTGAGTGAGGAGGTGTGAAGAAACATTAAATGTATCTTGGAGTTGTGTGGAGGTGGAGGGAACAAGATAGTGATATGTTGAGGTGGGGGGGATGGATATGTTGAGTGATTTCAGAGAGCAGGTGAAGGGGAAGAAAAACGCGCCAAAGGGTGCTTATTTGACCAAATGGTTGACTGGTGGTATTATTAATGCCAGGGGGGTCAAATGGGAAAGGGTCCAAAGGCTAATGACAGGGGGTCACTTGGGATTATGATAGGGTTCAATTGGTTAAAAGGCTTAAATACACAAGGACCAATATGTAAATTCTGAAACTTCAAGGACCTAGGCTGCCAATTCTGAAAAGTTTCTCCAAGGACTAAAACTGACAATCTTAAAAAGTACAAGGACTAGACTTGCCATTTTCCAATTTCCAGGGGCCATTTTTGCCAATTTTGAAACTTGGAGGACCAAACTTGTAATTTTCTCAAACTTTTGATATTTTTCACCAAAGGACTAAATTTGACAAGTTATGATTTAAAAAGGACCTTTGGTGATTTTACTTTTGAAATTATGTGCTCAGGGACTGTTTTTGACAACTTTTGAAACTTGGGGGACTAAAACTGCCAATTTTGCAAATTTGATACGTTTTTCATCTGATTTTGATATTTTTGCATTTAAAACACATAAAACACTGATTTGTGATATTTTTATCATTTTGATGCGTTTCTGAGTGTTTTCAGATGATTTTGCAGTTTATATTGTACAAAAATGATGAGTATTTAGACACTCATCATTGACGCAAAATGATATTGTCAAAACTAGTATTTGTTTATTTTTCCAATTGTATTTAGAAAACATGTAAGTTAAATTTGGAGACGATAAAGTTTATTGCATGATAAAATGAATTGGTGGTCTCTATTTATCTATCAAAGCTTGTTCTTACTATATAATCCTTAACGTGAGATTTACTTGCCATAGGTATAAATATTCGGGTGTGCTAGAAGTTAAACTTTGGTGTAACATTTATTCATGTAGATTGCATTTTCAACGTTTGTTTTCGTGTAGTACTACTCTAGCACTAGTTTATTGGTATCAAGACTTTTTGCATGTTTGACATTTAGAGAATGTGTAGCGAGATGAAGTGAAGGAGTAGACAGGAACAGGTTTCATTATTTGTCCTCCGATAAAATGCTTTAGGCATTATTCGATGACCTGCTATGCATTCAAACGAACGTCCCAAGGTTTTCCATGGGCTGTGGCCCGGATTTGAACACCATAATGGAGTGCTAGTCTTGGGCCTGGGCCTGATGGGGATTTACACGAAAGAAAAGGGCTGGTCCAACCAGTTTCTACTACTTTTTGTTGATCAAATTTTTGAGAAACTACTCATCTTCAGAACCTTGTTGCCAAGGAGTACGACTTTAGTCATAGGAGCTTAACGTGCTACATGGCTCGAGACATGCTCGATCATTCTTGCTCCAATTTGTGAAGCCGAGGCTTCTCGATCAGGGGTGGGGGTAAATGACTTCGTCACCGTGGTACTACCAAAGTGAGGTTGTCGACTTATACATTTTCAAAATGCTTTTATTTTGATGACGAGTTGTACCTATGGAAAATAAGTTAACGCAAGGAAATTTGACTGTGAATGAGGTTTGTCTCTAACAAGTCTTGACTAAACCATTTTAAAAAAAGAAAGATTATACCACCGTGGTGATAACCACAGTGGTGTTTTTCTCCCTTTTGACCCAAAACGTTTTTATCACTTTGCTAAGGGGGCATTAGACTTTCAATATCACAAGATTTGACAATAGTTCAAGGGAATATCTAGCATGCCATTTTTCATTTCGAGTACGACAATAAACTGGTTACCAACAAGTTTTAGATCCTATACCAATGAGACTCGGACTTTTCTAACTCTTAGCGCCTAGATTGCTTGTTTATCATTACCCTCGACAGAAAACTAACCCATCCAAATAATGACTAACTCGAAACCCAAGTGACCCTAACCATTTATCATATCAAAGTGACATTTATGTAAGTCAAACACCTTATTTAAACATCGAATATCAAAACAAGATTTTTCCATTTACATTTCATTTACCACGTTTTTAGTACAACAATTTACAAGGAAAAGAATCAAAGATGAACCTTATGTATGTGAGGCGAAAATGACAAAGATGAAGGCTAACTCGAGAGCTCCACACAAACCAAACCTCCAATTCGAATCCGAGCAACAAACCCAATAGTTTTACAACACCCTTAAGAACACTATTCTTTTGTGGTGGATTGAGATTTGCTTTGTGTGTGCCCTTAGTCTCTCGAGTTGCATAAAAAGAAAATAAAAAGGAAGTCTTTGACCAAGCCTTTACACCTTGCCTCTTTGTTTGAACCTAAAAATGGTTTACTTCCAAAACCAAACGATTCTTGGATTGGTGTAAAGATTTTTTTTTGTGATTCATCTTGATCTTCTTGGATTCCTTTGAAGAGCAGCGGCGCACCAAGAGAGGCTTGGGGAAGCCAAAACTTACATGAATATGGTATGAAAGATGGGGAATATTTGGAAGAATATGTTGGGTTATCTACTTTTGGTGATATTCGGCCTAGGAGAGGCGCAGAGGTAGGAGATGAAGAAAAGATTTGTTATCTCTCCTTTGTTTTCCTTGGGAAGAGATGTTATCTCTTTTTAGAGAGAGAGAGATATTGATGGAAATTTGTGGGGGATAGGTAACGACAAAACGAAAAAAGAGAAGAGGGGGGGGGGGGCGGTGATAATGTAGGGTAGGTAATTGTGTTTTGTGTTTTTGTTAAATTAATTTGTACAATTTTATGTTTGTGTCAATACTTTAAATTACAAAGTGTTATACTTTAAGGTAAATATTGCATTAAGCATGTTGGTGTCCCGCGTTATAAAACTGTGACTGAAATATTAAAGTTCGATAGTTTTAAAAATGTAGTATCTTCTAGATACGCTTCGGAAATATTATTATCTTGGTAATATTTTCTATTACGGGGGTTTATTATTTGCTTTGTTTGCCCTTATCATAGTGTCGGTACGCGTGCAGTGTCGGTCACTGAGGAAAACAAGATAACCTCTCGTCTCACAATTTAAATCATAAGACAAAAATGAAATATTCATAAAATGATATGAATGCAAAGTTATGCAGTTATCTACTGTATGCGAGTTAACTACTCAAATGATCAGGCAAAGCTTATGCATGCTTAATGAATTAGGCTTAGTAATAATAAATTACTAATTATCAGTTAAATTTTAGTGGAAATTTACCGTGTGTCACATCCTCCCCGCCTTGGAAGAGAAAACCGTCCTCGGTTTTCAGTTAGGATTTCTTGGTGAAGTAGAGAAAAGGTGTGGGTATTTGCGCTTGAATTGGTCTTCACGCTCCCATGTGTATTCTGGACCTCTTTGAGAGTTCCAACGGACTTTGACGATCGGGATGCGGCTTTGCTTAAGCCGTTTGATTTCTCTATCCATAATTTCAATGGGTTCCTCGACAAAATTCAAACTTTCGTCAACTTGGATTTCTTCCAAAGGAATGGCAAGAGTTTCGTCGGAAAGGCATTTCTTTAAGTTGCACACGTGAAACACGTTGTGCACAGAGCTGAGTTCTTGTGGTAATTCAAGTCGGTATGCTACCGGTCCGATCCTCGCGAGAATTTTGAAAGGTCCAATATAACGAAGATTTAGCTTTCCACGTTTTCCAAAACGGATCACGCCCTTCCACGGCGCAACTTTGAGCATAACTTTATCTCCCACTTGGAACTCAAGTGGTTTCCTCCTTTTATCAGCGTAACTCTTTTGACGGTCACGAGCTGCTTGTAGTCGGCTTTTGATTTGTACTATCTTCTTGGTAGTTTCTTGGATTAACTCCGGACCAGTAAGTTGACTTTCTCCAACTTCGGCCCAACACACAGGTGATCTACATTTCCGACCATAGAGTGCTTCATAGGGTGCGGCTTTGATACTTGTGTGATAGCTGTTATTGTAAGAAAATTCAGCTAGTGGCAAGTGCTTATCCCAGCCATTTCCAAAGTCTATCACACATGCTCTTAGCATATCCTCCAGTGTTTGGATTGTTCTCTCGCTCTGTCCATCAATTTGGGGATGGTAAGCGGTGCTCATGTCGAGGTTAGATCCTAAAGCATCTTGAAGTGATTTCCAGAAGTTTGAGGTGAAACGGCTATCTCTGTCTGAAATGATGGAAATTGGTACACCATGGCGTGCGATGATTTCCTTCAGGTATAGTTGTGCAAGTTTTTCCATTCCATCACTTTCTTTCATCGGTAGGAAATGTGCTGATTTTGTGAGACGGTCAACTATTACCCAAATAGTGTCGTAGCCCTTAGAGGTTTTTGGTAACTTAGTGATAAAGTCCATTGTTATACGTTCCCATTTCCACTCGGGGATTTCGATTGTACTAGTAGGCCTGAGGGTCTCTGATGTTCAGCTTTAACCTTTGAACAAGTTAAACACCGGCTGACATATGTTGCAATGTCGGCTTTCATGTTGGGCCACCAGTACAATTTCTTCAAGTCAAGGTACATTTTGTCGGATCCTGGGTGGATGGAGTATTTAGACTTGTGGGATTCATGCATAATAATGTCGCGAATTCCCCCGTAGAGTGGTATCCAACTTCGCTCTTTGAAACACAAAGTTCCATCCGACCTTTTCACGAATCCATTTTCACTTTCTGGCATTCCGTAAAGGTTCTCATTCGGACGATTTTCCTCCTTGAGTGCTTCCAATTGAGCCTCAAGAATCTTGGTTGGGAGAGGTGAACTAATTGTCATACCCAAGGATCTGACTCTAAGAGGTTGTGGTCGCTCTTTCCTACTGAGGGCATCAGCTACTACATTCGCTTTACCCGGATGGTAACGAATCTCGCAGTCATAATCACTGAGTAATTCCAACCATCGGCGCTGTCTCATGTTCAGTTCTTTCTGATCCAAAATGTGTTGTAGACTTTTGTGATCGGTGTATACGACACACTTTGTGCCATACAAGTAGTGTCTCCAAATTCTGAGTGCGAACACAACTGATCCTAACTCCAAATCGTGCGTTGTGTAGTTTTTCTCATGAGTCTTCAGCTGGCGTGAGGCGTATGCTATCACTTTCTCTCTTTACATTAGCATCGCTCCAAGCCCTTTGTGTGAAGCGTCGCAATAAACAACAAAGTCTTCACTACCCTCAGGTAAGGCCAGTATGGGTGCACTACACAACTTTTCTTTAAGGAGTTGAAAAGCTTCTTCTTCCTTTTCTCCCCAGTCAAACTTGGTGTTTTTCTGGGTTAGTTTGGTTAAAGATTTGGCAATCTTTGAGAAACCTTCAATGAACCTTCTGTAGTATCCAGCGAGTCCTAAGAATTGGCGTATTTCAGTAGGAGTTGTGGGTGTCGCCCAATCCCTTATTGACTCGATCTTAGCGGGATCTACATGTATGCCCTGACTGTCGATTACATGACCTAAGAATTGCACAGTGGGTATCCAGAACTCACACTTTGAGAACTTCGCATACAGTTCTTCCTTCTTCAACAATTCCAAGATCAATCTAAGATGCTCTTCGTGTTCTTTCACACTCTTGGAATAAATTAGGATATCGTCAATGAATACGATCACAAATTTATCCAAGTAGGGTTTACACACTCGGTTCATGAGGTCCATGAACACAGCTGGCGCGTTGGTTAATCCGAAAGGCATGACTTGGAACTCGTAATGTCCATAACGAGTTCTGAAGGCGGTTTTGGGAATGTCTTCTTCCCGAACTCTTAGTTGATGGTATCCGGACCTTAAGTCGATTTTTAAATAAACACTTGAACCCTGAAGTTGGTCGAATAAGTCATCGATTCTCGGTAGTGGGTAGCGGTTCTTAATGGTTAGTTTATTCAATTCACGATAGTCAATGCACATTCTGAAAGTTCCGTCCTTCTTCTTGACGAATAAGACTGGTGCTCCCCACGGTGATGAGCTTGGTCTAATGAATCCTTTTTCCGCAAGTTTCGACAACTGGTTCGATAACTCCTGGAGTTCCGTTGGAGCTAACCGATAAGGTGCTCTTGCCACTGGCGCGGCACCAGGCACTAAATCGATCTGAAATTCAACTTGTAGGGTCGGCGGGAGTCCTGGCAAGTCTTCGGGAAAGACTTCAGGGAATTCTCTTACTATCGGCACGTCCTCCAGACGTTTTTCTTCCCCTTCTTTTTCGTCCTTTCCAGTGACTTGTGCTAGGAAGATATGACATCCTTCCTCGATACATCTTAACACCTTGGTACAAGAAATGGCATGTAGTCTTGAAGCGTTTCTTCTGTCACTTCTGTCCCCTTCTATTGTTAGGACTTCATCTCCATAGGGTACTCGAACGAGCTTCTCGTCACAAATGATGGCAGCATGATATTTTGCTAACCAATCCATTCCGACAATGACATCGAAACTACCCAATGCTACTGGTATCAAGTCGATATTGAATGGGTGGTTTAACAGGTTAAGGGTGCAACCTCTTATGATGGTGTCTACCCTTTCTATGTTACCGTTAGCTAGTTCCACTTTGTATGAATTTCCTAATGCGGTTGGGGCAATATCGAGTAGTGGACTAAATGTATTAGAAACAAAACTCCTATCGGCTCCCGTATCAAACAATATGGATGCATAACGGTTATTTATAAGGAACGTACCCGTCACAACATCCGGGTCTTCCTGAGCTTCCACTTTGGATACGGCATAGACTCTCCCACGAGCTCCTTCTCCATTTCCCTGATTACTCGTCTGCCCAACATTCCCCTGAATCCTGCCATTCCCATGGCTTCCTGGATTTCCTCGGTTTCCTTGATTTCCTCTATGGCCTTGGTTCCTGGTCTTTCGGCATTCATTCTTATAATGCCCTTTTTCACCACAACCAAAGCATGTTATAGCGGCTTTTGGGTCCTGAGCCGAGGCTGTTTGAACCGTAGCCAACGACTTGGACCTGCAGTCCCTGGTTAAGTGTCCGATTTTCTGACAGTTACGGCACTTGACTGTACACTGTCCCTTGTGATGCAGTGTGCATCGATTACACAATGGAGCAGTCCCTGAGTATGGTTTCCTTTCCCCAACATTCACTGTGTAAGCTCTAGCAACATTTTGCCTCTTGTTTTGATTGTTGCGGTTGTTCCTACTGTTGTTGCCACGATATTCATAGTTGTTGTAACCTTGAGAATGGTCATCCCATTTTCTCTTATTGTCGACCATTTTGTCCATGGAATCCTCAATCACTTGGTCCATGAGTTTGTTGGCTACTTCGATGGTTTCATGAAGATCAGCAGCCTTAGTAGTGGTGACATTGCCCTTGATAGGTTGGGGCAGTCCTCCGATGTATCTTTCTAACAATCGGGTCTCAGTGGGAACCATTTCAGGACACAATAAGGCTAGTTCTTGAAATCGCTGATTATAAGCAGCCATATTGGTGCCTTGAACCTTGAGGTTCCAAAACTCATGTTCGAGCTTCTTGATCTCATTACAAGGACAGTACTTTCGAAGTACCATTTCCTTGAAGTTCTCCCATGGCATGGCATAGGCAACATCGATACTAGCGGATTTCAGAAAATTGTTCCACCAGGTTAAAGCAGCATCCGTGAAAGTGAATGATGCATACTTAACCTTAGAATCTTCTTCACAATTTCAGATCCGGAACACAGTCTCGAGCTTTTCGATCCATCTAGTCAGACCGACAGCTCCTTCGGTTCCACTAAAGCCTCCAGTCATAGTTTTACGAAAGTCTTGATAAGTACAAGTGCGGTTGTGGGTGGGTGGTCTCGAAGTTCCAGCATTAGTAGATGAGTGGTTTGCTGCAACTAAAGCGGCGTTCACCCGCTCATTGACTAGTTGGTCAATCATGGCTTGGTTCATGATAGGTTGGATTGGAGTAGCCCTAGCAGGAGTAGTGACTTCAGCAGTCTGGTCGTGTGTGACTCTGTTTGGAATAGCAGTGTTTGCAGCTTGTTTACGAGTAACTCTCGCTGGGATAGGAGCATTGGAAGCTCCACCAGGATTGATGCGTTTGGATCTTCGTTTCGGCGGCATTTCTGCAGTAAGAAAGGTGATGAGATATAGAACCTTTTAAACAAGGTAAGTGCCACGTAATAGTGTGGTTATCGTAGATAGATCATATGCGCAATCTATAAAAGCAAAGACAATTGGATAGGAAAATAAGTTTGACATAGATAGAATTTCGGTTACAAGGTTTTTAAAGTACATGATAAGACACTAGATGGAATACAACGAAATACAACGGGAATACAACGGAAAATACTAACTGAAGTACAAAGGTAATAACTAACACTAACTGTTATAAATCCAGTTTAGTGTGACACATCATGAAATCATATCTAGGGATATCCACGCTTGGTACGGAGTCGCTCAATGGTAGCAATCAACTCTCGCTGTGTATCCTCCAAACTCGCGATACGTCTCATCTGAGATGCTAACATAGACTCTAAACCAGTAATCCTCTGCCATTCTTCTCTGACAGTATCTCTCGCAATCCACTGGACGCTCTCTAGCTCCTCTAGTCGTCCGTGTATCTGAGCTTGACCTCTACCCAAGGCTCGTACTCTGCTGTCCAACTCTCTGACGTCCTCAACCTGTGTCTCAACCCTAAAACCCAATCACATCCTCTCGTGTCTCTCGAGCTCCATGCTCTCAAATAACACATCAGTAACTCGGTCTAAACCCTCGACACGCTGCTCGCAAGCTTGCAAGCGTGTTGGATCGATCCTCTCTAGCTGATCAGAATGGACTCCTAGCAGAGTCTCCTGAGAGTCCAACTGAATAAATATCCTCTCAATGAGGGTCGGATCACCATCTGGAGATCCTGATAGGTCTGGCTCGGTCTGTGCCTCAACTGGTGCAGCTTCCTCAATGGTCTCTAGCTGCCTAGTGGCGCGCTCAAGGCGCTCCATATCTGCTGCAGATGGTACGAACGAAGGTGATGATGGACTGTAGCTCGGACTAGCGATATGTGGCACTGAACTGATCAAGCAATCAATATCCCTCCAAATAACCTCACTACTCTCCTCCTGACTGTGGAGAAAAGCAGCCCTCTGTCCTAATCCAACTGGTGCATCAATATCCATGTCCTCGCTCAATATCTGAGCCATCCTGGAGCTCTGTCCTATCTCCTGAATACTACGGACAATCTCCAGACCCAGTATACTCATATCAGCTGCGGTACTAACATGCTCGGGAATACTCTCAGTCGGCATAGGCTCCGGTAGTTCCTCCTCAGGATCCTCTTCCGGATCTTCTTCCGGGTCTTCTTCTGAGTAGGAATCAGTAGATCTCCTGAGTCTCTGATGAGGTGGTGACTCAGTGGATGATGGTGTCGATGACTCTGAAGTAGAAGAGGGACCCATGTAAGCAGCGCGGGTCATCTGAGTAGCTAATGCAAGCACAACTGAATACCGCTCTCGATATCCAGGTACTCTCACAATCATACGGGGTTTTCGCCTGCGCGTCAACAGAGCTGATGGAGTGGTGTTAAGGGTAGGTATAGGTGGAGTAGGTGCAATAGCTGGCTGGACTGCTAGTGTGGCCTGCACGTACGGATCAGTGGCTAAGTGTGCAAGCTGGCGGATGGCAGGTGAGTGAGCAAGTAGGATGTCCTCTTGAACATCGTGAGGAATGGCTGGTGAAGGCATGGTCTGTGACAAGACGGTGCATATGTGTAAGTATGTGGAAAAATATGCTCATGATGGATATAAAATAGTGTATAAGTAAATAGGAAATAAAACATGTAATCCTATTTAAATGCATTCTAAGTAAAATGGCAAGTAAGGCAAGCGGCAATCGGCGGTCGTAGTATGATGTTTTTGTGAAAAGTAGTTATAGTTTAGGGTTTATATGTACCTAGTTCTCTATAACTTAGGCTCTGATGCCAATCTGTAACACCCCCAAATTTGTTTAGCGGAAGCATACGTGTTATTGGGAGCGTTACGAAATTGGTAATCATAACACAAGTAATAAAGAACGGAATACATACTCCGTTTGTCTTCATAAAATAGTTTTAAAATAATATCTTACAACCTTGTTTAGATAAATGGGCATATCCCATAATTTCAGTGGTCCCAAAGTTAAAACATCAGTTTGTGTAAAAACACTTCTTTAAATACTACTACGACCATTAGCCCGCTTCTTGCCTTGCCTCCATAAAACATAACTTAAACACCTGAGAAAATATGCTAAAAAGGTCAGCTAAAAGCTGGTGAGTTCATAGGTTTAAGTTAAAATAGTAAGCTTGGATCATAAGCAAAGTCATATAATCATTACAACGAATATAATGTTATATGGATGAAAGTCTATTACGTTAGCTCTAAGTTCATGCAACCGATACTACGACAGTTTCTGTATGCTAAAAGATGTCATACAATATAGGGGCCCATAGAAAGTGTTTTGTCCCTCAACACTTGATTCCGACATGGTATACGTTTCGCCTTGGCCTAAGCATGGCCAACCGAACGGAGGAGTCACCCTCAATAGATCTATTTATAACATTCGCGTTTCCCAATGGGGAATTGACGGTTCATGAAGAAAAAAAAGGGCATTCTCTAGGGACATAAGGGCTTAGGCTAAACCACGTAATAGTAATCATGTTCTAGTTTTGATCCATAAAATGTTTTGCATATTTCTCACCCCAAAATGTATAAAACAATTTATCAAGTAAAAGTGGGGCTATGCAACTCACCTTAGCAAATGTGCAATCCAAAAGTAGGACTTAGTGAATATTGTGAAGCGGCACCGACACGCGACCTAGATAAGGAGGGCAAGATTTAGTTCATTGTTTTAAGTGTTGCTTACTCAAAGTAGTTCAATTGTTTTCATAATTGTATTAAAACTATACTTTAGCTTGTAAAAATAATTGAAAGGTTTTTCTAGTAAGTATATGAATGTATATATCCTTTTCATGTTGACTCTAATATGGTTTTAATATCCAAAGTTTGATATTACAATGTTCCACTAGTAAGTATATAATGTGTATATACTTATTTTAGTTGACGCAAAATGATATTGTCAAAACTAGTATTTGTTTATTTTTCCAATTGTATTTAGAAAACATGTAAGTTAAATTTGGAGACGATAAAGTTTATTGCATGATAAAATGAATTGGTGGTCTCTATTTATCTATCAAAGCTTGTTCTTACTATATAATCCTTAACGTGAGATTTACTTGCCATAGGTATAAATATTCGGGTGTGCTAGAAGTTAAACTTTGGTGTAACATTTATTCATGTAGATTGCATTTTCAACGTTTGTTTTCGTGTAGTACTACTCTAGCACTAGTTTATTGGTATCAAGACTTTTTACATGTTTGACATTTAGAGAATGTGTAGCGAGATGAAGTGAAGGAGTAGACAGGAACAGGTTTCATTATTTGTCCTCCGATAAAATGCTTTAGGCATTATTCGATGACCTGCTATGCATTCAAACGAACGTCCCAAGGTTTTCCATGGGATGTGGCCCGGATTTGAATACCATAATGGAATGCTAGTCTTGGGCCTGGGCCTGATGGGGATTTACACGAAAGAAAAGGGCTGGTCCAACCAGTTTCTACTACTTTTTGTTGATCAAATTTTTGAGAAACTACTCATCTTCAGAACCTTGTTGCCAAGGAGTACGACTTTAGTCATAGGAGCTTAACGTGCTACATGGCTCGAGACATGCTCGATCATTCTTGCTCCAATTTTTGAAGCCGCGGCTTCTCGATCAGGGGTGGGGGTAAATGAATTCGTCACCGTGGTACTACCAAAGTGAGGTTGTCGACTTATACATTTTCAAAATGCTTTTATTTTGATGACGAGTTGTACCTATGGAAAATAAGTTAACGCAAGGAAATTTGACTGTGAATGAGGTTTGTCTCTAACAAGTCTTGACTAAACCATTTTAAAAAAAGAAAGATTATACCACTGTGGTGATAACCACAGTGGTGTTTTTCTCTCTTTTGACCCAAAACGTTTTTATCACTTTGCTAAGGGGGCATTAGGCTTTCAATATCACAAGATTTGACAATAGTTCAAGGGAATATCTAGCATGCCATTTTTCATTTCGAGTACGACAATAAACTGGTTACCAACAAGTCTTAGATCCTATACCAATGAGACTCGGACTTTTCTAACTCTTAGCACCTAGATTGCTTGTTTATCATTACCCTCGACAGAAAACTAACCCATCCAAATAATGACTAACTCGAAACCCAAGTGACCCTAACCATTTATCATATCAAAGTGACATTTATGTAAGTCAAACACCTTATTTAAACATCGAATATCAAAACAAGATTTTTCCATTTACATTTCTACGTTTTTAGTACAACAATTTACAAGGAAAAGAATCAAAGATGAACCTTATGTAAGTGAGGCGAAAATGACAAAGATGAAGGCTAACTCGAGAGCTCCACACAAACCAAACCTCCAATTCGAATCCGAGCAACAAACCCAATAGTTTTACAACACCCTTAAGAACACTATTCTTTTGTGGTGGATTGAGATTTGCTTTGTGTGTGCCCTTAGTCTCTCGAGTTGCATAAAAAGAAAATAAAAAGGAAGTCTTTGACCAAGCCTTTACACCTTGCCTCTTTGTTTGAACCTAAAAATGGTTTACTTCCAAAACCAAACGATTCTTGGATTGGTGTAAAGATTTGTTTTGTGATTCATCTTGATCTTCTTGGATTCCTTTGAAGAGCAGCGGCGCACCAAGAGAGGCTTGGGGAAGCCAAAACTTACATGAATATGGTATGAAAGATGGGGAATATTTGGAAGAATATGTTGGGTTATCTACTTTTGGTGATATTCGGCCTAGGAGAGGCGCAGAGGTAGGAGATGAAGAAAAGATTTGTTATCTCTCCTTTGTTTTCCTTGGGAAGAGATGTTATCTCTTTTTAGAGAGAGAGAGATATTGATGGAAATTTGTGGGGGATAGGTAACGACAAAACGAAAAAAGAGAAGAGGGGGGGGGGGGGGGGGCGGTGATAATGTAGGGTAGGTAATTGTGTTTTGTGTTTTTGTTAAATTAATTTGTACAATTTTATGTTTGTTTCAATACTTTAAATTACAAAGTGTTATACTTTAAGGTAAATATTGCATTAAGCATGTTGGTGTCCCGCGTTATAAAACTGTGACTGAAATATTAAAGTTCGATAGTTTTAAAAATGTAGTATCTTCTAGATACGCTTCGGAAATATTATTATCTTTGTAATATTTTCTATTACGGGGGTTTATTATTTGCTTTGTTTGCCCTTATCATAGTGTCGGTACGCGTGCAGTGTCGGTCACTGAGGAAAACGAGATAACCTCTCGTCTCACAATTTAAATCATAAGACAAAAATGAAATATTCATAAAATGATATGAATGCAAAGTTATGCAGTTATCTACTGTATGCGAGTTAACTACTCAAATGATCAGGCAAAGCTTATGCATGCTTAATGAATTAGGCTTAGTAATAATAAATTACTAATTATCAGTTAAATTTTAGTGGAAATTTACCGTGTGTCACAGTTTCCATAGGTATGATTCGGATATCGACGAACCGATAATGTCATTATTCGTCCCCTTCTTCTTAACTAGTAATGTTTGCCTAAAATCACCCCCAAGCATTATACTTCTCCCACCAAATATCTTGCCTAGAGCATCAAAAATGTCCCTTAGCGTACGATCAAGTGCCTCAAAACACTTTCTGTAATTCATAGGCGCTTCGTCCCAAACAATCAAATCTGTTTCTTTTACCAACTCTGCTAACTGAGACCCCTTCCTGAAGCTGCAAACCGATTCATTTGTTAAGTTCAGCGGAAGCTTGAAACGTGAGTGCGCAGTACGACTAGATGGCAAAAGCAAAGATGCGATACCAGATGACGCAACAGCGAGAACTATCTTTCCTTCTGACCTAAGGGTAGTGATGATTGTCTTCCAAAGAAATGTCTTCCCTGTACCGCCATGGCCATACACAAATATCATCTCCTACGTCCCGTTGGACGTCGCAGCCAGAATGGCATCAAATATTTGCCGTTTTTCATTATTCAGTTATGGTATAAACCGTTCTTTGTCTCTTGCAAGTTCTACCCGGTTATAGCACCTTTCTTCCATAATGTTTCGGTTCCTTAACACATGAAGCAAATCATCGGGAGGTGCAGATATGCCAAAGTCTGGGAGTGTCTTACCGTGGTGTGCCAATGCCACCTGAAGCTCATACAAAACACCCCCTTGCAGTTGCTCCTCATCAATATGCGGAAACGTAACGCCGTGTATGCGTGACAAGATACGGGGAATGTCATCTGACATATATCGCCAAAAGGAGTTCCATAGGCGTATAGGATCCCGTACGTCACAAAACACCAGGATCTGCGTGAACAACACCCTCATTTCTGGTGCAAAACCCAAGGCTGCAGCTTCCTGCATAGCCATAAACCATTCGCCATCATCTTCTAGCAGACCAAGTGCTTCTGCCGCAGCCCTATTTGTCGGATAAGTGCGGTTGTTGACAGTGCGGATACCTGGGAAGGAGGTGCACCTGCGTTGATGGCATAAGAGCAGTCGCTGATAAAAGAGATCCCCTGAGCTTGGATGAACATAGGTCAACCTACCTATTGAAGGCTTGTTCGTGTTTTTCCTCGGGAACCATTGCTTATCCTTTTTTGACCACACAAATTCAGACGGAAACTGTAGGTATGTAAGATGCCTACCAACACTATGTAACCTGTTGAATGTCAGCCACTCATTCAGAGTCGTCCGCTGTGCCCAAGTGTTTTCAACTATCGACTAGAGTCGCTGACGGTTTCTAAACGTAACGTGCTGCATATTCTCCGCGTGGACAGTTAGTATTTGGACTGCCGGATCACGACTATGTATGTCAAAACCAAGGATACGCCAGCACGCCTCGTGTGGCCCTATGTAACGTGCATCCATAAAGTTCTTTATTTCATCAATAACTATTGGCTGACTAACATGAGCTGACGTGGAGGGTGGCGGGTCAGCACCATGTTGGCTTAACGCATCCTGTGGCCGTGTCACCCTCACAACAATTTTGTCCGTACCCTTGGATATGTATTTGAACAAATACTTTATAAGCATGCTCCACCCACAACATTCGACATTAATGTGCGCATAGAAAGCCAGAGACAACGTTCGATTATATGGGACAACATACCCGTTATCTAACTGCACATTGTTTCTTTTGCAGTCAATGTACCTATCCCTACGCCTGTAGTGCACATACCCTTTGTCGTCTATGAATGTGTGTTGGCAGTAGTCCTTTGGGAAAGATTTCTTGCATGATGATCTGCCCTGCATACATGGCGCAGCCGGAAATGCAGGCCCGCAAGGACCATGAATCATGAAATCTGTTACGACTCTAAATCCTTCAGGATCTGCTAATCGGTCAGGCACCTCTGCAGACACATACCTGTCTATGTCTTCGATTGGCATTGTCCCACAACCGCTCCTATTCCACAAAAGAATATGACAGTGTGGCAAACCCCTTTTCTGGAATTCCACGGTGTATAAGACTGAAAGCAAGAAGGCAATCGGTTAAAACACCGACTGACATTTAGCCAAAAGGTTGTCGACCAGATATGAAAGAAAAACGAAGTCATATGTTTAAAGCTTAAACTGATTTAAGTGTATTTTTTTCTGCATAAAGGACAATACATGCAATCACAGGGCCAAATGGTTGACGGTCCCTGACATACTTTACAAAATCATGTATCTTCCTCTCAAATACTCGGTCGATCACGTCAGGCCGATCCGCTGCAGTCAGGTGTGGGAATGCGCGCATGTACTCCTCAATCTCTGGCCATCTGACATTGCATGTAAACGTGACAAAAAACGAAGGGTTCCCATGAACCCTGCATATTGCCAATGCGTCAAGGTAGTGGATGTACATGTATCGTGGACCACCTGTAAAAGATGTAGGAAGAATGATCCTCGAACCGACGTCTGAGCCATCTCGATCACCCCTGGCGACAACATCATAAACCCCTGACAAAAACTCTCCACGGATGTCTGACTGGTGCGTGCGTACGTAGTCCATCCTGCTTTGTTCCATACAGCAGTACGCCATGACCACATATTGCTGGAAAAGGCGGCCACCTCTCGTCAGAAGACCGTACTTGTTGACTCTGTCGTGTATCACATAGGAGTAGTACTGGTGCATTGTCATTCGCTTGTCCTCATTATCCTCTGCGACCTGTTCTCCAGCCAGCCTTAACCCTGTGTGGTACCCTTGCTCTCCGTAAATGAATAACAACGGCAATTGGAACACCATGTAACATGGATGAAGTTTATTGACCCTTTGAGCATCACCTGAATGCGACTCGATAATTATGTCAAACTCAGATTCACTTTCTGGACCGTCCTCGAAAACAATTGCTCCTATACAATCGGCTGTAGGCAGCTCGTACTGTGGTGCACCAACAACATTATACAACCTTACCTTGAACGCAGGAACATCAGCCTCACGAAGCTTATCCCTCGCACACCTGAATAACTGCACCATTGCGTTGTGCTCATCCAGAACACGTATAAGGCCCTCAACAATATCCCTTCTTAGACCTCCCCCATGCCCGCTACGAAAGTGGCTAAGCTTGTTGTCAACCTCATGGTCCGTGTCATATATGTAAAGCTGCAAGAAGCGTGGGTCCTTGCCTGTTTCCGGGCACAACCGGCCACTACAATGATAAATCTTCCCCGAAACTTTGAAAGCGTATGGGCCCCGATCATTATTGAAGGTTTCATCAACCGTAACACCCAAAGACGTCATGAAGAACATCTGGTTATAGGCCCGTATATTGTTCATGAAATGTGAATCAGAGAAGAGTGCTTTAACATATTGTGGGTAGTCGTGTGGGATGAAAAGTTGAACAGAGCCTCCTCTGCAACACTTGTTATACAACGGTCCAGAACGACGTGTAGACATGCTGAGCCTTTCCTCGTACTAAAACCGAGCATGGCAATACCTACAGAAACAGTCGCACGGCCTAAACGATTTGTACTCAGCTGGCGGACATGCAAGTTGACCAACATAAGACTCCTAATAGACAATGATAAAAACATAAAGATATGGCTTCAAAACCACACAGATGACATAAAGTGAACCTACAAACCTCTAGGCGCAGGGTACTGGTTCGACGTGCCTGTACCAGCCTGTTGTCGAAAAGCCCTAGACACATCCACGTGGCTGCTCGGGCCAGCCGACGTGCCTGCTTCATGATCATGTGCATACGGACCTTGCGCTGATACAAACAGACAACAAATTCATAAGCCAACGTACCAGGAGCGTTACATGGCCAAACTTGTATACGACTAACACAAAAGCACATTAGAATGTGCGATGCAACTAACAACACCGTACACCATGTTGTGGCAAAGGCTCTACAAAGAACTGCGTAGGTGCCACTGGACATTGTGCTGGCACAGGCCGTATAGGAATAGGAGCCGAGGGCATGTTGGCTCGAGCAGCAGATGATACATGTGGCACGGGCATACGCGAAACCATTCCATTTCGTGCATAACGACCTGTTTACAATCACTGTCGTTCAGTATTAAACAACCTATAAACCATACGGTCACTTACAAAAAAGAAAGGGATCGGTTTATTAAATGTTTTGGAAAATAAAGAAAAACAACAAACCTCCAATAGCACGGCCCACAACTTCTGAGGCGGAAGTGTTTACACCCATGAAACTGTCAAAACGTACGCCCTGAAGACCGGGAAAAGGAAACCGCATTGGTCTTTTAGGAACAGGCTCAAAAGCGCTCCCCATTTCTGGAAATGTGATGAGAGTGTTCCACAGTTAGTACCTCTACAACATAGACACCAAACGCCAACAGGCTACACTCATACCGTCAGACACACATTACACACAAACCTGTGGCCGAGCGTTTAGCATGCGTGACAAACGAACCAAGTAATGATACGGACGCCCGTGCATTTCCGCGCATCGCAGGAGGTACAATTTTGCCATAAGAAAAATCCAAAACGATAGGGACATTTGGTGCTACTACACAAAGTGGGAAGAAAAAGCAAAATATATTAACCCGAAACTTAAAGATGACACTCTCATAACAGGAAACAAACTTATAGAAAGAAAGGGGAACGTTACCCACCACCATAGAAGAGCGGGCACGTCGGTGTTTGTGACAAATCCGCACGAACAGATGCAGCCACAGCCGGCAACGGTGCAGGCGGTTCCAAGCCTCTTGGAACGATAGGAACATACGCAGATGCACAGACTTTTCGGGCACCAACCTCTGGGGAACGCACCCTTGCCCGTTTCACACGGCCGCCTAAGGGTCGACGGCCAACACCAGTTCCCCCATGTAGCTGACAGGAATCGTCTCCCCTCCCACATGAGCAACAGCCGGGCAACCGAGGATTATCAGAAACCGTTTGGCGTATACGCAGCCCAGAGGCATCACTCATAGGATCACCAAACTACAAACGTAAACAAAAACCACACGACGCTTTAGCAACCAACAATAAAAACTACGTAACATAAGAAACCAAAGAACATACTTGAACGACAACGGGAGCATTGGCTCTATCATCGGCAGAAGCTGATACACATTGCTTTTTCCCAACCCGCAAGCCATCAACATCAATACCATGAGCGGCCCTCCTTTTTGATAAAGAGGAACACGCATCCTCACAAACAACACCCCCTTCAGCGAACGAAGCACCAACCAACCCAACAGGCACGTAACGTGCCAAAAGAGGCGTTGGACTTTCCGAACACCGGACAGCCGCATCAGCAACCAAATCGCACTCACCAGGTAAGCCACCACACTTGTGTAACACAAATTCAGGGCGAACAACAAAAGGCAATTTGTTTGGTGGATTATGCATGTGTGACGCAAAAACAAAGTGATCACAAATTTACCACAGCGTAAGGAGAAATAGATAGCTACAAATATGCAAACTATATGACGACAGACCATTAGGATACCACCAACAACAAAAAGCAAATACGTTAGCAATTTCAAAAAGATCAAAACCCAAAACCCTCACATGCAGGCCTGGAAAATAAACAAAGAAAGCAAAAATGACAATACATTGCAAACAACACGCAAGCCAACAGATACAACACACAGCAACACCGACATGCAAACAGCCTAACCACCACTACCACCTAATGATCAAACCCTACCCTAACAACTAAGTAAAGCATCACGTCCAACAAACAAACATAGAAAAAAACGGAAAAAAAAAAAAAAAAAAGTATGTAAGACAACAATGCAGGTGTCACCAGATCTGAGAAAACCCTACCTACCAGGAATATCGGTTGCTTCTCAACGAAGAAAGAAAAAAATAAAAAGCTGAATGGTTACGGTCATGAGTATATAGAACGAAGGATGGGCTAGGACGGAGCAAACAAAGAATACAAAGCCCAAAAAACAAACAATGTGAAGCCCAAAAACACTAATAGCCAAACAACACAAACACAATAGTGAGGCCCATGTATATGAGTAAAAAATAATGGGTAGCAACAAACGTGTCAACACAACACTGGCTTGAAAGAATAAAAAACGAAAACTTGGTAAGAAAGAAAAAATAATAAAAATAAAAATAAAATCCTCTCTAAATAAGCCACTTTACAAAACACAACCACAAAACAAGTACTGTACGCCGTCTACCAACCACCTCAACCAACCACAACGATAATACCTCAAACACAACCAAAGTAGATCAATCAAAAAAACCTTATGCAAAGATTTAGAGTTGCCTCCATCGCCGCCGCCGCCGCCTTGTACAACCATTACGATATAGAATTACACCACCACAATAGCATCACCACCAACGACAACGACATCTTTTCAAGGACCACAGTAACCGAATTTGATTTGCATCCTCGGCGTAGGGAGGATGATGATCATGTCTAACCACCCCGACGCTGTTAGGTATTCTTCTTTCATTATTTTTATTATTCTTCCATCGTTTCAGTTTTCTGTTACTGTTTGTGTAAATATTATTTGCAAGCAGGAGCAGATAAGCTGTTTAATTAGGAAAATAGTCTCTAGATTTGATTTTGCTTTAGACTATTTTATTTATGTTCCCTACTGTTTACTTGGTGGTTGGGTTGGTATTTATAGGGTTTTACGAGGCCCATAAGCCATACCTAAGTTTTAGCTACTTTTATATGAGGCCCATTAATGTTTTTTTGTTTAAGTTTTAGGTTTTGAGTTATAGGAGAAATGTGCTAGGGGGACATATCTTTTTGCTATAACACGAATCACACTAGGGTAGTGGCTTATGACTTTTTTGGTTTTGGGCTTATGTTACCTAAGCTCACTTTTTGTGGCTTCTTTTGAAATTTTTCGGCTTAGCTTATGCCCAAAAGTTTCAAAATAAGCCACAGAAAATGAGCTTATGAAACATAAGCCCAAAACCAAATAAGCCATAAGCCAGCTAACAAACACCCCCTAAGTTTGTTGCATCGTCTAAGAGGCTTACTATGTGTTTGTTTTGAGATTGTCGTATCTGAGGTTTTTTTGAGTTTCTAGTACAAAACAGTATATAATGTTGGGAATTTTAATGGAGATTTAACACTTGCTTTAGTTTTGTGTCTTGTATCGGTTTGTGGATTGGGTAGAAACCATCAACATATGGTAACTTTTATAAAAAAGAAAAAAGGGTACTTGAAAGAAAGTTAAAACAAATAAAAACAGAATCAGATCCAGAGTATCGTTATCAACAGTCAATAGTGTAACGTATTACATGTGCTAATATAAGGTTTGTGTGCTTGGAGTCATGACCTGCGTTTTCTTTTCAAAATTTGGTGCTGCTAAGTATGTTTGCAAAGGATAATTTTTTCGGCTGCTGCTAATATGCTTTTTTTTGCTTAATGTTGTTAAGGAGGGCGAGATGGACTCCCCCATCTGCAGCTATTGTTCCCAATTTCCACCTACCGATGCGCAGTTATGAAGTGAAGAACAGGTATTCCTCACACCTTTCCGTATATCTCATTCCATATACTCTTAAAACCACCCAAATCAAAGATATAACATATTGAAAAAAAATGCTCAAATCAATTATCTTGTTATGTTATAGGACCTCAACAGATGACATCAAGGCACTCAGGTTGATAACAGCCATCAAAACTCCTTATTTACCTGATGGGAGATTTGATTTAGAGGCTTATGATTCTTCGGTAAACATTATACTTACTATTACTAGGATATCAATCTTCTATGCACGTATCTTAGAGACCTAACCATTACATCGCTGCAAATTTTAGGTAATTGGAAACACTGGAAGTAACTCAACTAGAGAAGCAGTCCATGCAACTGAACAAGGATTCGCCGTTGGATTGCATGCCGCTCTCCACACCAACCCTTACTATGGTAAAACGTCACTAGAGGGTATGGTTGCTGAGGACGCTGTTAGGTATTCTTCTTTCATTGTTTTTATTATTCTACGTTTCAGTTTTGTGTTACTATTTGTGTAAATATTATTTGCAAGTATTTGGGATTGTTTAAGCAGGAGCAGATAAGCTGTTTAATTAGGAAAATAGTCTCTAGATTTGATTTTGCTTTAGACTATTTTATGTTCCCTACTGTTTACTTGATGGTTGGGTGGGTGGGTTGGTATTTATAGGGTAGTCAGGGTTTTACGAGGCCCATAAGCCATAGCTAAGTTTTAGCTAGTTTATATAAGGCGAGAAATGATATAGAGACATAAACTTAGGCCTAATTTTAGACCTAAATTCAAGTGGCATCATCCTGACGGTTGCAGACATGGACCCACTTACTTTACAACCCATCAGGATGATGACATTTGGATTTAGGTCTAAAATTAGGCTTAAGTTTAGGTCCCTTTATTATTTCTCTATATAAGGCCCATTGATGTTTGCTAGCTAGGGTGACATATCTTTTTGCTGTAACACTAATGACACTAGGGCACCTTGTGTCTTAAAATGAATAAGACATGTGATTGTCTAGCGTAGTAGCTTGCATCAATTAAACTAAAACTTTTTCTTAAATTCATTTTTATTATTACACATTAGTTAAATTTATAAATTTCCATAACTGAACGTGATTTATAAGATAGATTAAACGTTTCTTTATATATTGGGCACCTGTTAGACAATCCATTCATTCAACAAACATGTGTGTATGTAAAATACTAAAATTATGATTTAGGATCAAATGAGAAGAAAAATTAAAATGAGAAATGTGAGAAGTAACCACAACCACACATTTCAGATGCACCTCCCTTTAAAGTTCTCCGTCTTATTTGCAATGTGTGGCTAGAAATCCTTCTCATTTTAGTTTTTCTTCTCGCCGGATCACTTCCCGTAAAATTAGTTGAAAGTGTCTTAATGAGAATTTGTTAAAAGAAGCTTTTTTACTTACCTCCTACCAAGTAAATAGAAGAAAAACAAAAAGACTTCTAAAAAGTGACTACCACGTGAACACCAACAATAAATATCTCTTACCTCAAGTCAATTTTTAAGTTATCTGTCAAAATTTTAAGTTTAGAAATTTAAGTCATATTTTGTGTTATCATCTCAAGTTCAGAATTTCCTAATATCCAATTTTAGAATTTTAATTCATGACTTAAAGTTCTAGAACTCTACTCACAAGAATCATAACTGTTGGCACTTCTGATTGTGATCAAGCAAATGTTACAACCATTGTGTTTTGGCATTTATTTCTCTGTAACCCTGGCCTTTTAGTGTAGTGACATTATGTCTTGTTAAATGATCTTACGATCTGGTGTTGCACAGTTGCACCTATGTTTTTTTTCAAGCATTAAATGAAAGGAAGAAAGGAAATGCACAGAAATATTAGCAAATGCTTTTCTTAAAAAGACTTGTCGTCGATCTTCTAATTTTTTTTCCTTCCTTGTTTATACTTGCATCACGTTATTCATTTTTTTTTTCTTTTTTTTCTTTTAATGTCAGTATCTCAAGAGAGGACCTGCATCGCCTTTCTAAAAAAACAGAGGACCTGCATCCACCCGGATTGATAAAAGCCATAAAAATGCCCTCCTTACCGAGTGGGAGGTTTGATTTGAAGGCTTATGATTCCTCTGATAATGGAGCTGGCATGCTGATGGTTGGAGGCCAGTTGTTGGGGACTCCATCTGCAGTTAAAAGTGCAACAATCTGCAGGTATCCCTTGCACGTCTTCCTATATCTTTTTGCTTTTTACCTCAATCAATCATATTGATTAACCTTTAAATTATTTAGTGTGATAACATTATGTCTTTTCCCATATGATTGTACGACCTGGTCTTGCACCTATGCTGTTTTTCGAGCTTTTGCGTTCTCGAGTTTAATTTTGGGGAGAAATGAGAGAAAAGAAAAGGAAACGGCAAATAACTTGTGTTCTCCGGTTTTTTTAAGACAAGATAATGAAGGAAATGAATGGAATTTGAGGATAAACTTTGGCTAAAACTTTCCTCCCAGAAATGGGAGGAAGTGAAAGAAATCTAATGTTTAACATGTCAAAAGACAAAACGATTACTTTTTAAACTTTAAAACTTTTAAACATGAGTATAATTGTAAATACACCAACTATTTTCATTTCTCTTTTTTATTTTCAACTCAAGAACCCAAAGCCTTACTAATCTTTTCTTCCTTTTCCACTCTTTACTTTTCTTTTCTTCCTTATCACTTTCTTTTCCTTTATTAAAAAACTCGGGAACACGATAATAAAATGAAAGGAAAGGAAAAAAAAAGGAAATTAGTCTAATTTTTTTGGTCGTATTATTGATCTGAAAAAGTAGAAAGTATAAGGGAAGATAAGTTGATAATTTTAATGCTCTTGAGCTGAAAAGCAGGGGAAGAAAATACTAACAATTATACAATTATGACCTTCTAATGTGAGTTGTTGATAAGTTTATAAATGTACGTCTTTTTTTTTTTTTTTTTTTTTTTTTTTTTTTTTTTTTTTTTTTTTTTTTTTTGTGTGTCTTTACAACATATTCTAAACTCTTTGAAATAGTCGTCTATGAGCAAAGGCTTAAGGACCCCCCAGATTTGTAACTTCGATTTAAAATTTCATATTCTGAGCAAAATCACCAAATTCTGAAATAATTTGTTACTTTAATTTAACGAAATATTGATCTTGGTATGGAGGCGTTTTGAGTATCAAAGAAATTTCTATGAATGTTAGCGTGTTTGAATATGATGATGGGGTCAGCTTTTAAATAAAAGTGGGTGATCAGTTAACTGATAAACTTAAATTCACTGAATAATCTGAATTTCTTAATTTGATTGATAGCTGTTTGTGTAAAGCAGTTGTGTAGTCTCCCATGACCTATAACCATTTAGCGCTTCGGATTGAGAGTAATCAACTGTTATCATGTGAGAAGGATATATATAAAGTTTGAGCAATAAAATTGATTTATTTTTTTGCAAAGGTTTCTCAGATCTACGTTCTATATGTTTTCTTTGTTATACTATGTCATTTATATTGTTGTTCTCTGATATCAGGACCTCAACATATAATATTAACGAATTTAGTGTGTTGCACAGGGAATCAATAGTAAAACAAGTGCCAAGTGTCATCATGAAGGCTGGGGGCATTGCACCACGGTGGCATCCTGCTACCATAGTTTATGTACCGGATACATTGGATCCGGATACATTGGATCCGATAAGTTGTCTTAATGTGAAGCTAGAGCCCCCTCTTGGTGGTTCAGCCTGCTATCTGGATCCAATAAAGCGTCTTAATGTGAAGCCAGAGCCCCCTCTTGGTGTTTCAGCCTTTGATCTGGATTCAGCATATCTTAATGAGATCCGGCTAGAGCCCCTTCTTGGTGGTTCAGCCTGCTATCCGGTTTCGATAAGGCTAGAGCCCCTTCTTAATGTGAAGCCAGAGCCCTCTCTTGGTGTTTCAGCCTTTGATCTGGATTCAGCATATTATCTTAATGAGCCCCTTCTTGGTGGTTGCTATCCGGTTTCGATAAGGCTAGATCCCCTTCTTAATGTGAAGCCAGAGCCCTCTCTTGGTGTTTCAGCCTTTGATCTGGATTCAGCATATTATCTTAATGAGCCCCTTCTTGGTGGCTGCTATCCGGTTTCGATAAGGCTAGATCCCCTTCTTAATGTGAAGCCAGAGCCCTCTCTTGGTGTTTCAGCCTTTGATCTGGATTCAGCATATAATTTTAATGAGATCCTGCCAGAGCCCCCTCTTGGTGTTTTCGACATATATTTGAAATTGCGAGGCACATGCTATCAGTATCCAATCTGCAGTAGGATATCGTTCACGCGTGATATGCTAATTCCTTCATGGTGCCATGATATTACCAGAGTTGTAGTGCTTCCACGGGCGGCTCAAATATTTTGGAGGCCTAAATCAAAGTTTAAAATAAGGACCTTATATATTCTTCTTGGTAAACTTATTTTTTTTATGATTGGATTGATGCAACGTTGAGCTTTAATTCATTTTTGTTTATCTTTATTTTGTGTTTGCTTGTTTATTAATAATTATTTTTGTGTTTGATAAAAGAATTTATATTGTATTTCTACCTACCTATTATACAGGCCCGTCTTGTTGATTTCTGATTTCGGTGGCTGTGCCACAACTATAGGCCCACCAAAAACAGAAAAACCTAATTACAGGTAAATAATTCATTAGTAACATGAAAGAGATTAGTACAAGTATGCCTTGAACAAGCTCAATTTGATCATACGGTAAAACCATGATTTATGTACTCTCCAGACCATACCCCACCAACAGTATGGGTTTTTAAATATTCTACACCATTCAGTATCTAGTATGCTAACAAGCTCTATACATTAATGGAAGTAGAACCTTCTACACCAATTACCACTAGGATACTAAGAAGCTCTGGTGACAACTTATGCAGGACGTGCGGAAGCGTATTTAGATAAACCCTAATCCAAATGTGATAAACAAGGTGCACCTTGCGGGAATTAACCCAAACAAGAGAATAACTCTTAAAACACCAAGTTTATTAATAATCAATGATCAAAAGATGCATTTTAATGAAACCTAACCTTATATTTATAGACAAGGTTGTAAAAATCGCTAGGCGCTAGGGAGACGGTCGGGTAGGGCCTAGCGATTAATCGGTTAGACGGGGATTAATCGGATTGAAATTTTTATGCACAAAATTGTAATTTTAGATATTATATCTATTAACTAAAATGCGGGGAACGCATGTGGTCATGCCATGTGTCCCCGCATTTATTGCTAAGTTTCGAAACTTGGCAAGAATGGCCCCTCAGGTTTAGGTGTCGCTGCAAACTAAGTCCAAACATTAAATGCAAAGTTTCACAACTTGGCAAAAACAGTCCCTGAGGTTTAAGTATCGTTGCAAAGTAAGTCCGAACATTAAATGCAAAGTTTCACAACTTGGCAAAAACAGCCCCTGAAGTTTAAGTGTCGCTACAAAATAAGTCCTTAGAAGCCAATCCCGCTGCATCGCGCGGGTTTCTACACTCGTTATACAATATTATATATTGTTTTTACTGTAGCCTTCAAAAAAAGGCACGTCAGCTTTTAGGAGCAGCCCAAAAATTACACGTGGCTCTTAATACTCTCTATCTCTACCGGAGTAAAAGAAAGCCTTTAAAATAAAGTAGCCTCTATTGAAACTTTGAAAACTTATGTACATTCTTCCTTCTATTGTTCAAGATATTATTGTACATCTCTATTATTTTCATTTACCTACTCTTTTCTTAACCTCCGACTTTCCTCTACTCGTTTACCATTTTCCGGCGACACAATTTTCCGACAACGATTGACTCATATTTATATCCATACTTATCTTCTATTTGATTTTGGTCTCGTGCTTTACACTAAATTTATGTTTCTTCTTTCCTCTCTATCTCACATACTAACCATGTCTTGTTCTTTTTTTCCTTTCTTATGGTAGGTTAATGCTTGAATCAACCCAACCGAGGCTTCAAACCACAAGTACCCTTCAACTTTAGTGGCATTTGTAAGTTTCATGGTTTCTCTAATAAATAAAGTTGTAATAGTATGCCGCAAGAGTGATGATGGTGTGTTTGTAGACGACAAGATCGATGCTTCTTATTAGATATCTTACCTGTGGTTGATGCTTAAATCTGCTAATAATTTTTGCTCTTTACATGTGGTTGTGATTTTTATTTCTTTTTTAGTTCCTCTTTCTAAGGGCATGTTTGGTAAAGAGAAATGGAGGTGAAGAAATGGAATTAGCTTTATTTCTCATGTTTGGTAGGCTTGAGAAAAAGAAAAGCGGAGATTTCATAATTCTCTAGAATTTGCTTCTTTGCAATTTGATTTCCATCCTCTTTCGTGTGGAAATAGAACCCCATTTAAATTCTCCGTGTTTTTTTGCTTTAAAAAAATACTAAAATAAAAAAGAGGGGTATGTAGCCATGTGCTCCTCACACTTTACCCCTTTTTTAAAAGATATGTGAAAGTGAAACCTTAGCCACCAGTAACCACTCACTTCAGGTCATTTCATTCTCGTCTCCGGCCATGTTGCCGTCATCCCGTGTTCACCTTCTTCTAGTTCTTATAGCCCTTCAATCTTTCATCACAACATCTCGTCACCTCTGGTCTCTCGTCATTTTTTTGTTCTAATGGTAAACATAGATCTTAACTTTTCGGTGTTACTTTATTGACGGATTTGACATTACTGATGTTCTTATCCATTTCTTTTTTCAAAAAGTATTACAAAATTACATATTGTTGAAACCCAGTTTGAGTGGGAAACTGGGAATATAAATCGATGTCATCTGTGATTTTGTATTAGAAGTTGTTTTTTCTTTTGTCCTAAACTCGTACTGATGAGGCTGATTGAATCTTGCTTTTAAAGAAGCAACAATTGTTTTTGAAAAGGGATCCAGAATGTATGAGGATTATATATATATATATATATATATATTTTTCTGTATCAAGATTTTGATCTTGTATCAAGATTTAGTTTTTCTATCTAAAAAACTTTTTATCAGTTAGAAAAAACAATAATTTTATGTAAAATGATTATTTAATCTCAAAATAATTATTATTCTCGAGTCAAGTCTCTGATGTTACCAAACAGTGGAATTCATCAAAATTCTTTACTGATTTCTATTCTCTGAATTTCTAATCTCTGGCCATTTCATTTCTCTAAATTTCTCTCTACCAAACGTGCCCTAACTTTTGGGTCAAATATGGGTTTTTAATTTATTACTATTATGTTTCATTTGAGTTAACATCACCAATCTTCCTACCTCCTGAAGTGTTTTACGAGAAATGTTGATTTAAATTTATATGTGGCTTGGACTGAAATCTTGAGTTTCAGCTTGCTTTTGTTTTTTATTACCTTAAATGGCGTTTTGTGTGTATTTTTCTTTTTCCTAAAACTCGCTTCTACAAAAGACAAATTTGTAGCCATATATGTGTCATGTTGAATCTGTGCTTGTTTTCATTTTAGGCGATCTAGAAGTAATATATCTCCACCATGTTAAACTTTAGATGAATGTAACTATGCGTATGTTTTGATGATGAATTAATGTACATGCTCTTGATACAAAAAATTTGGTTATATAACTATATAAGTGACTAGCTTCATAGCCCGCCCGATTGGGCGGGCTAGCTTCATGATAACACATGCCGAAATCTAAACATGTATCTAAAAGCAAACATTGTAATATATATTGAAAAATATAATGAAGCCGTTTTTTGAATACAAATATATGCTACTTTTTCAAATACTAAATAAAGCTTTTTTCTACACGACGTTTGTTGTGGAGTTTGTGTAGTTGCCATCTTTATCGCAACAAATAACCTTCAAGCCTTTCTTGCTCTTGACTCTTGACACATCCACATATAGTTGGCCGTGGGAAAATAATGGCCTTTATAGAAACAAACCAACTTGCATCAATGTTTGCCACTGCCTTTTATTATCCATGTTGCACTTGCGTGCTCGATACCCATGAAGAAGCGTCCTAGGACCCTTATTACCACCACTCTAACATGTAAATCCCCTATTTCAGGGATATATTCTATAAGCTCTCCAAGGTAGACAAATGTTGTTTCAAGATCAGCAAATACGCATTCCAAACATAAGTCATTTTAACATTTATCCAATAGGCATTTATGACGCTTCCGTATCTAATAAACGGGTTTGGTGTTCAACCATTAACTAAATGGAAGTATGATTGTATATTGAAAGGTTTTCAAAATTATACTTACGGAAAATAGTCTTCTTGCTTGAGAGGCCATGAGTTGGTCTCGGCATATTTAGCATCAGTGTATATAGATGGTGTTGAATAGAGAGCATTGACACGTCAATCCTATATTATAGGTATGTAGTCAAATCTCAAACCACATAATTATGCAAAACGATACTGATGAATATTGCTAAAGAAAGAATAAGGCAAACATATATGATATTCAGAAAAGATTTGAGGTTGATAGAGTAACTAACTTTCTTGACATAATGAATCAACTTGTCCATATTACGAAGCCATGACTCCGCATACTGATTTTGAAGTCTGTCCCCATTGTCCACATTACATGATTCGAGCAAGTAATGTTTTCCCGTAAGTGTAAGATAAAGCATAAATTCCAAACTCAATTTTGCTCAAAATCAGTTCAATGTGAATGCAGTTCACATGCGAGACGGTTGCAGCCACAAAATCAAACCCGCTCTTGGACATTGTAGTCAAACAAGTTGACGTCATCCTTCAAAATAAGAAATGCCTTAATAAACATTCAATAAGTTCAAATCTTATTTGGAAATTTACATGTACGATATTGGAATCATCGTTAACTTCATAGTAAACACCACTTGGAGGTTCATAATTTTCAGGAAAAGCACCTGCAAAAATCTTTAAAGATTGAACGCTCAAGTCTCTCTTATGAAATAGAGAACTAATGATAATAAGACTTATAGTGGACTTTTTTCTGCCATAATTTTTTGAAAAAACACAACCAGTGTCAAACTCACCTGTGAAAAGAACCAAGACTCTTGGAGGGCCGCCAGATAACTTCGAGATGTTTATCACCTTTTCGCTTAGCTCTGTCTTGGTAATCAATTCGGCCGAAGAAAAGAGAGTCAAATCCAACCTAAAGAATCACATATTGTATAAATTTACAAAAGTGAATTCCTCGGAATCATGGAATCCAACATATTATAAAAGAGACACGAGAAAAGAATGACTGACCTCAGCACCCAATAGGTAAGCCTGCACTGCCGAATGACCAAAGGGGTCTATTTGCCAACCAATTCTTGGTGTTGCATTAAATCGTTGCTGGTTAAATTTATGCCCATACGTTGTTCGACCAATCATATCAATATAATGTGGTGCTGCCTCATCATGCATACACCAACCTCCATTTCTGCTCAACAAAAACAGATCACTCATTGCCTACTTGCATCCACCATATAAACCCAGAAAAGGTGTAACACATAAACAATGGTTAACAAATGAAATATGGGATAGAAAAATATAACAAAACAAAACTTAAACTTGAATTTGGTTTTCAGAAGAGCGTATATTTGCCAATCCTAGCTCAATGTGCGAATAAAAAGGTCCTTTAAACTAATTTCAGGTGTCACCCACTTTCATGAAAAAACTTAATATATGAAAAGGTGAAAAAAGCAAACTGACCAACAAAAAGGCGTAATGCTAATATAACAGCTTCCTGCAAAAATACCCTTTAGTCCTCAGAGGGAAATGCGGTTGGTGTGCGGATGTATGGGGGTTTTTGGTTAGCTAGCTGTTGTAAAGGGAGATTGGCTAGATGTTGTCAAGAGTGTTTGGCTGGTTGCTAACATGAATATTTGGTTTGCTGCTGAAAATGGTGTTTAGGTGGCTTTGTAAGGGGTGTTTGGGAGCTGATGTTAGGGGGTGTTTGGATGTTCATCATGCTCATGAGACCCTGTTAATTGACGGAGTAAATGTGCTTTCTCTAAAGCTTCAATTTTCGCTACATCTTCTTTCTTCAACAGCTCCTAGCACACACCAAGAAACAAAAAAATAGTCATAACCACTAACATACTTGCTTTGTTGTCACTGCCACTCATACTTTCAAATTCTTTATCTTTGTTGTAGTAAGTGATTTGTGGATCACAGACACAAACCGGACCAACAATCCATCAAACTTTGATTGGCTCAAGTGCCTAAATTAACAAAGCCCATAACTATTTCATTTATTAATCGCGTTTATTTACGGCTACTGCTAGAACCACAAATATAAATTTGTGGATACATGTCAAATGGGTTGAAAACTTATCATAAGTGTATTCAGATTCATATAATCGCTTAAATATTCTTGTAAAACTATGTTACTTAAGAATACAATTTTTAAAATTTAGTGAAATAAAAAGATATTCATTGGGTCAATGAATCTATTACAATTTGTATTTAGACGTGACATGTTATGACCCGTACATGTAAAATTAATTAAATTGTTTAGAGGGGTAACAACTTACATATCATTTTGTATGTGTGATACCACCAGGAAGCACATATGTGCACTTAAAGTGTGTCATTTCCACAGTTAGTTCCAAATGGGACAATACCAAGGATATTCGCTATCATTATTCCTAATGATTAACATGTACAACTATTATTTAGGAATATATCTTCCTCAATAAAGTATTATTTCCAAAAAAATTCTAGATAAACATGAGTAGCAGTAAGAGGCTATTTTAAGGATTGCTTAATATAAGTAGATTAACAGTTTGGAGTGTGTGTATAATCTAAATTGCTTCTACTTATTTTAAGTGCATACCGTATCAAAGTAGTGGTCGGGTAATATTATCAAACACTTGGCGGGCATAAAAGCTACATGCTCTAAATAAAAAATGCAACTTTCTAGCAATTTAACATATAGCAGTAAAAAAAACATATATATGCTTAATTTATTAGGAATTAAACGTACCTGGTGGGAATAATGAATAGGTTTTGATAATGGTGGATTGAGGAGATTTGGCTTTCTTTAAAAAAAATGAGTTATGGTGGATTAACCTAATCGATCAGTTTGTAAGTGGCTTCCATGATTCTTTGAAATCAAATAATGATAGGATTTAGAGTTGATTGATTTACATTTATGTGGATTTTTATTTTGAAATCTTGATGCGTTTTGATTTTTGGGGGTGGAAAGCTGTTTAGGTAATGCCGACTGCCGAGTATACATGGATTTAGGTTGAAGGAGTATAATAGGTTCAATTATTGACATGAATGTGTAAGGCAATAGGATCACAAATGTACGGTAGCACAGTTGGTTTAGGTGTATTTGAATAGGAGTACAGCCCAGGGTTCGAGTCTGGTATGTGACAATTTTTTTACATATTAATCCGAAATTAGTGTCATGTCATCATTTCCATGTCATCATTATTGTGCCTAGTCAGCATTAGTGACGTGTCATACTTAGTCTCATATATATGTATAGATTTTAACAATTTGAGCTAAAATACACGAGCTTCAAGTTTTTAAATGTATATCATTTTGAAAGAAAATTTAGAAAATTACATACACAAGGGATTACTCTTAACAACTTGTTGAAGTTTTTTATTATTTTTTTGAACGGCAATTTTAACTATCTCAGAATATTTACATCACAAATATATCTCACATGTCCTAAGCAGGATTTGAACCCACAATCATTTGGTTGAGAGCTTTTCACACAACATGGGATACCATTGGGACATAAACCCTTTGGTTGTTGAATTTTTTTATAATGCATATAAACAGGAACTCAACTTTAATTCTGTTAAATCTAAAATTTGTATACCACCAAGATATTAGATATTATTAATTACCACCAAAATATTATATTAAAAGTCGACTTACGTTCTTATAACATCTTGTAAGTTTACAATTATATTTAGTTTATGTTTAACAACATTACAACAATCAGTATTCCCATTTATTAACATTTTTTTTTCAAGGTATATCGAAGAAAAGGAAAATGCTCAAACATCTTACGTTTGCCTCCTACAAAAGCTCCTACCCGCAGGATGATGACAAATGTCAAAATTGACGGTTTGGATGCAGAGAGAAAATGAGTGGAAAAAAACTATATAATTTTTGTGTGTGTAGGAGGATTTGTAGGATGAAAAGGTAAGAAGATGTAGCAAAACTTCAAATAAAGAGATGAAACGAAACAAGATCTTTTTTAAGAAGAAAAAGTAAATGATGTGACTAGACTTGTGGAAAAAGAGTGGTGAATGGTGATTGCTACATGGAGTGAATATTGGGATGGTTGATTGGGACGGAGGTTGCTTCTTTAACTATCTCTTCATTTCACCTTTTCAGTTCACTATCTCTTCATTTATGACTATCCTTCCAACTTTATCACCATCTCTTCATTTCACTTAAAATTGTGCACCTTTTAATGGCGATTTTCCGGTGCCGGTGGGCTTTTCGAGCGTCTGTCCGGCTCCACCCTTCCGCATGTAAGTTGCCTTTAATCTTTTTAAGAATTTTCCTTGGTAATTTAAGCATGTAGCAATGTTAAAATCTTGTATGCAACACTATTTTGTTTTACCAGTGAGCTTTAATTAAAGTAATAATAGTTGGTTCATGATGACTATCTATTTTAATGGGCATGCTACTTTTTGCAGGATGATTGTATTTATTGTCAACAATTGATGTTAGTTTGTTATAAAAACTTTTTGGATCATTCTAATGGTTATGCCACATAGAGTAATAACAAGTTTATGGATTATTTGATTGATCAATGATGATGTTGATGATTGGAATTTTGCTAATTTTAGACCTGCTCATTGTTTTAAAATGTTAGTTTCGCCTTATGAATCGGGTTTTCATAGGGCACGGTCATGCTAACAAGTTACTTTCGAAGGGGAGTCATAACTTGGCATAACTCAAGTTACTAAACCAATGCAAGTTATAACTTGGCCATAACGCAGCCTTGCTCGGAGTGGGTAACGCACTTCAACGTGAGCCAGCTAGGACGAAACGCTGGTTTTGCGTTATTACTCCGTTTGCTCTTAGTATGTAAGAAATATTATTGTTATATAATTTCTACTTCTTGGGGGAAAAAAGAGAATGAATTTCTATTCGTAAAAATGATAGATGTAGATGTTTGAATTCTTTTTGTCAAGTTGCGGCAAATAGCAAATCTTTGTTATTTGAAAAGATATATTATATTCATAATAGTTAGAGGTGAGAACATGCTTCGATAAAAATATGTAATGAACCAAATTTTAGCCCGACAATTAGCTCGGGTTTGAATATACTCGTTGTAAATGACCATGAAAATATTTGTGCACAAAAAATATATTGTCTAGCTTTGTCTATTCACATGTTCATATATTACTAATATTTGTTTAGAATAAATCATTTCATTTATGATTCGGTAGAAAATAATTGCTTGAAAATTTATAAAACAATGTAGAGATTATAGAGTTGGTGATAAGAGACGTGGGGTGATAGAGGTGTTTTTGTTGATGTGATGTTGTTTGCTGCCGTTGGTCAAAGGAGGTATGGGCGTATGACATTCAAATGTAGGTAAAGGGAATGGGTAGAAAAGTGTTATCATAAATTAAAATCTATAGAAAATATAAACAAAAAAGTATAAAAACTATCTTGTTCTTTTGTTTTTCATCATCACAAAATATACATTAGTCCACTTGAGCCGTGCGTATGCACGGCAAAAAACACTACCTAGTGTATGAGATAAGTATAATGCATCAAAGTTTGAATATTTCATGTATTCAAATATAAACATAATACATAATTCTTCAAAGTTCAAACTTAAACATAGATATTAGTCGGTTTGTTGAAACGATCTTTGACCGATTAATCGGTTTGTTGACTGATTTTTAAGCGATTTTGTCCAATTTTTAAGCGATTTTGTTCGATTAATCCGATTAGACCGATTTTGTTCGATTTTGTCCGATTAATCGGTTTGTTGACCAATTTTTAAGCGATCTTTGACCAAACCGATTAAATAGGCCGATTATAATAAATCAGGGCGCTTAGTGAGCGATCAGCGATTATGCGGGGATTAATCGACCGCCTGGACCGATTTTTACAACAGAGTTTATAGGTATTAAAACTTGTAGAACAAGATAACCTAGTTATTCTAGAGAGAAAAAAAAATGACACTAAATGAAACCCAGTAGGGTTACTTCAAAAGTCATGATACAAACAACCAGTAACCTCAGCATGTTTAGAAGTAGGGTTACTTATGTTTGGAGTAGAGTTACTTGGAAGTAACGTTCTGAATCCAGTAACCTTAGTATATTTAGGAGTAGGATAACTTATGTAGGATTACCATTATTCCTAATACCAGTAATGTCCTCATCAATTTTGACCCATTTCCAAACCCCACCCAACAACCCATTTTTCTACCAAAGGATACTTAGAGCCGGCGACAATGACCCTATAAGTACATACCATAATCTAACTTAAAACATCCCGTAGTCTAAGGATCAAACATTCGATTCATTAGTAATCCGATCAAATGTATAATAAATTTGACATCTCAGTAATTTTCCAGGTCCATTGGTTCTATCCAATTTGTGTCTTGGTCCTAAGTCCTAACTGGGTAAGGGGCATGAAACGTGCATTGGTTTAGAACCGTGAGAAGAAAAAAAAAAGATTGTCTCTATAGTGAAGAAAAGAAGCTTTTTATGTCCTTAAATGACGGCTGGCAATTACTCTATTGCAAAAAGACTACACAACAAATTTAACTAATACAGAACTGTATATCTACCAAAACTGCATATGATCAAAACTCATGAGTAGGGAGTATGTGGTGGTGGTGGGTCGTATCTTTGTTTTCTCAAGAAAAAAGGATCAACCCACTCCGGATCCTCCTTGACTGCCTTTTCCCATCGTTGTTTGAATATCTCTAGTTTCGATGTCGACTGTCTTCTTATCTGCAGTCATAACCAAGACATCTGATAGCATAGGACTTCGTTTAGCTAGTAGCTTCATGCCTATCTGTGATTAGTATTTGGTTAAAGGATATTATAAACAATTATTATTTTAATAAAATAAAATATTGGTTATGTTTATTTTTCATTTATAATATTGTATCATATATTTTCATGTTTAAATCCGTGAATAGCTTATGTTATTCTAAACAGTCTGTCGTCCATTAATGATATGAGAATATTATTGAATTAAGACAAATATAAGTTTGGTTAAAATATACTTAAGTACATTGATGCATTGACATGTTAAATTCACATGATATTCAATGGAATGAATATAGGACTTATCCAAACCACATGATTGTACTTTATGGATGTTGTCATTAAGTAAATCATGAATAGTTGTCCTCAGACTTGAGATGCCAGAGAACTATCATGGATGTAGTGCATTTCTGTAAAGTAATTTACTGCTATACGTAACTTGTAGCTAAAAGGATTGTTTTCAGTAGTGTTGCAAAATTCATGGGTTTTACTTGTAGTAAAAAAAAAATTTGTTCCTTCAAATTCGTTTTGAAGTTTAATACTATTGGGCCCCTCGTAGGGTTGACAAGATGTTTGCGTGGTCGCGCCCAAGATCTATCTGGAATACGTTCAGAAGATTTGATAACCTTTCTCAATCATATACAACGAGAAACAAAATAGTTAAATAATGGAATGACTAAGATCCATATTCATATTTAACATGGTATTAGAAACAAAAGGATAAGTATGATGATAATTCATCAACAGGTTTTTCATGAACTATACTCGAGTTTTACTGGGGGCATTGGCGTGTTGTTAGACGCTAACCAATGTCATTACACTATTAAGATATGTCTAAGTTGGAGCTGTTAGTTTTATAGACAAATTTAATACGTGTATGTCCGGATTCAAACTCGAGACCACGAGATTGCACACATTACGTATGAGATTTAATGTTCAAATAATTAATGTAAAATGTTGCGGTTAATTATTAAATGCACAATAACGACTAACGAACGGTAAGTAATTAACGATAATTGACTAATGATCGTTAAGTATTAAAGAGAAGGACTAGAGTTTAGAGGTCGGGAAGGTTCCGGAATCCCCTTTGGGGGTATGGCTGGTCATATAGGGGATTAGGGTTTCCTAGTCCTCTTCTAACTTTTCCTCTAACTTTCTACACTATATAAACAAGGCTAGGGTTTCATTATTGGTTTAACTTTTGTATACACAATAATACCCTAAAGCTTTCCTCTCTTTTCTTTTGGTGAAACTCAACCGAAACCCTTAACCTTTTAGGGGTGTTCGGATTTTGTTTTTAAAAACAAAATTGTTTTGGTTCTTGATTTTGTGGTTTAAGAACTAGCATTCACATTAAATCGGTATTATTACGTTGCATCTTGGTTTGAATTGAAAAACGATAATGGTCAATTCGTCAAACCATATAAACCCTAATTAGGGTTCTTGTTCGTGATTGCTTGAAATTGTTAAAAGGTACGCATACGTTTTAATTTCGGTTAATTAATTTACAATTATATGTTAAATCTTTCGTTGCGTGCTTTGATGTATTCTTGTTTAATTTATGTATGACATGTTATTAAAATTCCAATAGTAGTCTGGAGTTCATTCACTTGGGAGCTTTTATTGTTGTTTAGTTTTATTTATGCTTAAGTGGATTAGCTATGTAGTGTTTTGGTAGTTATGGTTCGATTTTGTTCGAACCATGGTCAATGTTTGCTATATGCAATAGGAAAAAAGAAGAAGATATACAACATGCACACATAAATTAACGCTGCAATACACTATTATTGCTATGCATGAGTAATCATCCTTTAATTGATACTTGACTTTAATTGCGTAACTTCTGCTTGACATGTAACTCTCACTCTCAGAACCTTAATTACGAGTACCCTTATAAAAAATCGAGGTTTTTGCAAATGTCTTGGCCTAGAGAAAGGCCCTAAAGCCAGGATCCAAACAAGTAACTCTGAATGAACTTGGTTCTGAATGAAAATATGGCGTTTGACAAATTTTCTGGTAACTCACCCATATAAAATTACCATATTAACCTTTCATACAAATATCATTTTTTTTCATTATTCATTATTTTTAATAGGGCCAATGACTTAAATAGATCAAGAGATTTTTTTTCCATCGCATAGACCATTTTGGATTTTTTTTTTCAAATATAGATTGCTCGACTGCGCGACTACTCGACTCCAGTTTTATTTTTTGCTCGACTTCATTTTTTTACTCGACTCGAATTTTACTTTTTGCTTGACTTCACTTTTTGAAAAAAATCGCGAAGTCTAAAGGCTGAAAATCAAGTTTTTTTTTTATCTGTTTGAGTCATTAACTCTTTTAATATTTATATATGTTTGTTAAATTAAACTATTACCCAACATGTTTATTTTGTGAATTTCTTATATTTAATAATTGCTATTTGCTCGTATGTATGCCATGGATAATATAATGTTTAAAATTATCAATATGCCTTCAATGAAGGGGAATAAAAGAACGAATGAAAAAAATGTATGTATAGCAACCTAGAAGATAGATGTATGAAGCTATACTCATGATCATGTAGACTTTTATAAACTGATATTGTTAATAATAGTTAAAAAATATGAAAAGGCATGCAAGAAGGCACAACATACTTAGCTACTGAATGAATTTGTATGGCCTTGGATGCTGCTCCATTCAAAGCCAATAAGAATGATACAGAGGTTGGGTGATAACAGGGAGTGCAAAATCAGAGGAATTGGCAAGGTAAGGATACAACTGAAAGATGGGTCAAGTTTTGTGTTACACAATGTCAGGTATATTCCTGAATTGAAAAGAAACTTGATATCGCTAGGAACTCTTGAAAAAGAGGGATATACCGTAAAAATGCAGTCGGGCAAAAGCAAGGTCATTAATGGTTCCGGGGTTATTTTATCTGGAACCCGAAGGGATAATTGTGTATACTCTTTGGATGGCCATGCAGTGGAAGGTGAGGTTAATGCTAGTGTTGAAGAAAAAGACAGTCTTGCGCAGGTTTGGCACAAAAGACTGGGACATATCAGTAAGGCGGGACTACAGGTGCTGGATAAGCAGGAGCTGTTTGGCAAGAAAAGTCTAGGTAAGCTCGAATTTTGTGAGAATTGTGTTCTGGGAAAGTCGCACCGAGTAAGTTTCGGTGTAGGAAGGCACACTACTCAGGGAGTGATAGACTATGTTCATTCAGATTTATGGGGTCCGTCTTAGGTGGAATCATTGGGAGGTAAGAGGTATTTCTTATCTATCGTTGATGATTATTCCAGGAGGGTATGGGTTTATATTCTCAGGTTCAAACACGAAGCATTTGGAAAGTTCAAAGAGTGGAAGCAGTTAGTAGAGAATCAGACTGAGAGGACGGTTAAGAAGCTTAGGACAGATAATGGTCTTGAGTTCTGTAACCGGGAGTTTGAACAGCTGTGCACTGAGAGTGGGATTGCTAGACATTTGACAGTTGCCGGGACGCCGCAGCAGAATGGGTTAGCAGAACGGATGAATAGAACTCTCATGGATAAGGTACGCTGTTTATTAATTCAGTCTGGATTGCCCAAGACCTTCTAGGCGGAAGCGACATGTACGGCTGCATATCTTATTAATAGGTCACCATCGACAGCGATTGGGAAAAAGACTCCTATGGAGATGTGGTCGGGACATCCAAGTGATTATGGGATGTTAAGGATTTTCGACTGTGTCGCATATCCACACGCTAAACAAGGTAAGCTCGAGCCGAGAGCAGTAAAATGCATTCTTTTGGGGTATCCCGAGGGTGTGAAGGGGTACAGGCTATATAGGCTTGATAATGAATCACCTAAAATAGTCACTAGCAGGGACGTGGTCTTCAATGAAAGTGTCATGTACAAAGACACGTCGAAGGATTCTGGTGCAGGTACTGATAAGTCTATTGAGGAATTACAGGTTGAGGTGGAACTGCAGAGGTTAAATAATCATTCGCTTGAGGAAGATCAGACAGATGATCAGGAAGATGGCGATGATGAAGATGCAGGGGATCAGGATCGTGATCAAACACCGGATCTCACAGATTATCAGTTGGTTCGGGATAGAGAGCCAAGGACAAGAACGAAACCTTTGAGGTTTCGGGATGAAAGTAATATGGCTGCTTACGCGTTTGTTGCAGCAGAGGAAGAAGATACTCATGAACCATTAACATACCAGGAGGCAGTTGCTTGTGAAGACAGATCTAAGTGGAAAGCTGCTATGGATGAAGAGATGGATTCTCTGAGGAAGAATAAAACCTATGAGTTAGTAGTTCATCCGGCTGGGCAAAAGCTGGTGAGCTGCAAATGGCTGTTCAAGATAAAGGAAGGGATTGAAGGTGTTCAAAAGCCTAGGTACAAGGCGAGGTTGGTGGCTCGTGGATTCACACAGAGGGAAGGTATTGACTATAATGAAGTATTTTCGCCGGTAGTTCGACATACATCTATCCGGGTTATACTTGCATTGACTGCATGTAAAGATTATGAGCTGGAGCAGCTTGATGTAAAGACGACATTTTTACATGGTAATCTTGAAGAAGTGATCTACATGAGGCAACCACCGGGATATGAACAAGGCAACAAGGTATGTTTGTTAAAGAAATCCCTTTATGGATTGAAGCAGTCACCTAGGCAATGGTACAGGAGGTTTGATGAGTATATGCTGAGCAATGGGTTTAAACATAGCAGTTACGACAGCTGCGTGTATTACAGGAGTTATGCATCAGGTGAGTATATCTATCTATTGTTATATGTAGATGATATGCTGATTGCTTGTAAAAGCAAGGCTGAGATTGGGTCTATCAAGTCTTTGCTTAAAAAGGAGTTCGACATGAAAGAGCTCGGGGAAGCAAAGAAGATTCTTGGTATGGAAATCATCAGGGATCGGAGTCGCAAGATTCTGAGGGTGTCACAATCCGGGTATGTTTCTAAGATTTTAAATAAATTTAGAGTTGAAAATGGGAAATCGGTTAAGATGCCATTGGGTGGGCACTTCAAGCTGTCATTGAAGGATTGCCCGGTTATGGATTGTGATGTTGAAAGGATGAGTAAGGTGCCGTATGCAAATGCGGTTGGGAGCTTAATGTACTTGATGGTGTGCACGAGGCCAGACATAGCGTATGCGGTAAGTGTAGTTAGCAGATATTTGGTGAATCCAGGTAAAAAGCATTGGGAAGCAGTGAAGTGGATTTTGAAATATTTGCAGGGCGCTGCAAACGTGGGTTTGGTGTATGGGACAAATTGTGGCAACCATGTGGACGTAACAGGTTTTGTTGATTCAGACTACGCTAAGGATCCGGATAAAGGTAGGTCTATCACTGGTTACGCGTTTCTAGTACAAGGATGTGTTGTAAGCTGGAAGGCAACGCTACAACACGTGGTGGCTCTTTCAACTACAGAGGCGGAGTATATGGCCCTTACGGAGGCTGTGAAGGAAGCTATTTGGCTAAGGGGACTCTTGGAAGAATTGGGCGTGGAGCTTAACAATGTGGCAGTTAATTGTGATAATCAGGGCGCGATTCACTTATCGCGGAATCATGTTTTTCATGAAAGGACTAAGCACATCAATGTGCGTTATCACTTTATCAGAGAGGTCTTGGAAGCAAAGACGGTTGAAGTTCTGAAGGTGGGTACTGAACACAATGCTGCAGATGCCTTGACGAAGGTGGTACCTGGACTCAAGTTACAACACTGCTTGGAGTTGCTGAGTGTTGGTGTTGGCTAATATAAAGCCTAAGGTGGAAATTGTTATGTATTTAGTCTTTATCTTAGCTTACAAGAGTCTAGGTTCTAGAATATCAATACCATGTCAATAACGTGTACCGCGTCAATAACGTGTAACGCGTACACGTCGTTGGGTCGGTTTGATATATCAAGACAAACACGTCTGTATTACTTTTTCTCACAGCCGATATCGATACAGTGTTAGAGTCGGTTCTTCTTCCCCCTCATCGCTATAAAAGGAGGTGAGGGGGAAGGGTTATGTACGCATTCTTTCAATAACTAATCAAACAACTGATTAGGGAAACTTACTTGTGCATGTTATTTATCTTTTCTGTCTGGTAAACTGCTGGTGTGTCATTTTCTAGGTCGAAGTTATCCGTGCTAGTAACCATGTTGTAGTTGTCGAATACTACAAGATTGGGTTAACAAATTCAACAACTGGTTATACTAATGTTGTGATCCTCACTTATTGGTATCTTTCACACTATATTCATTTTTAGTGTGTGTTCGGTGTCCCATATTGGTATTTTCCTGATATTGAAAATCATGATGGGTCAGATCAAGAATCAAGACAAGTTGTAAGAAATTTTGTTAATTTGTTATTTGGTTTGGTTAAAAGTAGTGTTCTGATGATACCCTTTTGAGATTAGTCGATAATATTGTTGAATTTAGATTATGATTGTGTGATCATGTTGTATTAACTGTGGTTTAGTATAGTATGGGTTTGTGCGAACTGTGGAATATTTGTTACATATGATCGAATTAGTGTTGAGCGTATCGTTTTGGTATGCTCTTTTCATTCAAAAGTTGCTTATGTTCATCATCATGGAAAATGTGAAAAGCATGTTTCTATTTCTGTTTAGAAAAATTGTAACTTGCAATGGGCTCACATATTTCATTTGTTAAAAAAAAAAAAAAAAAAAAAAAAAAAAAAAAAAAATAGACCTCCATTGCTTATATTATAGTGATGTAGGTTAATCAGGTCCTTATATGAGATCTGTTAACTTAGCAATGCATGTTAGCTTTTCTCTTTGTTAATATGTTAAATGTTATTTCCAAAAAATGTTAATATAATTCTAATAAACATAAACAGGGCCGCTCCGTAGTAATGCACGGGCAAAAAATTACACGTTTGGTTCTTGTGGTTTGCTCAGATTTTATGTTTAGTCCTTAAGTCGTTTTAATTATATCAGAGATACTTATTTTTGAAACCTTGCACTCATTTAATCCCTATTTTTGATGGGCCGTTAGTTTGTTAAGTGTTTGCACCGTTAGTCCCCCCCATTAATAATTTTTGCACTGTTAGTCCTATTTTTTCAAATAATAGTTTTCGCCAGTTAGTCCCTCCGTTAACAATAGTTTTCGCCCGTTTTTTTTGTTTTTGTCAATTTTTATTTGTTTTCGTTCCTTTTTTATCTGTTTTCCCCCCGTTTTAACGTTTTTCGTCCGTTTTTTACGTCTTTATCCGTTTTCGTCTGTTCTTATATGTTTTCGTCCGTCTTTTTGCGTTTTTGTACGTTTTCGACTTTTTTTTTTTTTTTTTTTTTTTTTTTTTTTTTTTTTTTACGTTTTTGTGTGTTTGCAAAACAAGATGCAGCGTAATTAAACGAAAAGAAATAATCAATTTATCTCAAAATTATTATCCACACTTTCATTTTAGCATTTCTTACTTGTCCACTCTTACTTCATCCAATCAAAAGAAAATTTAGTAAGTGATGATGATATTTGACTCGTTATGAGTGTAGTCGTTTTACTTATTTTAAACTGTATTTTTTTGTATTTGAACAATAATTTTAAGACTGTAATAGTAATATTTTATATCTATTTTGATTAGTGTTTTTAATAAACAAAATTCAAAACGCTATAGATGAAATTTAGTTTTCTTTAATTCTACTTTGCCTTATGAGAAAGTTTTCCTCTTAAAGGTAATATGTTTATTGTTTTTTTTAAAGAATCATAACTAATTATAAATGATATAGTCTCTTTTTTTAAAGATGATTAACTTATATCACTATATATTAGATATATGTGGTATTAAGAAGGGGGTATGAAGTTCAAGCTCGATAATTAAAACTCGGTTTTGAAACTTGACATGAGCTCGATCGAGCTTTAGATTTCATTTCAAGCTCGATCCACTCTCTAAAATGTAAGCTTGAATGAGCATATATTTTAGGCTGACAAAAAATCAACTTATATAATTCGTCTCGACTCGTTTCATGTGCACATATATTACTTAATATAACAATGATAATTAAGTAATTATGAAAAAAATGTATCTGTAATTTAAACAGAGCTTGTTAAATTTCGCGAGTAAAACTCGAACACGACTCGAGCTCTTACTCAAATAGCTCGAGCTCGACTTGATTAAAATTAATCCAATTAAATTTGATTATTTTTCGAATCAATCTCGAATAGCTCACGAATTGTCGTATCATTTACACCTTATTACCCTTATTACGGATAGCACGTGAGTTATTGCAAACAAACGCAAAAATTGACGTGGACCCAAAATAATGTAACTGAATTTAAGTCGGCATGCATGAAGCATATTCCATGCAGACGCCAACAAATTACATATAAAGCTGGTTATATAATATCAAAGAATAATATCAAAACTCATTAAAAAATTCCTAAACCTTTTACGTGCGTGCTTCAATGTATCCATCAATCGGAATGGATTCACAGATTTCAGCTAACATTAATCAATCAAATCGTGATTATGTCGATGACCTCCTTCCTGGCTATCGGTTTTGTCCAACGGATCAAGAACTGATAGTTAACTACCTCCAACCAAAGTTAGAATCAAGAAAGCTCCCACCAGCCCGGATACACGAAGAGTTTATTTACGACTACAATCCTGAAGAACTTGCTAGTTAGTAACATCTCATCAAACTTCATGTATAATATATACGTTGATTGTTTTGTAATCTTGTTACGTTCTTTTTCTTTATTGATTGTTTTTGTTCTAAGCAATATTGTATTTTCATAAACAGGAAAATATCTATCGGCTGAGAACAAATGGTACTTCATGACACCAAGAGAGCGAATGTGCCCAAATGGAGATCGACCAAAGAGAACCACCAAGAACGATGCGTTTTGGAAAACGGGGAATGCAAAAGTTGAGGTTTGTGATGTGACACAACGAAGGCTTGGATACAAAAGAAACTTAGCTTTTTATGATGAAAAGAAGCGCAAGACTGCAGGGCTAATGACTGAATACACCACGACTGATCCTAATCTCCCGGTTGGAAACGGAACAAAGGTACGTACTGGAGTTTAATGATATATATAGACTTTCACTAATGGCTTACTTCATCGTGTAACTCAAGTCATATTCTACTGCTTTGCGAACTATCAAGAACGTGAGAGTTAACCCTGGATTTAAATTATTTTGATAATTATATCATGAAAATTTAATGAACAACCGATGCCAATATTTGAATGTAGGTTATTCTGAAAATTTGTTTAGTCTAGGTTACATGAGAATATACAACCACGATTAAGTCACATCGTATACGCTAATCTATACAATATATAAAAGAAAACACATTTGCTTATAATTTAAAAACTTAAAAAATGAGTAATGTTACTCGATTAAAATACCCTTACTTATATATTGATCCCGAGATATGGGTAAAACATTAATATGTTTAGCACAATACCCATTTGACAACTAATAACATAATTAGTACTTTTCAACGTTTATAGTTGTTATTAGAAATGAATCAAAGAATTACAAGCGATAGTTGCGGAACACTATCCCGTTTGAGTGACAAATAAAACTCTCCTAAACCTAAACCAAAACATAAGTTGAAGTTTATGGATGAACAACACAAGCATGCTAGCTTAGCTTAGTGTGTTCTTAGGAGAGGAGCATACTCTCCCTATAATACATTTGTATTATTTTGTTTAAAAAAAAATCTCTAACTAGCTATCTGTATTTATGATACGAGAAAGTGAAGTCACATGTTGTACTGGGTTAGGTGTCAAACATTTGGTGAAAGGGTAATCTTTCGTTTAATGATTTCATATTTAGCTTTACTTTTCAATATAATTTAGTGAATAGTTAATTCAACATTAACTCTTTTATCAACTATTTTATTGTACTTGTTTGACTTTAATGCAAAATTGTTTTTCCTTTTGCTTTTGTGAAGTCCCTCTCAATAATTCTTGTCTTAACTAAGAGAGTGTCTATTCAGTAATTGAGACTTTGTCGAATCTCACTGACTCGAATGTTGTTTTTTAGCTCGGGTACTTTACTTGCTAATACCGCATCAACGAGGCAAAGTGTTTCTTCAGATGGTCTTTGAAATCTCTGAAGCTAGTTGTTGAGTGAGCTTTATACAACACTCACTGATTCTTATGAGTGAGTAAATTGGAGTTAGGCTATTTTATATTTAAATACTGTCGGAGACATGGACAAACTTATAGTTTCGTTGTTAAAATTTTCAGGTATGTATTGTTTCTTTTCTCTTTATTTCGCCTATATATTTGATAATATAAGTAGAGTTCTCATATCTTATTCAGAATAGGTAGCGTTTTGATCGATATGCTGATTTGTAGTTAAGAGATATGATGTTATGATCTGTTGTCAGTTTCCTACACTGAATATTGGAAAGCTTACCACCCTTTTTTAACGCCGATATTTTATGAAGAACAAAACTAGCAAGGAGAGTTACAAAGAATTAGAACTTAGTACCAGAAGAAATGGGATCATATAGCCATTAATCCAAACCGGATTAACTTTCCTATTTCCATGAAGAATTCAAGAGTGCGAGAGAACTTTAATTTCTTAAATAAGAGTATCTTTCCTTGGCGGTTTTGAGTCAAAGCAAATCCGGTTTCGAGATCTGTGTGAACGACAACATCAAAACAAACGTTTGTCGGCCCACAAGATAAGGTTGGTGAGATCTTTGGGATGCTTATCCAAACCCCACCAGAAGCGAATAACATTCCATAAGTTAGCTGCTATGGAACAGTCAACAAATAAATGTTGGGCACTTTCGAAAAATTCATCACAAACAGGGCATCTTGTAGAGTGAAGATCAATATATACCTCAAGCATCCAAATTACAACGGGTTGGAAGCCAACCAAGGGATAATCGCCACGTATGGATATTAATCTTGATTGGAAGGGAATTATTCCATCTAAGTTTATCACCAATTGGTTTAAGGATAGAGCAATCTATGAATTGTCTCATAGTTGAGACAACATACTGTCTAGAGTTTGTTAGGGAAAATTCCCAACAATTATCAAAGGAGGAACGGGCATATGAGGTGTATAAGCAACTATAATTTTGATATTCAAGGAGAAGAAATACTCCAATCACCTAACTTGCACTTAGTCTCTTAAGCTAATTATTTAAAATTCTAAGTCATAAAGCCTAACCGGGTGATGAAATCTTCCCAATAAAATCTAGTATCAACGAATACTAGTTCAAAAGTTCTCAACGAATTAAAGGAGCCAGCCGCATATCTAGTCTAGCATCTAACCAAGTAGCTTACTATCACTTTTTCAGTGGTTCTTCCTTTCGTTATTTGATTCAAGACTGATAATCTTATGCTATTGCTGAATGTAGAGGCTTGGAGATATTATAGAAATGATTTTTGGGTGTGGCTATCTTATATTGCTGATAATACTCTTCTCCATATGTGTTGTTTTGATCTATAATAAGTTCTTCTTATATCTACTTGAATTATATGGTCCTTCGGCATATGTATGTCGTGATTTAAATTGCAGGTATTCACTAAACGCCCCACCCTTCTCTTTGTGTCTGCTTAATCTTTTTCATCTCCTTAAATTTTCTTGATCTGTTTTTGCAGCGAAGCTAGCTCTATCAGTTTGGTTCATCAGTTTTAATACTTAAAAACATTAACTATTAAAAAACATCACTTTTTGAATCTTACATTAATAAAATGTTTAATGATGCGTTGTGGGACAAAAATTAGTGCATTTAGCTCAACTTTAACAATAAAAATCTAAACTAGACATTTCATCAAACACCTTGTATGCAACAAATATGAGTAAAACACCATCTTTAACGTGTGGTATCTTACCCATATGATATCGAATTTGAGTGATTTAAATTTCTGGGTAAAGAGTGAAAAAAAAAATCTATAACTTTCATGTTTTAAGTTTTTCACGATTCGACATTTATGAAGGTAAAAAATAAGGCCAAAAATGACAAAAAAAAAAAAAAGAAAATCAAGAACTATATGATATGTAAAAAAAAAAGTTTAAAATATTTATCAAGATTTATACCAAATTAAAGATAATTGAATTTTAAAAATTATGGTGAAATCGGTTTTTCGTAAAAGTTTGTCGTTTGTAAGTTATTTGCGTTTGAAATTTGGGGTGGAATATAAAAAACGGGTTAAAATGACAAAAATACCCCCTAACCGAATTTAATAAGAAAAAAAGAATGGAATGAATGGGAGACACTTGTCACATTGTGAGTGGCTTTCTAGCCTTTTTAATTTTCCTTACTTTTTAGAAGAGCGCATCTCTTGACTCCAAATGTAACATTATTATTAGGGGGAATCGCATATATATCCCTCCATAAACTTATAATTGCGTATGTATCCAACCAAAACTAATAATTGCGTATATATCCTCCCAAACATTTAAAAATTTCATATATATCCAAAACGTTATATTTTTAGGCAAAATACCAATTCTACCCTTGTCTTTTTATTTGTTGAAGACTAATTCATTTGCAGCAATTTATTTGTTCCTTTGCTTTAAATGGGTGGATCACTGGTTTAACACACATCTCAAGTAAATATACCGGTTTGACTCGACTATTTAGCCTGATATAAACCCAACATTTTTCCACTTCCAGAAAAAGATGGCGAAAATTGTTATTTTTGTATGGCTGCTTATTCAATGTAAATTAGATAGAAGGGGGCAAGAAAGAGAAAAAGACGACAAATAGTTTTCTATCAAGTATCCACGACAAGACACAACGTTTTTTCGCACAATATATAACAAAATCATGTCTACCACAGCTGTTACAAATGACAACCTATAAGTTCTTATGATTTGAGCTGCCTTTCTTAAGAAAAATACATATCTGGACACTTTAACATTCTATAAACTCTAGCAGCATAAAATACAGAAATTTCGTTCACTAAAATAGAAAAAAGGTCACATTCTCATTGTCAGGAAATATTTTTAAAGCATACCAATCTAATAACATATATGCAAGCACCTTAGATCACTCATTTTGAGCAACAAATATCCTCAAATGGAAAAGTTATCATCATCACATGATATTTATGAAATACATAAATGATGACGATGCATAAACAATCATATACCTTCCTTTCTTATCCTATTACACGATATAACAATAAACTTATATGGACATAACGATAAATCATCAACAAATATGAACATGATGATAAGGTGATAAGGAATAAAATTGTTGGGAAGTTATCAACATAATTGACAAATGACCACAAGAAAAGTATCACGCAGAAAGGAATGCTTTCTATGGCAGTTATATGTACTGGTTGTATATTATAATCTAGGTTGCCTTAGTGTGTAGATAGTGGAAGTTTCTTTCTATCACTGATGAGCTATGTCATTATGATTCAACTAAGGCTCGCATATAGTTTTCTATGTAGAATCCAAAACAAAACAAAAAAGTTTCTTAGAACATAAATGAATAACCGAGGACAGATGGTAGCATAAGACAAGACAAAATTAATTCACAACATCCTACAATCTTCTGTCGCTTCAGCTACTATGTCCTTTCAGCTACTAACCACGCTACTTTATACAATCTATGAATCTAACATCCACTAACCACATATAAGAGTAAAACTATAACACAGATTCTAGAAATACCTCAAATATAAATTCGTCCCACTCGTGCGACAAACAAAATTCTTGGGGTAAGTGTGTAATGAATTTAATGACATTATATGCACCTTATTACTCATTCTTTACAACAAATATTCTCACATGACAAGTGATAATCACATAATCTTCAGTATTGAATACACCTTATTACACACCTTCTGTTCTGGCCCTTCTATATTAGATAATTAACAACGCTTAATATATCATATAGTACATAAGGATCCATACTTTCAAATAATACAACATACGACAAAAAACTTCTGTGCAAACGTAAACCAAGAAGAAAGATCGCCACACTTAACCAGACACGCTTTGCATTACGTAATCATCAATCAACTAAACAACACGTTTACATTTTTCAGAAGTATGTTGACAACTAGATTAAACCTCATATACTACCACACATTTATCAAGCATTTCATATAATATTAAAATTCATGTACTCACAGTAGCTTGTTAGCTCCTATACTTAAAACGCAACAACGAGAACTATAAACAACAACATTGCAAACCTTATGATGCAATTTGGGAAACGATCTTTTATAATAAATGTATACGTATACTATCAGTTTAATTAGTATATTTCATTGAGGCATTTTATCAAACAGTTGGTAAAATATGCCTAAACTTACAGTCAAGTGTTGGTTCCGGGATGAAACGGGTCGAACGACAGCTCCGAAAGAGTTGAATTGTGATGATGAGAAGAACCCATCTGGTAAAAAAATGATGAAACATGGTTTTGAAAGGAATGTGACTGTTGGTGTTCCATTTTCTGGCGGTTAAATTCGGTACAGTACAAAGCATTAACAGTTTGACTATATATTGCAAACTGAGTAAAAATAAAAAGTGTAGAAAGTCATTCATAGTGTGACACATGTCCCCCACTATAAATTATATATAAAATCCGCCCACGGTAATATGGTCTTTTGACCCATTTTTTCTTTTCCACCTCAAATTTCAAACGCACATATCTTTTAAACCACAAACTTTTACAAAAAACCGATTTCACCATAATTTTTAAAATTCGATTCTCTTTAATTTGGTATAAATCTTTTTAATTATTTCGAAACTTTTTTTTGACATATTCATTGGATCATGATTTTCTTGATGTTTTTGCTATTTTCGATCCTATTTTTTATCTTAAAAATTGCCGAATCATAAAATACTTAAAACACAAAAGTTTTAGATTTTGATTCACTCTTTACCCAGGAATTTGAATCACTCAAATCCGATATGATATGAGTGAGATATCGCACGTTAAAGATGAAGTTTTAGTCATATTTGTTGCACACAAGGTGTTTGATGAAAGGTCTAGCTTATATTTTTAGTGTTAAAATTGAGCTAAATGAACTAATTTTTGTCCCACAATGCATCATTAATCATTTTATTAATGTAAAACTCAAAAAGTGATATTTTTTAATAGTTAAGGTTTTTAACTATTAAAACTGATGAACCAAACTGATGAACTGATGAACCAAACCAAACTGATGAACCAAACCAAACTGATGAACTGATAACCAAATCAAACATAATTCATCAGTTTATTTTGGTTCATCAATCATAGTTTCAGCTTAACATGTTGGTGTTTGTTTTGTTTTGTTCATCAGTTTATTTTGGTTCATCAATCATAGTTTCAGTTTTGGTTTGGTTCATCAGTTTTGGTTTGGTTCATCAGTTTTTGGTTTGGTTCATCAGTTTGGTTTGGTTCATCAATTATAGTTTAAGTTTTGGTTTGGTTCATCAGTTTTGGTTTGATTCATCAGTTTTTTTTTTTTTGTTTGGTTCATCAGTTTGGTTTGGTTCATCAATCATAGTTTCAGTTTAGGTTTGGTTCATCAGTTTTGGTTTGGTTCATCAGTTCTTGGTTTGGTTCATCAGTTTTTGGTTTAGTTCATCAGTTTAGTTAGGTTCATCAGTTTTGGTTTTATACTTTTTTTTTAAACAGTTTGGTTTGGTTCATCAGTTTTAATACTTAAAAATATTAACTATTAAAAAACATCACTTTTTGAATCTTAAATTAATAAAATGATTAATGATGCGTTGTGGGACAAAAATTAGTGCATTTAGCTCAACTTTAACAATAAAAATCTAAACTAGACATTTTATCAAACACCTTGTATGCAACAAATATGAGTAAAACACCATCTTTAACGTGTGGTATCTTACCCATATGATATCGAATTTGAGTGATTTAAATTTCTGGGTAAAGAGTGAAAAAAATCTATAACTTTCATGTTTTAAGTTTTTCACGATTCAACATTTATGAACGTAAAAAATAGGGCCAAAAATGAAAAAAAAAAATCAAGAAAATCAAGAACTATATGATATGTAAAAAAAAAAGTTTGAAATATTTATCATGATTTATACCAAATTAAAGATAATCGAATTTTAAAAATTATGGTGAAATCGGTTTTTCGTAAAAGTTTTCGTTTGAAAGTTATTTGCGTTTGAAATTTGGGGTGGAATATAAAAAACGGGTTAAAATGACAAAATACCCCCTAACCGAATTTAATAAGAAAAAAAGAATGGAATGAATGGGGGACACTTGTCACATTGTGAGTGGCTTTCTAGCCTTTTTAATTTTCCTTACTTTTTAGAGGATCGCATCTCTTGACTCCAAATGTAACATTATTATTAGGGGGAATCGCATATATATCCCTCCATAAACTTATAATTGCGTATATATCCAACCAAAACTAATAATTGCGTATATATCCTCCCAAACATTTAAAAATTTCATATATATCCAAAACGTTATATTTTTGGGCAAAATACCAATTCTACCCTTGTCTATTTATTTGTTGAATACTAATTCATTTGCAGCAATTTATTTGTTCCTTTGCTTTAAATGGGTGGATCACTGGTTTAACACACATCTCAAGTAAATATACAGGTTTGACTCGACTATTTAGCCTGATACAAACCCAACATTTTTCCACTTCCAGAAAAAGACGACGAAAATTGTTATTTTTGTATGGCTGCTTATTCAGTGTAAATTAGATAGAAGGGGGGCAAGAAAGAGAAAAAGACGGAAAATAGTTTTCTATCAAGTATCCAAGACAAGACACAACGTTTTTTCGCACAATAGATAACAAAATCATGTCTACCACAGCTGTTACAAATGACAACCTATAAGTTCTTATGATTTGAGCCGCCTTTCTCAAGAAAAATACATATCTGGACACTTTAACATTCTATAAACTCCAGCAGCATAAAATACAGAAATTTCGTTCACTAAAATAGAAAAAAGGTCACATTCTCATTGTCAGGAAATATTTTTAAAGCATACCAATCTAATAACATATATGCAAGCACCTTAGATCACTCATTTTGAGCAACAAATATCCTCAAATGGCAAAGTTATCATCATCACATGATATTTATGAATTATAAATTATATATAAAATCCTCAAATGGCAAAGTTATCATCATCACTATAAGTTATATATAAAATCCGCCCATGGTAATATGGTCTTTTGACCCATTTTTTCTTTTCCACCTCAAATTTCAAACGCACATATCTCTTAAACCACAAACTTTTACAAAAAACCCATTTCACCATAATTTTTAAAATTCGATTCTCTTTAATTTGGTATAAATCTTTTTCATTATTTCGAAACTATTTTTTTTTTACATATTCATTAGGTCATGATTTTCTTGATATTTTTGCTATTTTCGATCCTATTTTTTACCTTAAAATTTGTCGAATCATAAAATACTTAAAACACAAAAGTTTTAGATTTTGATTCACTCTTTACCCAGGAATTTGAATCACTCAAATCTGATATGATATGAGTGAGATATCGCACGTTAAAGATGACGTTTTAGTCATATTTGTTGCACACAAGGTGTTTGATGAAATGTCTAGCTTATATTTTTAGTCTTAAAATTGAGCTAAATGAACTAATTTTTGTCCCACAACGCATATTAATCATTTTATTAATGTAAAATTCAAAAAGTGATATTTTTTAATAGTTTAAGTTTTTAACTACTAAAACTGATGAAACAAACTGATGAACTGATGAACTGATGAACCAAACCAAAACTGATGAACCAAACCAAACTGGTGAACTGATGAACCAAATCAAACAAAATTAATCAGTTTATTTTGGTTCATCAATCATAGTTTCAGTTTTGGTTTGGTTCATCAATTTTGGTTTGGTTCATCAGTTTTGGTTTGGTTCATCAATTATAGTTTAAGTTTTGGTTTGATTCATCAGTTTTTTTTTTGGTTCATCAGTTTGGTTTGGTTCATCAATCATAATTTGAGTTTAGGTTTGGTTCATCAATTTTGGTTTGGTTCATCAGTTTTTGGTTTGGTTCATCAGTTTTTAGTTTAGTTCATCAGTTTAGTTAGGTTCATCAGTTATGGTTTTATACTTTTTTTTTAAACAGTTTGGTTTGGTTTATCAGTTTTGGTTTGGTTCATCAGTTTTAATACTTAAAAACATTAACTATTAAAAAACATCACTTTTTGAATCTTACATTAATAAAATGATTAATGATGCGTTGTGGGACAAAAATTAGTGCATTTAGCTGAACTTTAACAATAAAAATCTAAACTAGACATTTCATCAAACACCTTGTATGCAACAAATATGAGTAAAACACCATCTTTAACGTGTGGTATCTTACCCATATGATATCGAATTTGAGTGATCTAAATTTCTGGGTAAAGAGTGAAAAAAAAATCTATAACTTTCATGTTTTAAGTTTTTCACGACTCGACATTTATGAAGGTAAAAAATAGGGCCAAAAATGACAAAAAAATAAAGAAAATCAAGAACTACATGATATGTAAAAAAAAAGTTTGAAATATTTATCAAGATTTATACCAAATTTAAGATAATCGAATTTTAAAAATTATTGTGAAATCGGTTTTTCGTAAAAGTTTGTCGTTTGTAAGTTATTTGCGTTTGAAATTTGGGGTGGAATATAAAAAACGAGTTAAAATGACAAAAATACCCCCTAACCGAATTTAATAAAAAAAAAGAATGGAATGAATGGGGGACACTTGTCACATTGTCAGTGGCTTTCTAGCCTTTTTAATTTTCCTTACTTTTTAGAGGATCGCATCTCTTGACTCCAAATATAACATTATTATTAGGGGGAATCACATATATATCCCTCCATAAACTTATAATTGCGTATATATCCAACTAAAACTAATAATTGCGTATATATCATCCCAAACAATTAAAAATTTCATATATATCGAAAACGTTATATTTTTGGGCAAAATACCAATTCTACCCTTGTCTTTTTATTTGTTGAAGAATAATTCATTTGCAGCAATTTATTTATTCCTTTGCTTTAAATGGGTGGATCACTGGTTTAACACACATCTCAAGTAAATATACCGGTTTGACTCGACTATTTAGCCTGATACAAACCCAACATTTTTCCACTTTCAGAAAAAGACGGCGAAAATTGTTATTTTTGTATGGCTGCTTATTCATTGTAAATTAGATAGAAGGGGGGCAAGAAAGAGAAAAAGACGGCAAATAGTTTTCTATCAAGTATCCAAGACAAGACACAACGTTTTTTCGCACAATAGATAACAAAATCATGTCTACCACAGCTGTTACAAATGACAACCTATAAGTTCTTATGATTTGAGCCGCCTTTCTCAAGAAAAATACATATCTCGACACTTTAACATTCTATAAACTCGAGCAGCATAAAATACATAAATTTCGTTCACTAAAATAGAAAAAAGGTCACATTCTCATTGTCAGGAAATATTTTTAAAGCATACCAATCTAATAACATATATGCAAGCACCTTAGATCACTCATTTTGAGCAACAAATATCCTCAAATGGCAAAGTTATCATCATCACATGATATTTATGAATTACATAAATGATGACGATGCATAAACAATCATATACCTTCCTTTCTTATTCTTTTACACGATATAACAATAAACTTATATGGACATAATGATAAATCATCAACAAATATGAACATGATGATAAGGTGATAAGGAATAAAATTGTTGGGAAGTTAGTATATTTCATTGAGGCATTTTATCAAACAGTTGGTAAAATATGCCGAAACTTACAGTCAAGTGTTGGTTCCGGGATGAAACGGGTCGAACGACAGCTCCGAAAGAGTTGAATTGTGATGATGAGAAGAACCCATCTAGTAAAAAATGATGAAACATGGTTTTGAAAGGAATGTGACTGTTGGTGTTCCATTTTCTGGCGGTTAAATTCGGTACAGTACAAAGGATTAACAGTTTGACTATCTATTGCAAAATGGGTAAAATTAAAAAGTGTAGAAAACCATTCATAGAGTGACACGTGTCCCCCACTATAAATTATATATAAAAGCCCAGGGTAATATGGTCTTTTGACCCATTTTTTCTTTTCCACCTCAAATTTCAAACGCACATATCTCTTAAACCACAAACTTTTACAAAAAACCGATTTCACCATAATTTTTAAAATTCGATTCACTTTAATTTGGTATAAATCTTTTTCATTATTTCGAAACTTTTTTTTTTGACATATTCATTGGGTCATGATTTTCTTGATGTTTTTGCTATTTTTGATCCTATTTTTTACCTTAAAAATTGCCGAATCATAAAATACTTAAAACACAAAAGTTTTAGATTTTGATTCACTCTTTACCCAGGAATTTGAATCACTCAAATTCGATATGATATGAGTGAGATATCGCACGTTAAAGATGACGTTTTAGTCATATTTGTTGCGCACAAGGTGTTTGATGAAATGTCTAGCTTATATTTTTAGTGTTAAAATTGAGCTAAATGAACTAATTTTTGTCCCACAACGCATCATTAATCATTTTTTAATGTAAAACTCAAAAAGTGATATTTTTTAATAGTTAAAGTTTTTAACTATTAAAACTGATGAACTGATGAACCAAACTAAAATTGATGAACTGATGAACCAAATCAAACATAATTCATCAGTTTATTTTGGTTCATCAATCATAGTTTCAGCTTAACATGTTGGTGTTTGTTTTGTTTTGTTCATCAATCATATTTTCAGTTTTGGTTTGGTTCATCAGTTTTGGTTTGGTTCATCAGTTTTTGGTTTGGTTCATCAGTTTGGTTTGGTTCATCAATTATAGTTTAAGTTTTGATTTGGTTCATCAGTTTTGGTTTGATTCATCAGTTTTTTTTGTTTGGTTCATCAGTTTGGTTTGGTTCATCAATCAGAGTTTCAGTTTAGGTTTGGTTCATCAGTTTTTGGTTTGGTTCATCAGTTTTTGGTTTAGTTCATCAGTTTAGTTAGGTTCATCAGTTTTGGTTTTATACTTTTTTTTAAACAGTTTGGTTTGGTTCTTCAGTTTTGGTTTGGTTCGTCAGTTTTAATACATAAAAACATTAACTATTAAAAAACATCATTTTTTGAATCTTACATTAATAAAATGATTAATGATGCATTGTGGGACAAAAATTAGTGCATTTAGCTCAACTTTATCAATAAAAATCTAAACTAGACATTTCATCAAACACCTTGTATGCAACAAATATGAGTAAAACACCATCTTTAACGTGTGGTATCTTACCCATATGATATCGAATTTGAGTGATTTAAATATCTGGGTAACTAGTGAAAAAAATCTATAACTTTCATGTTTTAAGTTTTTCACGATTCGACATTTATGAAGGTAAAAAATAGGGCCAAAAATGACCAAAAAATAAAGAAAATCAAGAACTATATGATATGTAAAAAAAAAGATTGAAATATTTATCAAGATTTATACCAAATTAAAGATAATCGAATTTTAAAAATTATGGTGAAATCGGTTTTTCGTAAAAGTTTGCCGTTTGAAAGTTATTTGCGTTTGAAATTTGGGGTGGAATATAAAAAACGGGTTAAAATGACAAAAATACCCCCTGACCGAATTTAATAAGAAAAAAAGAATGGAATGAATGGGGGACACTTGTCACATTGAGAGTGACTTTCTAGCCTTTTTAATTTTTCTTACTTTTTAGAGGATCGCATCTCTTGACTGCAAATGTAACATTATTATTAGGGGGAATCGCATATATATCCCTCCATAAACTTATAATTGCGTATATATCCAACCAAGGGTAAAGAGTGAAAAAAAATCTATAAATTTCATGTTTTAAGTTTTTCACGATTCGACATTTATGAAGGTAAAAAATAGGGCCAAAAATGACAAAAAAAATCAAGAAAATCAAGAACTATATGATATGTAAAAAAAAGTTTGAAATATTTATCAAGATTTATACCAAATTAAAGATAATCGAATTTTAAAAATTATGGTGAAATCGGTTTTTCGTAAAAGTTTGTCGTTTGAAAGTTATTTGCGTTTGAAATTTGGGGTGGAATATAAAAAACGGGTTAAAATGACAAAAATACCCCCCAACCGAATTTAATAAGAAAAAAAGAATGGAATGAATGGGGGACACTTGTCACATTGTGAGTGGCTTTCTAGCCTTTTTAATTTTCCTTACTTTTTTGAGGATCGCATCTCTTGACTCCAAATGTAACATTATTATTAGGGGGAATCGCATATATATCCCTCCATAAACTTCTAATTGCGTATATATCCAACCAAAACTAATAATTGCGTATATATCCTCCCAAACATTTAAAAATTTCATATATATCCAAAACGTTATATTTTTGTGCAAAATACCAATTCTACCCTTGTCTTTTTATTTGTTGAAGACTAATTCATTTGCAGCAATTTATTTGTTCATTTGCTTTAAATGGGTGGATCACTGGTTTAACACACATCTCAAGTAAATATACCGGTTTGACTCGACTATTTAGCCTGATACAAACCCAACATTTTTCCACTTCCAGAAAAAGACGGCGAAAATTGTTATTTTTGTATGGCTGCTTATTCAATGTAAATTAGATAGAAGGGAGCAAGAAAGAGAAAAAGGTGGAAAATAGTATTCTATCAAGTATCCAAGACAAGACACAACGTTTTTTCGCACAATAGATAACAAAATCATGTCTACCACAGCAGTTACAAATGACAACCTATAAGTTCTTATGATTTGAGCCGCTTTTCTCAAGAAAAATACATATCTGGCCACTTTAACATTCTATAAACTCCAGCAACATAAAATACAGAAATTTCGTTCACTAAAATAGAAAAAAGGTCACATTCTCATTGTCAGGAAATATTTTTAAAGCATACGAATCTAATAAAATATATGCAAGCACCTTAGATCACTCATTTTGAGCAACAAATATCCTCAAATGGCAAAGTTATCATCATCACATGATATTTATGAAATACATAAATGATGACGATGCATAAACAATCATATACCTTCCTTTCTTATCCTTTTACACGATATAACAATAAACTTATATGGACATAATGATAAATCATCAACAAATATGAACATGATGATAAGGTGATAAGGAATAAAATTGTTGGGAAGTTATCAACATAATTGACAAATGACCACAAGAAAAGTATCACGCATAAAGGAATGCTTTCTATGGCAGCTATATGTACTGGTTGTGTATTATAATCTAGGTTGCCTTAGTGTGTAGATAGTGGAAGTTTCTTTCTATCACTGATGAGCTATGTCATTATGATTCAACTAAGGCCCGCAGATAGTTTTCTATGTATAATCCAAAACAAAACAAAAAAGTTTCTTAGAGCATAAATGAATAACCGAGGACAGATGGTAGCATAAGACAAGACAAAATTAATTCACAACATCCTACAATCTTCTGTCGCTTCAGCTACTATGTCCTTTCAGCTACTAACCACGCTACTTTATAAAATCTATGAATCTAACATCCACTAACCACATATAAGAGTAAAACTATAACACATATTCTAGAAATACCTCAAATATAAATTCGTCCCACTCGCGCGACAAACAAAATTCTTGGGGGTAAGTGTGTAATGAATTTAATGACATTATATGCACCTTATTACTCATTCTTTACAACAAATATTCTCACATGACAAGTGATAATCACATAATCTTCAGTATTGAATACACCTTATTACACACCTTCTGTTCTGGCCCTTCTATATTAGATAATTAACAACGCTTAATATATCATATAGTACATAAGGATCCATACTTTCAAATAATACAACATACGACAAAAAACTTCTGTGCAAACGTAAACCAAGAAGAAAGATCGTCACACTTAACCAGACACGCTCTGCATTACGTAATCATCAATCAACTAAACAACACGTTTACATTTTTCAGAAGTATGTTGACAACTAGATTAAACCTCACATACTACCACACATTTATCAAGCATTTCATATTATATAAAAATTCATGTACTCACAGTAGCTTGTTAGTTCCTATACTTAAAACGCAACAACGAGAACTATAAACAACAACATTGCAAACCTTATGAGGCAATTTGGGAAACGATCTTTTATAATAAATGTATACGTATACTATCAGTTTAATTAGTATATTTTATTGAGGCATTTTATCAAACAGTTGGTAAAATATGCCAAAACTTACAGTCAAGTGTTGGTTCCGGGATGAAACGGGTCGAACGACAGCTCCGAAAGAGTTAAATTGTGATGATGAGAAGAACCCATCTAGTAAAAAATGAAGAAACATGGTTTTGAAAGGAATGTGACTGTTGGTGTTCCATTTTCTGGCGGTTAAATTCGGTACAGTACAAAGGATTAACAGTTTGACTATCTATTGCAAACTGGGTAAAATTAAAAAGTGTATAATGCCATTCATAGTGTAACACGTGTCCCCCACTATAAATTATATATAAAATACGCCCAGGGTAATATGGTCTTTTGATCCATTTTTTCTTTTCCACCTCAAATTTCAAACGCACGTATCTCTTAAACCACAAACTCTTACAAAAAACCGATTTCACCATAATTTTTAAAATTCGATTCTCGTTAATTTGGTATAAATCTTTTTAATTATTTCGAAACTTTTTTTTTGACATATTAATTGGGTCATGATTGTCTTGATGTTTTTGCTATTTTCGATCCTATTTTTTACCTTAAAAATTGCCGAATCATAAAATACTTAAAACACAAAAGTTTTAGATTTTGATTCACTCTTTACCCCAGGAATTTGAATCACTCAAATCCGAAATGATATGAGTGAGATATCGCACGTTAAAGATGACGTTTTAGACATATTTGTTGCACACAAGGTGTTTGATGAAATGTCTAGCTTATGTTTTTAGTGTTAAAATTGAGCTAAATGAACTAATTTTTGTCCCACAACGCATCATTAATCATTTTATTAATGTAAAACTCAAAAAGTGATATTTTTTAATAGTTAAAGTTTTTAACTATTAAATCTGATGAACCAAACTGATGAACTGATGAACCAAACTGATGAACTGATGAACCAATCCAAAACTGATGAACCAAACCAAACTGATGAACTGGTGAACCAAATCAAACATAATTCATCAGTTTATTTTGCTTCATCAATCATAGTTTCAGCTTAACATGTTGGTGTTCGTTTTGTTTTGTTCATCAGTTTATTTTGGTTCATCAATCATAATTTCAGTTTTGGTTTGGTTCATTAGTTTTGGTTTGGTTCATCAGTTTTGGTTTGGTTCATCAGTTTTTGGTTTGGTTCATCAGTTTGGTTTGGTTCATCAATTATAGTTTAAGTTTTGGTTTGGTTCATCAGTTTTGGTTTGATTCATCAGTTTTTTTTGTTTGGTTCATCAGTTTGGTTTGGTTCAACAATCATAGTTTCAGTTTAGGTTTGGTTCATCAGTTTTGGTTTGGTTCATCAGTTTTTGGTTTGGTTCATCAGTTTTTGGTTTAGTTCATCAGTTTAGTTAGGTTCATCAGTTTTGGTTTTATACTTTTTTTTAAACAGTTTGGTTTGGTTCATCAGTTTTGGTTTGGTTCATCAGTTTTAATACTTAAAAACATTAACTATTAAAGAACATCACTTTTTAAATCTTACATTAATAAAATGATTAATGATGCGTTGTGGGACAAAAATTTGTGCATTTAGCTCAACTTTAACAATAAAAATCTAAACTAGACATTTCATCAAACACCTTGTATGCAACAAATATGAGTAAAACACCATCTTTAACGTGTGGTATCTGACCCATATGATATCAAATTTGAGTGATTTAAATTTCTGGGTAAAGAGTGAAAAAAAATATACAACTTTCATGTTTTAAGTTTTTCACGATTCGACATTTATGAAGGTAAAAAATAAGGCCAAAAATGACAAAAAAATAAAGAAAATCAAGAACTATATGATATGTAAAAAAAAAGTTTGAAATATTTATCAAGATTTATACCAAATTAAAGAT
>BPTQ01000007.1:10120935-10125935 GCA_019973895.1 Chrysanthemum seticuspe
GACGGCGTCACCTTATGTCCGTGACGCCGTCCTCTTCAGCTTCTGACGTCGTCTGGATTGCATCTAGGCCGTCTGAGTAGCGACGGCCTACTCCTTCACAACTAGACGCCGTCTCTTGAAAACACGAGTTTTGAGTTCTGAACCATCACACAAATCTTGGGACGGCGTCGCCAATAGCACCTGATGCCGTCGCCTTCTACTTTCAGCAACTGTGAGTGTCTCGATTTCGACTTTGGCCATTTTCTTCATATATTCGCGCCTTTTCGTCCAAATAAGTGCCATTCCAGCATTTTGCCTTCACGAGACCTAAAAAGTGAAAAGGAACGATATTAAGCAATAACGAATACAAAAGTGATCAAATAAGGACTTAAACGACCCCTCAAAATGGTACCTTTTAAAACCTTATCAAATATCCCTACACTTATTATTTGCTTGTCCTCAAGCAAATGTGCTTTTAGCCAATTAATTTATAAGTTAGGGGTCATGAAGCATTAATTCAAAATGGTCCACAACACATATAAGCCCCGCAAAAGTCATAACAAGCACGGAAATTACATACTAGCACCTCACATGGGGTGTTTGGATACTCACATCTCTCTCGGGTGTATATGGAATATAACAAATTGGAAATGGAAGATAAACACTCATTAACCGGTTTTAGTACATAGATTACCATAGGCTTGAGAATAGATCAAACCTCCATCGCTTTGGCGTAAGCACCTAGGAAAGACTATCAAAGAGGTCTTTAAAGGGTTGTAACGTTAGGCTTACGGTAGGGAAATAATGGTTTGGTGGGATAGGCTATATAGTGGTGGTAAGTCAAAAATCTTTATGTTAACTGCATATGAAGAATGGCGTTGCTAAGCCAAGACTCGACACTCTAAACTCTAGAAAACTGAAATAAATAAACATAAATTAAAGGATAGATGTAGGATGGTAGCCCGTATTTTTTTTTTATCACTCTATTTTTTCTCTTTTTCTCTTTTTCTATTTTTTTCGATTTTTTTTTTTCCATACACTTTTACTCTACCATCCTCTACGATAACATCAAAATACTAGGGATTTATAGGCACATCCCTACACTTGAGTTTTTTTTTATTACTCTAACACTAATTTGACCCGAATTGAAAAGATCAAAACACTTGGGGTACATTATTATGCAAACAAAGGGAATTTGAATTTAACGTTCCCTTCCCGTCATTTCATAAACTTTAACTTTTCCCATGAATCCCAATCATCCCAAAACTGTATACAAAGGATATGACTCGACTTAGCAACTTATGCAAGCAACTAGATAATTGAACTAAGGGTTTAGGGTGATAACAAACATTTGCACTAAAAGTGAGTGCATAAGGGGTAGGCTAAGGCGATTTGGGTGTATATTTGGGGGTGGGGTGTAAATAATGCTCTTCATTGATATTCCGGAAAAACCGAAACATCACGAGAACCGCGAAAAGGATAGGCTCTGAGGGGTTAACTAGGGGTATCGTGTACTAAAGATGAGTACAACGCAAAGGGTGTGGGGGAATTACTCAACTGATATGAAAGAAGTAATTATATTACAGGTATCAAACAAGGGTTATCCTAATGCCTCTTATCATTTAGTTATTCCTAACTACACAAGTGTAGCCTCACTTGCGATCTCGGAATGCATCACAAAACAAGTTCTAGAATCTAATATACTACCGGTTCACACTCTAAGCATTAAAGATGAATGCTTTTAATTCCTACTAATCTAAGGGCGATCCTCACATTTTGGGTGGAATTTGGGTGGTAAGGGTTTTTGTGCTAGTCATATAACTTCCTATCCGTGAGACGCTTTTGTTAAGACTAATGGCCCACTCCTATATGTCATGAAAAATTTTAAATTTGGTGCCAAAATTACCCTAACCGACATTTTCTCATGGTTTATTACAAAAGTGCAATTGGACAAAGCAAATAATCAAGGATAAGCATAGTTTCAAAGTTCCCGTTTTATTTTCCCTCCCTACACTTAAACTGAACATTGTCCCCAATGTTCCCCGAAAGTATCAAAGTTATGATAAAAGAAGGTAATAAAAAACGAAAGAAACTAATACTCCCCTGATTAGCTCGGTAGGATCCGTGTGTGAAGTAGTGGTTAAATCCTTTCCAAGAAGAATTTATGCGTGAAAAGCTCCTCAATCTTATGTAACTTCTTCTTGATAAATTAAACCTGCACACTTGAAGAAAACAAACGAAACCTTCGCGTAAAACCGGCGGTAATAATATATATAAGACTCGATTTAAACTAGGATATAATGCTTGTGGAATGGATGTTTACAGAATTTCTAAAAAAATTAAGACCTGGAAAATTCCAAAAATTTATAAGTAGCTCAGAAAACGAGAAAAAGTAATATGATGTTTTTACTCCTTCCTGACGCCGTCAGGTTGCAATCCTGACGCCGTCAGGTTATCCTGACAAAAATTGGTCTGCGATTTTCTGGGAAAAAATTCTGGAAAATTTACATCTTTAGAATCTGGAAAAATTTCTGCAAAACATCCATTATGACTCGATACAAGCATTTGACTCGATCAAACAAACATAAATATATTTTAATTAATTGTTATTCGCATGTTTACGTTTCTTTTGAAAACGTGTGTAATCCTCCCTACACTTATCCCTTATGTAAAATACCTTTATATGCAATTAAGACGAAGTTAAAAACAAAATAAAGCATTTTTACAAATTTAAACATGAGGATAAACAATTAATAAAAGATATATGACACTAACAAGCAAACAATTAAGCATGGGTTGCCTCCCACGAAGCGCTTTTCTTTATTAAAGAGTCTTGTAGCTAGACTCGTAGTCGTGCTCCTACGTTGCCCTAATCTTAGAGGCCCATTCGATCTCCTTAACTCTTCTTTCATCACGAATATATTTAGGCCCTAGTTCAAGACAAGCAGTGTAGTAAACTTTGTTCTTCCAGTCTACTTCGAATGCCGGAATGTTATCTACATCTAAATTATCCATGCCATCAAAATTCTTATTTTTGTGTGGCATTATATATTTAACATTCTCGGTTTCGTTTGAGAACTTGATTATCCCTTTCTCTTTATCATAAACCATCTTAGACTCTTCTATAAATGGTTTCCCAAGTATCACATCTCCTAAAAACCCATCAATGATTCCTTTGACATTTTCCAGAATCATGAAATCACACCTATATGTGAAGTTACCTATGAACACGTGCAATCCCTTAACCCTCCCCACATAGTTACTTGCTTTCCTAGGGCGAAAGGGGTCCCTCATAGGCTCTAGCTTTTTGCTCATGATCCAATTGTAATAGAGCCTAGACATTATATTCATGGGTGCCTTATAATCAATGTAGGTGTGATCCCTGTACAAGTATCCAATCATACAAGGTATTTTGATGTTTTTAGGGTTTCCCCTCCTTATACGAGGCTCGAAAGGTGGTCTTGGAAAATTAACCACATTATGGTGATAAGCGGTTTCTTTCCTTTTAGGGTATGAATCAAAGTACTCCCTAAGTTCTCCCTTCTCCTTACTACCCTCCATAATTTTTAACATCTTATAATTTCCTTCTTCTAGATCATCATCCGAATCACTTGTAGTCGAATCACTATCTAGAGGTTGATCAGATTCCTTAAGGGCTTCCTCAAGTGTGTTCTCAATTATCATATTTAATTTCCTAAGCTCTCCAATCTCACTCATGATACGGGCTCGAAGTTGGTTAGCAGAGGCTGGGTCAAGCAGTGGGTATTTGTTTGGTGGTGAAGCGTTGTTTGGTTGTTGGTCATCGAGTGGTGGTTTGATGAATGGTAGTGGGTTATCACCTTCCATGATGAAAAGTGATGGGGTTACGAACAAAGGTTACGAAGAAGGAGGATAGACTAAGAGAAAGCCAAAAATAAGAAAGAAGTTTACTTGATAGGAATCAAGCAAAGAAACCTAAAGGAGGTGGACTACTAACTAGTTATTCTATTCCCCGGCAGCGGCGCCAAAAACTTGATAACGCTACACGCGTCGTTCGGGGTCAAGGAAACTTCCTTTTCTTCGAGCTAGTTTTATAACACCCTAGGCAGTGAACCTAATCGTTGTAGTGTAGTAATTAGGGTAAGCCACGGGTATTGATATCATTCTCTAGGGGAATAGGAATGCTAGTAGGGAGTTACTACGCTAAGGTTAAGGTTGAGGAAGATTATTTTTTTTATCTTTTTATATTTTATGAAAATTAGAAAGGTACGAATCTCGGGTATTGGATTTGGGGGGTTGGTATTTCTACCGATTACTCTACTATTATCTAATTATCTAAACTAAGGTTGTGGAGAGTCTTTGGAGTAAAAACCTAAAACCGAACCTAAGGTGGCTTGTACAGTATTTTAGGGTTTTTAACCCTATCTTACACCAAGATAAGTCTTTACTTCATTAATTCAATTATGTCTTTGATTATTTGTGTGTATGCTTGCATGTTCTCCATGTCCGGCTAATTTATTTGTGTGTTCGCTTAGGAAGTATGAAACTTAATTATTAAATATTGATTGGTTGTTTCTTATCTTAGTTGATTAATGATCTAGTAATGCGATAGATCATTCGTTGTGTACTTAATGCTTGATTCATCTTTGTGAACCTTAGCGTATAATTACCTGAGTGATTGTAGGCTAAACCATCCGAAGAGCGCCTTAGAGTAGGAGTCTATAATATCTAGTGGGTTTTGTAGACGAGACCCTTTGGTAAGTTCAAAGAGTTAGGGAGAAACGCATACCCTACAACTTTAGACACACAACGCAACTAGGAATAAGACGTGACACTCAACCATCAATAGGAGATAATTAAGGAGTAATACAAACTAAGTAAACACATCTTTAAACTATCATACGAGCACACATTAATTAGACATAGACTCCCACAACCTTAGTTTAGATAATTAGATAATAGTAGAGTAATCGGTAGAAATACCAACCCCCCAAATCCAATACCCGAGATTCGTACCTTTCTATTTTTCATAAAATATAAAA
>BPTQ01000007.1:10130935-10140935 GCA_019973895.1 Chrysanthemum seticuspe
AGTTGAGCTTATGGGCTCACAGTGGACTCATAAGCTCACAATAAGCTTGAAAAAGCTATAAAGTGGAAATAAAAGGTAAAAGTATATATGTACAAGTATTATGTGTATATTTATACAAACTTAGTGCACTGGGATTAACTTATAAGCTCAGAATAAGCAAATAAGAAATTCTCAATACACCTCAGTCTAAACCAAGGACTGCAACTTTTTGAATGGCCATTTAAGCTGACGGGTTAAGCTCAAAATGGCAAAATGAAAGTTGGAGTTGCAAGATGGCCTGGTAAGCTTTCCAAAAAGCCCAAGTTCACTCTGTGAGGTTCACAGATGAGCTTGTGAGAAGCTTATGAAAATCCTTCCATTTGCCTAAGTACACTGGGTTCCCAGTATGCATAGTCAAATGGGACAAACAAAAAGCTCCTTGCAGCCCTATTAGATAAGCTGCAAGGTTGGATTAAAGCACTGGATCATTAAACCTAGTTGATAAGCATCCCAAAGAAGCAAATCTCATAAGCTAAGTCCAACAGGTGAGCTTTTTGAGAGCTTATGAAATATAGTGATTAAGGTAAGGTATGCTGAGGATTCAACATAGCTTTTCATGGTGTGATAAGTTTAAGCTACTTGCAGCCTATGTAAATAAGCTACAAGGTGAGATTTAAGTGCAGGATCATGAAGCTAGGTTGCTAGGCTTCCTAAAAAGCCAAGCCACACAGGCTTGTGATCACTAAGGAGCTTGGTGTGAGCTTGTAGAAATGGTGTAATATCCTGATTGCTCAGGGGTATGTTGTGAGTGGGCAAACACAAGTTCACACAACTTATCTAATAAGCTTCTAAATGCTCAACCAACACTGAGTATATTAAGTTGGATAGCTTACCTATCATTAGGCCAAGAATCTCAAGCTCAAGCTCAATGGGGAGACTATTTATGAGCTTGTGAAATCAACTCACCTTCACTGTTTGCTCCAGTGAAGGGAGTGTGGTGCACAAAAAAGGTGGGTTGTGAAAACTATCTAAATAAGCTAAAGACAGAAAAAGAAGCGCATACATATCAAATATGCCACTAGGGCAACACAAATAAGCCAAGTTCACAAAATGGGGTCAAGTCATGAGACTTTGACAAGCTCATGAACTTGACAGCCCATTGGTGACACAGGGCAAAAACTAGTGTATATAAGCACAGATTTAAGCTAGAAATAAGCTGAACTAAAAATTAACAAAAATCAGACAGAGAGATAAGCAACAAAACTAAAACATACTATAAACACAGGTTCTAAAACTAAGTATTAAAAGCTACACAAAATTATCTATTTAATTCAAAAACACAAAATCTGAAATTTTGACTTTTTAAGTTTATGATCAAAGTTGACTTTGATCAACTTTGATCTGAATTTAACAACTAATTATGATATAATATGATACAATAACATGAAATAAACAAGTAAGAACAACTTTAAAACACATTAGCAAGATTTTAGGTTGTGACAACTTCAAAATACTCATAATGAAACAGTCAAGTGTGATTTTGACTATTTACCATGCTATACTCTTAAGTTAATGTTTCACTGAGTCACTTTAGTCATATAAGGCATACATCAAATAAGAAAAACACCATACATAGCCTGTAACACAGATCATCTACCACAACCAAACAACCCTTTAATGGAATTTAATTAAGCTTTTCATTACATAGGACTGAGTAAACCAATTTTATCAAATCCACAGGCTTTCATCTGTTAAATTAGGACCTTTAAAGCTTAAACAAGTAGTCACACAAGGTTTAAACCATGATTATCAAAAATCAAGCATATGAGACAGTCAAAATGGAAATTTAAGCATAACCAAATTCCAAAACATAACAAACTTATATTAAGCTATAATATCATGAACAAACAACATTTAAACATAGAAAATAAGAAATTAAGACAGATAGATAATTTAAGCTATAGAAGCAAAAATTGTAAAAATTGGACTTACAAGGTGAATGTACTGAGACTTTGGAAACCAGGGATCAAAACCATAACCTATTGTCCTCCATAGGACTCTAATACCATGGCAATCCATAATAGCCATGCTCCAAGCAGAATCACCCAATAACTCATGTTTTTTTTTTTTTTTTTTCTAATTTTCTCTATTTTTAATGATTTGTTATTTTTAAAGACTGTGATTGATTTTGGTTACTAAAAGCTTAAACAAGTTTTTTTTTCAGGAGCTTATGTAATCTAATAGAGTCCAATAACAACAATAATCCAACAAAAAAGTAAATGACATGAAAATTAAAGGTAACTTGAAAACTTGAAATGTAAAAGATAACTTGCATTAAAACTGTAAATGATGTTTCTTTACACTAATTTGAGTTCCATTACACTAATAAAGTTTGTAAATGACAGTAAATAAAGAAAGCAATAAAGGTTACACTACATGATTAAACTAAGTCTAAATGACATTGGCTTAAGGCCAAGGTTGACAATTGGCTAGCCCAAGAGTAGTTGTTCCTCTGCTTTTCTTCTTCTTATATAGTCTCTGAACCCTTGGAGGCCACTCATAAGTCATAACTTCAATCTTGACCCTTGATTTATTAAAATTTATCTCATCCGTTTAAATATGCTTTTGGCGCCAAAGTCATCTTTGACAGCTTGAGGTGGTTTGAGATCATTAATTGTATCTTGGGGTGTTGTGGAGTGTCAGGGGAGACAATTGAGATATTTATTTGGCCAAGTTGAGGGATTTATGGAAGAAACAGAGGAAAGGTAAGGATTGGAGGGAAAAGGTGGTGTAGAAGCATTTATTGTGGTGTGGGAAAGGTTTGAGAGGTGGCAGGGAGTAGTATGTGAGCTGGGGTAGGCAAGTGGAGGGGGGAGAGGGCATAAAACCACCCTGGTATGGTGACTAAGGCTGTTTTGGAGATGATGAACAGTAAAGGGGGTTTTGGACGGGGGTTGACTATTTGACCTGTTTAAATATCAAAAAGGCCGGGTTGTTTGTTGGGCTTGATTGGTGGGCTGGTGTTTGTTTGTGTTTGGATTTTGGTATTAATAAGGGTCCGGATTGGTTTTGTATAAATAAGCCCAAGGACCAAATGTGTAAATCTGCCAAACTTGAGGGGCTGACTTTGCCAACTTTCCAAACATCTTTAGAGGACCAAACCTGCCATAAAATAATTACACAAGGACCAAAAGTTGTATTTTATTTAATTTTTAAAACTTTAAGGACCTTTTATGTAAATTTGGATATTTGAGGGACTGAAAATGTAAATTCCAAAAGTTTATCAAAATTGTTCCAAATTGTAAGTTCATGCATAGTACAAGGGTATTTTGTGAAATTTCAAGTTTTGAATACCCAGGGACTAAGTTTGCCAATTTTGAAACTTGAGGGGTAAAAATTGCCAATATGTGTAAACTTTTATCCAGGGATCATTTGTGAATATTTTTGACTTCCCAAGGACTTAAGTTGACTTTTCTATCATTTAAAACATTTAGGGACTAGTTTTGACACTTTAAGTAACTTCAGGGACTGAAAATGACATTTGTGTGAACTTTGCGCATTTTTCACTTGTTTTTCAATCTTTTGTACCTGAATCACATAAAAAACACATTTCATTGATATTTATAACATTTTGTGAGTCATTTGTGTGTTTATAGTTGTTTTGTGGGTTTGAACAGTATAAAATATATGTGTATTTAGACACATATCAAATCCCCCACACTAAACTATTGCTAGTCACTAGCAATCTTTTATTTAAAATTAATGGATTTGAAAAACTCTTTACCAAAAGCCATCACTTCTGGTAGCCAGATGTATCGATTCAAGTAAGAACTATGGTCCACCTGATAACCATGTGATTTTGAGCAAATCACCAGCTGTCAACGGTTTTGATTTGTCTTTACCAAAAGCCGTTTGCTTCTGGACTAGCCAACTCTTAGATAAATTATAAATATTATCTTTGGTGAGTTAATTACCAATTATGGGTTTTTCACTGCCTTTACCCCAAGCCATAATCTTGCGGGCTAGCCAACTCATTCGCTTATTAGGATATGGCGAGTTGAGGTACCATACAATTTTAGGCAAATTGCAAGCCATAAACGGATTTGAGATATCTTTACCAAGAGCTGTTTGCTCCTGGATTAGCCAATCCTTATGTGGGTTAGACATGGTGGATTGATTACCATTTGTTGTATTTAGTGTAAAACACTAATACCAAATGAAAAAAATTTAAATTTTGGTCATTTTTGGGGAAAAGGGCATACAAAGGTATATAAGTGATCAAATTCGCCAGAATTCCCCCACACTAAACTATTGCTAGTCCCTAGCAATCTTTTATTTAAAATTAATGGATTTGAAAAACTCTTTACCAAAAGCCATCACTTCTGGAGTAGCCAGATGTATCGATTCACGTAAGAACTTTGGTCCACCTGATAACCATGTGATTTTGAGCAAATCACCAGCTGTCAACGGTTTTGATTTGTCTTTACCAAAAGCCGTTTGCTTCTGGATTAGCCAACTCTTAGATAAATTATAAATATTATCTTTGGTGAGTTAATTACCAATTATGGTTTTTTCACTGCCTTTACCCCAAGCCATAATCTTGCGGGCTAGCCAACTCATTCGCTTATTAGGATATGGCGAGTTGAGGTACCATACAATTTTAGGCAAATTGCAAGCCATAAACGGATTTGAGATATCTTTACCAAGAGTCATTTGCTCCTGGATTAGCCAATCCTTATGTGGGTTAGACATGGTGGATTGATTACCATTTGTTGTATTTAGTGTAAAACACTAATACCAAATGAAAAAAATTTAAATTTTGGTCATTTTTGGGGAAAAGGGCATACAAAGGTATATAAGTGATCAAATTCGCCAGAATTCCCCCCACGCTTATTATGAATATTGTCCTCAATATTAAAAGTCAAGTGGGGTAATACAACAATTATTTTATTTTTCTGTATTTACAATTTTTATTTCATTTTCAAAATTTATACAACATGTGGGGCATCTCCCCCACACTTAGGTGGTAGAAAGGGGAAAAAGACAGAAATATGGGTGAAAACCCATATTGTATGGCTTGTTTTTTTTTAACCAAGTCACTAGCTTGACTCGACCCCGAATTAATTGGTTCATGGGGAAGTGGAGTGGGATTGCCACTCAAAGATTGGGTGAGAAATTGGAGTGGGATTGCCACTCACAGAATTATAAATGATAAGGTAGGGAGAATCGTTTTGATTTTTAATTTTATAATGTTTTTGTATTTTTAATTTTATATATATATGTACAAAAGAAAGAAAATTCCTTACAACCGCCCCTCGAAAGGGAATCTGCGTCTGACAGAGCTCAGCAACTGTAAACAGCCAACAACCAAATGTTGTAACTGAGGGACTCATCAAACTGGGCAAGTTGTGTGCAAAGGAAAAATGTTTTTGTATTTTATATTGTTTATTGAAAAGAAATATGATACAGTATAAGTAATCACTACCTCCCAGGCTTGTGTCAGGTTTACCACGCTAGCTAATCACTTGTGAATGATTAACTGTAATAAATATGTCCTGACAGCCCGGTAGTTGAATGATAAGGTTTAATATACAAACAAGGATAGGTATTTCAACAAAATACAAAATACAAGTCATAATACGTAGCACAACCTCCCCGGCAGCGGCGCCAAAATTTGATTGCTTCCAAACTAACTAACTTTATTTCCCAGCCACTTGTGAATGGCTGATACTAAAAGCTAGACAACCTGGAAGTTGAATGGAAGTTTACCAAGGATTAAAATATCCTTGGATCGTTTATGTCCTGGCGAGGCGTGATATCCTGAATACAATGACTTGTGATTTGTTGAAAATAATATTAGTATAGGAAAAACAGGAATCTGATTGACTAAAACTAGGAATGTGAATAGTAATAGCTCTGTCACAACTACGTTAATAAAAATGTACAATCAGAAACCTAAAAATATTAAAGTATTTACTAACATTAAAACTATTTATTTACTATTTAATAATTTACATAAATATAAAGGAAATGTAAAATAAACCTAAATAAATAAAACAAAAACTTAGAAAAGTTTAAACTAATATAAAAGAAATTTAGAAACTAAAAATATATTTATTATACAAGTATTCTATTTATTATTAATTATTTACTATTATCTAATTACTAATTCTATTATTTAATTATTATAAATACTAAACTAACAAACTAAAATCTAAAAATTTTTACATAATTCTAAAATACTAATAAGAAGCTAAGAAAAATATAAAAACTATATTTATTATACAAAAATAAGAAAATTTAATTAAATACTATTATTACTTATATAAACTAATTAAACTAAATTAATGCAAAAAATTAGAAAACTAAAAGTGAAAACTGCAAAAGTATTTTTTACATATGCTAAATAACTTAATAAAGTTATAAAAATCATAAAAAATTATCTAGGATAAAATTTAAATACTAGAACTAATTTATTTTTGGCTTTTTCATTTAAACTGATTAAATTAAAATTAAATCTAAAAAATATCTAATGAACAGTAAAAAATGTAAAAAAAATATATGGAAAGTAATTTACATAGTAAAGAAGCTAGGAAATATATTATGAATTTCACAGCTTATCCAGATAAGCTGTAATAAGCCAAACAGCTTGTATAAGCTTATTTAAATAAGCTAAAATGTTTACTACTATAAGAAATAAAATGTGCAAAGGATAACTGAGAAGTGAGCTAGCCTAGGTGGGTTATGCAGTGAACTTGTCACCAATGGAACCTAGGTTCGAATCTAACACACAACCTTTTTGCACTTTATTTATTTTTGATTTTTCTTTTTACAAAACTACTTATTAAGCTAAAATATATAATTTTAACAAAGCTAACTTTTTCAAAACTTGGATAAAAAGCTCTGTGGGAGCTTATTTCCTCCACAGTTGGCTTTTAAGCCTTAAGCTTCTAAAATAGAAGCTATCACTTGAGGTTAAAGCTTGGTTGGGCTTTTTCTGGTTATAGAACTATATATATATACATTACTTATATAAGTTTAAGGGATTATAAGCTTTACAAACTAAGAAATAAGCAAATCGTGGGCTTATGAGTCATTCAGTTGAGCTTATGGGCTCACAGTGGACTCATAAGCTCACAATAAGCTTGAAAAAGCTATAAAGTGGAAATAAAAGGTAAAAGTATATATGTACAAGTATTATGTGTATATTTATACAAACTTAGTGCACTGGGATTAACTTATAAGCTCAGAATAAGCAAATAAGCAATTCTCAATACACCTCAGTCCAAACCAAGGACTGCAACTTTTTGAATGGCCATTTAAGCTGACGGGTTAAGCTCAAAATGGCAAAATGAAAGTTAGAGTTGCAAGATGGCCTGGTAAGCTTTCCAAAAAGCCCAAGTTCACTCTGTGAGGTTCACAGATGAGCTTGTGAGAAGCTTATGAAAATCCTTCCATTTGCCTAAGTACACTGGGTTCCCAGTATGCATAGTCAAATGGGACAAACAAAAAGCTCCTTGCAGCCCTATTAGATAAGCTGCAAGGTTGGATTAAAGCACTAGATCATTAAACCTAGTTGATAAGCTTCCCAAAGAAGCAAATCTCATAAGCTAAGTCCAACAGGTGAGCTTTTTGAGAGCTTATGAAATATAGTGATTAAGGTAAGGTATGCTGAGGATTCAACATAGCTTTTCATGGTGTGATAAGTTTAAGCTACTTGCAGCCTATGTAAATAAGCTACAAGGTGAGATTTAAGTGCAGGATCATGAAGCTGGGTTGCTAGGCTTCCTAAAAAGCAAGCCACACAGGCTTGTGATCACTAAGGAGCTTGGTGTGAGCTTGTGGAAATGGTGTAATATCCTGATTGCTCAGGGGTATGTTGTGAGTGGGCAAACACAAGTTTACACAACTTATCTAATAAGCTTCTAAATGCTCAACCAACACTGAGTATATTAAGTTGGATAGCTTGCCTATCATTAGGCCAAGAATCTCAAGCTCAAGCTCAATGGGGAGACTATTTATGAGCTTGTGAAATCAACTCACCTTCACTGTTTGCTCCAGTGAAGGGAGTGTGGTGCACAAAAAAGGTGGGTTGTGAAAACTATCTAAATAAGCTAAAGACAGAAAAAGAAGCACATACATATCAAATATGCCACTAGGGCAACACAAATAAGCCAAGTTCACAAAATGGGGTCAAGTCATGAGACTTTGACAAGCTCATGAACTTGACAGCCCATTGGTGACACAGGGCAAAAACTAGTGTATATAAGCACAGATTTAAGCTAGAAATAAGCTGAACTAAAAATTAACAAAAATCATACAGAGAGATAAGCAACAAAACTAAAACATACTATAAACACAGGTTCTAAAACTAAGTATTAAAAGCTACACAAAATTATCTATTTAATTCAAAAACACAAAATCTGAAATTTTGACTTTTTAAGTTTATGATCAAAGTTGACTTTGATCAACTTTGATCTGAATTTAACAACTAATTATGATATAATATGATACAATAACATGAAATAAACAAGTAAGAATAACTTTAAAACACATTAGCAAGATTTTAGGTTGTGACAACTTCAAAATACTCATAATGAAACAGTCAAGTGTGATTTTGACTATTTACCATGCTATACTCTTAAGTTAATGTTTCACTGAGTCACTTTAGTCATATAAGGCATACATCAAATAAGAAAAACACCATACATAGCCTGTAACACAGATCATCTACCACAACCAAACAACCCTTTAATGGAATTTAATTAAGCTTTTCATTACATAGGACTGAGTAAACCAATTTTATCAAATCCACAGGCTTTCATCTGTTAAATTAGGACCTTTAAAGCTTAAACAAGTAGTCACACAAGGTTTAAACCATGATTATCAAAAATCAAGCATATGAGACAGTCAAAATGGAAATTTAAGCATAACCAAATTCCAAAACATAACAAACTTATATTAAGCTATAATATCATGAACAAACAACATTTAAACATAGAAAATAAGAAATTAAGACAGATAGATAATTTAAGCTATAGAAGCAAAAATTGTAAAAATTGGACTTACAAGGTGAATGTACTGAGACTTTGGAAACCAGGGATCAAAACCATAACCTATTGTCCTCCATAGGACTCTAATACCATGGCAATCCATAATAGCCATGCTCCAAGCAGAATCACCCAATAACTCATGTTTTTTTTTTTTCTAATTTTCTCTATTTTTAATGATTTTTTATTTTTAAAGACTATGATTGATTTTGGTTACTAAAAGCTTAAACAAGTTTTTTTTCAGGAGCTTATGTAATCTAATAGAGTCCAATAACAACAATAATCCAACAAAAAAGTAAATGACATGAAAATTAAAGGTAACTTGAAAACTTGAAATGTAAAAGATAACTTGCATTAAAACTGTAAATGATGTTTCTTTACACTAATTTGAGTTCCATTACACTAATAAAACTTGTAAATGACAGTAAATAAAGAAAGCAATAAAGGTTACACTACATGATTAAACTAAGTCTAAATGACATTGGCTTAAGGCCAAGGTTGACAATTGGCTAGCCCAAGAGTAGTTGTTCCTCTGCTTTTCTTCTTCTTATATAGTCTCTGAACCCTTGGAGGCCACTCATAAGTCATAACTTCAATCTTGACCCTTGATTTATTAAAATTTATCTCATCCGTTTAAATATGCTTTTGGCGCCAAAGTCATCTTTGACAGCTTGAGGTGGTTTGAGATCATTAATTGTATCTTGGGGTGTTGTGGAGTGTCAGGGGAGACAATTGAGATATTTATTTGGCCAAGTTGAGGGATTTATGGAAGAAACAGAGGAAAGGTAAGGTTTAGAAGGAAAAGGTGGTGTAGAAGCATTTATTGTGGTGTGGGAAAGGTTTGAGAGGTGGCAGGGAGTAGTATGTGAGCTGGGGTAGGCAAGTGGAAGGGGGAGAGGGCATAAAACCACCCTGGTATGGTGACTAAGGCTGTTTTGGAGATGATGAACAGTAAAGGGGGTTTTGGACGG
>BPTQ01000007.1:10145935-10154467 GCA_019973895.1 Chrysanthemum seticuspe
ATAGTCTTTACACATAGGAGGTTTCCAATCATAAATCACCTTTACATATTTCCTACACAACTCTTCTTTCTGAGCATTCCTGTATACAACCTCAATCACATCTGGCAATTCCTTATTCGCAGACACTTCCACCAGTACTCTAGCATAACCAATTCTACCCACTCCTACCTTGCACATGGATGTTGTTACTGTATCCATTATCAGAGACTTCCCAACTCTACTAGCTAAAGCACTGACCCCCAAATGTGACCATGCCTCCAGTGGAACATTACACATTTTGACCCACAATGGAATAGTTTTAGGCTCAGTTTTGTCCAAACACATGTTAATGTCCCACTTTTGAACAACAAAAGGTTTGTTATCAACCATCCATGGTCCATTGTTGATTATGTAGTTTATTCCATTATCGTTATGAAATTTCATGTAAAAGATGCCATTACAACAATTAATAATGTCCTTAAAACCATATATGTTCCACATTTTCCTAAGGTTGAATCTGAGAGTATTAATGGGCATATTATAACCAACAAAATACCCATACACAGTCTTATCCCACTTCAAGCTACCCTCAATAACCAAAGCCTCATCAAAAATGACATATTCATTCCCATTTTCATCAATTTCAGTAGGAATAGCAACAAGTTTTTTATCAAAAAGATTTTGACTAGTAGCCTTAGCATAAGAGTTGCCCATTCCATTACTAACAGTTTCATCTTTAGTAGGAGTTTCAGAGAATACCTGACCAGTTGCATCCTTTGAACTTCCCACCTTCTCAGCATTAACACCATTAGTAACATCTTTGATTCCATTATCCAACCCAGCAGTAACTGAATGGATGTTCACATCCCCATTACCATTAGTGCCTTTCAAACATTCCTCAACAATACTATCATCCATCACAATTGACTCATTCTACCCTGTATTATGACCATTACTATACTCATGCCTTTCCTTAAACTCACTCTCTTCTCTTCCTTCAGTAGTTATGTTACCAATCTTAGCATCCTTCATCATACCAGTTTCAACATTTTCACCTATAATTTCACTGCTGGATCTTCCTTCAGAACAACTTTCTCCCAAATCAGTTTCCTTCACATCTTCCTTCTTATTATTCAGATCACATACAATATCCTTGAACTTATTAGGAATACGAATCCTTCTTTTAGAGCTTTTTCCTTTGTTAGACATCTTGATATGTATCAATCAGTCACAAAATAAACGAAAACAATTGACAAGTACAATCAGAAAGATTCAATGGATTAAAATTTTAAAGGAAATGTGATTTCAGTTTTGGCGATAAAACCATACAAACTGGGTTTTATAGTAAAACTGGTTAAAAATTGGGGAAAATAGCACCAATATATGCGGAATTGAAAAATGATACGATTTCACCGATTAGATTTAGGGAAAACTCAGTGAAATCAGAGTAATTGAGAATATTGAAGGTTTTTTAATGGTGAAATCTTGGAGGGAAAAGCAGTTAGAGGAGAGAGAAAGGAGAGTAATGGGTTATACAAGCTCAACTTATCAATATCCAATTTCAAATAATTATTATTATATATGTTAAGTAAGGACTAAGGTTATTTTATTTTAAAAGTTTAATCTATGCGTACACATGTTTGAATATTCGGCTAAATTATTATTAATGAGAATATAAGTATCGAATGGTATGCACGGATGCTGTGACATGAAAATAAATATACGTGATCGTACTTATAACAACTACTCATGTTATTCTTAATTAAAGTTTATATACGGATATCTGAAAAAATATTTTAGAAATATTTACGAAGCATATTATAACTTCATCAACACTCATTATGTGCTACTAAATTAACACATTTTGTATAACATGATATCAGAAGTTGAAGTTAAACAACAACCTCGACCTCAACCTCAACAGATATGTTAGTTAAAGAAAGTTAAATCTTTCATCCATAGAATTTTCACAAAATATTAATAGATATTAACACATAATAAAAAACTTGTGCATAAATATTAGTTGTACTTAAACTTCTAAAAAGGAAAATACACCACAAAACACATGTGTCAAAAATGTAAAAAAAATAAACTTCTAAAAAGCGGAGTAGACATTATAAACTTAAAGGATCTTAATGTAAACACCACCAATCCTACCTTCTACTCATCAGAAGACCCGACCTCACCCAATCGAATCGTGTGCACCAGAAAACCAGAAAAAATATATTGCGACCAAAAAACCCGACCACCACCAATCGTAAATTCTAAAAAGGAAACGATGAACACTGAAATACATTCCTCTTCATTCTGGCACATAGCCAAAACCTAACCTTTCCAAAAAATTAATTAATTGCAGCTCTAAAACCCGTCACAATTCGATCATACAAAAACAATTGGCCTCTAATCAGGAGTCGTTAATGAAAAGGTATGTTCATGAACAACTAACACAATATATAATTTTGAAACAGGTATCATACATGAATTTTCTGTCTGGTTGGATTAATGATCTTTGTAAGGTTAGTTAATCATGTGTTTATGTTAAATTGTTATTTATGTGTAAAGTCAAAAGGTTTATGTTAGATTCTTAATTTAATACATGTAAAGAAAAAATAAAATTTAAATCTCTAAACCCTAATATCATCAAAACAAGATCAATTTATCAGTTGATTATTATCATGTTTCTATAACCCTCATGACGCAAATATTTTTACAAACAATACATAATTAAGTTTAGTCCAAGAGTTTTAACTATGGCTGCTGAATAAAATTTCATTCATTCAATTAGGGCTCATAAATTGTTTATTGGGTTAATCATATTGTTTGTGCAAAATTGCAATATATCAATTGGCCACTATTAAAATTGAGAAGGTGATTCAAGTTTGTTTGTATTAATGGCTTTGAATATGGATGAAAAAGGTAATGATGTAGGTGATGTTTAAGGTTTTCAATGGCTGCAAAGTGAAAAGGATGTTGGTAATCTAAGCCTATTTTAAAAAAGTTGATAAAGTTATGTGTTAGAGTGAATTCAAAGTAAGATAATTTTGATCTATGTTTATGAATGTAAGCTTTATCAATCTTTAAATAGTGTAGTTCTTGAATGATAAGTTCGTCGTGATTAGTTTTAGATGCTATGTCTATTATTATCTTTGTTTTATTGGTTATAATTTGATAAATAGTATAATTATAATGATCGTATACTTCTGATGATTGAATCTTTGGTTGTGTGTTTCTTTAGTTAGTTAGGTAACATTTTGCCAAGCAAGTTTGTGAAAGACGGGTTCTTGGCGGTCATATTCGAGTTTTTCTGCAAAGCATGGCGAGTCATGGCCAAGAAAGTTAGCAAGTAATTTCAGTATTGTCAAAAACATTAGTCACGACAATGGTGGTTCCCTCAATAGTTTAAGATAAGATGTCTTTTGAGCAACAATTTTCCATCTCTTGGAACACATGAAGAACGCATGCATATCATGAAACAACAATTCTGTTTCACCACCTATTCAGCCATATTTAATCTCTGCAACTACAAGCATGGGCAATCACAATATGGGGTAAACTTAGCTTATGGACCTCCGCAAACTCAGACTGTTCACTAGGTAGCTTTACGCTATTTACTTTTGTTGTACAATGATTTAGTATATGGAGTTTATTAGATGTGTTTGGGTAAACTTATTTAGACAATTGTGCCTAATAGAAGTATCAATTATGAGCTCTTAGGTAGGCTTTGAGGCAAGAGGTAGCTATATATGACATAAAAAACGCGTAATAAATTTATGTTTAAACCTCGCACGTGGATGGGCATTGAAAGCATTAGTGCAAGTACTTCAATAGTAGTTAATAGAGAAAGGTACTTTGTGTGAACGACGCCATAAAAAAAAGGTTTTTGGTATATAATGCATAGGCTAATATAGGTTTTGTTGAAGTGAGCCATCTTTAGTGTCGGTATATATCCAATATGCTTTTGGACAAAATGTAAATTTCTATTACAAGAATCTGACTTTGGGGTGGTTGAGTAATTCTTTTATAGCCGTTTTCTCTTGCACTTACGAGTTCAGGTACAAATTCAAACATCTAGGTCTCTGCGTGTAATGCATAGGAATAAAGAGGTATATTACCGAGTATCAGTTTTGTAGGTGGTTTGTCTACAGCTATCAAATAACAAATAGTTATTTATATAGGAGAGTCAAACAATTTTATGATATGTCGATAGAATAAGAATAAAATGAACTGTTAGGGTGTGAGGAATAGGAACATAGAGGTGGAAGACACTAATCGCCCTTTTTTTGAAACCACCGAGGACGTAACTTAATTGAAATAGAGAGGTAAGAAGAGAAAATATTTTGGTTTGATCAAGTCCTACATTGTCTTGCCATTGCTGTATTACTGGACATGAATGTGGAATATCACTTCAACACTGTTACTCAAGCTTTAAAGGGGCCAACACCATCCCTTAGAAGCTCTGCCTTTGCACACAATCTTCATGCTCCTACTGATACACTAACTAATCGACAAAATAATGAATCTGCTTTTTATAGGAGTAATCATTTTTTCTTCAGTTTTACTCATTCTCCATTATAATTTCTTTAATTTTTCTCTTCATTTTGCAGGGTTTTAGGTTAGGGAGGCAAGAGCCAAGGAACGTGAGCGAGTCGGTGTTGGATGAATAATTTTGGGAAACCGGAATGAATCCAAAAATGCTAAGAATCTGTCGTTGGAAAAAATGAAAGCCAAAGGGACGAATGTTCGGTTCATCAATATAATACAACACACATAAGCCAGAAAAAATACACATCCTACAATCCATTGAAGACTATGACGTCCCTTAACTGACGAACAAATAAAGAACCCACATCGTTCTTCCAATATTACACATTGTTGCCATCCCGGAGTTCATAATATTTGGACGAAAATTTTTTTGGCTTACACTGTTCGAGCAACAGAAACTACCGGCGAGTAAACAATGGTAAAAAGACTTGAAAACGAAACCTATAATATATTTGTATTACATATAACTAAGCATTATTACAACACAAAAAATGTAAGTCTTTTTTATAAACATTGTTAAATCTTGATAAGTTCTTGAGTTCAAGATTAGCAGTTGGGACAAGATTGAGTTGATAGTGAGGAAATATGTCTTTGAGGTTATGAATATAACTCATGTAGGAATAGTTTTGATTAGTTGTGTATATTCTTTTGATCCTATTTTTATTCAACCAAGTAAACCTACTTAAGAGATGTTAAGTTTTTTTGCTTTCTAATTGATAATAATACATAATTAAACCTTTATGAAAAAACGAGGTGATAGTGAGGAAATATGTCTTTGAGGTTATGAATATAACTCATGTAGGAATAAATTTTTAATAGTTGTGTATATTTTTTTTATCCTATTTTTAATCAACCAAGTAAACCTACTTAAGAGATGTTAAGTTTTTTGCTTTCTAATCGATAATAATACATAATTAAACTTTTATGAAAAAACCTCGTGCGTGCACGGGTATTATAACTAGTTTATATAAAACATGATTACAAACTTTCTTATGTTTGCGTACATTATATAAACAATATACTAGTCGTACCCGTATGTTGCGAAGGCAGGTACTATGCAACATGATTAGTTTGCAATCAAATGTTATGCGAAAATAGTCACGACATAAACCAATGCAATAAGCTTTTGATATTAGTAACTCATAATTCAGCATGCAAATAAGCTATTGAACTTAATCTAGCCTAATTTTACTCACATAACTAAAATTCCAATAGGTTAAGCAATAACAACCTATTGCTCAACTAAGTTATTCTCAACCATTTCCTCTGATGCTTCAACCCTTTATAGTAAATTTCAAAAATCGTCCTTGTGGTTTGGCCAAATTGCACGTTTCGTCCTTGTGGTTCATTAAGTGCAAAAATCGTCCGGATTTTTGGCACTGTTACGTTCACTTTTGGTCCTCCATCATTGCAAAAACCGTCCTTATGGTTTGCCAAATTTCACTGTTGAAGGACCAAAAGTACACGTAACAGTGCAAAATAAGTACGATATTTGCACTTATTGATTTACAAGGACGAAACATGCAATTTGACCAAACCAGATGGACGATTTTTGCAATTTGCTCACCCTTTTTGAAGTCATCTTCAACTTATGTTCAACTCATCATTAGAGATGCTCAAAGTATCATCTTATTACAAACATATGTATTAAAATAAGAATGTCATTAAGATATAGTATAGCTAATTTACCGAGTAAATTATGATATCAATTGTTTCATTCATTCAATGGTATATTCGTAGAGTTAGGATCAAATGAGAAGAAATTTTAAAATAAGAAAAATAAGAAGTAATCTCAACCCATCATCACGTCTTGATTGATCCCTAGTTCGAATAGAAGATCTCTTTCTAGTATCATAAGTCGGTTAGTCTTTGCAACTTTGACTTATTTTGTGTGGCAAGAACAGAATAATTGTATTCACTCAAACGACACAAGGAAGGAAGAGAAAATTAGTGAGTTCGTTCTAGATATGGTACGGTTGAAGATTACTTCATTGCATTTAAAGAAAACACCTAGTGTGGTGAAGGTTTTAACTCATTGGCGCATTTCTCCTGATATGACATAGTAGTTTGGAGGAAATCAATTGCTGACATTAAAAGTATTTTAATATTTCACATATTTTTTATAATTTAAATATATTTTAAACCATTAATCGTTAAGCGAAAATAACTACACCATCGCGATGAACATTTAACTATCTTTCTATAGACGGGCACTTTGATATATTTTCAATAAAAGAAAAAAAAATCAATTTTTCACGTTTTTCGTCTTTTTTTTCTTCTCTTTTTTTTACCGTTAAAACTTGTATGAGAAATCACATGCGATTAAATACTAATTTAAATATTCTAATAATATCATATGTGATATTAGTGTTAAATCACATATAATATGTAATATCACATGCGATATTAGTGCTAAATCACATATGATATCATATCATATCATGTGTGATTTAACAATAATATCACATGTGATATTATTAGAATATTCAAATTAAAGTTTAATCACATGTGATTTATTCATGCAAATTTCAGTAACAAAAAAAATGAAAAAACATTAAAAATTTTGAAAAACACAAAGAAGAAAATGTCGAAAATATATCAAAGTGTGTATCTATAGAAAAATAATTAAATGCTCGTCGTAATAGTATATATTTTTTCGCTTAACGATTAACGGTTTGAAAGATATTAATATCTGAAAAAATGATGAAAATAGTTTATATTTTTTTAGTTACATAGTACAGTGACCCGTTCAGGAATTCAATGAACCAAGCCCTTTCCTTTTAACTCAGTGGTAGAGTAATCTCACGGTAAGGCGTACGCCTTCGGTTTTAAAATTGTCGGGATTAATCTCGTCTATTAGATCAAATAAAGATTGAGCGTAGAGACTGATCATGTGGCATGTAAGAAAAGTTTGGTATGTTAATTATGAGAAGACGACAAGGGTAAATTAGTCATTTCACATGTCTTTGACTTAGACTAACGGGGATTTTTAATGATCTTTAACCAAAAGAGATTATTCGCAACAAAGGAAACCAAAGGGACATTTTTCGCAACTAATAGTTTTGAGGGACATTATACACAAAAATGAGAAACCACAAAGGCATCTTTTGCATTTTACACTAAAAAAATGATAATTTACTATTATGCCTTTATGTTTTAATAAAATTGGATGACAACTTTCCGGGGGAAACTTTTTTTTTTTTTGTTTAATTTAATGTTGTTTCTATAATTACGAGGTTTGAAGGCGCGCGCTTCGCGGCGAAACTTTTGAATACAAAAATATTGACTCCCGTTGCGAGCCGCGGCGGGGATCGAAGGTCTGACTCTGTAACGGATGGATAACTACAAAGAGCATTTTTGTATTTTTTTTTTTTTAATTTTGTTACGGAAACTGTTTATACTAGCGTTTCGCTGCAAAATTAGTCATATGTCTGGGTTTGCAACGGACCTTTTACATGAAGAACCAATTACGTAAAAATGAGAGCTAACTCTACAATGGATAAATAACCTCAAAGACAATTCTTGTAATTTTTATTTTTAATTTTGTGACATAAATTGTCTCTATGTTAGCGTTTCGTTGCAAAGTTCGTCATGAAGGATTGACCTTGCAACGGGCCTATTACATGAAGGACCAATTAGGTAAAATATGTGTTGCTTTTATTTAATATTAAAAAGAAATTCAAAAAAAAATTAAATAACGGTCGTTTGTTAACGACCGTTAGTACATAACGGCCGTTAACCAACAAGTTTGCCTCTAGCACCCCCGCTAGTAAATATATATATATATATATATATAAAGAGAGAGAGAGATAACGGCTGTTAGTTAACGACCGTTAGTAGGTAACGGCCATTTGTAAAGTTAGTGTTTAACGACCATTTGTAAAGATAGTCATAAAGGACTGACTTTGCAATTGATCTGTTACACAAATGACCAATTACGTAAATATTTTTATATTTTTTAAATATTAAAACAAAATATAATGGGCGTTATTTATTCTTAACAGAAACTCC
>BPTQ01000007.1:10155039-10187539 GCA_019973895.1 Chrysanthemum seticuspe
CAAACAGGGCATCTTGTAGAGTGAAGATCAATATATACCTCAAGCATCCAAATTACAACGGGTTGGAAGCCAACCAAGGGATAATCGCCACGTATGGATATTAATCTTGATTGGAAGGGAATTATTCCATCTAAGTTTATCACCAATTGGTTTAAGGATAGAGCAATCTATGAATTGTCTCATAGTTGAGACAACATACTGTCTAGAGTTTGTTAGGGAAAATTCCCAACAATTATCAAAGGAGGAACGGGCATATGAGGTGTATAAGCAACTATAATTTTGATATTCAAGGAGAAGAAATACTCCAATCACCTAACTTGCACTTAGTCTCTTAAGCTAATTATTTAAAATTCTAAGTCATAAAGCCTAACCGGGTGATGAAATCTTCCCAATAAAATCTAGTATCAACGAATACTAGTTCAAAAGTTCTCAACGAATTAAAGGAGCCAGCCGCATATCTAGTCTAGCATCTAACCAAGTAGCTTACTATCACTTTTTCAGTGGTTCTTCCTTTCGTTATTTGATTCAAGACTGATAATCTTATGCTATTGCTGAATGTAGAGGCTTGGAGATATTATAGAAATGATTTTTGGGTGTGGCTATCTTATATTGCTGATAATACTCTTCTCCATATGTGTTGTTTTGATCTATAATAAGTTCTTCTTATATCTACTTGAATTATATGGTCCTTCGGCATATGTATGTCGTGATTTAAATTGCAGGTATTCACTAAACGCCCCACCCTTCTCTTTGTGTCTGCTTAATCTTTTTCATCTCCTTAAATTTTCTTGATCTGTTTTTGCAGCGAAGCTAGCTCTATCAGTTTGGTTCATCAGTTTTAATACTTAAAAACATTAACTATTAAAAAACATCACTTTTTGAATCTTACATTAATAAAATGTTTAATGATGCGTTGTGGGACAAAAATTAGTGCATTTAGCTCAACTTTAACAATAAAAATCTAAACTAGACATTTCATCAAACACCTTGTATGCAACAAATATGAGTAAAACACCATCTTTAACGTGTGGTATCTTACCCATATGATATCGAATTTGAGTGATTTAAATTTCTGGGTAAAGAGTGAAAAAAAAAATCTATAACTTTCATGTTTTAAGTTTTTCACGATTCGACATTTATGAAGGTAAAAAATAAGGCCAAAAATGACAAAAAAAAAAAAAAGAAAATCAAGAACTATATGATATGTAAAAAAAAAAGTTTAAAATATTTATCAAGATTTATACCAAATTAAAGATAATTGAATTTTAAAAATTATGGTGAAATCGGTTTTTCGTAAAAGTTTGTCGTTTGTAAGTTATTTGCGTTTGAAATTTGGGGTGGAATATAAAAAACGGGTTAAAATGACAAAAATACCCCCTAACCGAATTTAATAAGAAAAAAAGAATGGAATGAATGGGAGACACTTGTCACATTGTGAGTGGCTTTCTAGCCTTTTTAATTTTCCTTACTTTTTAGAAGAGCGCATCTCTTGACTCCAAATGTAACATTATTATTAGGGGGAATCGCATATATATCCCTCCATAAACTTATAATTGCGTATGTATCCAACCAAAACTAATAATTGCGTATATATCCTCCCAAACATTTAAAAATTTCATATATATCCAAAACGTTATATTTTTAGGCAAAATACCAATTCTACCCTTGTCTTTTTATTTGTTGAAGACTAATTCATTTGCAGCAATTTATTTGTTCCTTTGCTTTAAATGGGTGGATCACTGGTTTAACACACATCTCAAGTAAATATACCGGTTTGACTCGACTATTTAGCCTGATATAAACCCAACATTTTTCCACTTCCAGAAAAAGATGGCGAAAATTGTTATTTTTGTATGGCTGCTTATTCAATGTAAATTAGATAGAAGGGGGCAAGAAAGAGAAAAAGACGACAAATAGTTTTCTATCAAGTATCCACGACAAGACACAACGTTTTTTCGCACAATATATAACAAAATCATGTCTACCACAGCTGTTACAAATGACAACCTATAAGTTCTTATGATTTGAGCTGCCTTTCTTAAGAAAAATACATATCTGGACACTTTAACATTCTATAAACTCTAGCAGCATAAAATACAGAAATTTCGTTCACTAAAATAGAAAAAAGGTCACATTCTCATTGTCAGGAAATATTTTTAAAGCATACCAATCTAATAACATATATGCAAGCACCTTAGATCACTCATTTTGAGCAACAAATATCCTCAAATGGAAAAGTTATCATCATCACATGATATTTATGAAATACATAAATGATGACGATGCATAAACAATCATATACCTTCCTTTCTTATCCTATTACACGATATAACAATAAACTTATATGGACATAACGATAAATCATCAACAAATATGAACATGATGATAAGGTGATAAGGAATAAAATTGTTGGGAAGTTATCAACATAATTGACAAATGACCACAAGAAAAGTATCACGCAGAAAGGAATGCTTTCTATGGCAGTTATATGTACTGGTTGTATATTATAATCTAGGTTGCTTTAGTGTGTAGATAGTGGAAGTTTCTTTCTATCACTGATGAGCTATGTCATTATGATTCAACTAAGGCTCGCATATAGTTTTCTATGTAGAATCCAAAACAAAACAAAAAAGTTTCTTAGAACATAAATGAATAACCGAGGACAGATGGTAGCATAAGACAAGACAAAATTAATTCACAACATCCTACAATCTTCTGTCGCTTCAGCTACTATGTCCTTTCAGCTACTAACCACGCTACTTTATACAATCTATGAATCTAACATCCACTAACCACATATAAGAGTAAAACTATAACACAGATTCTAGAAATACCTCAAATATAAATTCGTCCCACTCGTGCGACAAACAAAATTCTTGGGGTAAGTGTGTAATGAATTTAATGACATTATATGCACCTTATTACTCATTCTTTACAACAAATATTCTCACATGACAAGTGATAATCACATAATCTTCAGTATTGAATACACCTTATTACACACCTTCTGTTCTGGCCCTTCTATATTAGATAATTAACAACGCTTAATATATCATATATTACATAAGGATCCATACTTTCAAATAATACAACATACGACAAAAAACTTCTGTGCAAACGTAAACCAAGAAGAAAGATCGCCACACTTAACCAGACACGCTTTGCATTACGTAATCATCAATCAACTAAACAACACGTTTACATTTTTCAGAAGTATGTTGACAACTAGATTAAACCTCATATACTACCACACATTTATCAAGCATTTCATAAAATATTAAAATTCATGTACTCACATTAGCTTGTTAGCTCCTATACTTAAAACGCAACAACGAGAACTATAAACAACAACATTGCAAACCTTATGAGGCAATTTGGGAAACGATCTTTTATAATAAATGTATACGTATACTATCAGTTTAATTAGTATATTTCATTGAGGCATTTTATCAAACAGTTGGTAAAATATGCCGACACTTACAGTCAAGTGTTGGTTTCGGGATGAAACGGGTCGAACGACAGCTCCGAAAGAGTTGAATTATGATGATGAGAAGAACCCATCTGGTAAAAAATGATGAAACATGGTTTTGAAAGGAATGTGACTGTTGGTGTTCCATTTTCTGGCGGTTAAATTCGGTACAGTACAAAGGATTAACAGTTTGACTATCTATTGCAAACTGGATAAAATTAAAAAGTGTAGAAAGCCATTCATAGTGTGACACGTGTCCCCCACTATAAATTATATATAAAATCCGCCCGATCTTTAGACCCATTTTTTCTTTTCCACCTCAAATTTCAAACGCACATATCTCTTAAACCACAAACTTTTACAAAAAACCGATTTCACCATAATTTTTAAAATTCGATTCTCTTTAATTTGGTATAAATCTTTTTAATTATTTCGAAACTTTTTTTTGACATATTCATTGGGTCATGATTTTCTTGATGTTTTTGCTATTTTCGATCCTATTTTTTACCTTAAAAATTGCCGAATCATAAAATACTTAAAACACAAAAGTTTTAGATTTTGATTCACTCTTTACCCAGGAATTTGAATCACTCAAATCCGATATGATATGAGTGAGATATCGCACGTTAAAGATGACGTTTTAGTCATATTTGTTGCACACAAGGTGTTTGATGAAATGCCTAGCTTATATTTTTAGTGTTAAAATTGAGCTAAATGAACTAATTTTTGTCCCACAATGCATCATTAATCATTTTATTAATGTAAAACTCAAAAAGTGATATTTTTTAATAGTTAAAGTTTTTAACTATTAAAACTGATGAACCAAACTGATGAACTGATGAACCAAACCAAAACTGATGAACCAAACCAAACTGATGAACTGATAAACCAAATCAAACATAATTCATCAGTTTATTTTGGTTCATCAATCATAGTTTCAGCTTAACATGTTGGTGTTTGTTTTGTTTTGTTCATCAATTTATTTTGGTTCATCAATCATAGTTTCAGTTTTGGTTTGGTTCATCAGTTTTGGTTTGGTTCATCAGTTTGGTTTGGTTCATCAGTTTTTGGTTTGGTTCATCAGTTTGGTTTGGTTCATCAATTATAGTTTAAGTTTTGGTTTGGTTCATCAGTTTTGGTTTGATTCATCAGTTTTTTTTGTTTGGTTCATCAGTTTGGTTTGGTTCATCAATCATAGTTTCAGTTTAGGTTTGGTTCATCAGTTTTGGTTTGGTTCATCAGTTTTTGGTTTGGTTCATAAGTTTTTGGTTTAGTTCATCAGTTTAGTTAGGTTCATCAGTTTTGGTTTTATACTTTTTTTTAAACAGTTTGGTTTGGTTCATCAGTTTTAATACTTAAAAACATTAACTATTAAAAAACATCACTTTTTGAATCTTACATTAATAAAATGATTAATGATGCGTTGTGGGACAAAAATTAGTGCATTTAGCTCAACTTTAAGAATAAAAATCTAAACTAGACATTTCATCAAACACCTTGTATGCAACAAATATGAGTAAAACACCATATTTAACGTGTGGTATCTTACCCATATGATATCGAATTTGAGTGATTTAAATTTCTGGGTAAAGAGTGAAAAAAATCTATAACTTTCATGTTTTAAGTTTTTCACGATTCGACATTTATGAAGGTAAAAAATAGGGCCAAAAATGACAAAAAAATCAAGAAAATCAAGAACTATATGATATGCAAAAAAACGTTTGAAATATTTATCAAGATTTATACCAATTTAAAGATAATCGAATTTTAAAAATTATGGTGAAATCGGTTTTTCGTAAAAGTTTGTTATTTGAAAGTTATTTGCGTTTGAAATTCGGGGTGGAATATAAAAAATGGGTTAAAATGACAAAAATACCCCCTAACCAAATTTAATAAGAAAAAAATAATGGAATGAATGGGGGACACTTGTCACATTGTGAGTGGCTTTCTAGCCTTTTTAATTTTCCTTACTTTTTAGAGGATCGCATCTCGTCAACTCCAAATGTAACATTATTATTAGGGGGAATCGCATATATATCCCTCCATAAACTTATAATTGCGTATATATCCAACCAAAACTAATAATTGCGTATATATCCTCCCAAACATTTAAAAATTTCATATATATCCAAAACGTTATATTTTTGGGCAAAATACCAATTCTACCCTTGTCTTTTTATTTGTTGAAGCCTAATTCATTTGCAGCAATTTATTTGTTCCTTTGCTTTAAATGGGTGGATCACTAGTTTAACACACATCTCAAGTAAATATACCGGTTTGACTCGACTATTTAGCCTGATACAAACCCAAATTTTTCCACTTCCAGAAAAAGACGGCGAAAATTGTTATTTTTGTATGGCTGCTTATTCAATGTAAATTAGTATGGAAAGTAAAGCAAGACCAAAAACATATGTGCAAAAAACAAACATGAAAAAATGGTTAATGCGATTGCTATGGCATTGCCGCTAATAGGTACATTATATATTGGCCTCCGTAGCAAAATAAGAGACTGTTCATTGAATCATTGAAGGTACAAACGATATTATGGTTCCTTTTCACATAAATGTTAACCTTGATATAATTCTTACTTACCATAGAAATTAAATGTTAGTGAGAATGATAAAGACAAGGGTAGAATTGGTATTTTGCTCAAAAATATAATGTTTTGGATATATATGAAATATTTAAATGTTTGGAAGGATATATACGCAATTATTAGTTTTGGTTGGATATATACGTAATTATAAGTCTTTGGAGGGATATATATGCAATTCCCCCTTATTATTATTAACATGTTTCGACATATCATTACAAAATATGATTGTTATTTCAACAGAGAAAAAGGTATAATTTCGAAAGTCTAGATATTTTCATCCAGTGACGGACTCAGACGAGAAACTAGTGTGTTTCCTTATTTTAGTCTAGGCACAAAAGCTAATTGGGAAACAGTTGATGTGTCATAATGTTGGGTCAAGTCGGGTCTAATTTAACAAAGTTGTATTGACAAAAAAGATATCGAACACATGTTAAAGATGGTGTTATAGTTAAATTAATTACGGTTCAGCTTTGGTAGTTTTTATAAGCAAAATGATTCGTATATGCCAGGTTAATTAAAACTAACTTTGTATTAACATTAAAAGGTATACAGTATACATAAGCATTAGTGACATGTAGTTAACATCTGGATTTTAAAAGGCGCGTTATGACGGCGTCAAAGTGCGAGGCGTGGTGATAGAACCCAAAAACAACACAAGCAATTTGATTGAACGAAATTACTAGGCCCAAATTCGAGAGGGGCAAGATCTCCAATACAAAAGAACAGTTTTTGAAATTTTTTGACTTGATAAACATAAAAGAAACATAGCTAGTTACTAAAACATCTATTGCTAATAACTGCTCCTGAAAACTAGGTGTAAACTGCTCCTCACCACTCCACAATTTCATTATTTTGTTGACCCAGTGGATCCAACCAAATCCCAAAAATAGCATTAAGTTGATCATGTTCATTTGAGTCCGGGTCATATGTTTTGGCCCGTTTGTGTTTCCTGGTATACACCTGTAGCCGAGTTGTATCATTACTTCTCTCCCGGTAAAACGACTTGTCCTCAAGGCGAAAGTTTGGAAATTGTTCCGTCAGCAAATCATAAGATTCCCAAGTAGCCTCTTCGACGGGTCGATTAGACCAAGAAATCAGCAGCTCCAGAACTAGTTTACCTGCTGAAATGACAATTCCCTTCACTGCGAATTAGCTTGATTCCTCATACGGTCTTGGGCCTTGCTAAGATTGAGACGAATCAGCTTTATCATGTCATCGCGAGTGATCAGTTGTTGTTCCAATTCATTATTTTTTGTTTCTCCCGAGACATAAGGAAAAAGAGGTGGAGGTTCTCTGCCATAAACCACAGAAAATGGGGTGCTGCCCGTATAAGTATGATACCCAGTGTTGTAGGAGAATTCAACCCATGGTAAGTAGGAACTCCAAATTATGGTTTGTTCAGTAGCAAAGCACCGTAAATAGGCTTCCAAACAACGGTTGAGCACCTTTGTTTGCCCATCCATTTGTGGGTGGTAACTAGTGCTTAATTGTAACTTGGTTTAGCTCAAATGAAATAGCTCTTGCCAAAAATTACTAAGGAAGATCACATCCCTGTCCGAAACAATAGAACGTGGGAAGCCATGTAAGCGTACAATCTCTTTACAGAATACTGAAGCAACACTTTTGGCAGTGAACGGAAGAGATAAACAGATGAAGTGGGCGTATTTGCTCAAACGGTCCACCACAACAAGGATCGTATCAAACCTATTAGATGGGGGTAAACCCACAATAAAATCCATCGATATATACTCCCAAATCTGAGCTGGAATTGGTAAAGGTTGGAGTAGACCTACAGGGGCTAATGTTTGGTATTTCTGTTGTTGACAAACCACACATTATTGTACAAAAAGCCGAACCTCCTGCTTCATTTTGGGCCAGAAATATTGAGCATTCAAATGCTTTATTGTTTTAAAAAAACCACCATGTCCACCAATAGAGGTGTTATGAGCCTCCTGCAACAACTTAAGTTTGATGTTGGGTACCTCCGGTATCACAAACGGTTCTTATAAAACAAAAATTGCTCCACCAATTGGAAATTAGGGACCGCAGCTGGATCAGATAATAGACGTTGAATAACTTGTGTTGATGATGGATCTTTGTAGTCGAATGAAACTTGTTGTTTGTTGAAGAAGTGCTTAGGCGTCGAAAATCAGCTTATGCGTAGAGGAAACCTTATGCGTAATACTCAACCTTATGCGTAAAAGATAACTTACGCGTAAGAATAGGGCTTACGCGTAGGATTAGCTTACGCGTAAGAATTGAGAAACACTAAGATTAGGCGTAAACTGAAAGTTAGACGTAGAAAACTTATGTGTAAGATTAGCTTATGCGTAAGACCAAGCTTAGGCGTAAGAAAAAGCTTATGCGTAAAGAGTTCTACGCGTAAGTTTAAGCTTATGCGTAAAATTAAGGTTTTGCCCAAAAAATCTTTTACACTATCACAGTGCAAAGGATATCCAAAGTCGAAGTGTTTTCAGGCTTATCCAAGCAAGAAAACACTGAGTAAACCACGAAAATTGAAGATCAAACCAAGGAAATCTTATGCGTAAGTTTAGGTTTGGTTCATCAGTTTTGGTTTGGTTCATCAGTTTTTGGTTTGGTTCATCAGTTTTGGGTTTAGTTCATCAGTTTAGTTAGGTTCATCAGTTTTGGTTTTATACTTTTTTTTAAACAGTTTGGTTTGGTTCATCAGTTTTGGTTTGGTTCATCAGTTTTAATACTTAAAAACATTAACTATTAAAAAAAACATCACTATTTGAATCTTACATTAATAAAATGATTAATGATGCGTTGTGGGAAAAAAATTAGTGCATTTAGCTCAACTTTAACAATAAAAATCTAAACTAGACATTTCATCAAACACCTTGTATGCAACAAATATGAGTAAAACACCATCTTTAACGTGTGGTATCTTACCCATATGATATCGAATTTGAGTGATTTAAATTTCTGAGTAAAGAGTGAAAAAAAATCTATACCTTTCATGTTTTAAGTTTTTCACGATTCGACATTTATGAATGTAAAAAATAGGGACAAAAATGACAAAAAAATCAAGAAAATCAAGAACTATATGATATGTAAAAAAAAAGTTTGAAATATTTATCAAGATTTATACCAAATTAAAGATAATCGAATTTTAAAAATTATGGTGAAATCGGTTTTTCGTAAAAGTTTGTCGTTTGAAAGTTATTTGCGTTTGAAATTTGGCGTGGAATATAAAAAACGGGTTAAAATGACAAAAATACCCCCTAACCGAATTTAATAAGAAAAAAATAATGGAATGAATGGGGGACACTTGTCACATTGTGAGTGGCTTTCTAGCCTTTTTAATTTTCCTTACTTTTTAGAGGATCGCATCTCTTGACTCAAAATGTAAAATTATTATTAGGGGGAATCGCATATATATCCCTCCATAAACTTATAATTGCGTATATATCCAACCAAAACTAATAATTGCGTATATATCCTCCCAAACATTTAAAAATTTCATATATATCCAAAACGTTATATTTTTGGGCAAAATACCAATTCTACCCTTGTCTTTTTATTTGTTGAAGACTAATTCATTTGCAGCAATTTATTTGTTCATTTGCTTTAAATGGGTGGATCAGTGGTTTAACACAAATCTCAAGTAAATATACCGGTTTGACTCGACTATTTAGCCTGATACAAACCCAACATTTTTCCACTTCCAGAAAAAGACGGCGAAAATTGTTATTTTTGTATGGCTGCTTATTCAATGTAAATTAGATAGAAGGGGGGCAAGAAAGAGAAAAAGACGGCAAATAGTTTTCTATCAAGTATCCAAGACAAGACACAACGTTTTTTCGCAAAATAGATAACAAAATCATGTCTACCACAACTGTTTCAAATGACAACCTATAAGTTCTTATGATTTGAGCCGCCTTTCTCAAGAAAAATACATATCTGGACACTTTAACATTCTATAAACTCCAGCAGCATAAAATACATAAATTTCGTTCACTAAAATAGAAAAAAGGTCACATTCTCATTGTCAGGAAATATTTTTAAAGCATACCAATCTAATAACATATATGCAAGAACCTTAGATCACTCATTTTGAGCAACAAATATCCTCAAATGGCAAAGTATCATCATCACATGATATTTATGAAATACATAAATGATGACGATGCATAAAGAATCATATACCTTCCTCTCTTATCCTTTTACACGATATAACAATAAACTTATATGGACATAATGATAAATCATCAACAAATATGAACATGATGATAAGGTGATAAGGAATAAAATTGTTGGGAAGTTATCAACCTAATTGACAAATGATCACAAGAAAAGTATCACGCAGAAAGGAATGCTTTCTATGGCAGCTATATGTACTAGTTGTATATTATAATCTAGGTTGCCTTAGTGTGTAGATAGTGGAAGTTTCTTTCTATCACTGATGAGCTATGTCATTATGATTCAACTAAGGCCCGCAGATAGTTTTCTATGTAGAATCCAAAACAAAACAAAAAAGTTTCTTAGAACATAAATGAATAACCGAGGACAGATGGTTGCGTAAGACAAGACAAAATTAATTCACAACATCCTACAATCTTCTGTCGCTTCAGCTACTATGTCCTTTCAGCTACTAACCACGCTACTTTATACAATCTATGAATCTAACATCCACTAACCACATATAAGAGTAAAACTATAACACAGATTCTAGAAATACCTCAAATATAAATTCGTCCCACTCGCGCGACAAACAAAATTCTTGGGGTAAGTGTGTAATGAATTTAATGACATTATATGCACCTTATTACTCATTCTTTACTCATTCTTTTCAACAAATATTCTCACATGACAAGTGATAATCACATAATCTTCAGTATTGAATACACCTTATTACACACCTTCTGTTCTGGCCCTTCTATATTAGATAATTAACAACGCTTAATATATCATATAGTACATAAGGATCCATACTTTCAAATAATACAACATACGACAAAAAACGTCAATGCAAACGTAAACCAAGAAGAAAGATCGTCACACTTAACCAGACACGCTCTGCATTACGTAATCATCAATCAACTAAACAACACATTTACATTTTTCAGAAGTATGTTGACAACTAGATTAAACCTCATATACTACCACACATTTATCAAGCATTTCATATTATATAAAAATTCATGTACTCACAGTAGCTTGTTAGTTCCTATACTTAAAACGCAACAACGAGAACTATAAACAACAACATTGCAAACCTTATGAGGCAATTTGGGAAACGATCTTTTATAATAAATGTATACGTATACTATCAGTTTAATTAGTATATTTCATTGAGGCATTTTATCAAACAGTTGGTAAAATATGCCGAAACTTACAGTCAAGTGTTGGTTCCGGGATGAAACGGGTCGAACGACAGCTCCGAAAGAGTTGAATTGTGATGATGAGAAGAACCCATCTAGTAAAAAATGATGAAACATGGTTTTGAAAGGAATGTGACTGTTGGTGTTCCATTTTCTGGCGGTTAAATTCGGTACAGTACAAAGGATTAACAGTTTGACTATCTATTGCAAAATGGGTAAAATTAAAAAGTGTAGAAAATCATTCATAGAGTGACACGTGTCCCCCACTATAAATTATATATAAAAGCCCAGGGTAATATGGTCTTTTGACCCATTTTTTCTTTTCCACCTCAAATTTCAAACGCACATATCTCTTAAACCACAAACTTTTACAAAAAACCGATTTCACCATAATTTTTAAAATTCGATTCTCTTTAATTTGGTATAAATCTTTTTAATTATTTCGAAACTTTTTTTTTTGACATATTCATTGGGTCATGATTTTCTTGATGTTTTTGCTATTTTCGATCCTATTTTTTACCTTAAAAATTGCCGAATCATAAAATACTTAAAGCACAAAAGTTTTAGATTTTGATTCACTCTTTACCCAGGAATTTGAATCACTCAAATCCGATATGATATGAGTGAGATATCGCACGTTAAAGATGACGTTTTAGTAATATTTGTTGCACACAAGGTGTTTGATGAAATGTCTAGCTTATATTTTTAGTGTTAAAATTGAGATAAATGAACTAATTTTTGTCCTACAACGCATCATTAATCATTTTATTAATGTAAAACTCAAAAAGTGATATTTTTTAATAGTTAAAGTTCTTAACTATTAAAACTGATGAACCAAACTGATGAACTGATGAACCTAACCAAAAATGATGAACCAAACCAAACTGATGAACTGATGAACCAAAACAAACATAATTCATCAGTTTATTTTGGTTCATCAATCATAGTTTCAGCTTAACATGTTGGTGTTTGTTTTGTTTTGTTCATCAGTTTATTTTTGTTCATCAATCATAGTTTCAGTTTTTGTTTGGTTCATCAGTTTTGGTTTGGTTCATCAGTTTTGGTTTGGTTCATCAGTTTTTGGTTTGGTTCATCAGTTTGGTTTGGTTCATCAATTATAGTTTAAGTTTTGGTTTGGTTCATCAGTTTTGGTTTGATTCATCAGTTCTTTTTTTGTTTGGTTCATCAGTTTGGTTCGGTTCATCAATCATAGTTTCAGTTTAGGTTTGGTTCATCAGTTTTGGTTTGGTTCATCAGTTTTTGGTTTGGTTAATCAGTTTTTGTTTAGTTCATCAGTTTAGTTAGGTTCATCAGTTTTGGTTTTATACTTTTTTTTTAAACAGTTTGGTTTGGTTCATCAGTTTTGGTTTGGTTCATCAGTTTTAATACTTAAAAACATTAACTATTAAAAAACATCACTTTTTGAATCTTACATTAATAAAATGATTAATGATGCGTTGTGGGACAAAAATTAGTGCATTTAGCTCAACTTTAACAATAAAAATCTAAACTAGACATTTCATAAAACACCTTGTATGCAAAAAATATGAGTAAAACACCATCTTTAACGTGTGGTATCTTACCCATATGATATCGAATTTGAGTTATTTAAATTTCTGGGTAAAGAGTGAAAAAAAATCTATAAATTTCATGTTTTAAGTTTTTCACGATTCGACATTTATGAAGGTAAAAAATAGGGCCAAAAATGACAAGAAAATCAAGAACTATATGATATGTAAAAAAAAAGTTTGAAATATTTATCAAGATTTATACCAAATTAAAGATAATCGAATTTTAAAAATTATGGTGAAATTGGTTTTTCGTAAAAGTTTGTCGTTTGAAAGTTATTTGCGTTTGAAATTTGGGGTGGAATATAAAAAACGGGTTAAAATGACAAAAATACCCCCTAACCGAATTTAATAAGAAAAAAAGAATGGAATGAATGGGAGACACTTGTCACATTGTGAGTGGCTTTCTAGCCTTTTTAATTTTTCTTACTTTTTAGAGGATCGCATATCTTGACTCCAAATGAAACATTATTATTAGGGGGAATCGCATATATATCCCTCCATAAACTTATAATTGCGTATATATCCAACCAAAACTAATAATTGCGTATATATCCTCCCAAACATTTAAAAATTTCATATATATCCAAAACGTTATATTTTTGGGCAAAATACCAATTCTACCCTTGTCTTTTTATTTGTTGAAGACTAATTCATTTGCAGCAATTTATTTGTTCATTTGCTTTAAATGGGTGGATCACTGGTTTAACACACATCTCAAGTAAATATACCGGTTTGACTAGACTATTTAGCCTGATACAAACCCAACATTTTTCCACTTCCAGAAAAAGACGGCAAAAATTGTTATTTTTGTATGGCTGCTTATTCAATGTAAATTAGATAGAAGGGGGGCAAGAAAGAGAAAAGGACGGCAAATAGTTTTCTATCAAGTATCCAAGACAAGACACAACGTTTTTTCGCACAACAGATAACAAAATCAAGTCTACCACAGCTGTTACAAATGACAACCTATAAGTTCTTATGATTTGAGTCGCCTTTCTCAAGAAAAATACATGTCTGGACACTTTAACATTCTATAAACTCCAGCAGCATAAAATACAGAAATTTCGTTCACTAAAATAGAAAAAAGGTCACATTCTCATTGTCAGGAAATATTTTAAAAGCATACCAATCTAATAACATATATGCAAGCACCTTAGATCACTCATTTTGAGCAACAAAAATCCTCAAATGGCAAAGTTATCATCATCACATGATATTTATGAAATACATAAATGATGACGATGCATAAACAATCATATACCTTCCTTTCTTATCCTTTTACACGATATAACAATAAACTTATATGGACATAATGATAAATCATCAACAAATATGAACATGATGATAAGGTGATAAGGAATAAAATTGTTGGGAAGTTATCAACATAATTGACAAATGACCACAAGAAAAGTATCACGCAGAAATGAATGCTTTCTATGGCAGCTATATGTACTGGTTGTATATTATAATCTAGGTTGCCTTAGTGTGTAGATAGTGGAAGTTTCTTTCTATCACTGATGAGTTATGTCATTATGATTCAACTAAGGCCCGCAGATAGTTTTCTATGTAGAATCCAAAACAAAACAAAAAAGTTTCTTAGAACATAAATGAATAACCGAGGACAGATGGTAGCATAAGACAAGACAAAATTAATTCACAACATCCTACAATCTTCTGTCGCTTCAGCTACTATGTCCTTTCAGCTACTAACCACGCTACTTTATACAATCTATGAATCTAACATCCACTAACCACATATAAGAGTAAAACTATAACACATATTCTAGAAATACCTCAAATGTAAATTCGTCCCACTCGCGCGACAAACAAAATTCTTGGGGTAAGTGTGTAATGAATTTAATGACATTATATGCACCTTATTACTCATTCTTTACTCATTCTTTACAACAATTATTCTCACATGACAAGTGATAATCACATAATCTTCAGTATTGAATACACCTTATTACACACCTTCTGTTCTGGCCCTTCTATATTAGATACTGTAATTAACAACGCTTAATATATCATATAGTACATAAGGATCCATACTTTCAAATAATACAACATACGACAAAAAACTTCTGTGCAAACGTAAACCAAGAAGAAAGATCGTCACACTTAATCAGACACGCTCTGCATTACGTAATCATCAATCAACTAAACAACACGTTTACATTTTTCAGAAGTATGTTGACAACTATATTAAACCTCATATACTACCCCACACATTATTCAAGCATTTCATATTATATAAAAATTCATGTACTCACAGTAGCTTGTTAGTTCCTATACTTAAAACGCAACAACGAGAACTATAAACAACAACATTGCAAACCTTATGAGGCAATTTGGGAAACAATCTTTTATAATAAATGTATAGGTATACTATCAGTTTAATTAGTATATTTCATTGAGGCATTTTATCAAACAGTTGGTAAAATATGCCGAAACTTACAGTCAAGTGTTGGTTCCGGGATGAAACGGGTCGAACGACAGCTCCGAAAGAGTTGAATTGTGATGATGAGAAGAACCCATCTGGTAAAAAATGATGAAACATGGTTTTGAAAGGAATGTGACTGTTGGTGTTCCATTTTCTGGCGGTTAAATTCGGTACAATACAAAGGATTAGCAGTTTGACTATCTATTGCAAACTGGGTAAAATTAAAAGGTGTAGAAAGTCATTCATATGTGACACGTGTCCCCCACTATAAATTATATATAAAATCCGCCCTGGGTAATATGGTCTTTTGACCCATTTTTTGTTTTCCGCTTCAAATTTCAAACGCACATATCTCTTAAACCACAAACTTTTACAAAAAACTGATTTCACCATAATTTTTAAAATTCGATTCTCTTTAATTTGGTATAAATCTTTTTAATCATTTCGAAACTTTTTTTTTTGACATATTTATTGGGTCATGATTTTCTTGTGTTTTAGAGAAATATGGTATTTTGATTTTCAAGTTGGATAAATATTATATTAATGTACAAACAACTTATGAATGTATAAACACTTTAAAAATGACCTTAGAGCTATGTTTAGCAATTTTTCTCATATTAATGTCCACCATAAAATTCCACAAAAGTTCACAAGTATTGACTAGTTACACTCTTAATCAGTAAAATATTATATTTATTCATTTTTAATGATTAAATATAAAGTGAAAACTTATTTTAGTACAAGCTGAACAATAAACATAGGAATTTATTATAAAACATAAGCACTATCATATGGTAATGCATAACAACTCCAAGAATTCATAATATATCAAAGGCAACTTCTAATGTGATTTGCCAAAAGAAACAGATGAAAACACAAAGTATGGTGAGACGAATATGATGCTCGTCTTGTGCATTTGACCTTTTATATTTTAAAATCCGGTATAGCTTATATTTTGCATTGTTTAAAGTGATCCATTCCTGTCTTATTATGGAGAACTTGATTAACTTAACTCTAAAACTATGTGCTAATCATTGTATTATTTCCTGACGATTAAAGTATAGTACTCCCTCCGTCTCATTTTACAAGACTATTACATGAGACTGTGACTAAAATAATTTAAATGCCCTTAAACAAGACCAGGTTAAGAAAAATATGAGTAACTTTGGATGTCATTGATTTGTTATTATTGTAAATGTAAAAACACAAAAATTGCAAATAAATCATGTCGGCCTTATGCCATAACACAACATGAAAAATGATAATTATTTTCGGAGAAGTTAAATGTAAACATTATTAAATAACAATACGTTGAGCCGGCAGTTGAATCGTTAGGCTGTCTTATGCACCAGCGTGATCGAGAGCTGTTGAAACCGAAACGGAATAAAAAAACTCAACTTTAACTCACCAAGCTGGTAATGGTAGGCTTCTCCTAACTTTCAATGTTTTTCCTGTCTATTACATGGCCAAAGCGACATATTGAACTTCTAAGGGTGCATGGGGCCTGGCACTATGGTCACTATTCTCTTATCTATTACAAAGTTGTTTTATGCCATTGGTTAACACCCTTTAGAACTAGGTTTGTCATAGCCAAGCTTCTCATGGTTATTTCGGGTCCAAGAAAAACAAACATGCTAGATATCTGGTATCTATATTTCTGTTTTAAGGTGTTGGCCTGTTGGGGATGTTCAGGTTACACTTTCAAGGACTTTTCAGGTAGATGTTATTTTACGATGATCATGAAGTGGTTTAAGCCCTATCAACCTTCCTTACAAACTTTAGACTTTGTGACCTACATTTTGAGTATGGCCAAGGCAATAATACAAAATGCACATTTGAAAATTATAACTTCCAAAGTTGCAAGTTTTGTTTTTTGCAGGTTAGATGAAAACTTAGTTGTTTTCGCATATTAAAAAACATCTCATGTTGTAAATGTCCAGTCACCAGTAATAAATAATTCTAGTGGTGTGGAATGGATTAATGAGATTGATCCCATTCGGCACAACCTGAACCATCCAACAGATCTAGTCGATTTCCTCTTAAAATTTATAGCATATATCTTTTTCTATACACAAAATAACCCACTAAAGATGACACAAAGAGAATCTGAAAACATAGGCACTTGACTTTCTTTCTCTATTATATCTCTTCAAAAACTGTTCTTTTACAAGAAACCACTCAAACGTTTTCCACTCATCACTTTCATATTAACTTCTTTCAGAAGACCATACATAGATGTTAAAGTACTAAATTAGCCATCATGGGCAAGGGCACAACTTACATAATATAATTGTGGTCAAAGTCAAACTTTTTTTCCACTATTTATATGCTGAGATGAGGTTGTGGGCTGGTGGCTGCTTTCAGAATTCCTCAAGTCAATATAAAGATCTCTTGATGACAAGTTGAACCAAAGAAATACATTGCTTCAATAATTGAACTTTATCCCCCAGTTGTAGTTTCTTGTGGGAGTGCTCCACTTAACCTGCAACAAGTAGCAATAAGAAATTAGAAGTTGCGTGTTATATATCTATATATACTTTAAAATGATTTTGATCCATTTAATCTGAAAATAGAAGACACAAATGAAGATTCAAACACCCTTTTATTTGTTAAATCTTATCGGTGTCGTAATCTATTTGTTGGTTTTAAGGGCTGGTCAATTTCGATCAGCGAATACAGATGATGACTTTTTTCAATGCCTACTTCTCAAGTCTGATAATGCCACATTGATATCTCAAGTCGTTTACAGCCTAAATAATGTTTCATACACATCCGTTTTACAATTCTCCATAAACAACCTAAGATTCACATCACCTTCAACTCCAAAACCACGTTATATAGTTACACCAGCTGATGAGTCCCAAATCCAAACAGTCGTTTACTACTCAAAGAAGCACGGACTGGAGATCCGAACGCGTAGTGGGGGTCATGACTTTGAGGGGTTGTCTTATGTTTCACAAGTCCCATTTGTGATTCTTGATCTTATAAATCTAAGATCCATTACAGTTGACACTCAAACCGCCACTGCTTGGGTTCAAGCCGGGGCAACTTTAGGTGAACTCTACTATGCAATTGCGCAAAAAAGTCATCATCTAGGATTCCCAGGAGGTGTTTGGTATGCATTAGGTCTTGGTGGTCATGTTAGTGGCGGAGGATATGGTGCAATGATGAGAAAATATGGTCTTGCAGCTGATAATGTCGTTGATGCTCAATTCATCAATGCTCATGGTAGGATTCTTGATAGAAAATCAATGGGTGAGGATCTTTTTTGGGCTATTAGAGGAGGAGGTGGTTCTAGTTTCGGGATCATTCTTTCATTCAAGATAAAGCTTGTTCCTGTTCCGGAAACAGTGACTGTGTTCTCAATTGACAGAACCTTGGAGCAAAACTTAACCAAAATAATCCACAAATGGCAACCCGTTGCACCCAAGATTGATAAAGATCTTGACATTAGAGTGTTGATGTTTAGCATTGTCAACCCAAGCACACGAAACCGAACTATAAGAGCAACTTTTGATACCATTTTCCTCGGTGGAATCAATAGATTACTTCCATTGATGCAAAATGAATTCCCAGAACTGGGTTTGACAAAAGAAGACTGTACTGAAATGAGCTGGATTGAATCAGTAGTAGTAGGTTCTAGTTTCACAATGGGTGAACCGGCAGAGGTTCTTTTGAATAGAACCGCAATGCCAAAAAATTCTTTTAAAGGGAAATCAGATTTCACGACACATCCTATTTCTGAAGATGGGTTTGAAGGAATATGGGAATTTTATAATGACAAAATAGAAGCAGGAATGGCCCTTTTGGTGTTAACTCCCTATGGAGGGAAAATGGATGAGATTCCAGAATCGGCAATTCCGTTCCCAAATAGACTCGGAACATTATACATGATTGAATATTTGGTTGTGTGGGATGGAGATGAAACATCACCACATATAAGTTGGATTAGAAACTTATATAATTATATGGCTTCTTATGTTTCTAACTCTCCTAGAACATCTTATTTGAACTATGATGATCTTGATTTGGGAGTCGGTAAAACTTATCAAGAAGCAAGCAGTACTTGGGGTGCAAATTATTTTAGAAATAATTTTGACAGGCTGGTAAAAGTGAAGATTATGGTGGATCCTGGTAACTTTTTTAAGCATGAGCAAAGTATTCCTACAAGGTCCTAATGTCATTAGTTTCTTGACATTTATGCAATAATAAAATAATATACAACACAATAAGATCTTATTATCGGTATCGATCATATATTCATGTGTCTATGTGTATGTAGTTTTATATACGAAACTGATAATATCACGCAAAAAGATCACTATGAATCTTACCTGAATATTTGAATAATCTTCAAGCTATTGACGGCGGTGACGGAGATTATATTCTCTAGAAGCTGAAGTGCAAATTAAAGCCTCTTTGACTTCCTCAGGGAGGATGAAATCAACATCTTCCAATTCATCTTCGGGTAAATCAGTGTCAACCCATGAAGACCAATCCAGATCATCATCATCATCATCATCATCTTCGTATAGCAACTGTTTACTTCCTAACATGCCATTAACCTTATCAGTTAGTGATTGTAGCATCTGATGATTTATTGTCTCGTAGTCTCTGCAAGAACCCAAAAACACGATACAATAAGTGATATTGTAAAATACAGGTTTTGACCAAATGAAATGATGTTATCTTACCTGTATGTGTAAATGGCATAAAGTAGTTGACATGATGCAAGAAGCATATATAATAACCTAAAACTTCTTATAATCCATGATTGTTTATCAATGTCATTCCCATATCGAAGCACCATAAATTCAATCAAGAATGTCACACATAAACCTGCAGAAAACAAAAAGATGATCGAAAAAGTTATGGTAAGAAATTTAGAAAATGAAACTAACACCCAAAATTTTAAATGATTGAAAATAATAGGGATGCTTTACCTATATATAGCCTGGGTCTCACGCTGTAGGTTTGCTTTGTGCTTGTAAATACATACAGTGTGAAGATTAATATAGAATATATAATAAATGCTTTAATGACCCGCGATTCCAGCAAAATTGCGTTGTGCAGAGTGAAAAGCTTGTCAATGGCAACAAACATACTTGCTTGCTTTGACTCAAAAAGTTCCTATAAACATAATAGAATTATTTAAAATGTTTAAACACACAATCGAGTATACAAAGAAGAAATGCAACCGATTCAACAAAGAAGCCTGACCTGAGCAGCCAATATTGTTTTCGAATTCTCAACTAGATGCTCGTGAGCTTCTTTAAGTTGTTCTTGCTTTTTTATGAGTTCCTGTTGTTGATTTTGACCAAACTCGATTAACTGTTGCAGAGTTCCCCTGCAATCAGATTTGAAAGTCAGTTATATATCTACATATTCACATGAAATAGCAACTTCTACCCAATTAAATATGACTAGGTCAGCTCAGTGATATGTTTCATGTCGCACAGATCAAACAGCTAAAAAAAACTTTAGCTGAAAATAAAAGAGCTAAATGTCTCCCAAGAGTAATTTTAGTACATAAAAATTTATCAACTCATATTATTAAAAAGAACTAGATTAATCTTAGTGTAATATAAGTGTTGAAATGACTATCTATTAAAGTTGAGAAAAGGTTGTGTGTTGACCCGACTCTAGTTGACATGCCTTAAAACTAAATGGTTTGACCCGAACCCACATACCTGCTCTCTTCTAATGCTAGAGACTGAAAACTCGTCATGGTCTGAAGAACCTCAAGAGTGGTGGTCTGGTGTTCAAGAAGTTGTTTTTGTCTGCCTAAAGTTGTTTCCGCTATGTTTTCGATATCATCAGCTTTGGTTTGCAAGGTATCCATCTTCATAACCATTGCATCTCCAACTTCACCAATCTCTTTTCCTATTTCAACAGCTTCATTCCTTAAGTTATGCATTCCTTCATCCAACTTGTTTGCATATTCATTGAGCATTGTCATTCCTTCATCCAGCCTTTCATTCATACTTATTTGTGCGTTACGCAACTCCAACTGAGAATCTGCTATTTTGAGGGATTGTTCATAAACAGAGTGTGAATGCTCTAACACAACACTAACACGTTCTTCGACTACTTTTGATGTTTGAGCCAGTTCTTGTGTTTGAACATCAATAGAAGATAAGGAGTCATGAACATTATCTGAACTATGCAACAAACACCCTGCCTGCTCTTCTATATTCTCTAGCTTGTTCTCCGCAAATTCAGCAGACACTTTCAGTTCATTCACCAATCTTTCAGTTTGTCTCTTGAATGCATCAGTCCTGCAACAAGACATGCTTTTTTTAGTCACATTATGGAAAAGGAGTCGGAATTGTGTTAACCCAAACATTTTTTGTCAGAACTTTTAAACTGTTTAAAGATAAGTAGTGTGTCAAAGATAAGATAACAGTTTTAATAAACAAAAAAAAATCAAGACACTTTGAGCAACTTTCAACCCATTTGATCCGTTTTAGTTTCAGCCACTTGACCCGTTAGAGACAAAGCATAACACAAATCTGACTCATTTATCAGTAAACGGGTCAAAATTGCCAGCTCTGCACATTTCTATTGTGTCCATAAAAAAAACTCTATTAAAGAACACAGGTCATGCTACTTCTATGAATCCGTTTATAAAGTTAACTATCAAAAAATTAATCCCAACAAATACGCCGCCATCCGACGGAAAGGGGTGGATCTATATGGTCACTTACTCATTTGAGTACTTTTAGTAGTGGAAAAAATAACAATATATTATTCTAGCATTCATATGTTTATTTTTTTTTTTAATATAGTGTGAACATTCGTAAAATGGGTATTTGTTTTTATAGTAAAGAGAGAAAAAAGACTTACTGTAACTGATGGCAGATTGCGTTAGTCTCAAGATAAAACTCAAGATACACCCTATGAGCATCCTCATCTAATTTCTTGAGACAATTTACCATTGGTATTTTTACATCACAATAAGGAAAAGGAGACCTCCCAGTGTCCTTCTGAAAGCAATCACTAAGATGCCATGCCAGCCTAGACCGTTGTTCTTCACGTGCTAAAATTTCTGAGCATCCTGCAAATAGATTTTGATATGCCGTTTGCCAACAAGAATTAGACAAAGAAGCCTTTCTCCTTGCTTTTTTCGACCAACATCATTCCCTTCTTGCTATTTAAGGATTCCATGGAGAATTCAGCAACGAGATCATGAGACTTTTCAGGAAACTCTGAAGGTTTTTCACTAGATTCCGCCTTTCCACTAGAAAAAAACCAGCTGAATGACTCAGAGCTTTGTGAAAGCAGCACAAGGATCCATAGGATAACGAATATAAAATGCTTATGGTGACTCATTGGGTCCAAGAAGCAACAATACTAAGACTGCAAAAGAAAATATAGAAGCAATTCAACAAGGGGAGGGAGCAGTATATATGAAGTACTAGCTTCATTTATATTACTTGAAGAAGTTTAATGGAACGTAAATAAATAGTGAATAACGAAAAATATCTAAGACACAAAAATTGGAAACAAAAAGAAAGTGCTCATGTATTATATATAAAAAGAACAACGAAAAACATGAGAACATGTAAATTACATGGTGCTTATTCATTGTGGACGAATGGTGTAAGAGCGTGTTGTATGTGAGGAAAGGATAATCTTGAAATATCGAAAAATTGGTCCTAGTGTTAACAATATGGCATACAAGTGAATCAAGTTATAAATAAGTATCATTTCGGGTCACAGTTTTGCAAATTTTTCTATATCTAACACATGACAGGTAGATTAAGGACCAACTTGCTACACATATGATATAATGACTAAATGAAAGTGCAAAAGCCTAAACAATCACTCCAAACATGGGTAGCAAGTTGTACCGACCTACTTTAGGAAAAATATATGCCAACTATTTGGTTGACTTTGAATTTTTTTGAACGGTAACTTATTTGGTAGAGTTTGCATTAACACACTTTCAAGAAAATGAAATTAATTCGTACGATACGTAGAACTTCATCCATAAAAACGATAAACCATGTGACATTCTTTTTGTTTAAATTTCTTATAGACTAACAAACCAAATATTTCAACACTTAATTAGGTCTTGCGTAAAGAAAGAACATACACAGTTTTAGCATATATTGTGAATTACAAGAGTGATTATGATAAAGTCCTGAGGATCTAAATACTAAACACAAATTTGCTTATTATAGGGAATAAATATAACACGAAAATGAAAACAATAAGGGCAGCCACCACATTTTGAACTTTATCTACTTACAGAAGTTACACAATGAAAGCTGATGCACCTCCTCCTCACTTACACACACCTGCTGCTCCGTATTTACCACCTTTCTACTTCAAAACCTGCATAATCACAGCTATAGTTAACCACATATATACATTTGTACTCTTACTTTGTTTCATTTACATAAGTACCCTTTGATTCACATATGTAAAACTTACCCCCAAAAGAGTGACCAAGATGCGAGAACCACTGCAACCTAGAGGAATGTCCCATCGACACACCACCACCATGTACATTAAGCTTCGACTGCAAAGTATATACGGAAAAGATCATTACAAAATGGTAACAGGCTTAAGCTTAATGAATTGTTTATATGCAATTAAGGGATGGTTGGGTTTTGAGTTTTGATACTGATTATTGTGACTTAAAATAGCAATAAAACAAAGACAATGCAACTATATTACAAAGATCGTCGGCTGAATATAATATCGTAGGTGACAGCTTTTGTGCAAAATTGTCTGTTTGTGCAATAAAAGTAGAGACAATTGACCATTTGTCCGCTTTTAACTTTTGATAAATACGTACGATGTCAGATGAAACTAAATAGAGGTAGTAGGACGGGAAGGTGGGTTAATGGGTAAAAAAAGAGTCATTATTAGTTAAGGCGGAACATGTTGGGTTGGGTTTGGGTTGGGCTACATACTTTTTTTCATTATTATTAACGTGTTCATAATGATTCCAAAAACGCTAATACTTAAATTATAATCTTACCATTAGATAAACAATCATGAAAGTGCATCCTTAATAGGGCCGCAAGGACTTTCTTGTCACTTGTTGCGGCATAAACAACTGCTTTTCTAATGGGTGATTCTACATAGGGCATGTTTTGGCATAGTAGTTTGAGATTAATTAAGTCCCAAGAGAGAAAAATGCAAATACGGAGAAAGTTATAACACACAAAGTATCTATAGGAAGTCACAAAACAAAAAGGAGACTTGCATATGGATATATAAAATAGTTACAGTATCAACTCAGAGAAGCATACATATATTATTATATCTCAACAGCTTTGCGTTCATTATAACTCTATCTTCTTCTACACATACAATCATTACTATCTAGCAACATCCGATATTTAATTATTGAGGTCAATTTCAATATAGAAAATGAATAAGAAAAATTATTCTTTGGTTTTCAAACTACAATATTAAATCTGATCTTTCACAAACGAAAGGTTAAAAGACTTCTATGTTTGCTTTGAGAGATTTATATGTGAGCAACTGGAGGTAACTTTGTGCACAACCAAAAAAGATTAATCAGTAAATTTATAACTACAGTCGCACACAATGTCACAAAACAAATATGTTTGGAGGTGAAGGAAGAAATTTTGTATTCAATACCCTTTAAACGCTCTTGATAGTGCCCGAATGAATAAGTTGAACAGCTAGTGATGTTTGTGCTATATGATTCAACTTCAACGGTTCAGACTCTTGAATTCTAGACACAAGTGATTGCACATTAATCTGTAATAAAACATGGCTGATAAGATACATAAATACATACGTAGTCTATTATTAACAAAATGTGGGTTCATTTGTTACCAATAGCCTATCTCGCTTGACATGCATATAACTCCTATAGAGGCATAAAAGGCATGGTAGCCCTGATCACGCTCCCGTGAATTAAACTGGTGTTGCCCATCTGCGGGATAAACATATGCTCAATTATCAAAACCAAATAAAGCAGAAAAATGGGAACTGAAAATCATGAGAAGATGATAAATGCCCCAAATTGAATATTATAGCATGCAAGATTGAATCTGAAACTCATTAATTGACTTATTTACATCTGCGTGACAGTGAGCATAAAACTTGTTGATCCTCCATTTTAAAAAGAGTTAAGATATATGATCTTCATAGCTGACTAAGTGGCAACCTTTTCTCGCACAAATTCAAAGAAATCAACTCTCGGTATGCTTTCCCAGCATATTGGATAAGTTAGTTATCATTTAAATATGGTTAAAAAACCACATAGTAGTCATTATCTCTCAGGTTTATAAATACATAATTCTATTGTGTTTCCAAAGTAGCAAACACGATTAACGTTTTAGATATAAAAAAAAAATGCAAACCCCTAATATAAAAAAGTATGCATCATCCAAGAACAACACCCTATGGGTTCTTAGTTGCAACAAACCCTATAAAGTAATGGTAAAGACTACATTGATTGTTGATTGAACACAGTTTTGTGATGATTCAAGATTGACGAACACTTAGATTTTCGCATATTACTCATTAAATTAAAGTTATATAAATGTACCTGCGTAAAATTAAACCAAGATTCTTAAAGTGAGAGTCTTCTTTTTCATCAGATCGTTTACATTCGTCCCAAGTTGGTAGCGCTAAAATGATTGACCCAATGGCGTAATCAAGAGTTAGATATCCGCCACCAGTGACCTATGTAGTCATTAGTTCAAATATCAGCAACAGTCATCACCACTTGCAATCGCGTACATGTGTGTTCTCTCTACTACTCTCCCTGTTGAATTTGAAAGAAATCCAATCAATGAAAAATTGAATTTACGATTTATCATTCTGGTTGTTTAAATCCAAAACTTTAAATCAAACTTTAAGTTTTACCAGACTGTAACTGTAACAATTCTTCTGGTTGAATAATTCCACGACATGAGCGCATTACAGGGTACAATCTCCAATTTGTAGTATGTGTTTATTTTGTTGTCGTCTTCTGTGTCATCATATACCTACATGCACCACTGAAAAAGAATAATAACTGATGAGAATACACTTAAAAAGAGCATAAATAACTTGTACATATCAAGCAAGACTATTGAGATTTTAAATAAACTTATTTAGTTAATTCCATATGTAGAGGATGAACCATTTTCGTATTTAGATCAGTGATGCTTAATAAATGATACCATATAATAATGTTAATATTCATGTGCATTTGATGATAGATCAACCTCGACTACATTTCCTAATTCTTTTCTTATGTCGAGAATATTATCTACTAACAAATATAATGAAGAGTGGACAGAGATTAAGCATGTCAAACCTGACTCCAATGTTGATTCAAAGATTCTGCAAACATCAGATATTTTTTAATAAAATCGCAATATCAGTTTTTTACCAAGTTAACTATATAGACATTTTATCAAACACTTGGTGTGCATAGAATCTTAATATGAAATTGATTATAAATCCAAAAACTTCACCACAAATTAAACATAAATTCAAATCAATCAATAAACATGTCATGATATAAAAAATTGAAAAAATCATTAGCATACCTATGTCATTCTAATCGTGACAGAGGACCGGGAAACACACAATCATAAACATAATTCGTCCCTTAATTTTTCACAATATAAAACCCTAGCCGCGCCTGTAATTTGGATTGAAGACGACAAAATTGTTTTGTAGCATATGATTGTTGATTGTTTTGGGATTAAAATTTGCTTTTGATTTGGAGTTATTGATTGAGAAGGAAATGCCAGATTTTTAGGGTAGGGAGCGTGTATTGATAAGTGAGTTATTTTAGGGTGGTGTTGACCGAATTTCAAACTAGTTTGAAAGTTTGAGTAATTAATTAGGAAAGCATAGTTTGAGAATGAATACCACTTTGGAAAGAAGCATTTGTATAACAAAATGTGGATTGCCTCATTGGTTAAGGTGCTTATGTTTGAAATACCATTTTTTTCTTATGTAAACGGATCTTGTGCCTAGTCTCCATTTCCACATCATCAAATGATGCTCCATGTCATCATTAAAGGGCCATGTAAGCAATAGTGACGTGTCATACTTAGTCTCATATATATGTATAGATAGATAGATTGCGCAAAACTTCTATGGAAAGTTTCTTGACTCATAATTAATTAACGAATATGAAAGGGCTAATAACCTATTAAAGCATCATACTTGTCACAAATGTCAGTTCGACGTAGCGAACAAAAAAAAATAGCTCTTCTAGACATTAAACTTGAAATTCTTGTCTTCTTTTGTATATTATGACCATTTTACCCTTCCAAATTACAGAAATGGTCCCTGTGGGTTTGCGAAAATTGCATCTATCGTCCCTTGCCTAAATTACAAAAATAGTCCCTGTCGTTTGAAAAAATTGTGTGCATAGTCCAAATAATTAAATCATGTTATCTTGAAGATCAACGTGGTGGGTGAATTGGTGATTCTAACACTTAACTTATCCACACAAATTTTCTTTTTTTACAATCGGTACAAGTAAAAAAATGTGAAATTGATGAGGACATAAACAAATTAACAAGACATTGAAATAAAGGGTAAACTGGATGAATAAAATTATTTCATTGTGTACTAAAAGTGAAAGTCATGTTCACTTTCTTCAGGTGTTTACAAGTGAAACCTTTTCTTAAGTTTCTTCTTTTTCATTACATGACCAAAAACTTTGAAAACATTGCAAGAGATGGCTCGAGTGGGGCTAGAACCGAACCAAGAAAATCAAGTTACTTGTGGTGTTCTTGAGATTAATACAAATTGAAACCTAAATCGTACTCTCTTCAATACCAATTACAAAACCCCTCTATCACTTTAAGAAAACCCTAACCATTCGAAACCCTATTTTTTTATTTGTGCTCGTGTGAAAGTGATGAAACTTGTAAACTGAGTTCCTATTTATAGGAGTAATCTTGGAAGGAAGACTATAGGCTTTCCGGTCTTGATTAGAGCATCACCATCTCTTCTTGGTTCGCGTCAACATCCATAACCACTACCAAGAGCACCCCGTGATGATCTATGGTGTTAGGAGTGCACTTGGGTAAAGTGGTGATAGTCCCTTTTGCGTTTGACCTTCAAAGAAGTTTTACAAGATCAAAAAATCCCCATCGTAGGAATGTTAGGTGTGATGGGATAACGATTTTGACACGATTCTTTGGTGTGTATTTGAATTTGAGTTGGTTTCTTTTAGGTATGTGTGAGTGTTGCTGTTTTGGATAGATCGAAATCTGGATTTGATGGATCCTTTTTTTTTTTTTTTTTTCTTTTTTTTTTTTTTTTTTTTTTTTTTTGTTTAGATCGTTGTGGGTGATTGACATAAGAGAATCTCAAGAGATCGTCACAGCAAAATCTACGGATTGTGGTCATGTTTGTGTTTGGTTGTTTTGATGAAAAGAAACTGGTTTCTGAGTTGTGTTTGTGTCGGTGGTCGGATAGATTTGACAGGTGCGTTTGGTTGATGGGTAATGAGGATAAGAGTTTATCATCTTTTTTATTTGTGTGGTATAATATATATTTGGGATAAAGGATGCAATTTTTATAAATTTAAGGGTAAAATGGTCATCACAAATTTATTTTACTCAAAGGAAGACAAAAATTTCAAGTTTAATGTCTAGAAGAGCTATTTTTTTTGTTCGGTACGTCGAACTGACATTTGTGACAAGTATGATGCTTTAATAGGTTATTAGCCCAATATGAAAGTGGTCATAAAGAAGAAAATTAATGGCAATACATCAGCATCACTGAAAAAATAAAGCAAAAAAGCTAACATGGGAAAGAATTATAATATTACATGTCAACTACACCGGTCCTACACTAAAAGAAACTCTGCCTTTGCTTGGAGAACACGGACATAAATTTCTGTTATCAATCGACTTGTGATAATAATTCAACTGAAAGCCAGCAAATAGTTTTCTATCAAGTATCCAAGACAAGACACAACGTTTTTTCGCACAATAGATAACAAAATCATGTCTACCACAGCTGTTACAAATGACAACCTATAAGTTCTTATGATTTGAGCCGCCTTTCTCAAGAAAAATTCATATCTAGACACTTTAACAATCTATAAACTCCAACAGCATAAAATACAGAAATTTTGTTCACTAAAATAGAAAAAAGGTCACATTCTCATTGTCAGGAAATATTTTTAAAGCATACCAATCTAATAACATATATGCAAGCACCTTAGATCACTCATTTTGAGCAACAAATATCCTCAAATGGCAAAGTTATCATCATCACATGATATTTATGAAATACATAAATGATGACGATGCATAAACAATCATATACCTTCCTTTCTTATCCTTTTACACGATATAACAATAAACTTATATGGACATAATGATAAATCATCAACAAATATGAACATGATGATAAGGTGATAAGGAATAAAATTGTTGGGAAGTTATCAACATAATTGACAAATGACCACAAGAAAAGTATCACGCAGAAAGGAATGCTTTCTATGGCAGCTATATGTACTGGTTGTATATTATAATCTAGGTTGCCTTAGTGTGTAGATAGTGGAAGTTTCTTTCTATCACTGATGAGCTATGTCATTATGATTCAACTAAGGCCCGCAGATAGTTTTCTATGTAGAATCCAAAACAAAACAAAAAAGTTTCTTAGAACATAAATGAATAACCGAGGACAGATGGTAGCATAAGACAAGACAAAATTAATTCACAACATCCTACAATCTTCTGTCGCTTCAGCTACTATGTCCTTTCAGCTACTAACCACGCTACTTTATACAATCTATGAATCTAACATCCACTAACCACATATAAGAGTAAAACTATAACACAGATTCTAGAAATACCTCAAATATAAATTCGACCCACTCGCGCGACAAACAAAATTCTTGGGGTATGTGTGTAATGAATTTAATGACATTATATGCACCTTATTACTCATTCTTTACAACAAATATTCTCACATGACAAGTGATAATCACATAATCTTCAGTATTGAATACACCTTATTACACACCTTCTGTTCTGGCCCTTCTATATTAGATAATTAACAACGCTTAATATATCATATAGTACATAAGGATCCATACTTTCAAATAATACAGCATACGACAAAAAACTTCTGTGCAAACGTAAACCAAGAAGAAAGATCATCACACTTAACCAGACACGCTCTGCATTACGTAATCATCAATCAACTAAACAACACGTTTACATTTTTCAGAAGTATGTTGACAACTAGATTAAACCTCATATACTACCACACATTTATCAAGCATTTCATATTATATAAAAATTCATGTACTCACAGTAGCTTGTTAGTTCCTATACTTAAAACGCAACAACGAGAACTATAAACAACAACATTGCAAACCTTATGAGGCAATTTGGGAAACGATCTTTTATAATAAATGTATACGTATACTATCAGTTTAATTAGTATATTTCATTGAGGCATTTTATCAAACAGTTGGTAAAATATGCCGAAACTTACAGTCAAGTGTTGGTTCCGGGATGAAACGGGTCGAACGACAGTTCCGAAAGAGTTGAATTGTGATGATGAGAAGAACCCATCTGGTAAAAAATGATGAAACATGGTTTTGAAAGGAATGTGACTGTTGGTGTTCCATTTTTTGGCGGTTAAATTCGGTACAGTACAAAGGATTAACAGTTTGACTATCTATTGCAAACTGGGTAAAATTAAAAAGTGTAAAACGCCATTCATAGTGTGACACGTGTCTCCCACTATAAATTATATATAAAATCCGCCCAGGGTAATATTGTCTTTTGACCCATTTTTTCTTTTCCACCTCAAATTTCAAACGCACATATCTCTTAAACCACAAACTTTTACAAAAAACCGATTTCACCATAATTTTTAAAATTCGATTCTCTTTAATTTGGTATAAATCTTTTTAATTATTTTGAAACTTTTTTTTGACATATTCATTGGGTCATGATTTTCTTGATGTTTTTGCTATTTTCGATCCTATTTTTTACCTTAAAAATTGCCGAATCATAAAATACTTAAAACACAAAAGTTTTAGATTTTGATTCACTCTTTACCCAGGAATTTGAATCACTCAAATCCGATATGATATGAGTGAGATATCGCACGTTAAAGATGACGTTTTAGTCATATTTGTTGCACACAAGGTGTTTGATGAAATGTCTAGCTTATATTTTTAGTGTTAAAATTGAGCTAAATGAACTAAATTTTGTCCCACAACGCATCATTAATCATTTTATTAATGTAAAACTCAAAAAGTGGTATTTTTTAATATTTAAAGTTTTTAACTATTAAAACTGATGAACCAAACTGATGAACTGATGAACCAAACCAAAACTGATGAACCAAACCAAACTGATGAATTGATGAACCAAATCAAACATAATTCATCAGTTTATTTTGGTTCATCAATCATAGTTTCAGCTTAACATGTTGGTGTTTGTTTTGTTTTGTTCATCAGTTTATTTTGGTTCATCAATCATAGTTTCAGTTTTGGTTTGGTTCATCAGTTTTTGTTTGGTTCATCAGTTTTTTGTTTGGTTCATCAGTTTGGTTTGGTTCATCAATTATAGTTTAAGTTTTGGTTTGGTTCATCAGTTTTGGTTTGATTCATCAGTTTTTTTTGTTTGGTTCATTAGTTTGGTTTGGTTCATCAATCATAGTTTGAGTTTAGGTTTGGTTCATCAGTTTTGGTTTGGTTCATCAGTTTTTGGTTTAGTTCATCAGTTTAGTTAGGTTCATCAGTTTTTGGGTAGAATTGGTATTTTGCTCAAAAATATAATGTTTTGGATATATATGAAATATTTAAATGTTTGGAAGGATATATACGCAATTATTAGTTTTGGTTGGACATATACGCAATTATAAGTCTTTGGAGGGATATATATGCAATTCCCCCTTATTATTATTAACGTGTTTCGACATATCATTACAAAATATGATTGTTATTTCAACAGAGAAAAAGGTATAATTTCGAAAGTCTAGATATTTTCATCCAGTGACGGACTCAGACGAGAAACTAGTGTGTTTCCTTATTTTAGTCTAGGCACAAAAGCTAATTGGGAAACAGTTGATGTGTCATAATGTTGGGTCAAG
>BPTQ01000007.1:10192539-10197539 GCA_019973895.1 Chrysanthemum seticuspe
TATGCGCATTCAAAGGCGTAAAATGGTTATTTGGGGACCGTCTCAAGGAAATCCCCATTCCCCTCTTTTTTTGGAAAAAATGGAAGATTTTCCTTTTCCTATATCCGACCTAATGAAGCTTTTTTTTTTTTAATATTAGAGATTGGTTGGGTCAAAAGTCAGAATTTGAAATTTTAGATCAACAATTCCAAATAAAAAAAAAACAACCAGGAAGACGCAATGGAATTCTGGGAAAACATTCCATATGCACAAAAAACAAGAAGTATTCTGTTACTAGCACAATCAATTTTTAGAACGTATATTAAATTACCCTTTTTGATAATAGCTAAGAATATTGGCCGTATTTTATTACGTCAATCTCCGGAATGGTATGAGGATTTCCAAGATTGGAATAGAGAAATTTATTTAAAGTGCAGCTATAATGGTCTTCAATTCTCCAAAACAGAATTTCCTAAAAATTGGTTAATAGAAGGTTTTCAGATCAAAATCTTATATCCTTTTCATTTGAAACCGTGGCACGGATCTAAGCTACGACTCTCTGATAGAGATCGAAAGCAACAAGATGATTTTGATTCTTGTTTTTTAACAGTTTTGGGAATGGAGACAGAATATCCTTTTGGTCCTCCTCGAAAAACACCTTCCTTTTTTGAACCCGTTTTTAAAGATATAGACTACAAAGTCGAAATAAGAAATTTTAATTTTAGAGTTCAAAGAGTTTTTAAAGAAATAACAAAGCAACAAGAAAAAGCATTTTTTTTTAAACAAATACTTTTAAAAGGAAAGAAAATTCCATTATTTATACCGATAGAAATATATGAATCAAGTGAAACTCAAACAGAAAAGGATTCGATAATCGGCACTCAGATAATTCATGAATCATTTAGTCAAAATAAATCTAGAGATTATTCACAGGCAAAAGAAGAGATTAAACATAGAATTGATAGAAGAAACACAATCAGAAATCAAATAGAAATAATGAAAAAAATAAAAAGAATAATCGAGAATCACCCCCAAAAATTTGGAAAATATTAAAAAGAAAAAATATTGAATTAATATTATGTATAATTAATATGCGCAGAATTTCTCTACAACTTTTTATGGAATCAACAAAAAAAATTATTGAAAAATACATTGACAATAATGAAGAAAATAAAGATAAAGAAAGAATTAATAAAAAAAACAAAATAAAATTGACTTCATTTCGCCTATGACTATAAAAAAAAGCTTTTGATAATCTTAGAAATAGTAAGCAGAAGCCACATATTTTTTTTGATTTATCTTACTTGTCACAAAAATATGTATTTTTTAAATTATCACAAACCCAAGTTATTAACTTCAATAAGTTAAGATCTATTCTTCAATATAGTGGACCATCTTTTTTTCTTAAGAATGAAATAAAGGATTTTTTTGGAACACAAGGAATATTTGATTCCAAAGTAAGACTTTCAAATTATGAAAAGAATCCATGGAAAAACTGGTTAAGAAGTCATTATCAATATGATTTATCTCAGATTACATTGTCTACATTAGTCCCACAAAAATGGCGAAATCAAATAAATCAATGCCATATGTCTCAAAATGATGATTTAAAGAAAAGGTATTCCTATGAAAAAGACCCATTATTGGATTACAAAAAAAAAACAAAATTTGAAAGTATATTTATTACCAAATAAAGAGGAGAATTTTCAAAAAAACTATAGATATGATCTTTTCTCATATAAATATATTAATTCTGAAACTCAGAATAAGTCTGATATTTATAGATCATCATTAGAAACAATAAAGAAGCAAGAAAATTCCAACAAAAATAAAGAAACTTTTTTTTAACATACTTAATAATATTCCTATCAAGAATTATCTAGAAAAAAGTGATATTATATATATGAGATAAATCATATTGATAATGACTTCTTAACCAGTTTTTCCATGGATTCTTTTCATAATTTGAAAGTCTTACTTTGGAATCAAATATTCCTTGTGTTCCAAAAAAATCCTTTATTTCATTCTTAAGAAAAAAAGATGTTCCATTATATTGAAGAATAGATCTTAACTTATTAAAGTTAATAACTTGGGTTTGTGATAATTTAAAAAATACATATTTTTGTGACAAGTAAGATAAATCAAAAAAAATATGTGGCTTCTGCTTACTATTTCTAAGATTATCAAAAGCCTTTTTTATAGTCATAGGCGAAATGAAGTCAATTTTATTTTGTTTTTTTTTATTAATTCTTTCTTTATCTTTATTTTTTTCATTATTGTCAATGTATTTTTCAAGAATTTTTTTGTTGATTCCATAAAAAGTTGTAGAGAAATTCTGCGCATATTAATTATACATAAAAAGATATCTACGTATATTTTTTCAATGCAAAATTGAAATATTAATTCAATATTTTTTCTTTTTAATATTTTCCAAATTTTTGGGGGTGATTCTCGATTATTCTTTTTATTTTTTTTCATTATTTCTATTTGATTTCTGATTGTGTTTCTTCTATCAATTCTATGTTTAATCTCTTCTTTTGCCTGTGAATAATCTCTAGATTTATTTTGACTAAATAATTCATGAATTATCTGAGTGCCGATTATCGAATCCTTTTCTGTTTGAGTTTCACTTGATTCATATATTTCTCTCGGTATAAATAATGGAATTTTCTTTCCTTTTAAAAGTATTTGTTCAAAAAAAAATGCTTTTTCTTGTTGCTTTGTTATTTTTTTTAAACTCTTTGAACTCTAAAATTAAAATTTCTTATTTCGACTTTGTAGTCTATATCTTTAAAAACGGGTTCATAAAAGGAAGGTATTTTTCGAGGAGGACCAAAAGGATATTCTGTTTCCATTCCCAAAACTGTTAAAAAACAAGAATCAAAATCATCTTGTTGCTTTCGATCTCTATCATAGAGTCGTAGCTTAGATCCGTGCCACGGTTTCAAATGAAAAAGGATATAAGATTTTGATCTAAAAACCTTCTATTAACCAATTTTTAGGAAATTCTGTTTTGGAGAATTGAAGACCATAATAGCTGCACTTTAAATAAATTTCTCTATTCCAATCTTGGAAATCCTCATACCATTTCGGAGATTGACGTAATAAAATACGGCCAATATTCTTAGCTATTATCAATAAGGGTAATTTAATATACGTTCTAAAAATTGATTGTGCTAGTAACAGAATACTTGTTTTTTGTGCATATGGAATGTTTTCCCAGAATTCCATTGCGTCTTCCTGGTTGTTTTTTTTTTATTTGGAATTGTTGATCTAAAATTTCAAATTCTGACTTTTTACCCAACCAATCTCTAATATTAAAAAAAAGCTTCATTAGGTCGGATATAGGAAAAGGAAAATCTTCCATTTTTTCCAAAAAAAGATGGGAATGGGGATTTCCTTGAGACGGTCCCCAAATAACCATTTTACGCCTTTGAATGCGCATAGATCCTTTGATTACGGCTCGACGAAAATCTGGTTCTTCCAAATAACTTATAAAACCCGAATCTCTATTAAATTTTGTATAAAGATTATAATTCTTGAAATTAGATTTCTTAAAACTTCGTTTGGAACGAGTTAAAAAAGCTATACGTTTAAATTTTCTTGTTCGAAGCTGGTGATCCAGCCCTTGCATTATGCTTTGTTCTTTTCGTCGTTTTTTAAACATTTGTTCCAACTCGTTGATTAATTTGTATGACCATCGAGGTGGTTTTTTTACCTATTTCATTTATGTTTATTCCAATAGATTTTTTTTCGCGCTTAGGATTAGTTAGAATTCTGTTCAATGAAAACTTTAACCTATTATTTGAATCAATTTTTACTTGTTTTTTTTTCTTATATTTCTATTTTCTGTTCAGAGTCTGGAAAACTAGGATAAGGAAGAAGGATATCGTGAATTTTATTTATTTCAGAAGGTTCTTTGCAATTTTCTACCGAGTTTTCTTTTCTGATTGAAGATGCAAAAATTTTATTCATTCTTCCACGATACATCCCATTTAAAAAGGGATCATACATTTTAGTTAGGCAATTCTTTTTGTTTTTTTTTCTCAACGTTACACAATCTAGTCTTTGTTTCAAGTATATTTAGAGAAAGAAATACTGTCTCTAAAGCCTCTATTCTATTTATAAATTCATTATTTAAGTTCTTATTTTTCTCTTTATTGGTATAAAGCCACTCGCTATATAGTTCATCAGCGGACGATTTTTCTAATGTAGATAAGGATATCCTTTTTGCTAGCATTTCCCCAAAAGTTGACAAACTCGGAGGATATGTAAAAGATATTTGTAGATCCCAATTCGTAGACGGTTGTTGTTGTATGGATCTTTAACCTTTAACTTATAAAGGGTTTAGCAATCTTGTATAAATACAAAACAACTAAGTGGAATTCTACCTGTAACTTTAATGAGTATGCGGAATCTACTCAGTAAGGCTAAGAAGAACACGAACAATAAGAATAGCAGAACACAATAATAATATCAGACTAAGCCTCAATATTATTAATACGATCACTCTTAATAGTGATAGGGTTTTTCAACCTTGAAGCTATAAACTAACTAATAATATATGGGACGTGTATGTTTTTGTGTGTAGTTCTAATCATCTACTAAACTACATGCCGGTCATCTCTTTATATAATAGAGGTGCTAGGGTTACAAACTTAATCTACAAGTAAAACAATATCTTCTGTAATCTTCTATACAAGATCTTCTGATATCTTTAATAAAGATAAGTATTTTGCATATACTCCATCAGCTTGTAGAATCTCCATTATGCATATTAAGTCCTTCAATTATCTTCATTGAAGCATATGTAGTTTTGTTGTATCAAATCACATATACACGATTGTATATGGCCCAACAATCTTCCCCTATTTGATATTACAAAACTATCTTCATGAATTCAGCAATCTTCAATGACGATAATCTTCATTCCCATTGTTTCATTCTTGTATTTATTTTGTCTTTTTAATGATGACAAAATAAACAAAGTCGTGTACGAACTTCCCCTTAAATAGAGAAGT
>BPTQ01000007.1:10207539-10217539 GCA_019973895.1 Chrysanthemum seticuspe
AAACAACCCGGCCTTTTTGATATTTAAACAGGTCAAATAGTCAACCCCCGTCCAAAACCCCCTTTACTGTTCATCATCTCCAAAACAGCCTTAGTCACCATACCAGGGTGGTTTTATGCCCTCTCCCCCTTCCACTTGGCTACCCCAGCTCACATACTACTCCCTGCCACCTCTCAAACCTTTCCCACACCACAATAAATGCTTCTACACCACCTTTTCCTTCCAAACCTTACCTTTCCTCTGTTTCTTCCATAAATCCCTCAACTTGGCCAAATAAATATCTCAATTGTCTCCCTTGACACTCCACAACACCCCAAGATACAATTAATGATCTCAAACCACCTCAAGCTGTCAAAGATGACTTTGGCGCCAAAAGCATATTTAAACGGATGAGATAAATTTTAATAAATCAAGGGTCAAGATTGAAGTTATGACTTATGAGTGGCCTCCAAGGGTTCAGAGACTATATAAGAAGAAGAAAAGCAGAGGAACAACTACTCTTGGGCTAGCCAATTGTCAACCTTGGCCTTAAGCCAATGTCATTTAGACTTAGTTTAATCATGTAGTGTAACCTTTATTGCTTTCTTTATTTACTGTCATTTACAAGTTTTATTAGTGTAATAGAACTCAAATTAGTGTAAAGAAACATCATTTACAGTTTTAATGCAAGTTATCTTTTACATTTCAAGTTTTCAAGTTACCTTTAATTTTCATGTCATTTACTTTTTTGTTGGATTATTGTTGTTATTGGACTCTATTAGATTACATAAGCTCCTGAAAAAAAAACTTGTTTAAGCTTTTAGTAACCAAAATCAATCATAGTCTTTAAAAATAAAAAATCATTAAAAATAAAGAAAATTAGAAAAAAAAAAAAACATGAGTTATTGGGTGATTCTGCTTGGAGCATGGCTATTATGGATTGCCATGGTATTAGAGTCCTATGGAGGACAATAGGTTATGGTTTTGATCCCGGTTTCCAAAGTCTCAGTACATTCACCTTGTAAGTCCAATTTTTCAATTTTTGCTTCTATAGCTTAAATTATCTATCTGTCTTAATTTCTTATTTTCTATGTTTAAATGTTGTTTGTTCATGATATTATAGCTTAATATAAGTTTGTTATGTTTTGGAATTTGGTTATGCTTAAATTTCCATTTTGACTGTCTCATATGCTTGATTTTTGATAATCATGGTTTAAACCTTGTGTGACTACTTGTTTAAGCTTTAAAGGTCCTAATTTAACAGATGAAAGCCTGTGGATTTGATAAAATTGGTTTACTCAGTCCTATGTAATGAAAAGCTTAATTAAATTCCATTAAAGGGTTGTTTGATTGTGGTAGATGATCTGTGTTACAGGCTATGTATGGTGTTTTTCTTATTTGATGTATGCCTTATATGACTAAAGTGACTCAGTGAAACATTAACTTAAGAGTATAGCATGGTAAATAGTCAAAATCACACTTGACTGTTTCATTATGAGTATTTTGAAGTTGTCACAACCTAAAATCTTGCTAATGTGTTTTAAAGTTGTTCTTACTTGTTTATTTCATGTTATTGTATCATATTATATCATAATTAGTTGTTAAATTCAGATCAAAGTTGATCAAAGAAAACTTTGATCATAAACTTAAAAAGTCAAAATTTCAGATTTTGTGTTTTTGAATTAAATAGATAATTTTGTGTAGCTTTTAATACTTAGTTTTAGAACCTGTGTTTATAGTATGTTTTTGTTTTGTTGCTTATCTCTCTGTATGATTTTTGTTAATTTTTAGTTCAGCTTATTTCTAGCTTAAATCTGTGCTTATATACACTAGTTTTTGCCCTGTGTCACCAATGGGCTGTCAAGTTCATGAGCTTGTCAAAGTCTCATGACTTGACCCCATTTTGTGAACTTGGCTTATTTGTGTTGCCCTAGTGGCATATTTGATATGTATGTGCTTCTTTTTCTGTCTTTAGCTTATTTAGATAGTTTTCACAACCCACCTTTTTTGTGCACCACACTCCCTTCACTGGAGCAAACAGTGAAGGTGAGTTGATTTCACAAGCTCATAAATAGTCTCCCCATTGAGCTTGAGCTTGAGATTCTTGGCCTAATGATAGGCAAGCTATCCAACTTAATATACTCAGTGTTGGTTGAGCATTTAGAAGCTTATTAGATAAGTTGTGTGAACTTGTGTTTGCCCACTCACAACATACCCCTGAGCAATCAGGATATTATACCATTTCCACAAGCTCACACCAAGCTCCTTAGTGATCACAAGCCTGTGTGGCTTGGCTTTTTAGGAAGCCTAGCAACCCAGCTTCATGATCCTGCACTTAAATCTCACCTTGTAGCTTATTTACATAGGCTGCAAGTAGCTTAAACTTATCACACCATGAAAAGCTATGTTGAATCCTCAGCATACCTTACCTTAATCACTATATTTCATAAGCTCTCAAAAAGCTCACCTGTTGGACCTAGCTTATGAGATTTGCTTCTTTGGGAAGCTTATCAACTAGGTTTAATGATCCAGTGCTTTAATCCAACCTTGCAGCTTATCTAATAGGGCTGCAAGGAGCTTTTTGTTTGTCCCGTTTGACTATGCATACTGGGAACCCAGTGTACTTAGGCAAATGGAAGGATTTTCATAAGCTTCTCACAAGCTCATCTGTGAACCTCGCAGAGAGAACTTGGGCTTTTTGGAAAGCTTACCAGGCCATCTTGCAACTCTAACTTTCATTTTGCCATTTTGAGCTTAACCCATCAGCTTAAATGGCCATTCAAAAAGTTGCAGTCCTTGGTTTGGACTGAGGTGTATTGAGAATTGCTTATTTGCTTATTCTGAGCTTATAAGTTAATCCCAGTGCACTAAGTTTGTATAAATATTCACATAATACTTGTACATATATACTTTTACCTTTTATTTCCACTTTATAGCTTTTTCAAGCTTATTGTGAGCTTATGAGTCCACTGTGAGCCCATAAGCTCAACTGAATGACTCATAAGCCCACGATTTGCTTATTTCTTAGTTTGTAAAGCTTATAATCCCTTAAACTTATATAAGTAATGTATATATATAGTTCTATAACCAGAAAAAGCCCAACCAAGCTTTAACCTCAAGTGATAGCTTCTATTTTAGAAGCTTAAGGCTTAAAAGCCAACTGTGGAGGAAATAAGCTCCCACAGAGCTTATTTCCAAGTTTTGAAAAAGTTAGCTTTGTTAAAATTATATATTTTAGCTTAATAAGTAGTTTTGTAAAAAGAAAAATCAAAAATAAATAAAGTGCAAAAAGGTTGTGTGTTAGATTCGAACCTAGGTTCCATTGGTGACAAGTTCACTGCATAACCCACCTAGGCTAGCTCACTTCTCAGTTATCCTTTGCACATTTTATTTCTTATAGTAGTAAACATTTCAGCTTATTTAAATAAGCTTATACGAGCTGTTTGGCTTATTACAGCTTATCTGGATAAGCTGTGAAATTCATAATATATTTCCTAGCTTCTTTACTATGTAAATTACTTTCCATATATTTTTTTTTACATTTTTTACTGTTCATTAGATATTTTTTAGATTTAATTTTAATTTAATTAGTTTAAATGAAAAAGCCAAAAATAAATTAGTTCTAGTATTTAAATTTTATCCTAGATAATTTTTTATGATTTTTATAACTTTATTAAGTTATTTAGCATATGTAAAAAATACTTTTGCAGTTTTCACTTTTAGTTTTCTAATTTTTTGCATTAATTTAGTTTAATTAGTTTATATAAGTAATAATAGTATTTAATTAAATTTTCTTATTTTTGTATAATAAATATAGTTTTTATATTTTTCTTAGATTCTTATTAGTATTTTAGAATTATGTAAAAAGTTTTAGATTTTAGTTTGTTAGTTTAGTATTTATAATAATTAAATAATAGAATTAGTAATTAGATAATAGTAAATAATTAATAATAAATAGAATACTTGTATAATAAATATATTTTTAGTTTCTAAATTTCTTTTATATTAGTTTAAACTTTTCTGAGTTTTTGTTTTATTTATTTAGGTTTATTTTACATTTCCTTTATATTTATGTAAATTATTAAATAGTAAATAAATAGTTTTAATGTTAGTAAATACTTTAATATTTTTAGGTTTCTGATTGTACGTTTTTATTAACGTAGCTGTGACAGAGCTATTACTATTCACATTCGTAGTGTTAGTCAATCAGATTCCTGTTTTTCCTATACTAATATTATTTTCAACAAATCACAAGTCATTGTATTCAGGATATCACTCCTCGCCAGGACATAAACGATCCAATGATATTTTAATCCTTGGTAAACTTCCATTCAACTTCCAGGCTGTCTAGCTTTTAGTATCAGCCATTCACAAGTGGCTGGGAAATAAAGTTAGTTAGTTTGGAAGCAATCAAATTTTGGCGCCGCTGCCGGGGAGGCTGTGCTACGTATTATGACTTGTATTTTGTATTTTGTTGAAATACCTATCCTTGTTTGTATATTAAACCTTATCATTCAACTACCGGGATGTCAGGACATATTTATTACAGTTAATCATTCACAAGTGATTAGCTAGCGTGGTAAACCTGACACAAGCCTGGGAGGTAGTGATTACTTATACTGTATCATATTTCTTTTCAATAAACAATATAAAATACAAAAACATTTTTCCTTTGCACACAACTTGCCCAGTTTGATGAGTCCCTCAGTTACAACATTTGGTTGTTGGCTGTTTACAGTTGCTGAGCTCTGTCAGACCCAGATTCCCTTTCGAGGGGCGGTTGTAAGGAATTTTCTTTCTTTTGTACATATATATATAAAATTAAAAATACAAAAACATTATAAAATTAAAAATCAAAAAGATTCTCCATACCTTATCATTTATAATTCTGTGAGTGGCAATCCCACTCCAATTTCTCACCCAATCTTTGAGTGGCAATCCCACTCCACTTCCCCATGAACCAATTAATTCGGGGTCGAGTCAAGCTAGTGACTTGGTTAAAAAAAACAAGCCATACAATATGGGTTTTCACCCATATTTCTGTCTTTTTCCCCTTTCTACCACCTAAGTGTGAGGGAGATGCCCCACATGTTGTATAAATTTTGAAAATGAAATAAAAATTGTAAATACAGAAAAATAAAATAATTGTTGTATTACCCCACTTGACTTTGAATATTGAGGACAATATTCATAATAAGTGTGGGGGGAATTCTGGCGAATTTGATCACTTATATACCTTTGTATGCCCTTTTCCCCAAAAATGACCAAAATTTAAATTTTTTTCATTTGGTATTAGTGTTTTACACTAAATACAACAAATGGTAATCAATCCACCATGTCTAACCCACATAAGGATTGGCTAATCCAGGAGCAAACGGCTCTTGGTAAAGATATCTCAAATCCGTTTATGGCTTGCAATTTGCCTAAAATTGTATGGTACCTCAACTCGCCATATCCTAATAAGCGAATGAGTTGGCTAGCCCGCAAGATTATGGCTTGGGGTAAAGGCAGTGAAAAAACCATAATTGGTAATTAACTCACCAAAGATAATATTTATAATTTATCTAAGAGTTGGCTAGTCCAGAAGCAAACGGCTTTTGGTAAAGACAAATCAAAACCGTTGACAGCTGGTGATTTGCTCAAAATCACATGGTTATCAGGTGGACCAAAGTTCTTACTTGAATCGATACATCTGGCTACTCCAGAAGTGATGGCTTTTGGTAAAGAGTTTTTCAAATCCATTAATTTTAAATAAAAGATTGCTAGGGACTAGCAATAGTTTAGTGTGGGGGGAATTCTGGCGAATTTGATCACTTATATACCTTTGTATGCCCTTTTCCCCAAAAATGACCAAAATTTAAATTTTTTTCATTTGGTATTAGTGTTTTACACTAAATACAACAAATGGTAATCAATCCACCATGTCTAACCCACATAAGGATTGGCTAATCCAGGAGCAAACGGCTCTTGGTAAAGATATCTCAAATCCGTTTATGGCTTGCAATTTGCCTAAAATTGTATGGTACCTCAACTCGCCATATCCTAATAAGCGAATGAGTTGGCTAGCCCGCAAGATTATGGCTTGGGGCAAAGGCAGTGAAAAACCCATAATTGGTAATTAACTCACCAAAGATAATATTTATAATTTATCTAAGAGTTGGCTAGTCCAGAAGCAAACGGCTTTTGGTAAAGACAAATCAAAACCGTTGACAGCTTGTGATTTGCTCAAAATCACATGGTTATCAGGTGGACCATAGTTCTTACTTGAATCGATACATCTGGCTACTCCAGAAGTGATGGCTTTTGGTAAAGAGTTTTTCAAATCCATTAATTTTAAATAAAAGATTGCTAGTGACTAGCAATAGTTTAGTGTGAGGGATTTGATATGTGTCTAAATACACATATATTTTATACTGTTTAAACCCACAAAACAACTATAAACACACAAATGACTCACAAAATGTTATAAATATCAATGAAATGTGTTTTTTATGTGATTCAGGTACAAAAGATTGAAAAACAAGTGAAAAATGCGCAAAGTTCACACAAATGTCATTTTGAGTCCCTGAAGTTACTTAAAGTGTCAAAACTAGTCCCTAAATGTTTTAAATGATAGAAAAGTCAACTTAAGTCCTTGGGAAGTCAAAAATATTCACAAATGATCCCTGGATAAAAGTTTACACATATTGGCAATTTTTACCCCTCAAGTTTCAAAATTGGCAAACTTAGTCCCTGGGTATTCAAAACTTGAAATTTCACAAAATACCCTTGTACTATGCATGAACTTACAATTTGGAACAATTTTGATAAACTTTTGGAATTTACATTTTCAGTCCCTCAAATATCCAAATTTACATAAAAGGTCCTTAAAGTTTTAAAAATTAAATAAAATACAACTTTTGGTCCTTGTGTAATTATTTTATGGCAGGTTTGGTCCTCTAAAGATGTTTGGAAAGTTGGCAAAGTCAGCCCCTCAAGTTTGGCAGATTTACACATTTGGTCCTTGGGCTTATTTATACAAAACCAATTCGGACCCTTATTAATACCAAAATCCAAACACAAACAAACACCAGCCCACCAATCAAGCCCAACAAACAACCCGGCCTTTTTGATATTTAAACAGGTCAAATAGTCAACCCCCGTCCAAAACCCCCTTTACTGTTCATCATCTCCAAAACAGCCTTAGTCACCATACCAGGGTGGTTTTATGCCCTCTCCCCCCTCCACTTGCCTATCCCAGCTCACATACTACTCCCTGCCACCTCTCAAACCTTTCCCACACCACAATAAATGCTTCTACACCACCTTTTCCCTCCAAACCTTACCTTTCCTCTGTTTCTTCCATAAATCCCTCAACTTGGCCAAATAAATATCTCAATTGTCTCCCCTGACACTCCACAACACCCCAAGATACAATTAATGATCTCAAACCACCTCAAGCTGTCAAAGATGACTTTGGCGCCAAAAGCATATTTAAACGGATGAGATAAATTTTAATAAATCAAGGGTCAAGATTGAAGTTATGACTTATGAGTGGCCTCCAAGGGTTCAGAGACTATATAAGAAGAAGAAAAGCAGAGGAACAACTACTCTTGGGCTAGCCAATTGTCAACCTTGGCCTTAAGCCAATGTCATTTAGACTTAGTTTAATCATGCAGTGTAACCTTTATTGCTTTCTTTATTTACTGTCATTTACAAGTTTTATTAGTGTAATGGAACTCAAATTAGTGTAAAGAAACATCATTTACAGTTTTAATGCAAGTTATCTTTTACATTTCAAGTTTTCAAGTTACCTTTAATTTTCATGTCATTTACTTTTTTGTTGGATTATTGTTGTTATTGGACTCTATTAGATTACATAAGCTCCTGAAAAAAAAACTTGTTTAAGCTTTTAGTAACCAAAATCAATCATAGTCTTTAAAAATAAAAAATCATTAAAAATAAAGAAAATTAGAAAAAAAAAAAAACATGAGTTATTGGGTGATTCTGCTTGGAGCATGGCTATTATGGATTGCCATGGTATTAGAGTCCTATGGAGGACAATAGGTTATGGTTTTGATCCCTGGTTTCCAAAGTCTCAGTACATTCACCTTGTAAGTCCAATTTTTACAATTTTTGCTTCTATAGCTTAAATTATCTATCTGTCTTAATTTCTTATTTTCTATGTTTAAATGTTGTTTGTTCATGATATTATAGCTTAATATAAGTTTGTTATGTTTTGGAATTTGGTTATGCTTAAATTTCCATTTTGACTGTCTCATATGCTTGATTTTTGATAATCATGGTTTAAACCTTGTGTGACTACTTGTTTAAGCTTTAAAGGTTCTAATTTAACAGATGAAAGCCTGTGGATTTGATAAAATTGGTTTACTCAGTCCTATGTAATGAAAAGCTTAATTAAATTCCATTAAAGGGTTGTTTGGTTGTGGTAGATGATCTGTGTTACAGGCTATGTATGGTGTTTTTCTTATTTGATGTATGCCTTATATGACTAAAGTGACTCAGTGAAACATTAACTTAAGAGTATAGCATGGTAAATAGTCAAAATCACACTTGACTGTTTCATTATGAGTATTTTGAAGTTGTCACAACCTAAAATCTTGCTAATGTGTTTTAAAGTTGTTCTTACTTGTTTATTTCATGTTATTGTATCATATTATATCATAATTAGTTGTTAAATTCAGATCAAAGTTGATCAAAGTCAACTTTGATCATAAACTTAAAAAGTCAAAATTTCAGATTTTGTGTTTTTGAATTAAATAGATAATTTTGTGTAGAATAGAACCTGTGTTTATAGTATGTTTTTGTTTTGTTGCTTATCTCTCTGTATGATTTTTGTTAATTTTTAGTTCAGCTTATTTCTAGCTTAAATCTGTGCTTATATACACTAGTTTTTGCCCTGTGTCACCAATGGGCTGTCAAGTTCATGAGCTTGTCAAAGTCTCATGACTTGACCCCATTTTGTGAACTTGGCTTATTTGTGTTGCCCTAGTGGCATATTTGATATGTATGTGCTTCTTTTTCTGTCTTTAGCTTATTTAGATAGTTTTCACAACCCACCTTTTTTGTTCACCACACTCCCTTCACTGGAGCAAACAGTGAAGGTGAGTTGATTTCACAAGCTCATAAATAGTCTCCCCATTGAGCTTGAGCTTGAGATTCTTGGCCTAATGATAGGCAAGCTATCCAACTTAATATACTCAGTGTTGGTTGAGCATTTAGAAGCTTATTAGATAAGTTGTGTGAACTTGTGTTTGCCCACTCACAACATACCCCTGAGCAATCAGGATATTATACCATTTCCACAAGCTCACACCAAGCTCCTTAGTGATCACAAGCCTGTGTGGCTTGGCTTTTTAGGAAGCCTAGCAACCCAGCTTCATGATCCTGCACTTAAATCTCACCTTGTAGCTTATTTACATAGGCTGCAAGTAGCTTAAACTTATCACACCATGAAAAGCTATGTTGAATCCTCAGCATACCTTACCTTAATCACTATATTTCATAAGCTCTCAAAAAGCTCACCTGTTGGACTTAGCTTATGAGATTTGCTTCTTTGGGAAGCTTATCAACTAGGTTTAATGATCCAGTGCTTTAATCCAACCTTGCAGCTTATCTAATAGGGCTGCAAGGAGCTTTTTGTTTGTCCCATTTGACTATGCATACTGGGAACCCAGTGTACTTAGGCAAATGGAAGGATTTTCATAAGCTTCTCACAAGCTCATCTGTGAACCTCACAGAGTGAACTTGGGCTTTTTGGAAAGCTTACCAGGCCATCTTGCAACTCTAACTTTCATTTTGCCATTTTGAGCTTAACCCGTCAGCTTAAATGGCCATTCAAAAAGTTGCAGTCCTTGGTTTGGACTGAGGTGTATTGAGAATTGCTTATTTGCTTATTCTGAGCTTATAAGTTAATCCCAGTGCACTAAGTTTGTATAAATATACACATAATACTTGTACATATATACTTTTACCTTTTATTTCCACTTTATAGCTTTTTCAAGCTTATTGTGAGCTTATG
>BPTQ01000007.1:10222539-10225039 GCA_019973895.1 Chrysanthemum seticuspe
GATTGGAGAGCTTAGGAAATTAAATATGATAATTGAGAACACACTTGAGGAAGCCCTTAAGGAATCTGATCAACCTCTAGATAGTGATTCGACTACAAGTGATTCGGATGATGATCTAGAAGAAGGAAATTATAAGATGTTAAAAATTATGGAGGGTAGTAAGGAGAAGGGAGAACTTAGGGAGTACTTTGATTCATACCCTAAAAGGAAAGAAACCGCTTATCACCATAATGTGGTTAATTTTCCAAGACCACCTTTCGAGCCTCGTATAAGGAGGGGAAACCCTAAAAACATCAAAATACCTTGTATGATTGGATACTTGTACAGGGATCACACCTACATTGATTATAAGGCACCCATGAATATAATGTCTAGGCTCTATTACAATTGGATCATGAGCAAAAAGCTAGAGCCTATGAGGGACCCCTTTCGCCCTAGGAAAGCAAGTAACTATGTGGGGAGGGTTAAGGGATTGCAAGTGTTCATAGGTAACTTCACATATAGGTGTGATTTCATGATTCTGGAAAATGTCAAAGGAATCATTGATGGGTTTTTAGGAGATGTGATACTTGGGAAACCATTTATAGAAGAGTCTAAGATGGTTTATGATAAAGAGAAAGGGATAATCGAGTTCTCAAACGAAACCGAGAATGTTAAATATATAATGCCACACAAAAATAAGAATTTTGAGGGCATGGATAATTTAGATGTAGATAACATTCCGGCATTCGAAGTAGACTGGAAGAACAAAGTTTACTACACTGCTTGTCTTGAACTAGGGCCTGAATATATTCGTGATGAAAGAAGTGTTAAGGAGATCGAATGGGCCTCTAAGATTAGGGCAACGTAGGAGCACGACTACGAGTCTAGCTACAAGACTCTTTAATAAAGAAAAGCGCTTCGTGGGAGGCAACCCATGCTTAATTGTTTGCTTGTTAGTGTCATATATCTTTTATTAATTGTTTATCCTCATGTTTAAATTTGTAAAAATGCTTTATTTTGTTTTTAACTTCGTCTTAATTGCATATAAAGGTATTTTACATAAGGGATAAGTGTAGGGAGGATTACACACGTTTTCAAAAGAAACGTAAACATGAGAATAACAATTAATTAAAATATATTTATGTTTGTTTGATCGAGTCAAATGCTTGTATCGAGTCATAATGGATGTTTTGCAGAAATTTTTCCAGATTCTAAAGATGTAAATTTTCCAGAATTTTTTTCCAGAAAATCGCAGACCAGTTTTTGTCAGGATAACCTGACGGCGTCAGGATTGCAACCTGACGGCGTCAGGAAGGAGTAAAAACATCAGATTAATTTTTCTCGTTTTCTGAGCTACTTATAAATTTTTGGAATTTTCCAGGTCTTAATTTTCTTAGAAATTCTGTAAACATCCATTCCACAAGCATTATATCCTAGTTTAAATCGAGTCTTATATATATTATTACCGCCGATTTTACGCGAAGGTTTCGTTTGTTTTCTTCAAGTGTGCAGGTTTAATTTATCAAGAAGAAGTTACATAAGATTGAGGAGCTTTTCACGCATAAATTCTTCTTGGAAAGGATTTAACCACTACTTCACACACGGATCCTACCGAGCTAATCAGGGGAGTATTAGTTTCTTTCGTTTTTTATTACCTTCTTTTATCATAACTTTGATACTTTCGGGGAACATTGGGGACAATGTTCAGTTTAAGTGTAGGGAGGGAAAATAAAACGGGAACTTTGAAACTATGCTTATCCTTGATTATTTGCTTTGTCCAATTGCACTTTTGTAATAAACCATGAGAAAATGTCGGTTAGGGTAATTTTGGCACCAAATTTAAAATTTTTCATGACATATAGGAGTGGGCCATTAGTCTTAACAAAAGCGTCTCACGGATAGGAAGTTATATGACTAGCACAAAAACCCTTACCACCCAAATTCCACCCAAAATGTGAGGATCGCCCTTAGATTAGTAGGAATTAAAAGCATTCATCTTTAATGCTTAGAGTGTGAACCGGTAGTATATTAGATTCTAGAACTTGTTTTGTGATGCATTCTGAGATCGCAAGTGAGGCTACACTTGTGTAGTTAGGAATAACTAAATGATAAGAGGCATTAGGATAACCCTTGTTTGATACCTGTAATATAATTACTTCTTCCATATCGGTTGAGTAATTCCCCCACACCCTTTGCGTTGTACTCATCTTTAGTACACGATACCCCTAGTTAACCCCTCAGAGCCTATCCTTTTCGCGGTTCTCGTGATGTTTCGGTTTTTCCGGAATATCAATGAAGAGCATTGTTTACACCCCACCCCCAAATATACACCCAAATCGCCTTAGCCTACCCCTTATGCACTCACTTTTAGTGCAAATGTTTGTTATCACCCTAAACCCTTAGTTCAATTATCTAGTTGCTTGCATAAGTTGCTAAGTCGAGTCATATCCTTTGTATACAGTTTTGGGATGATTGGGATTCATGGGAAAAGTTAAAGTTTATGAAATGACGGGAAGGG
>BPTQ01000007.1:10230039-10258119 GCA_019973895.1 Chrysanthemum seticuspe
TTCTGCGTGATACTTTTCTTGTGGTCATTTGTCAATTATGTTGATAACTTCCCAACAATTTTATTCCTTATCACCTTATCATCATGTTCATATTTGTTGATGATTTATCATTATGTCCATATAAGTTTATTGTTATATCGTGTAAAAGGATAAGAAAGGAAGGTATATGATTGTTTATGCATCGTCATCATTTATGTATTTCTTAAATATCATGTGATGATGATAACTTTGCCATTTGAGGATATTTGTTGCTCAAAATGAGTGATCTAAGGTGCTTGCATATATGTTATTAGATTGGTATGCTTTAAAAATATTTCTTGACAATGAGAATGTGACCTTTTTTCTATTTTAGTTAACGAAATTTCTGTATTTTATGCTGCTGGAGTTTATAGAATGTTAAAGTGTCCAGATATGTATTTTTCTTGAGAAAGGCGGCTCAAATCATAAGAGCTTATAGGTTGTCATTTGTAACAGCTGTGGTAGACATGATTTTGTTATATATTGTGCGAAAAAACGTTGTGTCTTGTCTTAGATACTTGATAGAAAACTATTTGCCGTCTTTTTCTCTTTCTTGCCCCCTTCTATCTAATTTACATTGAATAAGCAGCCATACAAAAATAACAATTTTCGCCGTCTTTTTCTAGAAGTGGAAAAATGTTGGGTTTGTATCAGGCTAAATAGTCGAGTCAAACCGGTATATTTACTTGAGATGTGTGTTAAACCAGTGATCCACCCATTTAAAGCAAAGGAACAAATAAATTGCTGCAAATGAATTAGTATTCAACAAATAAAAAGACAAGGGTAGATTTGGTATTTTGCCCAAAAATATAACGTTTTGGATATATATGAAATTTTTAAATGTTTGGGAGGATATATACGCAATTATTAGTTTTGGTTGGATATATACGCAATTATAAGTTTATGGAGGGATATATATGCGATCCCCCCTAATAATGATGTTACATTTGGAGTCAAGAGATGCGATCCTCTAAAAAGTAAGGAAAATTAAAAAGGCTAGAAAGCCACTCACAATGTGACAAGTGTCCCCCATTCATTCCATTCTTTTTTTTCTAATTAAATTTGGTTCGGGGGTATTTTTGTCATTTTAACCCGTTTTTTATATTCCACCCCAAATTTCAAACGCAAATAACTTTCAAACGACAAACTTTTACGAAAAACCGATTTCACCATAATTTTTTAAATTCGACTATCTTTAATTTGGTATAAATCTTGATAAATATTTCAAACTTTTTTTTTACATATCATATAGTTCTTGATTTTCTTTATTTTTTTGTCATTTTTGGCCTTATTTTTTACCTTCATAAATGTCGAATCGTGAAAAACTTAAAACATGAAAGTTGTAGATTTTTTTTCACTCTTTACCCAGAAATTTAAATCACTCAAATTTGATATCATATGGGTAAGATACCACACGTTAAAGATGGTGTTTTACTCATATTTGTTGCATACAAGGTGTTTGATGAAATGTCTAGTTTAGATTTTTATTGTTAAAGTTGGGCTAAATGCACAAATTTTTGTCCCACAACGCATCATTAATCATTTTATTAATGTAAGATTTAAAAAGTGATGTTCTTTAATAGTTAATGTTTTTAAGTATTAAAACTGATGAACCAAACCAAAACTGATGAACCAAACCAAACTGTTTAAAAAAAAGTATAAAACCAAAACTGATGAACCTAACTAAACTGATGAACTAAACCAAAAACTGATGAACCAAACCAAAAACTGATGAACCAAACCAAAACTGATGAACCAAACCTAAACTGAAACTATGATTGATGAACCAAACCAAACTGATGAACCAAACAAAAAAAAACTGATGAATCAAACCAAAACTGATGAACCAAACCAAAACTTAAACTATAATTGATGAACCAAACCAAACTGATGAACCAAACCAAAAACTGATGAACCAAACCAAAACTGATGAACCAAACCAAAACTGAAATTATGATTGATGAACCAAAATAAACTGATGAACAAAACAAAACGAACACCAACATGTTAAGCTGAAACTATGATTGATGAAGCAAAATAAACTGATGAATTATGTTTGATTTGGTTCATCAGTTCATCAGTTTGGTTTGGTTCATCAGTTTTGGTTTAGTTCATCAGTTCATCAGTTTGGTTCATCAGATTTAATAGTTAAAAACTTTAACTATTAAAAAATATCACTTTTTGAGTTTTACATTAATAAAATGATTAATGATGCGTTGTGGGACAAAAATTAGTTCATTTAGCTCAATTTTAACACTAAAAATATAAGCTAGACATTTCATCAAACACCTTGTGTGCAACAAATATGACTAAAACGTCATCTTTAACGTGCGATATCTCACTCATATCATTTCGGATTTGAGTGATTCAAATTCCTGGGGTAAAGAGTGAATCAAAATCTAAAACTTTTGTGTTTTAAGTATTTTATGATTCGGCAATTTTTAAGGTAAAAAATAGGATCGAAAATAGCAAAAACATCAAGACAATCATGACCCAATTAATATGTCAAAAAAAAAAAGTTTCGAAATAATTAAAAAGATTTATACCAAATTAACGAGAATCGAATTTTAAAAATTATGGTGAAATCGGTTTTTTGTAAAAGTTTATGGTTTAAGAGATATGTGCGTTTGAAATTTGAGGCGGAAAAGAAAAAATGGATCAAAAGACCATATTACCCTGGGCGTATTTTATATATAATTTATAGTGGGGGACACGTGTTACACTATGAATGGCATTCTACACTTTTTAATTTTACCGAGTTTGCAATAGATAGTCAAACTGTTAATCCTTTGTACTGTACCGAATTTAACCGCCAGAAAATGGAACACCAACAGTCACATTCCTTTCAAAACCATGTTTCATCATTTTTTACTAGATGGGTTCTTCTCATCATCACAATTTAACTCTTTCGGAGCTGTCGTTCGACCCGTTTCATCCCGGAACCAACACTTGACTGTAAGTTTTGGCATATTTTACCAACTGTTTGATAAAATGCCTCAATAAAATATACTAATTAAACTGATAGTATACGTATACATTTATTATAAAAGATCGTTTCCCAAATTGCCTCATAAGGTTTGCAATGTTGTTGTTTATAGTTCTCGTTGTTGCGTTTTAAGTATAGGAACTAACAAGCTACTGTGAGTACATGAATTTTTATATAATATGAAATGCTTGATAAATGTGTGGTAGTATGTGAGGTTTAATCTAGTTGTCAACATACTTCTGAAAAATGTAAACGTGTTGTTTAGTTGATTGATGATTACGTAATGCAGAGCGTGTCTGGTTAAGTGTGACGATCTTTCTTCTTGGTTTACGTTTGCACAGAAGTTTTTTGTCGTATGTTGTATTATTTGAAAGTATGGATCCTTATGTACTATATGATATATTAAGCGTTGTTAATTATCTAATATAGAAGGGCCAGAACAGAAGGTGTGTAATAATGTGTATTCAATACTGAAGATTATGTGATTATCACTTGTCATGTGAGAATATTTGTTGTAAAGAATGAGTAATAAGGTGCATATAATGTCATTAAATTCATTACACACTTACCCCCAAGAATTTTGTTTGTCGCGCGAGTGGGACGAATTTATATTTGAGGTATTTCTAGAATATGTGTTATAGTTTTACTCTTATATGTGGTTAGTGGATGTTAGATTCATAGATTGTATAAAGTAGCGTGGTTAGTAGCTGAAAGGACATAGTAGCTGAAGCGACAGAAGATTGTAGGATGTTGTGAATTAATTTTGTCTTATCTTATGCTACCATCTGTCCTCGGTTATTCATTTATGCTCTAAGAAACTTTTTTGTTTTGTTTTGGATTATACATAGAAAACTATCTGCGGGCCTTAGTTGAATCATAATGACATAGCTCATCAGTGATAGAAAGAAACTTCCACTATCTACACACTAAGGCAACCTAGATTATAATACACAACCAGTACATACAGCTGCCATAGAAAGCATTCCTTTCTGCGTGATACTTTTCTTGTGGTCATTTGTCAATTATGTTGATAACTTCCCAACAATTTTATTCCTTATCACCTTATCATCATGTTCATATTTGTTGATGATTTATCATTATGTCCATATAAGTTTATTGTTATATCGTGTAAAAGGATAAGAAAGGAAGGTATATGATTGTTTATGCATCGTCATCATTTATGTATTTCATAAATATCATGTGATGATGATAACTTTGCCATTTGAGGATATTTGTTGCTCAAAATGAGTGATCTAAGGTGCTTGCATATATTTTATTAGATTCGTATGCTTTAAAAATATTTCCTGACAATGAGAATGTGACCTTTTTTCTATTTTAGTGAACGAAATTTCTGTATTTTATGCTGCTGGAGTTTATAGAATGTTAAAGTGGCCAGATATGTATTTTTCTTGAGAAAGGCGGCTCAAATCATAAGAACTTATAGGTTGTCATTTGTAACAGCTGTGGTAGACATGATTTTGTTATCTATTGTGCGAAAAAACGTTGTGTCTTGTCTTGGATACTTGATAGAAAACTATTTGCCACCTTTTTCTCTTTCTTGCTCCCTTCTATCTAATTTACATTGAATAAGCAGCCATACAAAAATAACAATTTTCGCCGTCTTTTTCTGGAAGTGGAAAAATGTTGGGTTTGTATTAGGCTAAATAGTCGAGTCAAACCGGTATATTTACTTGAGATGTGTGTTAAACCAGTGATCCACCCATTTAAAGCAAATGAACAAATAAATTGCTGCAAATGAATTAGTCTTCAACAAATAAAAAGACAAGGGTAGAATTGGTATTTTGCCCAAAAATATAACGTTTTGGATATATATGAAATTTTTAAATGTTTGGGAGGATATATACGCAATTATTAGTTTTGGTTGGATATATACGCAATTAGAAGTTTATGGAGGGATATATATGCGATTCCCCCTAATAATAATGTTACATTTGGAGTCAAGAGATGCGATCCTCTAAAAAGTAAGGAAAATTAAAAAGGCTAGAAAGCCACTCACAATGTGACAAGTGTCCCCCATTCATTCCATTCTTTTTTTTCTTATTAAATTCGGTTGGGGGTATTTTTGTCATTTTAACCCGTTTTTTATATTCCACCCCAAATTTCAAACGCAAATAACTTTCAAACGACAAACTTTTACGAAAAACCGATTTCACCATAATTTTTAAAATTCGATTATCTTTAATTTGGTATAAATCTTGATAAATATTTCAAACTTTTTTTTACATATCATATAGTTCTTGATTTTCTTGATTTTTTTTTGTCATTTTTGGCCCTATTTTTTACCTTCATAAATGTCGAATCGTGAAAAACTTAAAACATGAAATTTATAGATTTTTTTTCACTCTTTACCCTTGGTTGGATATATACGCAATTATAAGTTTATGGAGGGATATATATGCGATTCCCCCTAATAATAATGTTACATTTGGAGTCAAGAGATGAGATCCTCTAAAAAGTAAGAAAAATTAAAAAGGCTAGAAAGTCAGTCTCAATGTGACAAGTGTCCCCCATTCATTCCATTCTTTTTTTCTTATTAAATTCGGTCAGGGGGTATTTTTGTCATTTTAACCCGTTTTTTATATTCCACCCCAAATTTCAAACGCAAATAACTTTCAAACGGCAAACTTTTACGAAAAACCGATTTCACCATAATTTTTAAAATTCGATTATCTTTAATTTGGTATAAATCTTGATAAATATTTCAAACTTTTATTTTACATATCATATAGTTCTTGATTTTCTTTATTTTTTGGTCATTTTTGGCCCTATTTTTTACCTTCATAAATGTCGAATCGTGAAAAACTTAAAACATGAAAGTTATAGATTTTTTTCACTAGTTACCCAGAAATTTAAATCACTCAAATTCGATATCATATGGGTAAGATACCACACGTTAAAGATGGTGTTTTACTCATATTTGTTGCATACAAGGTGTTTGATGAAATGTCTAGTTTAGATTTTTATTGATAAAGTTGAGCTAAATGCACTAATTTTTGTCCCACAATGCATCATTAATCATTTTATTAATGTAAGATTCAAAAAATGATGTTTTTTAATAGTTAATGTTTTTATGTATTAAAACTGATGAACCAAACCAAAACTGAAGAACCAAACCAAACTGTTTAAAAAAAAGTATAAAACCAAAACTGATGAACTTAACTAAACTGATGAACTAAACCAAAAACTGATGAACCGAACCAAAAACGGATGAACCAAACCTAAACTGAAACTCTGATTGACGAACCAAACCAAACTGATGAACCAAACAAAAAAAAACTGATGAATCAAACCAAAACTGATGAACCAAATCAAAACTTAAACTATAATTGATGAACCAAACCAAACTGATGAACCAAACCAAAAACTGATGAACCAAACCAAAACTGATGAACCAAACCAAAACTGAAAATATGATTGATGAACCAAAATAAACTGATGAACAAAACAAAACAAACACCAACATGTTAAGCTGAAACTATGATTGATGAACCAAAATAAACTGATGAATTATGTTTGATTTGGTTCATCAGTTCATCAGTTTTGGTTTGGTTCATCAGTTCATCAGTTTTAATAGTTAAAAACTTTAACTATTAAAAAATATCACTTTTTGAGTTTTACATTAAAAAATGATTAATGATGCGTTGTGGGACAAAAATTAGTTCATTTAGCTCAATTTTAACACTAAAAATATAAGCTAGACATTTCATCAAACACCTTGTGCGCAACAAATATGACTAAAACGTCATCTTTAACGTGCGATATCTCACTCATATCATATCGGATTTGAGTGATTCAAATTCCTGGGTAAAGAGTGAATCAAAATCTAAAACTTTTGTGTTTTAAGTATTTTATGATTCGGCAATTTTTAAGGTAAAAAATAGGATCAAAAATAGCAAAAACATCAAGAAAATCATGACCCAATGAATATGTCAAAAAAAAAGTTTCGAAATAATGAAAAAGATTTATACCAAATTAAAGTGAATCGAATTTTAAAAATTATGGTGAAATCGGTTTTTTGTAAAAGTTTGTGGTTTAAGAGATATGTGCGTTTGAAATTTGAGGTGGAAAAGAAAAAATGGGTCAAAAGACCATATTACCCTGGGCGGATTTTATATATAATTTATAGTGGGGGACACGTGTCACACTATGAATGGCTTTTTACATTTTTTAATTTTACCCAGTTTGCAATAGATAGTCAAACTGTTAATCCTTTGTACTGTACCGAATTTAACCGCCAGAAAATGGAACACCAACAGTCACATTCCTTTCAAAACCATGTTTCATCATTTTTTACCAGATGGGTTCTTCTCATCATCACAATTCAACTCTTTCGGAGCTGTCGTTCGACCCGTTTCATCCCGGAACCAACATTTGACTGTAAGTTTCGGCATATTTTACCAACTGTTTGATAAAATGCCTCAATGAAATATACTAATTAAACTGATAGTATACGTATACATTTATTATAAAAGATCGTTTCCCAAATTGCCTCATAAGGTTTGCAATGTTGTTGTTTATAGTTCTCGTTGTTGCGTTTTAAGTATAGGAACTAACAAGCTACTGTGAGTACATGAATTTCTATATAATATGAAATGCTTGATAAATGTGTGGTAGTATATGAGGTTTAATCTAGTTGTCAACATAATTCTGAAAAATGTAAACGTGTTGTTTAGTTGATTGATGATTACGTAATGCATAGCGTGTCTGGTTAAGTGTGACGATCTTTCTTCTTGGTTTACGTTTGCACAGAAGTTTTTTGTCGTATGTTGTATTATTTGAAAGTATGGATCCTTATGTACTATATGACATATTAAGCGTTGTTAATTATCTAATATAGAAGGGCCAGAACAGAAGGTGTGTAACAAGGTGTATTCAATACTGAAGATTATGTGATTATCACTTGTCATGTGAGAATATTTGTTGTAAAGAATGAGTAAAGAATGAGTAATAAGGTGCATATAATGTCATTAAATTAATTACACACTTACCCCAAGAATTTTGTTTGTCACGCGAGTGGGACGAATTTATATTTGAGGTATTTCTAGAATCTGTGTTATAGTTTTACTCTAATATGTGGTTAGTGGATGTTAGATTCATAGATTGTATAAAGTAGCGTGGTTAGTAGCTGAAAGGACATAGTAGCTGAAGCGACAGAAGATTGTAGGATGTTGTGAATTAATTTTGTCTTGTCTTATGCTACCATCTGTCCTCGGTTATTCATTTATGTTCTAAGAAACTTTTTTGTTTTGTTTTGGATTCTACATAGAAAACTATCTGCGGGCCTTAGTTGAATCATAATGACATAGCTTATCAGTGATAGAAAGAAACTTCCACTATCTACACACTAAGGCAACCTAGATTAAAATATACAACCAGTACATATAGCTGCCATAGAAAGCATTCCTTTCTGCGTGATACTTTTCTTGTGGTCATTTGTCAATTATGTTGATAACTTCCCAACAATTTTATTCCTTATCACCTTATCATCATGTTCATATTTGTTGATGATTTATCATTATGTCCATATAAGTTTATTGTTATATCGTGTAAAAGAATAAGAAAGGAAGGTATATGATTGTTTATGCAGCGTCATCATTTATGTATTTCATAAATATCATGTGATGATGATAACTTTGCCATTTGAGGATATTTGTTGCTCAAAATGAGTGATCTAAGTTGCTTGCATATTTGTTATTAGATTGGTATGCTTTAAAAATATTTCCTGACAATGAGAATGTGACCTTTTTTCTATTTTAGTGAACGAAATTTATGTATTTTATGCTGCTGGAGTTTATAGAATGTTAAAGTGTCGAGATATGTATTTTTCTTGAGAAAGGCGGCTCAAATCATAAGAACTTATAGGTTGTCATTTGTAAAAGCTGTGGTAGACATGATTTTGTTATCTATTGTGCGAAAAAACGTTGTGTCTTGTCTTGGATACTTGAAAGAAAACTATTTGCCGTCTTTTTCTCTTTCTTGCCCCCCTTCTATCTAATTTACAATGAATAAGCAGCCATACAAAAATAACAATTTTCGCCGTCTTTTTCTGAAAGTGGAAAAATGTTGGGTTTGTATCAGGCTAAATAGTCGAGTCAAACCGGTATATTTACTTGAGATGTGTGTTAAACCAGTGATCCACCCATTTAAAGCAAAGGAACAAATAAATTGCTGCAAATGAATTATTCTTCAACAAATAAAAAGACAAGGGTAGAATTGGTATTTTGCCCAAAAATATAACGTTTTGGATATATATGAAATTTTTAATTGTTTGGGATGATATATACGCAATTATTAGTTTTAGTTGGATATATACGCAATTATAAGTTTATGGAGGGATATATATGTGATTCCCCCTAATAATAATGTTACATTTGGAGTCAAGAGATGCGATCCTCTAAAAAGTAAGGAAAATTAAAAAGGCTAGAAAGCCACTGACAATGTGACAAGTGTCCCCCATTCATTCCATTCTTTTTTTTTTATTAAATTCGGTAAGGGGGTATTTTTGTCATTTTAACCCGTTTTTTATATTCCACCCCAAATTTCAAACGCAAATAACTTTCAAACGACAAACTTTTACGAAAAACCGATTTCACCATAATTTTTAAAATTCGATTATCTTAAATTTGGTATAAATCTTGATAAATATTTCAAACTTTTTTTTACATATCATGTAGTTCTTGATTTTCTTTATTTTTTTGTCATTTTTGGCCCTATTTTTTACCTTCATAAATGTCGAGTCGTGAAAAACTTAAAACAAGAAAGTTATAGATTTTTTTTCACTCTTTACCCAGAAATTTAGATCACTCAAATTCGATATCATATGGGTAAGATACCACACGTTAAAGATGGTGTTTTACTCATATTTGTTGCATACAAGGTGTTTGATGAAATGTCTAGTTTAGATTTTTATTGATAAAGTTCAGCTAAATGCACTAATTTTTGTCCCACAACGCATCATTAATCATTTTATTAATGTAAGATTCAAAAAGTGATGATTTTTAATAGTTAATGTTTTTAAGTATTAAAACTGATGAACCAAACCAAAACTGATAAACCAAACCAAACTGTTTAAAAAAAAAGTATAAAACCAAAACTGATGAACCTAACTAAACTGATGAACTAAACCAAAAACTGATGAACCAAACCAAAAACTGATGAACCAAACCAAAATTGATGAACCAAACCTAAACTCAAATTATGATTGATGAACCAAACCAAACTGATGAACCAAAAAAAAAAAAATTGATGAATCAAACCAAAACTTAAACTATAATTGATGAACCAAACCAAAACTGATGAACCAAACCAAAATTGATGAACCAAACCAAAACTGAAACTATGATTGATGAACCAAAATAAACTGATGAACAAAACAAAACAAACACCAACATGTTAAGCTGAAACTATGATTGATGAACCAAAATAAACTGATTAATTTTGTTTGATTTGGTTCATCAGTTCACCAGTTTGGTTTGGTTCATCAGTTTTGGTTTGGTTCATCAGTTCATCAGTTTGTTTCATCAGTTTTAATAGTTAAAAACTTTAACTATTAAAAAATATCACTTTTTGAGTTTTACATTAATAAAATGATTAATATGCGTTGTGGGACAAAAATTAGTTCATTTAGCTCAATTTTAAGACTAAAAATATAAGCTAGACATTTCATCAAACACCTTGTGTGCAACAAATATGACTAAAACGTCATCTTTAACGTGCGATATCTCACTCATATCATATCGGATTTGAGTGATTCAAATTCCTGGGTAAAGAGTGAATCAAAATCTAAAACTTTTGTGTTTTAAGTATTTTATGATTCGACAATTTTTAAGGTAAAAAATAGGATCGAAAATAGCAAAAATATCAAGAAAATCATGACCTAATGAATATGTCAAAAAAAACAGTTTCGAAATAATGAAAAAGATTTATACCAAATTAAAGAGAATCGAATTTTAAAAATTATGGTGAAATGGGTTTTTTGTAAAAGTTTGTGGTTTAAGAGATATGTGCGTTTGAAATTTGAGGTGGAAAAGAAAAAATGGGTCAAAAGACCATATTACCATGGGCGGATTTTATATATAACTTATAGTGATGATGATAACTTTGCCATTTGAGGATTTTATATATAATTTATAATTCATAAATATCATGTGATGATGATAACTTTGCCATTTGAGGATATTTGTTGCTCAAAATGAGTGATCTAAGGTGCTTGCATATATGTTATTAGATTGGTATGCTTTAAAAATATTTCCTGACAATGAGAATGTGACCTTTTTTCTATTTTAGTGAACGAAATTTCTGTATTTTATGCTGCTGGAGTTTATAGAATGTTAAAGTGTCTAGATATGTATTTTTCTTGAGAAAGGCGGCTCAAATCATAAGAACTTATAGGTTGTCATTTGTAACAGCTGTGGTAGACATGATTTTGTTATCTATTGTGCGAAAAAACGCTGTGTCTTGTCTTGGATACTTGATAGAAAACTATTTGCCGTCTTTTTCTCTTTCTTGCCCCCCTTCTATCTAATTTACACTGAATAAGCAGCCATACAAAAATAACAATTTTCGCCGTCTTTTTCTGGAAGTGGAAAAATGTTGGGTTTGTATCAGGCTAAATAGTCGAGTCAAACCGGTATATTTACTTGAGATGTGTGTTAAACCAGTGATCCACCCATTTAAAGCAAAGGAACAAATAAATTGCTGCAAATGAATTAATATTCAACAAATAAATAGACAAGGGTAGAATTGGTATTTTGCCCAAAAATATAACGTTTTGGATATATATGAAATTTTTAAATGTTTGGGAGGATATATACGCAATTATTAGTTTTGGTTGGATATATACGCAGTTATAAGTTTATGGAGGGATATATATGCGATTCCCCCTAATAATAATGTTACATTTGGAGTCAAGAGATGCGATCCTCTAAAAAGTAAGGAAAATTAAAAAGGCTAGAAAGCCACTCACAATGTGACAAGTGTCCCCCATTCGTTCCATTCTTTTTTTCTTATTAAATTCGGTTAGGGGGTATTTTTGTCATTTTAACCCGTTTTTTATATTCCACCCCAAATTTCAAACGCAAATAACTTTCAAACGAAAACTTTTATGAAAAACCGATTTAACCATAATTTTTAAAATTCGATTATCTTTAATTTGGTATAAATCATGATAAATATTTCAAACTTTTTTTTTTACATATCATATAGTTCTTGATTTTCTTGATTTTTTTTTTCATTTTTGGCCCTATTTTTTACGTTCATAAATGTTGAATCGTGAAAAACTTAAAACATGAAAGTTATAGATTTTTTTTCACTCTTTACCTAGAAATTTAAATCACTCAAATTCGATATCATATGGGTAAGATACCACACGTTAAAGATAGTGTTTTACTCATATTTGTTGCATACAAGGTGTTTGATAAAATGTCTAGTTTAGATTTTTATTGTTAAAGTTGAGCTAAATGCACTAATTTTTGTCCCACAACGCATCATTAATCATTTTATTAATGTAAGATTCAAAAAGTGATGTTTTTTAATAGTTAATATTTTTAAGTATTAAAACTGATGAACCAAACCAAACTGTTTAAAAAAAAAGTATAAAACCAAAACTGATGAACCTAACTAAACTGATGAACTAAACCAAAAACTGATGAACCAAACCAAGAACTGATGAACCAAACCAAAACTGATGAACCAAACCTAAACTGAAACTATGATTGATGAACCAAACAAAACTGATGAACCAAACAAAAAAAAAACTGAGGAATCAAACCAAAACTGATGAACCAAACCAAAACTTAAACTATAATTGATGAACCAAACCAAACTGATGAACCAAAGCAAAAACTGATGAACCAAACCAAAACTGAAACTATGATTGATGAACCAAAATAAACTGATGAACAAAACAAAACAAACACAAACATGTTAAGCTGAAACTATGATTGATGAACCAAAATAAACTGATGAATTATGTTTGATTTGGTTCATCAGTTCATCAGTTTGGTTTGGTTCATCAGTTCATCAGTTTGGTTCATCAGTTTTAATAGTTAAAAACTTTAACTATTAAAAAATATCACTTTTTGAGTTTTACATTAATAAAATGATTAATGATGCGTTGTGGGACAAAAATTAGTTCATTTAGCTCAATTTTAACACTAAAAATATAAGCTAGACATTTCATCAAACACTTTGTGTGCAACAAATATTACTAAAACTTCATCTTTAACGTGCGATATCTCACTCATATCATATCGGATTTGAGTGATTCAAATTCCTGGGTAAAGAGTGAATCAAAATCTAAAACTTTTGTGTTTTAAGTATTTTATGATTCGGAAATTTTTAAGGTAAAAAATAGGATCGAAAATAGCAAAAACATCAAGAAAATCATGATCCAATGAATTTGTCAAAAAAAAAGTTTCGAAATAATTAAAAAGATTTATACCAAATTAAAGAGAATCAAATTTTAAAAATTATGGTGAAATCGGTTTTTTGTAAAAGTTTGTGGTTTAAGAGATATGTGCGTTTGAAATTTGAGGTGGAAAAGAAAAAATGGGTCAAAAGACCATATTACCGTGGGCAGATTTTATATATAATTTATAGTGGGGGACACGTGTCACACTATGAATGACTTTCTACACTTTTTAATTTTACCCAGTTTGCAATATATAGTCAAACTGTTAATCATTTGTACTGTACCGAATTTAACCGCCAGAAAATGGAACACCAACAGTCACATTCCTTTCAAAACCATGTTTCATCATTTTTTTACCAGATGGGTTCTTCTCATCATCACAGTTCAACTCTTTCGGAGCTGTCGTTCGACCCGTTTCATCCCGGAACCAACACTTGACTGTAAGTTTAGGCATATTTTACCAACTGTTTAATAAAATGCCTCAATGAAATATACTAATTAAACTGATAGTATACGTATACATTTATTATAAAAGATCGTTTCCCAAATTGCCTCATAAGGTTTGCAAAGTTGTTGTTTATAGTTCTCGTTGTTGCGTTTTAAGTATAGGAACTAACAAGCTACTGTGAGTACATGAATTTTTATATAATATGAAATGCTTGATAAATGTGTGGTAGTATATGAGGTTTAATCTAGTTGTCAGCATACTTCTGAAAAATGTAAACGTGTTGTTTAGTTGATTGATGATTACGTAATGCAGAGCATGTCTGGTTAAGTGTGACGATCTTTCTTCTTGGTTTACGTGTGCACAGAAGTTTTTTGTCGTATGTTGTATTATTTGAAAGTATGGATCCTTATGTACTATATGATATATTAAGCGTTGTTAATTATCTAATATAGAAGGGCCTGAACAGAAGGTGTGTAATAAGGTGTATTCAATACTGAAGATTATGTGATTATCACTTGTCATGTGAGAATATTTGTTGTAAAGAATGAGTAATAAGGTGCATATAATGTCATTAAATTCATTACACACTTACCCCAAGAATTTTGTTTGTCGCGCGAGTGGGACGAATTTATATTTGAGGTATTTCTAGAATCTGTGTTATAGTTTTACTCTTATATGTGGTTAGTGGATGTTAGATTCATAGATTGTATAAAGTAGCGTGGTTAGTAGCTGAAAGGACATAGTAGCTGAAGCGACAGAAGATTGTAGGATGTTGTGAATTAATTTTGTCTTGTCTTATGCTACCATCTGTCCTCGGTTATTCATTTATGTTCTAAGAAACATTTTTGTTTTGTTTTGGATTCTACATAGAAAACTATCTGCGGGCCTTAGTTGAATCATAATGACATAGCTCATCAGTGATAAAAAGAAACTTCCACTATCTACACACTAAGGCAACCTAGATTATAATATACAACCAGTACATATAGCTGCCAGAGAAAGCATTCCTTTCTGCGTGATACTTTTCTTGTGGTCATTTGTCAATTATGTTGATAACTGTTGGATCGATATACTTTAATCAAACTAAACTAGCTTGTTAAGGTTTAATTACCTTGGATAAATCCTAAGTTATTAACAAAGAAACACTGAGCAATCTTTATCAAGTACGCGGAATTTGCTTAACAAAGCTAAGAAGAAAACTTTATTAACAAACTCTAAATCTGCTTATTATGCAGATACTCTAATACAACTCTAAGATAATCGAACTTTTCTCTAAACTCTTAATTCGTAAACTCTAAAACTCTTTTTCTGAAATCGTACCTCTAATGCCAATCTAGGAGTCCTTTTATAGGCTCAAGGATATCCTAGTCGGTTTACAATTGATAACCTTGTACGACAAGTAATCTAAACATGGAATACAATACTTTCCATAAACGAATATAACAGTTCTTCTGTTCTAGCAGTACTTTGACTTTATCTTGCAGTACTTTGACTTTGTCTTTAGCAGTACTTTGACTCTTTGACTTCTTCAGTACTTTGCAGCTTACAGTACTTTCATATCTTCAGTACTTTGATGTCTTCAGCACTTTCATATCCCAACAATCCTCCCCTAACTTGATATCTACTTGCTTAACTTCAAGTTCCTTTGTGAATATATCTTTAACAGCTTCATCTTTAAAATGGATTGTTCTTTAGTCTTTAGATTATATCTCTGTAGAATCTGTGCTTTTGTCAAAGTATCTCTTAGAATTATTTTCTTCACAGCAGCATCCAGCAATCTTCATCTTTTCAGCAACACAGCAACATATGACAATGTGTACAATAATTCAATTTAAGTTGCATACTATTCTCATCACATCTAAGTGAATCATTGAAAATTCAATGGATTTAGAACTCTTTACCAAAGCCATTATCTTTGGAGTAGCCAAATGTTTTGGTGTGTAAGACCATGGTACATTGATAACCATATGATTTTTAGCAAACCATCAGCTATCAACAGATTTGTTTTGTCTTTACCAAAAGTTGTACCCTTCTGGACTAGTTAGTTCTTTTATCTAATGGTGAACTAATTACCAATAATGGTTTTTCCACCGCCTTTACCACAAGCCATTTCTTGTGGGCTAGCCAACTCTTCACATTACTGATATGGTGAGTTGATGACCATCCAACTTATTAGCAAGTTGTCAACTAAAAACGGATTTGATATATCTTTACCAGAGCCGTTTGCTCATGGATTAGTCAATCCTTTTGTAACCATGGTGGATTGATAACCTATTGATGTTATCATCACAAAAACCATTTATTCAACCTTTATTTCAAAAAATATTTATTATTTAGCAAAAGGTTTCTTCTAAAAGTCATTTAACTGGTTTAATTCAGCAAACAGTACTTTGATGAAAGTACTGTCTGACTAGCAGTACTTTGAATAAAAGTACTGATATATCAAAAAGTAATTATTCAAATAAAATTCATACCAGTTAAAGATCATTCTCAGCAATGGTAGTCCAGTCAATAAACAAATTGATCACCATGCAAGCAATTTCATCAGCCTCTTCTACTTCTAATCCATGCTCTAGCATTCTTCTCATGAGCTCAACAGTAAGAGGATATCTTCTTTCTGCAAACATGTGAATCATTGTTCCATTTTCTAGCTCCAAGACATGAACTCCAGATTCTTCAAAGAATCTCCAGCAAACTATTTCCCAGTTTTCTTGATCCTTCCAAATATCATCAGTACTCTCTTCATCAGTTTCCCACATGGTTATGAGATCCCCTTGTAAAACCAATCCAATCCCTTCTAATGGATTATCTTCAAAATAAGTCTTCACTACATGATACAAGTAGAATAGATCTACTCTGTCTATAATATGCAGCAAGTCCCATAGCCTTTTAAAAACTCTGAAACTTTTATCTTCTTTGTGAAAAACCATGTAATCTCCATTCTTAGATTTCTAAACTTTGAAAGCACTGATCTTTGATCTGTTCATCTTTATGTCATTATCTTCCTTGGTATAATCAAAATCTACTATTCTGAGATAATTCTTCAATTCATCACTAGTCTCAGATCTTAATTCAACCTTCTCTTTCTTTGAAAACTGAACATCTGTAGCTTCAGTTTTTTTTCCTCTTTAAGCTTTTCTTCCTTTCAGCTTCAGTCCAATAAGCTTCTTCTCTAAAATCTTTAATGCCTGCAACATCTTTCTTATAAGCTTCTCTCTCAGCATCATATAATCGTTTCATATCCATATAATTTAGCTTTTGCAATCCTTTAAATCCTCTGCCTTTTAGATATGCCATCATTGCATTTCTTTCTTTAGCCAAATTAGGTCTTCGTGACATGAATCTAACAGGTGTTGGAGACTGTAGAGGTTCAACAGTTTCAGCATCCAATTCATCTTGCACCTTTTGAGCTGCTTCTCTATCTAAAGCTTCTTGAGCTTCTCGTTCTTCTCTATCTTTAGCATTTATCTCTTCTTGAACTTTTCTAGCTGCAGCTTCATTCCTTGCAACTTCAAATGCTCTAAGTTCTGCCAAAGTGAGCTTCTTTTTCTTAACTTCAACCAAAATACCTTTTCCCTTGTCTTTTGGATCAATTGCAGGTTGATCAGTTCTTGGTTGTTCTTCTTCTTGTGCTTCTCTAATAGTAACTCCTCCTCTTGGTTGTGACAGATCAAGAATTGTTGCAACTAATTCATCATCACTAGGTGAATGAATAGGTTTAAATCTAGGTTCCTCCTCTTCCTCTATAACAACTGTAGAAGGACCAGCTTCTTCTTCAAAATTCAAAACCCTTGGAGTTATTGGTGTTATAACCTCTGGCCTAGATGTATCATGTAACTCAGTACTTTGATGTTCAGTACTTTGATCAACAGTACCTTGAACATCAGTACCTTGATTATCAGTACCTTGAATTTGTACTTCTACTTCTTGTTCCTCAGAAAAAGCTTCTTTCTTCTTCAAAACATCTTCTTCATATTCTTTTGTCTTCATAACATCTTCTTTCAAATTTTCTTTGTCTAAATTCCTCCCCAAGTTGACAGAAGATGATTTAGGAACCTTCTTTCTTTTCAATTCCTTACGAAGTGCTTTTCGTCGTTTATTCTCCTCCTTAACCCATAAGTTGAAACCTTGAATATAGGGTTTAACAAAATTTCTCAACCAGAAGTAGTTACGCTTCAACTTCCGAATAGTTTTAGCTTGACGCGCAACAGTCTTATTCAATCTAGCAAGCGCCTTTGTCAAAGCATAGTTATCCATAGTGAGTCCTTCACGAGAAATTGTAGGAGCAGCACCTTGAATCTCTGAAACAGAACGTTGAGGAGATGGAGTAGGAGTGCACTCAATCTCAACTTGAATCTCAGGACCAGAAGAATCATCACCTTGTAATGATGCAGCACCTTCACCAGAAGCAGTACTTGCAGATGCAGTACCTTGTGAAGCAGTACTATGTGAAGCAGTACCTTGGTTAGAATCAGTACCTTCAGATTCTTCATCCTCTTCAGCTGCATCACGAACAGCTTGGACAACTTCCATCATTGTTGTTGTTAATGGAATATCTCCACCTTTGAACAAATTACTCCTCTTAGTCATGAATGTATAGATCTTGGCTTGTTGCACAATAACAGGTAATAAAGCAGTAGGTTTAGGAACATCAGCCAATTGCTTGTTCAAGAAAACCTGTATAAATCGTGGATACATCAACCAAGTTGCCCCAGATGAGATATGAGATAACATTCCATCCAAAATAAGCCGTGAAAAGTTAAACACTCTGTCTGTAGCTAAACCAACCACTGCAGACGCTATATTTGACCCAAACTGCTCCCAAGAAGTGCTTTTAGAACTTATGCAATGGAGCAAAACATGAATCAAAAACTTCCATTGAGGATAGAATAAGGCCTTCTTAAAAGTTTGTTCAGTCAAAGAACCTTCATAACCCAAATTACGAAAAGTATCCCAAATCAGTTGCTTGTCAAATCTAATAGCCCCATCGTCATCACCAAATAGTAAATCATCACGAATGGAAGCCTCTGTAATCTTGATAGTCTTTCCAGCAACTAAGGATCTAATATAATATTCATCTTCCTCCATATTCTCTCTAGCATTAGCCCAAAATTCTTGAATCCATGGTTCAATAATATCCGGCTCAACTAAAAGAGCATAGCTAATAGGCGACCCAATTAGATAATCAATGATATCATAGAAAGCCACGTTCGCCTCAGTCTTGTCTAAATTAGCCACCATATTGTGCTTCGAAACAGTTAAACGATTCACCATTGTTGAAAGAATGAGCACAATAGAAAGATTGTATGGAATAATAAAGTGATGGTAATTGAAAGATAAGTATGGAAAAGATGTGAAGTAATAATATGAGAGGGAAAATCGGAAAGAAGTTATTTATAGGTGAGATTTAAAAAATCACAGCCTAAATAACAAAGTTACCGTTACTACCAATTACCCTTCAATATTACCGTTAGAACAGTACTTTAATACGACAAACAATACTTTCCACAGAAGCAGTACCTTCCCAAGCAGTACTTTCCCAAGCAGTACTTACAGGAAATACAGTACTTTGCCAAAAACCTTCATATAATCTAAGTATAAACTAACATCCTCCCCTCAAGCAATACACAGGACTATATCAAACATCTTATAGTCCTCCCCTTAAACATAGCTTAGTAGTTAATCATTCCAATGCTCATGACCAAGTGATTGAATCGTGACACATCAAAACCTTTGGTGAGTAAATCAGCTACATTATCATCCGTGTGAACTTTAACCACATTTATAAGCCTATGCTCATAACAGTCTCTGATAAAGTGATGCCTAATCTGAATATGCTTTGTCTTGGAATGATACACAGGATTCTTCACAATACAAATAGTACTCTCATTATCAATATTGATAGGAGTATTCTTAAAATTGAACCCATAGTCCAAGAGTTGATTCTGCATCCACAAAACTTGACCACAACAACTTGCAGCAGCTACATATTCAGCTTCAGTAGATGATGTTGCTGTAATTGTCTGCTTCTTGCATTGCCATGAGACTAACCTTCTTCCAAGATATTGGCATCCACCAGTTGTGGACCTTCTATCATAGTTATCACCTGCATAGTCACTATCTGAAAAAGCTTCTAAGTGAAAAGGTGACTCTTTAGGATACCATAACCCCAACTTAGGTTATTGTTTCAAATAACAGAAAATTCTCTTGACAGCATTCAGGTGAGAGATCTTTGGTGAAACTTGATATCTGGCACATAAAAAAACTGCAAACATGATATCAGGCCTTGATGTAGTAAGATACATAAGAGAGCCAATCATAGATCTGTATAACTTGACTTCAACAGGCTGACCATCTTCATCTTTTCCCAATGAATTGATAGATTTAATTGGTGTAGTAACAGCCTTCATATCATCAAAATTAAACTTCTTAAGTATGTCTGTAACATACTTGTCTTGGCTAATAAAAATCCCTTCTTTGGACTGCTTAACTTGAAGTCCCAAAAAGAATGTTAACTCTCCCATTGAACTCATTTGAAATTTCTTCTGCATCAGCTGCTCAAACTCCTTAACCATGGACTGTTTGGTAGCCCCAAAGATAATATCATCAACATACACTTGCACTAACATGATATCCTTCTTGTCTCTCTTGATAAACAAAGTCTTGTCTATGGCTCCCCTCCTGTATCCATGTTGTAATAAGAATGTAGAGAGCCTCTCATACCAAGCTCTAGGTGCCTGATGAAGACCATAAAGAGCCTTAACCACCTTATAGACTTTGTTTGGATGCTTAGGATCTTCAAAACCTGGAGGTTGTTTCACATATACCTCTTCTGTAATAGTGCCATAAAGAAATGCACTCTTCACATCCATCTGATATACTTGAAAACCCATATAAGAAGCAAAAGCAAGAAAGATTCTAATTGCTTCAATCCTTGCCACAGGAGTAAATACCTCATCATAATCTACCCCTTCCTCCTATCTATAACCCTGAGCAACTAATCTTGCCTTGTTTTTGATAACATTGCCTCTTTCATCTCTTTTGACTCTAAAAACCCATCTGGTTCCAATAACTCTCTTCCCATATGGAAGATCACATAAAACCCAAACCTCTTGAAGTTTAAATTGAAGAAGTTCTTCCTGCATAGCTTCAACCCAACTTTCTTTAGTCAAAGCTTGAGCAATGTTCTTGGGTTCCTCTTGAGAGATGAAACAGGTGAATAAGCAGGTTTGATGGTCCTTATGATTTAGCCTGTTTTGTTTATACACAAAGCTAAGTAAAGAATTATGAGGTTTTGTGAAACCCTTAGCTTTGTGTCTTGTCATAACTCCAGAAGTAGAAGGACCAATAATTTGATCAGTTGGATGATTCTTATGAATTCGTAGGATTGGAGACTGTGGAACTGCATATGCATCATCCAAGTTAGTATAATCAGCACCTTCATTGAAATCTGAGAAAATACCTTCATCTTCAAGCTCATCATCAGTTTCTTCTAGCCCAGGCATGGTAGGATCATCCACATCATCTAAAGTACTGTCAATAGGTGCAGCAGTACTTTGGTTGAAAGTACTGTCCAAAGTACTGTAAGAGAACTCTGCAGTCTTGTTCTTCTTCTTTGCCTCTTCATAAGCTCTCCTTTGTTCATCAGTGTAAGAATGTGCTAATACATCTTGAAGAAGCATCTGATTAAGTTCCTCTTGAATAGATTGATCCTCAGCAGATAATGAGGATTGTGGTGCAACAGTACTTTGTTTTGGAGAATCAGTACTTTGCTTAGGAACATCAGTACTTTGTTTTGGACTCATAGGATCTTTATCAGGAACAGCATTAGGTCTAAGATGAATATCATGAACAACATATTGAATATCTTCTTCATTATGCAAAGGTTGATTTTCTTCTCTAACAGGTACATAATTCATTGAAGGAGATAAAATCTCAAGATCAAACATCCAATCAGGACCCTTCCCTTTCTCATTGTCTTGATCCTCTAAAAACTCAACATGAAGACAATCTTGAATCTTCTTAGAAACTCTGTTGTAGACTCTAAATCCTTTACTGTTAGTGCAATATCCCAATAAGTAGCCTTCTTCAGACTTGCCATCAAACTTCCCTAGATTATCAATGGTGTTCAAAATAGTAAGAGGGCATCCAAAAGGCTTCATAAAACGAATGTTGGGTTTATTGCCCATCAGCAATTCATAGGGTGTCTTCATCTGTGGTTTTGTGACAGAAACCCTGTTGAGTACATAACATGCAGTACTTACAGCTTCTGCCCAAAATTGAATAGGGAGATGAGAATCAGCTAACATGGTCCTTGCAGCTTCAATCAAGGTTCTATTTTTCCTCTCTGCAACACCATTTTGCTGTGGTGTTCTAGCAATACTAAACTCCCTTTTTATGCCTTTATTTGTACAAAAGTCATCCATAGGCTTGTTCTTGAATTCAGTTCCATTGTCACATCTAATACCTCTAACCTTGAGTCTTAATTGATTTTCAAGTGCTATTATAAGAGTTTGAATAGCATCAAAGGTATCATCCTTAAAGCCCAAAAAGAAAACCCAACTGAATCTACTACAATCATCAGTAACAACCAAACAGTACTTCTTCTTATTTAAACTTGCCACAGAGACAGGTCCAAATAAATCCATGTGTAATAGCTCCAATGGTTCTCTAATGTTTCTTTCATCAAGCTTCTTGCAGGAAGCCTTGTGTTGTTTACCCTTCTTGCATGCCAAACATGATTGATCATTCTTGTAAGTTTTTGAAGGTAAACCTCTCACTAAATTTCCTTTGACCAGTTTGTTGATGTTCTTGAAATTCACATGGCCCAATCTTCTATGCCATTGATGTGCCTCTTCAGATGTTGCCTTAGCCACCAAACATGTGGCTCTACCATAAGAATGTAGACTCTTCATGTCTAAACTATACACATCATTTGTCCTTGGTACCCTTAGTACTACCAAGTCATCATCAACAGGTTTGAAGTCAGAAGAAAGAATAAGACATTCTGTGTCAGTGAATAACACAGGATGCTTTTTGTCACAAATTTGAGATACTGACAATAAGTTGAACTTAAGCTCCTTCACATATCTGACATTCTCAAAATCAATTCTCCCAGCTTTAATTGTTCCTTTCCCTGTAATCCTTCCTCCATTGGGATCATTCTCAAATGCAACCTTGCCTCCACTAATACTTCTAAAATCAGACAGGATCTCTTTATCACCTGTCATACTTCCAGAGCAACCACTATCCACAATAAGATGATCTTTAAGCTCCTCTTCTGGGTTGCCCTGCACACAAAGAAAAGAGTTAGAAGCTTTTAGGAACCCAAGCCATTACTGACTTGTGTTCCCCTTGAGAAGTTACAAACTCAAATTCTTTGAGTATGTAATTCTCACTATCTCTCAACTGATGATCCAAAATTATCTTTTGATTTTTAGCATGTGGATTATCAAAACTCTCTGGTTTTTCAACATAAATGTCTTTCACCAGATTATTAGCATTTTCTTTTGACACAAAAACATCTGATTCACTTTTTGTTGAACGTACTGTATGTCTCCCAGCAGTTCTTTCCCTTTTAACCCATTCAGTTTTAACAGGAGGTTCTTGTGACCTAGATCCCCTATATGAACTGTGATAACTTCTAGGTTGATAGTGAGATCTCCTAGAATTTCTATCCCAAGTATGGTTTTCAGTACCTTGTCTCTGAGTAGTACTTTGGAAAGTACTGTGAGATAGTGAAGGTCTTCTCTGATGTGGGTATCTATGTTCTGGTGTGAAGTTTCTGTGATTAACCCTATTTGAATTAGTCCACACTAGTTTGTGCTCTCTAGGTCTCTGATTGTTAGACTTATTCCTTGGAAACTTGCTTAGATATTTTGAGTGTCTGTCACAATCTTTGATTAAGTGAGTAGGACTATAACACACAAAACACAGTTTTTGACCCATATGACCAAAGTGATTTCTTCTATGTCGATGCCCAAAATTATTTGGCCTCCTTGAGGACTGATGAAATTTGTTTTGACCAAAATTATCCCAAAAAGGTTTAGCAGTACTATTTTGAAAAGGTTTTGCAGAAGGTACTGCTTGTTGAGCAGTACTTTGATTTAAAGGTACTGCTGGATTTTGAACATTGTTTTCAACGGTTTCTTTGGGTTTCTCAGATCTAGATTTAGCAATAAGCTTCTTCCTAAACTCTAGACTATCAACACCATAACGAGAAACATCAGGCCTAGAGGGGTGATGACTAATGGGATGAGGAACAGCATGATAACCATTGTCTTTCTTATATTCAGGAGGTGGTTCACTTACTGAGCCCTCATTACTAGATGAATCTACATAGTTAATTAGCTCATCATCACTAGTGGTTATGTCCTCAAAAACACTATCATCCTGATTACTAGGTTGGTTTTCATCTACACTGCTAAAGTCCATTCCAAATCCTAAGCCTGTTCTAATGTAAGCCCTTCTCTGTTTTTCAACATAAGCAACATGGGACAAACCAGACTCTCCCCAAGCAGCAAACTTAGCTAACAAATCATCTCTTTCCTTAGTTAATTTCTCAATTTCAGCAATTTTACAATTTAGTTTCCATTCACTGAGTTTTAACTGGTAATCCTATTGTTCATACTTTTCAGCCCAAGCCATTTCATTATTTTCATGTGTTATGATTTTAGCTTCTACAGACTCTAAAGTGATTTGGTAACCTGCTACCTCAGACCTAGCCCTAATACAATTATCTCTTTCAATCACATAACTGTTAAGTAATTTTTGATAAAACTCATAACAGTTTGAGCATACCTCAGAGATAGGAGACTGAGTTGGTGAAGTAGCCACCATAGCAAGAAGAACAGGATCATCTTCACTTTCTTTGCTCCAATCAAATCCTCCAAAGCCATCATCAGATTCCAAAGCAGCATGTTCAGATTCTTCATCAAAAGCAGTGCTCCAGTCCAATGCTTCCACAGTGTCTTCAACTGCATCTTCCACTGCTACCATACAGTAAGTCACTGGTTCATCATCAAACTCTTCACTCCAATCCACTTTTGATAACTTCTCTTGAGCAACCAAGGCCTTTGTTTCAGTTATTGGAATCTCCTTGAGCTCAAGTTTAGGCTTCTCAGATGCTCTGTTTGCTTGATACTTAGCAAACCTGCACTCCCTTGCAAAGTGACCAGTATTTTGACAATTGAAACATTCAATTTTAGATTTGTCAAAAGTTATTCCTTGTTTTGGTTTGAAATCAATATTTTTGCCTGTCTTCTTCATGTACTTTTTGATCCTTGCAGTGATCAAAGCAACTTGCCACCTGATATCAATTTCTTCAAGTGCATCTTCTTCAATCTGTGCTAGATCCTCCTCATAAGTGACAGGTAAGCTTGCTTGTTGTGCAAAGAAAGAGCACACAACTTCATCTGAGTTTAAAGTAGTAGATGGTGGGGCCTGCTGAGCATATGATGGGGGATTGTAGACAGCAGTACTTTGAGAAACAGTACTTTGAGGAGAAGCAGTACTTTTGGAAGTACTGCTCTTCTTTTCAGATGATAGAAAAGCAATACTGTGAGATTTAGAATTTGGTTGACCACTCATCTCATGTTCATACACCTTCAATTGATGATAAAGATCATCAAAGTCCATAACATCCAGTCCTTGTTGTCCTCTGATCATAGTAGCAATCACATGCCATGTAGATGGCAAACTCCTTAGAAACTTCAAATTAGCATCCTCAACTGATACTTCTGCCTTGTATAACTCCAACATGTTGAGGAGATTCTGAAACCTATCATATGCAGCATCAAGACTTTCTCTTTCTCCTACTGTGAATGTTTCAAACTGCTGTTTTAGCAAGTTTCTGTGCATCTTCTTAGAGGCTTCATTCCCTCCGAATCTGGTCTTGAGAGCAGCCCAGAGCTGCTTAGCATCTTTAGCATCATGAAACTTGAGAAGATGACCATCTGGAATGGCAGACAAGAGAATGTTAAGAGCCTTCTCTTGATTCCTTAAGGTTGCTGCAGGTAAAACTGCCTTTGGTGCTATAGGTTGTCCAGCAACTTGAATGGGTTCTTGAGGAACTTCATTCCCATTCACAATTACATTCCACAGAGCATGGTCTGTAATGGCAATATACTGCCTCATCTTCATGCACCAGAGATCATATTCTCCCTTCTTGATAATTGGAATTCTGAGTGAGGTGATTGAGGGTTGTGGAACAGCTTCAGTCGTCATCTTGAAAATTGTAGGGTTTCTTCCTAGTCAGAGTTTCCACACAAGCTCTGATACCACTTGTTGGATCGATATACTTTAATCAAACTAAACTAGCTTGTTAAGGTTTAATAACCTTGGATAAATCCTAAGTTATTAACAAAGAAACACTGAGCAATCTTTATCAAGTACGCGGAATTTACTTAACAAAGCTAAGAAGAAAACTTTATTAACAAACTCTAAATCTGCTTATTATGCAGATACTCTAATACAACTCTAAGATAATCGAACTTTTCTCTAAACTCTTAATTCGTAAACTCTAAAACTCTTTTTCTGAAATCGTACCTCTAATGCCAATCTAGGAGTCCTTTTATAGGCTCAAGGATATCCTAGTCGGTTTACAATTGATAACCTTGTACGACAAGTAATCTAAACATGGAATACAATACTTTCCATAAACGAATATAACAGTTCTTCTGTTCTAGCAGTACTTTGACTTTATCTTGCAGTACTTTGACTTTGTCTTTAGCAGTACTTTGACTCTTTGACTTCTTCAGTACTTTGCAGCTTACAGTACTTTCATATCTTCAGTACTTTGATGTCTTCAGCACTTTCATATCCCAACAATAACTTCCCAACAATTTTATTCCTTATCACCTTATCATCATGTTCATATTTGTTGATGATTTATCATTATGTCCATATAAGTTTATTGTTATATCGTGTAAAAGGATAAGAAAGGAAGGTATATGATTGTTTATGCATCGTCATCATTTATGTATTTAATAAGTATCATGTGATGATGATAACTTTGCCATTTAAGGATATTTGTTGCTCAAAATGAGTGATCTAAGGTGCTTGCATATATGTTATTAGATTGGTATGCTTTAAAAATATTTCTTGACAATGAGAATGTGACCTTTTTTCTATTTTAGTGAACGAAATTTCTGTATTTTATGCTGCTGGAGTTTATAGAATGTTAAAGTGTCCAGATATGTATTTTTCTTGAAAAAGGCGGTGATAAGGTTTTAAAAGGTACCTTTTTGAGGGGTCATTTAAGCCCTTATTCGATCACTTTTGTATCCGTTATTGCTTAATATCGTTCCTTTTCACTTTTTAGGTCTCTTGAAGGCAAAATGCTGGAATGATGCTTATTTGGACGAAAAGGCGCGAATATACGAAGAAAATGGCCAAAGTCAAAATCGAGACACTCAAAGCTGCTGAAACATAAGGCGACGGCGTCACTGCATATCTGCGACGCTGTCGGGAAGGAATTTTGCGACGGCTCAGAAACGAAATTTCATGTTTTCAAGGGACGACGTCAGGTTCTAAAGGAGTAGGCCGTCGTTACTCAGACGGCCTAGATGCAGCCAAGACGGCGTCAGAGCTGAAGGGGACGGCGTCACAGTCATAAGGTGACGCCGTCGCAAGGTTTACGTGGCCAAGACGAAACCCTAATGACGGCGACACGACGGCGTCACAAAACATAAGGTGACGCCGTCGCAGATGTAATCTTATATATAGAATCCGAATTTTTCAGTATTTGTGGGTAGTCTTTTGGAGTAAAAACCTAAAACCGAACCAAGGCTTTCTTGTGCAGTATTTTAGGGTTCTAAACCCTATTATACATCAAGATAAGTATTTACTTCATTAATTTAATTATGTCTTTGATTATTTGTGTGTATGCTTGCATGTTCTCCATGTCCGGCTAATTTATTTGTGTGTTTGCTTAGGGAATATGAAACTTAATTATTAAATATTGATTGGTTGATACTTATCTTAGTTGACTAATGATCTAGAGTGCGCTAGATTATTCGTTGTGTACTTAATGCTTGACTTTTCTTTGTGAACTTTAGAATATAATTATCTAGGTAATTGTAGGATAAAGTATTCAAGGACAACCGTAGAGTAGGCGTCTATAAATCACTAGAGGATTTGTAAACAAGACCCTTTGGTAAATTCAAAGAGTTAGGGAAACAAGCACGCCCTATAGCC
>BPTQ01000007.1:10265626-10294313 GCA_019973895.1 Chrysanthemum seticuspe
GTGAAAGTCTTTTTCTGCCGCTTTTAACAATAAAAACATACCGACGAATAAGTAACATTTAATCTATCTTCCCCCCGTTCTTTCTCTTTTTCTGCCGTTTATCAAAAGATAGTTCATAGATTCTGTTCTGTGTTGCAAAAAAACGTGTTATCTATTGTTTTAGTACAGATGGTGTCGACAATGTTTACTGTTGGATATTCAAGAATACTAAACTCGGCGGACTATTGCGATGTGCGCAGCAAGCCCCAGTTCCTTTGAAGGAAAAGAAGCTCGTTCAAAATATTGTGGGATCCGTCACTTGGATTAGTAACATCACATCATTAATCCCATTCGGTGCCCATAACTATAGCAAGAGATCCCCTTATCCTTACGATCACTCTTCAATGATGCGATTCCAACTCCAACTCCTTCTAATAAAAACATAAAAATATAAAAAATACAAAAATAATCTTCCTCAACCTCAACCTTAGCGTAGTAACTTCTCACTAGCATTCCTATTCCCCTAGAGAACGATATCAATACCCGTGGCTTACCCTAATTACTACACTACAATGATTAGGTTCACTGCCTAGGGTGTTATAAAACTTGCTCGAAGAAAAGGAAGTTTCCTTGACCCCGAACGACGCGTGTAGCGTTATCAGGCGGCTCAAATCATAAGAACTTATAGGTTGTCATTTGTAACAGCTGTGGTAGACATGATTTTGTTATCTATTGTGCAAAAAAACGTTGTGTCTTGTCTTAGATACTTGATAGAAAACTATTTGCCGTCTTTTTCTCTTTCTTGCCCCCCTTCTATCTAATTTACAATGAATAAGCAGCCATACAAAAATAACAATTTTCGCCGTCTTTTTCTGAAAGTGGAAAAATGTTGGGTTTGTATGAGGCTAAATAGTCGAGTCAAACCGGTATATTTACTTGAGATGTGTATTAAACCAGTGATCCACCCATTTAAAGCAAAGGAACATATAAATTGCTGCAAATGAATTATTCTTCAACAAATAAAAAGACAAGGGTTGAATTGGTATTTTGCCCAAAAATATAACGTTTTGGATATATATGAAATTTTTAATTGTTTGGGATGATATATACGCAATTATTAGTTTTAGTTGGATATATACGCAATTATAAGTTTATGGAGGGATATATATGTGATTCCCCCTAATAATAATGTTACATTTGGAGTCAAGAGATGCGATCCTCTAAAAAGTAAGCAAAATTAAAAAGGCTAGAAAGCCACTGACAATGTGACAAGTGTCCCCCATTCATTCTATTCTTTTTTTTATTAAATTCGGTTAGGGGGTATTTTTGTCATTTTAACCCGTTTTTTATATTCCACCCCAAATTTCAAACGCAAATAACTTTCAAACGACAAACTTTTACGAAAAACCGATTTCACCATAATTTTTAAAATTCGATTATCTTAAATTTGGTATAAATCTTGATAAATATTTCAAACTTTTTTTTACATATCATGTAGTTCTTGATTTTCTTTATTTTTTTGTCATTTTTGGCCCTATTTTTTACCTTCATAAATGTCGAATTGTGAAAAACTTAAAACATGAAAGTTATAGATTTTTTTTTCACTCTTTACCCAGAAATTTAGATCACTCAAATTCGATATCATATGGGTAAGATACCACACATTAAAGATGGTGTTTTACTCATATTTGTTGCATACAAGGTGTTTGATGAAATATCTAGTTTAGATTTTTATTGTTAAAGTTCAGCTAAATGCACTAATTTTTGTCCCACAATGCATCATTAATCATTTTATTAATGTAAGATTCAAAAAGTGATGTTTTTTAATAGTTAATGTTTTTAAGTATTAAAACTGATGAACCAAACCAAAACTGATAAACCAAACTAAACTGTTTAAAAAAAAAGTATAAAACCAAAACTGATGAACCTAACTAAACTGATGAACTAAACCAAAAACTGATGAACCAAACCAAAAACTGATGAACCAAACCAAAATTGATGAACCAAACCTAAACTCAAACTATGATTGATGAACCAAACCAAACTGATGAACCAAACAAAAAAAAACTGATGAATCAAACCAAAACTTAAAGTATAATTGATGAACCAAACCAAACTGATGAACCAAACCAAAAACTGATGAACCAAACCAAAACTGATGAACCAAACCAAAATTGATGAACCAAACCAAAACTGAATCTATGATTGATGAACCAAAATAAACTGATGAACAAAACAAAACAAACACCAACATGTTAAGCTGAAACTATGATTGATGAACCAAAATAAACTGATTAATTTTGTTTGATTTGGTTCATCAGTTCACCAGTTTGGTTTGGTTCACCAGTTTTGGTTTGGTTCATCAGTTCATCAGTTTGTTTTATCAGTTTTAATAGTTAAAAACTTTAACTATTAAAAAATATCACTTTTTGAGTTTTACATTAATAAAATGATTAATGATGCGTTGTGGGACAAAAATTAGTTCATTTAGCTCAATTTTAAGACTAAAAATATAAGCTAGACATTTCATCAAACACCTTGTGTGCAACAAATATGACTAAAACGTCATCTTTAACGTGCGATATCTCACTCATATCATATCGGATTTGAGTGATTCAAATTCCTGGGTAAAGAGTGAATCAAAATCTAAAACTTTTGTGTTTTAAGTATTTTGTGATTCGACAATTTTTAAGATAAAAAATAGGATCGAAAATAGCAAAAATATCAAGAAAATCATGACCTAATGAATATGTCAAAAAAAATAGTTTCGAAATAATGAAAAAGATTTATACCAAATTAAAGAGAATCGAATTTTAAAAATTATGGTGAAATGGGTTTTTTGTAAAAGTTTGTGGTTTAAGAGATATGTGCGTTTGAAATTTGAGGTGAAAAAGAAAAAATGGGTCAAAAGACCATATTACCATGGGCGGATTTTATATATAACTTATAGTGATGATGATAACTTTGCCATTTGAGGATTTTATATATAATTTATAATTCATAAATATCATGTGATGATGATAACTTTGCCATTTGAGGATATTTGTTGCTCAAAATGAGTGATCTAAGGTGCTTGCATATATGTTATTAGATTGGTATGCTTTAAAAATATTTCCTGACAATGAGAATGTGACCTTTTTTCTATTTTAGTGAACGAAATTTCTGTATTTTATGCTGCTGGAGTTTATAGAATGTTAAAGTGTCCAGATATGTATTTTTCTTGAGAAAGGCGGCTCAAATCATAAGAACTTATAGGTTGTCATTTGTAACAGCTGTGGTAGACATGATTTTGTTATCTACTGTGCGAAAAAACGTTGTGTCTTGTCTTGGATACTTGATAGAAAACTATTTGCCGTCTTTTTCTCTTTCTTGCCCCCCATTTATCTAATTTACACTGAATAAGCAGCCATACAAAAATAACAATTTTCGCCGTCTTTTTCTGGTAGTGGAAAAATGTTGGGTTTGTATCAGGCTAAATAGTCGAGTCAAACCGGTATATTTACTTGAGATGTGTGTTAAACCAGTGATCCACCCATTTAAAGCAAAGGAACAAATAAATTGCTGCAAATGAATTAGTATTCAACAAATAAATAGACAAGGGTAGAATTGGTATTTTGCTCAAAAATATAACGTTTTGGATATATATGAAATTTTTAAATGTTTGGGAGGATATATACGCAATTATTAGTTTTGGTTGGATATATACGCAATTATAAGTTTATGGAGGGATATATATGCGATTCCCCCTAATAATAATGTTACATTTGGAGTCAAGAGATGCGATCCTCTAAAAAGTAAGGAAAATTAAAAAGGCTAGAAAGCCACTCACAATGTGACAAGTGTCCCCCATTCATTCCATTCTTTTTTTCTTATTAAATTCGGTTAGGGGGTATTTTTGTCATTTTAACCCGTTTTTTATATCCCACCTCAAATTTCAAACGCAAATAACTTTCAAACGAAAACTTTTACGAAAAACCGATTTCACCATAATTTTTAAAATTCGATTATCTTTAATTTGGTATAAATCATGATAAATATTTCAAACTTTTTTTTTTACATATCATATAGTTCTTGATTTTCTTGATTTTTTTTTCATTTTTGGCCCTATTTTTTACGTTCATAAATGTCGAATCGTGAAAAACTTAAAACATGAAAGTTATAGATTTTTTTTCACTCTTTACCCAGAAATTTAAATCACTCAAATTCGATATCATATGGGTAAGATACCACACGTTAAAGATGGTGTTTTACTCATATTTGTTGCATACAAGGTGTTTGATGAAATGTCTAGTTTAGATTTTTATTGTTAAAGTTGAGCTAAATGCACTAATTTTTGTCTCACAACGCATCATTAATCATTTTATTAATGTAAGATTCAAAAAGTGATGTTTTTTAATAGTTAATATTTTTAAGTATTAAAACTGATGAACCAAACCAAACTGTTTAAAAAAAAGTATAAAACCAAAACTGATGAACCTAACTAAACTGATGAACTAAACCAAAAACTGATGAACCTAACTAAACTGATGAACTAAACCAAAAACTGATGAACCAAACCAAGAACTGATGAACCAAACCAAAACTGATGAACCAAACCTAAACTGAAACTATGATTGATGAACCAAACCAAACTGATGAACCAAACAAAAAAAAAACTGATGAATCAAACCAAAACTGATGAACCAAACCAAAACTTAAACTATAATTGATGAACCAAACCAAACTGATGAACCAAACCAAAAACTGATGAACCAAACCAAAACTGATGAACCAAACCAAAACTGAAACTATGATTGATGAACCAAAATAAACTGATGAACAAAACAAAACAAACAAAAACATGTTAAGCTGAAACTATGATTGATGAACCAAAATAAACTGATGAATTATGTTTGATTTGGTTCATCAGTTCATCAGTTTGGTTTGGTTCATCAGTTCATCAGTTTGGTTCATCAGTTTTAAAAGTTAAAAACTTTAACTATTAAAAAATATCACTTTTTGAGTTTTACATTAATAAAATGATTAATGATACGTTGTGGGACAAAAATTAGTTCATTTAGCTCAATTTTAACACTAAAAATATAAGCTAGACATTTCATCAAACACCTTGTGTGCAACAAATATGACTAAAACTTCATCTTTAACGTGCGATATCTCACTCATATCATATCGGATTTGAGTGATTCAAATTCCTGGGTAAAGAGTGAATCAAAATCTAAAACTTTTGTGTTTTAAGTATTTTATGATTCGGAAATTTTTAAGGTAAAAAATAGGATCGAAAATAGCAAAAACATCAAGAAAATCATGATCCAATGAATATGTCAAAAAAAAAGTTTCGAAATAATTAAAAATATTTATACCAAATTAAAGAGAATCAAATTTTAAAAATTATGGTGAAATCGGTTTTTTGTAAAAGTTTGTGGTTTAAGAGATATGTGCGTTTGAAATTTGAGGTGGAAAAGAAAAAATGGGTCAAAAGACCATATTACCGTGGGCGGATTTTATATATAATTTATAGTGGGGGACACGTGTCACACTATGAATGACTTTCTACACTTTTTAATTTTACCCAGTTTGCAATATATAGTCAAACAGTTAATCCTTTGTACTGTACCGAATTTAACCGCCAGAAAATGGAACACCAACAGTCACATTCCTTTCAAAACCATGTTTCATCATTTTTTTACCAGATGGGTTCTTCTCATCATCACAATTCAACTCTTTCGGAGCTGTCGTTCGACCCGTTTCATCCCGGAACCAACACTTGACTGTAAGTTTAGGCATATTTTACCAACTGTTTGATAAAATGCCTCAATGAAATATACTAATTAAACTGATAGTATACGTATACATTTATTATAAAAGATCGTTTCCCAAATTGCCTCATAAGGTTTGCAAAGTTGTTGTTTATAGTTCTCGTTGTTGCGTTTTAAGTATAGGAACTAACAAGCTACTGTGAGTACATGAATTTTTATATAATATGAAATGCTTGATAAATGTGTGGTAGTATATGAGGTTTAATCTAGTTGTCAACATACTTCTGAAAAATGTAAACGTGTTGTTTAGTTGATTGATGATTACGTAATGCAGAGCATGTCTGGTTAAGTGTGACGATCTTTCTTCTTGGTTTACGTGTGCAAAGAAGTTTTTTGTCGTATGTTGTATTATTTGAAACTATGGATCCTTATGTACTATATGATATATTAAGCGTTGTTAATTATCTAATATAGAAGGCCAGAACAGAAGGTGTGTAATAAGGTGTATTCAATACTGAAGATTATGTGATTATCACTTGTCATGTGAGAATATTTGTTGTAAAGAATGAGTAATAAGGTGCATATAATGTCATTAAATTCATTACACACTTACCCCAAGAATTTTGTTTGTCGCGCGAGTGGGACGAATTTATATTTGAGGTATTTCTAGAATATGTGTTATAGTTTTACTCTTATATGTGGTTAGTGGATGTTAGATTCATAGATTGTATAAAGTAGCGTGGTTAGTAGCTGAAAGCACATAGTAGCTGAAGCGACAGAAGATTGTAGGATGTTGTGAATTAATTTTGTCCTGTCTTATGCTACCATCTGTCCTCGGTTATTCATTTATGTTCTAAGAAACATTTTTGTTTTGTTTTGGATTCTACATAGAAAACTATATGCGGGCCTTAGTTGAATCATAATGACATAGCTCATCAGTGATAAAAAGAAACTTCCACTATCTACACACTAAGGTAACCTAGATTATAATATACAACCAGTACATATAGCTGCCAGAGAAAGCATTCCTTTCTGCGTGATACTTTTCTTGTGGTCATTTGTCAATTATGTTGATAACCTCCCAACAATTTTATTCCTTATCACCTTATCATCATGTTCATATTTGTTGATGATTTATCATTATTTCCATATAAGTTTATTGTTATATCGTGTAAAAGGATAAGAAAGGAAGGTATATGATTGTTTATGCATCGTCATCATTTATGTATTTAATAAGTATCATGTGATGATGATAACTTTGCCATTTAAGGATATTTGTTGCTCAAAATGAGTGATCTAAGGTGCTTGCATATATGTTATTAGATTGGTATGCTTTAAAAATATTTCTTGACAATGAGAATGTGACCTTTTTTCTATTTTAGTGAACGAAATTTCTGTATTTTATGCTGCTGGAGTTTATAGAATGTTAAAGTGTCCAGATATGTATTTTTCTTGAGAAAGGCGGCTCAAATCATAAGAACTTATAGGTTGTCATTTGTAACAGCTGTGGTAGACATGATTTTGTTATCTATTGTGCGAAAGAATGTTGTGTCTTGTCTTAGATACTTGATAGAAAACTATTTGCCGTCTTTTTCTCTTTCTTGCCCCCCTTCTATCTAATTTACATTGAATAAGCAGCCATACAAAAATAACAATTTTCGCCGTCTTTTTCTGGAAGTGGAAAAATGTTGGGTTTGTATCAGGCTAAATAGTCGAGTCAAACCGGTATATTTACTTGAGATGTGTGTTAAACTAGTGATCCACCCATTTAAAGCAAAGGAACAAATAAATTGCTGCAAATGAATTAGTATTCAACAAATAAAAAGAGAAGGGTAGAATTGGTATTTTGCCCAAAAATATAACGTTTTGGATATATATGAAATTTTTAAATGTTTGTGAGGATATATACGCAATTATTAGTTTTGGTTGGATATATACGCAATTATAAGTTTATGGAGGGATATATATGCGATTCCCCCTAATAATAATGTTACATTTGGAGTCAAGAGATGCGATCCTCTAAAAAGTAAGGAAAATTAAAAAGGCTAGAAAGCCACTCACAATGTGACAAGTGTCCCCCATTCATTCCATTCTTTTTTTCTTATTAAATTCGGTTAGGGGGTATTTTTGTCATTTTAACCCGTTTTTTATATTCCACCCCAAATTTCAAACGCAAATAACTTTCAAACGACAAACTTTTACGAAAAACCGATTTCACCATAATTTTTAAAATTCGATTATCTTTAATTTGGTATAAATCTTGATAAATATTTCAAACTTTTTTTTACATATCATATAATTCTTGATTTTCTTGATTTTTTTGTCATTTTTGGCCCTATTTTTTACCTTCATAAATGTCGAATCGGGAAAAACTTAAAACATGAAAGTTATAGATTTTTTTTCACTATTTACCCAGAAATTTAAATCACTCAAATTCGATATCATATGGGTAAGATACCACACGTTAAAGATGGTGTTTTACTCATATTTGTTACATACAAGGTGTTTGATGAAATGTCTTGTTTAGATTTTTATTGTTAAAGTTGAGCTAAATGCACTAATTTTTGTCTCACAACGCATCATTAATCATTTTATTAATGTAAGATTCAAAAAGTTATGTTTTTAAGTATTAAAACTGATGAACCAAACCAAATTGTGTAAAAAAAAAGTATAAAACCAAAACTGATGAACCTAACTAAACTGATGAACTAAACCAAAAACTGATGAACCAAACCAAAAACTGATGAACCAAACCAAAACTGATGAACCAAACCTAAACTGAAACTATGATTGATGAACGAAACCAAACTAATGAACCAAACAAAAAAAACTGATGAATCAAACCAAAACTGATGAACCAAACCAAAACTTAAACTATAATTGACGAACCAAACCAAACTGATGAACCAAACCAAAAAATGATGAACCAAACCAAAACTGATGAACCAAACTAAAACTGAAACTATGATTGATGAACCAAAATAAACTGTTGAACAAAACAAAACAAACACCAACATGTTAAGCTGAAACTATGATTGATGAACTAAAATAAACTGATGAATTATGTTTGATTTGGTTCATCAGTTCATCAGTTTGGTTTGATTCATCAGTTTTGGTTTGGTTCTTCAGTTCATCAGTTTGGTTCATCAGTTTTAATAGTTAAAAATTTTAACTATTCAAAAATATCACTTTTTGAGTTTTACATTAATAAAATGATTAATGATGCGTTGTGGGACAAAAATTAGTTCATTTAGCTCAATTTTAACACTAAAAATATAAGCTAGACATTTCATCAAACAAGTTTTTTGCAACAAATATGACTAAAACGTCATCTTTAACGTGCGATATCTCACTCATATAATATCGGATTTGAGTGTTCAAATTCCTGGGTAAAGAGTGAATCAAAATCTAAAACTTTTGTGTTTTAAGTATTTTATGATTCGGCAATTTTTAAGGTAAAAAATAGGATCGAAAATAGCAAAAACATCAAGAAAATCATGACCCAATGAATATGTCAAAAAAAGTTTCGAAATAATTAAAAAGATTTATACCTAATTAAAGAGAATCGAATTTTAAAAATTAAGGTGAAATCGGTTTTTTGTAAAAGTTTGTGGTTTAAGAGATATGTGCGTTAGAAATTTGAGGTGGAAAAGAAAAAATGGGTCAAAAGACCATATTACCCTGGGCGGATTTTATATATAATTTATAGTGGGGAACACGTGTCACACTATGAATGGCTGTCTACACTTTTTAATTTTACCCAGTTTGCAATAGATAGTCACACTGTTAATCCTTTGTACTGTACCGAATTTAACCGCCAGAAAATGGAACACCAACAGTCACATTCCTTTCAAAACCATGTTTCATCATTTTTTACCAGATGGGTTCTTCTCATCATCACAATTCAACTCTTTCGGAGATGTCGATCGACCCGTTTCATCCCGGAACCAGCACTTGACTGTAAGTTTCGGCATATTTTACCAACTGTTTGATAAAATGCCTCAATGAAATATACTAATTAAACTGATAGTATACGTATACATTTATTATAAAAGATCGTTTCCCAAATTGCCTCATAAGGTTTGCAATGTTGTTGTTTATAGTTCTCGTTGTTGCGTTTTAAGTATAGGAACTACCAAGCTACTGTGAGTACATGAATTTTTATATAATATGAAATGCTTGATAAATGTGTGGTAGTATATGAGGTTTAATCTAGTTGTCAACATACTTCTGAAAAATTTAAACGTGTTGTTTAGTTGATTGATGATTACGTAATGCAGAGCGTGTCTGGTTAATTGTGACGATCTTTCTTCTTGGTTTACGTTTGCACAGAAGTTTTTTGTCGTATGTTGTATTATTTGAAAGTATGGCTCCTTATGTACTATATGATATATTAAGCGTTGTTAATTATCTAATATAGAAGGGCCAGAACAGAAGGTGTGTAATAAGGTGTATTCAATACTGAATATTATGTGATTATCACTTGTCATGTGAGAATATTTGTTGTAAAGAATGAGTAAAGAATGAGTAATAAGGTGCATACAATGTCATTAAATTCATTACACACTTACCCCAAGAATTTTGTTTGTCGCGCGAGTGGGACGAATTTATATTTGAGGTATTTCTGGAATCTGTGTTATAGTTTTACTCTAATATGTGGTTAGTGGATGTTAGATTCATAGATTGTATAAAGTAGCGTGGTTAGTAGCTGAAAGGACATAGTAGCTGAAGCGACAGAAGATTGTAGGATGTTGTGAATTAATTTTGTCTTGTCTTATGGTACCATCTATCCTCGATTATTCATTTATGTTCTCAGAAACTTTTTTGTTTTGTTTTGGATTCTACATAGAAAACTATCTGCTGGCCTTAGTTGAATCATAATGACATAGCTCATCAGTGATAGAAAGAAACTTCCACTATCTACACACTAAGGCAACCTAGATTATAATATACAACTAGTACATATAGCTGCCAGAGAAAGCATTCCTTTCTGCGTGATACTTTTCTTGTGGTCATTTGTCAATTATGTTGATAACTTCCCAACAATTTTATTCCTTATCACCTTATCATCATGTTCATATTTGTTGATGATTTATCATTATGTCCATACAAGTTTATTGTTATATCGTGTAAAAGGATAAGAAAGGAAGGTATATGATTGTTTATGCATCGTCATCATTTATGTATTTCATAAATATCATGTGATGATGATAACTTTGCCATTTGAGGATATTTGTTGCTCAAAATGAGTGATCTAAGGTGCTTGCATATATGTTATAAGATTGGTATGCTTTAAAAATATTTCCTGACAATGAGAATGTGACCTTTTTTCTATTTTAGTGAATGAAATTTCTGTATTTTATGCTGCTGGAGTTTATAGAATGTTAAAGTGTCCAAATATGTATTTTTCTTGAGAAAGGAGGCTCAAATCATAAGAACTTATAGGTTGTCATTTGTAACAGCTGTGGTAGACATGATTTTGTTATCTATTGTGCGAAAAAACGTTGTGTCTTGTCTTGGATACTTGATAGAAAACTATTTGCCGTCTTTTTCTCTTTCTTGCCCCCCTTCTATCTAATTTACATTGAATAAGCAGCCATACAAAAATAACAATTTTCGCCGTCTTTTTCTAGAAGTGGAAAAATGTTGTGTTTGTATCAGGCTAAATAGTCGAGTCAAACCGGTATATTTACTTGAGATGTGTGTTAAACCAGTGATCCACCCATTTAAAGCAAAGGAACAAATAAATTGCTGCAAATGAATTAGTCTTCAACAAATAAAGTGACAAGGGTAGAATTGGTATTTTGCCCAAAAATATAACGTTTTGGATATATATGAAATTTTTAAATGTTTGGGAGGATATATACGCAATTATTAGTTTTGGTTGGATATATACGCAATTATAAGTTTATGGAGGGATATATATGCGATTCCCCTAATAATAATGTTACATATGGAGTCAAGAGATGCGATCCTCTAAAAAGTAAGGAAAATTAAAAAGGCTAGAAAGCCACTCACAATGTGACAAGTGTCCCCCATTCATTCCATTCTTTTTTTCTTATTAAATTCGGTTAGGGGGTATTTTTGTCATTTTAACCCGTTTTTTATATTTCACCCAAATTTCAAACGCAAATAACTTTCAAACGACAAACTTTTACGAAAAACCGATTTCACCATAATTTTTAAAATTCGATTATCTTTAATTTGGTATAAATCTTGATAAATATTTCAAACCTTTTTTTACATATCATATAGTTCTTGATTTTCTTGAATTTTTTGTCATTTTGGCCCTATTTTTTACCTTCATAAATGTCGAATCGTGAAAATTTTAAAACATGAAAGTTATAGATTTTTTTTCACTCTTTACCCAGAAATTTAAATCACTCAAATTCGATATCATATGGGTAAGATACCACACGTTAAAGATGGTGTTTTACTCATATTTGTTGCATACAAGGTGTTTGATGAAATGTCTAGTTTAGATTTTTATTGTTAAAGTTGAGCTAAATGCACTAATTTTTGTCCAACAACGCATCATTAATCATTTCATTAATGTAAGATTCAAAAAGTGATGTTTTTTAATAGTTAATGTTTTTAAGTATTAAAACTGATGAACCAAACCAAAGCTGATGAACCAAACCAAACTGTTTAAAAAAAAGTATAAAACCAAAACTGATGAACCTAACTAAACTGATGAACTAAACCAAAAACTGATGAACCAAACCAAAAACTGATGAACCAAACCAAAACTGATGAACCAAAGCTAAACTTACGCATAAGATTTCCTTGGTTTGATCTTCAGTTTTCGTGGTTTACTCAGTGTTTTCTTGCTTAGATAAGCCTGAAAACACTTCGACTTTGGATATCCTTTGCACTGTGATAGTGTAAAAGATTTTTTGGGCAAAACCCTAATTTTTCGCATAAGCTTAAACTTACGCGTAGAACTCTTTACGCATAAGCTTTTTCTTACGCCTAAGCCTGGTCTTACGCATAAGCTAATCTTACGCATAAGTTTTCTACGTCTAACTTTCAGTTTAAGCCTAATCTTAGTGTTTCTCAATTCTTACGTGTAAGCTAATCCTACGCGTAAGCCCTATTCTTACGCGTAAGTTATCTTTTACGCATAAGGTTGAGTATTACGCATAAGGTTTCCTCTACGCATAAGCTGATTTTCTAGGCCTAAGAACTTCTTCAACAAACAACAAGTTTTATTCGACTACAAAGAACCATCATCAACACAAGTTATTCAACGTCTATTATCTGATCCAGCTGCGGTCCCTGATTTCCTATTGGTGGAGCAATTTTTATTTTATAAGAACCGTTTGTGATACCGGAGGTACCCAACATCAAACTTAAGTTGTTGCAGGAGGCTCATAACACCCCTATTGGTGGACATGGTGGTTTTCTTAAAACAATAAAGCGTTTGAATGCTCAATATTTCTGGCCCAAAATGAAGCAGGAGGTTCGGCTTTTTGTACAACAATGTGTGGTTTGTCAACAACAGAAATACCAAATTTTAGCCCCTGCAGGTCTACTCCAACCTTTACCAATTCCAGCTCAGATTTGGGAGTATATATCGATGGATTTTATTGTGGGTTTACCCCCATCTAATAGGTTTGATACGATCCTTGTTGTGGTGGACCGTTTGAGCAAATACGCCCACTTCATCTGTTTATCTCTTCCGTTCACTGCCAAGAGTGTTGCTTCAGTATTGTGTAAAGAGATTGTACGCTTACATGGCTTCCCACGTTCTATTGTTTCGGACAGGGATGTGATCTTCCTTAGTAATTTTTGGCAAGAGCTATTTCGTTTGAGCTAAACCAAGTTACAATTAAGCACTAGTTACAATAAATGGAATGGTGATATTTGCCCCAACATTCAGACTATACTTGAACACTTAAAAGATCAACAAAGGTAAAAAAAATCTTTAACAATAACTATAATGGAATGGTGATATTTGCCCCAACATTTAGACTATACTTGCCGTCAATAACTTTTTGTAACTGTTGTCATGTTCACAGGTTCTGGCATGTAGTCTCTTGTGGAGGATAACATCTTTGAAGTGAGGAAAGGATATGAAGCCTTCAAGGTTGATGAGCCAAATCGAACATGCTCTTGCAGAATGTGGCAGCTATCAGGTTTACCCTGCTGCCACGCTATAGCATGTATATTTAAACTCCGTAGGATGGTAGAGGAGTATGTACCTGAATGTTTTAGGAAGGAAAGATACATGTCTACCTATAGTCAGTATATGAAACCAGTTGGTTGCATAGACTTTTGGCCCGATGTTAGTAATCTTTCAAGGATTTTAGGCCCCATTCCTAAGACTATGCCTAGTAGGCCTAAGAGAAAGAGGGTTAGGGCTTCCCATGAAAAAAAATCAACAACAAAGATTACTCGAGCAGGAATCGTTATGACCTGTCAGAACTGTGGTGAAACAGGTCATAATAGAAAGGGATGCTCAAATCCACCAAAACCACCAGTTACTAAGGAAAAAGGGAAACCAGGTAGGCCATTTAAGGAAAATAATGTTGAACCAGAGTTAGTAGATGACCATGACATTCCAAGGTTTGTTAACAATGACATGAATGAGTATGAAATGGGAGCTATAAACATTAGAGGGATTTTAGGAGATGGTCGACTGTTTTATTTAGGAAAACAAAGAAACAAAAGAGGAGGAAGTTCAAATAGGGGTCACTTGAAGATGAGAGGAGGGAAAACCAGGAGTGGAAGACTAATTCCAGCGCAGAGAGTTGCAAGAATGGGAACTTGGTTGGCTGTCGATACTGCAAGTTCTGATACTATTGAGGATCGACAAAATATGAACTCGGGTATCCTGGGCAGAACTGAAACAACTAGTAATCAAGCAAACATACCAGGTACATTTGACCTCACATTTCTTTTAATGGGTTTATTTAGTTAGTAGTGTTGATTTGACAAAAAAGTAACCGTCTTTAGAGTAATTTGCTTCTGACTGACTGAATTACACTTTATGTGTATATGTTCATAGGTACACAAGAATCTCAAGTTGGAGGACCAACTATAATGCCCAGACCTGTGTTGACAAGAGCTAGGAGAATAGCACAATCTGAGATAGTGGAAACAAGAAGAATGACAGGAGGATCAAGGGGTCGAAGAGGATCAAGGGCTGCTAAAGGAGCTTGCTCGGAGGGTGGAGCAACCACTAAGGTTGTTGGAAGACAAAAAAGATCTGCTGAGGCTAACCAAATGGAACAACCACGACAAAAAGGAAAAGCTGCAATGCTACCACCAAGGTTGCCAAGTCAAAGAATCATGGGTAAAAAATTTGCTGCACCAGCAAAAGGACTGGGTTCAAGTCTGGACAATGAAATAGTCATAGAGTAGAACCTTCTAAATCCTACAAACAATGAATGTGTATGTATAATTAGCTAGCCCTATTTTGTTCACTGAAGGGCCTACTTTTATTACCAACTGAAACTGATATAGTGCTGCACTTATTGCCACTATAAAATTGTGTAAGATAGTTGATGTAGTGCTACTATTGATGCCACTACATAGCCCTATTTTGTGTCTTGAAGGGCATTGTACAGAACTTTGCATGCCAGTGTTCTGGTTGTAACAATGTATGCTGCTGTTGCAGATACATTATGTTATGTTATGAAAGAACACCATTTATGCACATTCTTGCACATGTTATATAAATTGTTTGAATAAAGTTAGTTGATTGCACTGGTACAATTTAAGCAGATTAAGGTTGTAAGATGATTGCATGACATAGCAAATGCACATGAAATGGCCATTTGGTAAGTAGATACACATGAAGGTGATGAGACATTAATTAACCATTTGGTACATAATCATAGTCAAATAACCATTTGGTGCAGAAAGTGGACAACATTGACATATCAGTAACAAGATACAAGCATCATGTCCACAAACAGATAACATTAACTAATACAATATGCCCACTGTCTCTCATTAACAAAGAAGCAAGCATCATGTCGAAATACATTTAACACTAACAAAGAAACAAGCATTAACTAATAGCATATGGCCAATGTCAGTCATACAAAAACAGTTAACATTTGTTCACCATGTCCTAGAGAAAATTACAATAAGCCAATATTTGACAACAACGTACAGAACCACAACGTCGATGCTAATTCCTAACAGACACAAGAACAATAACAACAACGAAGATGAAAAAAACAACCATGAAACAAACACAACAAACCAAATACATGTCGTACACTTTGCCCTTCATCTTTAGTTCCTTCAATTCTTGGTAAATTACTTCCATTGGAAACTCATCTTCATGCTTGTTTGAAAGAACCTTTTCAGAATCATCTTGCTGTGTTAAAGCGTCAAGGTTGCACTCAAGCTTCTTGTTGTCCATATGAAGATTGAACATGAGGTCTTTGTAGTACTCCGATGGCAACTCATCATCAAGGAATCCATATACCTCACATTTCTTGTCTTTATTCTTTACAAATACATAAAGACTTGTAAATATACACTCATTATACAATACTCAACAAAATGGATTTGTGTATTAGAACTTACACGGGTGGGACACGCTTTCAATCTTCTTCCAGGATTCTCAGGAGTCCATGAAACCTGCTCATAGATTGGGAACTTACAAATACAATGCGTCATACGAGCAATTTCTTCTTTGGAATATCTCCTTCGATTATAACGGGAGGACGAGGACGAGGCCGCCATTTATGTAAATAATTTAAGGTAAAATGAAAAGGAATACAACTTTGAGTTACTAATTTATGGTCAATTGACATGCGCCATTTTTAGGGTTCTTATGGTTTGGGTTTGGGGAAGAACGTGTAATAAAGTGGGGTTTATGTTGTTATTGTCCTGCGTGGAAAGAGAAAAGCACAAAAAAAATTAAACTATGATGTGGAAAACAGATGTGGCAAAGAAACCGGGTATGTGGCATAAACCTGGCTGGGAAGGTAAATAATGCCTATAAAGGACAAAATAGTCGGGTCAAATAGCCAAAAGGGGTATTTTTATTATTTGCTACGTCGAACTGGTTTTTGTGACAAGTATGATGCTTTAATAGGTTATTAACCCTTGCTTTTAATATAGTGACAGATACATATATAATGTCAAATCCTTCTGTTTTACTATATCTAGCACAAAAAGTAGTACCTAGTCATAGGATTTTAACCAATATTTTTATATATGTTATTGTAGGTTAAACAATTTCGTGCTGTGTAAGATTTACAAGAAGGAGAAAAAAGGAGATCGAAACATGGCTAATGAAGATGAGGGAAACGAAGAGCAAAACCTATCAAATTATGAACCTTCTCCTAGACGACGAAGACTAAACTCGGGTAGCAATCTACTAAAACATTATCGGCTAACCAAGACGACGAAGGTTGCTTCCAATATCATTGGTTAGCCGATAATGTTTGAGCAGTAAAAGGTTGAGATATGTACGTACTTTAGTTTTATGATAATGTTATTTGAAATCTTTAGTTGTAGAAGTTCTTTATAGGTATGTTTAATTTGCGAATTGGGCCATAAAAATGTAAGTTTAATTTAATTTGCATGAGTTCTATTGACGTTTTTAGAGTATGTGTATTAATATATGCAAGTATCCACTATTTAAGGTGTTTGAATTAAACTTTTGATAAGTTTTAAGTGCTATAAAACTAACAGGCCGGCCAATATTCTCTCCAATAATAAACTGATAGCTTTGTTTTATCAGTTGGATTGAACCACACACACACACATATAGTTTCGTTGTTAAAATTTTCAGGTATGTATTGTTTCTTTTCTCTTTATTTCACCTATATATTAGATAATATAAGTAAAGTTCTCATATCTTATTCAGAATAGGTAGCGTTTTGATCGATATGCTGATTTGTAGTTAAGAGATATGATGTTATGATCTGTTGTCAGTTTCCTACACTGAATATTGGAAAGCTTACCACCCTTTTTAACGCCGATATTTTATGAAGAACAAAACAAGCAAGGAGAGTTACAAAGAATTAGAACTTAGTACCAGAAGAGATGGGATCATATAGCCATTAATCCAAACCAGATTAACTTTCCTATTTCCATGAAGAATTCAAGAGTGCGAGAGAACTTTAATTTCTTAAATAAGAGTATCTTTCCTTAGCGGTTTTGAGTCAAAGCAAATCCGGTTTCGAGATCTGTGTGAATGACAACATCAAAACAAACGTTTGTTGGCCCACAAGATAAGGTTGGTGAGATCTTTGGGATGCTTATCCAAACCCCACCATAAGCGAATAACATTCCGTAAGTTAGCTGCTATGGAACAGTCAACAAATAAATGTTAGGAACTTTCGAAAAATTCATCACAAACGGGGCATCTTGTAGAGTGAAGATCAATACCTCAAGCATCCAAATTACAACGGGTTGGAAGCCAACCAAGGGATAATCGCCACGTATGGATATTAATCCTGATTGGAAGGGAATAATTCCATCTAAGTTTATCACCAACTGGTTGAAGGATAGAGCAATCTATGAATTGTCTCATAGTTGAGACAACATACTGTCTGGAGTTTGTTAGGGAAAATTCCCAACAATTATCAAAGGAGGAACTGTGCATATGAGGTGTATATGCAACTTTAATTTTGATATTCAAGGAGAAGAAATGTTCCAATCACCTAACTTGCACTTAGTCTCTTAAGCTAATTATTTAAAATTCTAAGTCATAAAGCCTAACCGGGTGATGAAATCTTCCCAATAAAATCAACAAATTAATACTAGTTCAAAAGTTCTCAACGAATTAAAGGAGCCAGCCGCATATCTAGTCTAGCATCTAACCAAGTAGCTTACTATCTATTTTTCAGTGGTTCTTCCTTTCGTTATTTGATTCAAGACTGATAATCTTATGCTATTGCTGAATGTAGAGGCTTGGAGATATTATAGAAATGATTTTTGGGTGTGGCTATCTTATATTGCTGATAATAATCTTCTCCATATGTGTTGTTTTGATCTATAATAAGTTCTTCTTATATCTACTTGAATCATATGGTCCTTCGGCATATTGTACGAAAGTATCAGCAACAAGAGATTCTCAACAGTACTTTATTCAAACCTAAGCCTCAATAGTCGGCTTAGATTAAACCAAAAATAGTATCCAAAGTGTTACAAGGTTAGGTTAATGTCAATGAGACAATAACCAAACTAATACAAGAAAGAAACAAGATCAGTGTAATGATCAAAAAGAAGAGAAATGTGAGACAATGACTGCACACACAGTTGTGTCTAACCCTAGCTTAAGGGACTTATTAAATAGGAGATAAAGATACACTAAGACCCCTCTAACGGCTATAAAAGACTCATCAGCAGAAATGAGAAATGCTTCAGCAGAAATGAACTTCTTGGAACTTTAAACCATTTATGCTTTTTCCATGATTAACCCCTGTAATAAGCATGCACTGAACATAACTTGAAAACCATTAGCAATTGATAGAATGACATGTTTGCCACAGATTAATACCCCAAAATTTAACATTCCCCCTTAATTTGATGGGCAAACATATCAAACAATATCAATTTTTCACACAAGAATTTATGCTGATAAACAGGGAGGTTTTTAGTAAGTATGTCTGCAGTTTGGTTTGAAGAGCCAATCTTTTTGGCACTTATAACACCTCTTGCAATTTTTTCCCTGATGAAGTGAACATCAATTTCTAAGTGTTTTGATCTTTCATGGAAAACAGGATTGACAGCAAGTTGTAAAGCAGATTTGTTATCACAAAAAAGATTAACAGGGAGATTGATATCAACTTTTAAATCTTTTAAGATTTTTTGAATCCAAATAATTTCACATGCAGCAGTAGACATAGATCTATACTCTGCTTCTGTGGAAGATTTTGAAAGAGTGTTTTGTTTTTTACTTTTCCATGAGATCAAACAATCATTAAAGAAAACACAATAACCTGTGACAGATTTCCTGGTTTTCTTGCATTTAGCCCAGTCTGCATCACTATAACCTTCAAGATGATTTTTAGAGTTGCTGAAATTGTACCTTAGACCTTTTCCTAGAGCTCCTTTTAGATATCTCAGAACATTGAGGGCACATTCTAGATGAGATTTCAAGGGAGAATGCATATATTGTGCCAGACAATGAACTGAGTATGAGATGTCAGGTCTTGTATGGGTGAGATAGATAAGTTTCCCAAGTAACTTCTGATAACCAGTGATGTTGACAAGTAAGGGATCATCAGCAGTGGGAATGTATGGAAGAACATAGTTGGGTTCCATAGGAGTGGACACAGGTTTGCACCCAAGAAGACCAAATTCTTTGAGGAGTTCAAGGCAGTATTTTCTTTGGGTGAGACATATGTCATTCCCAGTTTTTAAAACCTCAATGCCAAGAAAATATTTCAAGTTTCCCAAGTCTTTGATATGAAATTTTGATTTTAGAAACTCTTTGAATAGGCTTATCTCATCAATACAGTTTCCAGTAAGGACAATATCATCCACATAAACAAGCAGAGCAATAAACTTGTTATTCTATATTTTGTTGAACAAAGAATGATCATTGACAGATTGAACAAAGTTATTTTCCTTTAAAACACTAACAAGTTTTTCATTCCATTTCCTGGGAGCTTGTTTAAGGCCATATAGAGACTTGACAAGTTTGCAAACTTTATTCTTATTGTTCTCATTACAGAACCCCTTAGAGATGGTCATATAGATATCCTCATCAAGATCTCCATACAAGAAAGCATTGTTAACATCAAGTTGGAAAAGAGTCCGGAGTTCTATTAGGAGGTAGATCAGTTATATCCCAAGAATGATTTTCATTTAAGGCCTCAATTTCAGAGTTCATAGCATCAACCCAATTACTGTCAAGGATAGCTTCTTCATAACAGGTAGGTTCAATACTTTTATTAAGACTAGAAGCAAAGCAGTAATTATCTTTGTTAAGGTTAGAGTAATTAACAACCTTTTCAACATCATATTTTACTTTCCCTTCAACAATAAAGTCATTAAGATTACTGGGCAACTTAGAAACTCTGGTTGACCTTCTAGCAGTAGTGGCTGGCAAGCCTTCTTCTTGTTCAGAATTCTGATGTGAATCAGAAGATGTACCAGCAGAATCAGAAGATGCATCAGCAGGATGTGATTCATGTGATACAGTTCCCCCAGGGTGTGTATTATCATCTATGGAAGTTGTAACAGGTTCATCATTCCTAGTAGGATGACCCAACATTGTGCCATCTTCATAGGATGTCACTCTCCCTTCATCATTGGGACTTATTTGTGAGTCAAAGAAATTTTTGTGATTTAAATCTTTAGGCACATAAGTTTCAACAAAAGGTTTTGACAAAGAATTTTTCATTTTGAAGGGAAAAACAGTTTCATAAAACTTGACATCTCTGGAATAAAAGATATTTTTTTGTTTCTAAACTTAAAAGTTTATAACCTTTTTTTTCATTTGAATAACCAATAAAGACACTTTTCTCGGACCTACTACCAAATTTATCAAAGATGTTGAGAATGGTGGCATAGCATAAGCAGCCAAAGACTCTAAGGAGAGAGAGTGAAGGGTCATGCCCATACACAAAGGAGAAGGGAGACTTGCCAGACAACACTGAAGAGGGTAACCTGTTTATAACATAGGCAGCAGTTAGAACACATTCAGGCCAAAGATATAGAGGTAATTCCCCCTTAAAAATAAGGGATCTAAGCCACATTAAGGAGATGCCTATGTTTCCTTTCTGCAATACCATTTTGTTGTGGTGTGTAAACACAAGAGGTTTGATGTAAAATTCCTTTTTCATGAAAGAAGTGTTGAAGTTTGTTATTGACAAATTCTGTCCCATTATCATTTCTGAATATTTTAACATTGTGTTCAAATTGATTTGATAGCATATGAGTAAAGTTAACAATGGAAACATAAACATCATCCTTTCCCTTAAGCATATAAACCCAGACTACCCTAGAATAGTCATCAACAATAGTTAAAAAATATTTGTAACCATCTCTGCTAGTGACTTTCTATGGTCCCCATACATCTAGATGAACAAGTTCACCAATTTTAGTTGATTTATGTTCACTTAGAGGGAATGGTTCTCTGGTTTGTTTAGCTTTATTGCAAGTATCACAAAGATGGTCAGATTCATATGTACTATCAAGTTTAAGAGTGGTTTTAAGTATATGTAGGACTTGGTCAGAGGGATGACCAAGTCTTTGATGCCAGAGATTTCTAGAAACATGACAAACAGAAATGCAATTATTAGAAGTAATCTTACATGTAGAATCAATATCAAACATATATAACCCATTGCATTATTTACCAATCCCCACAATCCTTTTTTGATGTAAATCCTGTATATAGCAATTAGATTCATTAAACCCAACAAACATCTTGTTGTCTCTAGCAATCTTATGAACAGACAGCAGACTGACATTGTACTCAGGAACAATCAGAACATCAAAGAGAGTTAGGTCATTATTGACCTTTAAATCACCAATTTTTGTAATTAGAGCCTGAGTACCATTGGGATGTCCAACAGTTAGACCAAGATTTGAAATGTCAACAATATTAATTAAAATTTTTGTAGATACAGTCATGTGCTGATTTGCGCCAGAGTCAACAATCCACCCAAGACTGATGTTTCCAGATAAGGTTTTTGTGTTGTTGTTAAAAAATTTGTTGAAGTTTATATTAAACTTAACACTGCCATTAAAGAAAGTTCCTGAAAGATTTTTACCTGCCATGTTGGCATTAGCAGAGGACACATTGTTGTCATTAAGAAGACTCATAAGTCTGGAGAGCTGTTCATTTGACAAAGAGACAGGGGAGTTGCTAGCTCTATTGTCAGTGATATGATTAGCATCAGTGGAAACATTTTTATTGCTGACAGGTTTAGCATTAAAGTTCCTTTTGGCATATCCAGCAGGATAACCAACAAGATCATAACATCTATCAACATGTGTGACCAGGTTTTTTGTAGTTAGTACATTTGAGATTCATGTTTGGTCCTCTGTTGTTTGAGCTGTTACCATCATTAAAACCAGAACCTTTATTAGAAGTGTTGTTGTTAAATCCCTTTTTGTTATCAAAAATTTTTCCACCATCAGAAGTTTTTGCAGCAAAGGCTGTAGCATTGGGTTTAGCAGAGCTATTCCTAGATGAAACATTTCTATGAGATTCTTCTCCAGAGACAACAGAGAAGGTGATAACGCTACACGCGTCGTTCGGGGTCAAAGGAACTTCCTTTTCTTCGAGCAAGTTTTATAACACCCTAGGCAGTGAACATAATCGTTGTAGTGTAGTAATTAGGGTAATCCACGGGTATCGATATCGTTCTCTAGGGGAATAGGAATGCTAGTGAGAAGTTACTACGCTAAGGTTGGGGTTGAAGAATATTATTTTTTATCTTTTTTATATTTTTTAGAAAATGGAAAGGTACGAATCTCGGGGTTTGGATTTGGGGGTTGGTATTTCTACCGATTACTCTACTTATCTAATTATCTAATCTAAGGTGTATGTAGTCTATGTCTAATTATTGTGTGCTTGTATGATAGTTTAAAGATGTGTTTACTTAGGTTTTATTACTCCTTAATTATCTCCTATTGATTGTTGAATTGTCACGTCCTTATTCTTAATAGCGTTGTGTGTCAAAAGTCGTAGGGTATGCGTATGTTCCTTAACTCTTTGAACTTACCAAAGGGTCTCGTCTACAAAACCCACTAGGGATGATAAACTCTAACTCTAAGGCACTCTTTGGATGGTTTAGCTTACAACTACTCTAGGAGTCATATTCTAAGGTTCACAAAGATTTAATCAAGCATTAATTACACAACGAATGACCTATCGCATTACTAGATCATTAACAATTAAGATAAGAGACAACCAATCAATATCCAATAATTAAGTTTCATATTCCCTAAGCAAACACACAAGTAAATTAGCCGGACATGGAGAACATGCAAGCATACACACAAATAATCAAAGACATAATTGAATTAACGAAGTAAAACACTTATCTTGATGTAAGATAGGGTTTGGAACCCTAAAATACTGTACAAGACAGCCTTGGTTCGGTTTAGGTTTTTACTCCAAAAGACTACCCACAAATACTGAAAAATTCGGATTCTATATATAAGATTACATGTGCGACGGCATCACCTTATGATTTGTGACGCCGTCGTGTCGCCGTCATTAGGGTTTCGTCTTGGCCACGTTAGTCTTGCGACGACGTCACCTTGTGCTTGTGACGCCGTCCTCTTCAGCTTCTGACGCCGTCTGGATCGAATCTAGGCCGTCTGAGTTGCGACGGCCTACTCTTTTATAACCTGAAGCCGTCACTTGAAAATAAGGAATTTGTCTTATGAGCCGTCACAAAATCCTCCGACGACGTCGCAGTTAAGCAGTGACGCCATCACCTTGTCTTTCAGCAGCTTGAGTGTCTTGATTCTTGACTTTGGCCATTTTCTTCGTATATTCGCGCCTTTTCATCCAAATAAGTGCCATTACAGCAATTTGCCTTCAAGAGACCTAAAAAGTGAAAAGGAACGATATTAAGTAATAACGGATACAAAAGTGATCAAATAAGGGCTTAAACGACCCCTCAAAAAGGTATATTTTAAAACCTTATCAAATATCCCTACACTTGGTATTTGCTTGTCCTAAAGCAAATGTACTTTTAGCCAATTAATTTATAAGTTAGGGGTCATGAAGCATTGGTTTAAAACAGTCCACAACACATATAAGCCCCGCAAAAGTCATAACAAGCACGGAAATTACATACTAGCACCTCACATGGGGTGTTTGGATACTCACATCTTTCTCGGGTGTATATGAAATATAACAAATTGGAAATGGAAGATTAAACACTCATTAACCGGTCCTAGTACATAGATTACCATTGGCTTGAGAATAGATCAAACCTCCATCGCTTTGGCGTAAGCACCTAGGAAAGACTATCAAAGAGGTCTTTAAAGGGTTGTAATGTTAGGCTTACGGTAGGGAAACAAAGGGTTTGGTGGGATAGGCTATTTAGTAGTGGCAAGTCAAAAATCTTATTGTTACAAGCATACGAAGAATGGCGTTGCTAAGCCAAGACTCGACACTCTAGACTCTAGCTAACTGAAACAAACAAACATAAATTTAAAGGATAGATGTAGGATGGTAGCCCGTATATTTTTTTTTTCATACACTTTTACTCTACCATCTTCTACGGTAACATCAAAATAATAGGGATTTATAGGCACATCCCTACACTTGAGTTTTTATTACTCTAACACTAATTTGACCCGAATTGAAAAGATCAAAACACTTGGAATACGTTATTACGCAAATAAGGGAATTTAACGTTCCCTTTTAGTCATTATAAATTTTAACTTTTCCCATGAGTCCCAATCGTCCCAAAACTGTGTACAAAGGATATGACTCGACTTAGCAACTCATGCAAGCAACTAGATAATTAAACTAAGGGTTTAGGGTGATAACAATAATGCGCTAAAAGTGAGTGCATATAGGGTAGGCTAAGGCGATTTGGGTGTATATTTGGGGGTGGGTTGTAAACAATGATCTTCATTGATATTCCGGAAAAACCGAAACATCACGAGAACCGCAAAAAGGATAGGCTCTGAGGGGTTAACTAGGGGTATCGTGTACTAAAGATGAGTACAACGCAAAGGGTGTGGGGGAATTACTCAACCGATGTGGAAGAAGTAATTATATTACGGGTATCAAACAAGGGTTATCCTAATGCCTGTTATCATTTAGTTATTCCTAACTACACAAGTGTAGTCTCACTAGCGATCTCGGAATGCATCACAAAACAAGTTCTAGAATCTAAAATACTACCGGTTCACACTCTAAGCATTAAAGATGAATGCTTTTAATTCCTACTAATCTAAGGGCGATCCTCACATTTTGGGTGGAATTTGGGTGGTAAAGGGTTTTTGTGCTAGTCATGCAACTTCCTATCCGTGAGGCGCTTTTGTTAAGACTAATGGCCCACTCCTATATGTCATGAAAAATTTTAAATTTGGTGCTAAAATTAACCTAACTGACATTTTCTCATGGTTTATTACACAAATACAATTGGACAAAGCAAATAATCAAGGATAAGCATAGTTTCAAAGTTCCCGTTTTATTTTCCCTCCCTACACTTAAACTAAAAATTGTCCCCAATGTTTCCCGAAAGTATCAAAGTTATGATAATAGAAGGTAATGAAAAACGAAAGAAACTAATACTCCCCTGATTAGCTCGGTAGGATCCGTGTAAAGTGGTGGTTAAATCCTTTCCAAGAAAAATGTATGCGTGAAAAGCTCCTTCCAATCTTTTGTTTCTTCTTCTTGATAAATAAAACCTGCACATTCGAAGAAAACAAACGAAACCTTCGCGTAAAATCGGCGGTAATAATATATATAAGACTCTACTAAACTAGGATATAATGCTTGTGGAATGGATGTTTACAGAATTTCTAGAAAATTAAGACCTGGAAAATTTCAAAAATTTATAAGTAGCTCAGAAAATGAGAAAAAAGTAATCTGTTGTTTTTACTCCTTCTTGACGCCGTCAGGTTATCCTGACTAAAACTGGTCTGCGATTTTCTGAAAAAATTCTAGAAAATTTACATCTTTAGAATCTGGAAAAATTTCTGCAAAACATCCATTATGACTCGATACAAGCATTTGACTCGAACAAACACCCATATATATCTTTTAATGAATTGTTATTCTCATGTTTACGTTTCTTTTGAAAACGTGTGTAATCCTCCCTACACTTATCCCTTATGTAAAATACCTTTATATGCAATTAAGACGAGGTTAAAAACAAGACAAAGCATTTTTACAAATTTAAACATGAGAATAAACAATTAATAAAAGATATATGACACTAACAAGCAAACAATTAAGCATGGGTTGCCTCCCACGAAGCGCTTTTCTTTATTTAAGAGTCTTGTAGCTAGACTCGTAGTCGTGCCCTCACGTTGTCTCGTGCACGCTTACGTGCTCATACTTAAGCCATTCCAATGTTTTTTCATTCTTTTTGTAATCATCTGCTAATTCTAGGCATTTTTTGTAATACCGCTTAGTTTTCTCATATGGGTACCTAAGTCCACTTTGCTTATCTCTCTCACTAAGCAATGGAATAGGGGTCATTCTATTACATGCCTCAATGTCTCTATGTTTAAACCTAGGATGAGCGCGTGACATTTGATAGATAAAGTCTTCAACTTCATCAGAGAATGTAATTAGACCATCAATCATCCGTTCATTCAACCTAGTCAATCTTTTGAAAGGTTTTCCAAAAATTACTTGAGTGAGGTCCTTATCAATAAATTCTCCTAAGTCTTCTAAGACCATGAACTCTACCAAATAAGCAAAACTTCCAACAAACACGTGCAAAAGAGTGACTGCTTCAACAACATTGTTCCCTTGATAAGTTAACTCATTGATCTTGATTTTATTGTATATGTCCCTTGAAATTAAGTTCAAAGGCAAGAATGAATTCAAGTAAGCGTCGAATCCTTCTAATCCTATTTTGCAGGGGAATTGCATGTTAAAGGGGCCATCTTTCTCAATTCTACACCTAGGGTCAAAGCATTGGGAGGGGTCTTCCTCCATTGCAAAACTAACTTCATTAATGACCTCTCCTCTATCAAGTGCTTCACCATTATCAGATTCCTCATCGGAATCTGAGTAATAGAAAGGACTTTGTTGTTGCCAATTTATATTATTATGCCCTAGGTGATTTTCAAAGTGGTGGACGGGTGAAGGGTTTTGTGGGATCGCGTTCTCAATTTCGGGATTGGGAACGGGTAAGGTGAAGAATCTTCGGCGGAAGACACGTATCATGGTGAGTGATGGATTTTACGAACAAAGGTCACGAAGAAGGGGGATAGACTACGAGGAAGCTAAAAATGAGAAAAAATTTTACTTGATAGGAATCAAGCAAAGAAACCTAAACGAGGTGGACTATTAACTAGCTATTCTATTCCCCGGCAGCGGCGCCAAAAACTTGATAACGCTACACGCGTCGTTCGGGGTCAAAGGAACTTCCTTTTCTTCGAGCAAGTTTTATAACACCCTAGGCAGTGAACCTAATCATTGTAGTGTAGTAATTAGGGTAAGCCACGAGTATTGATATCGTTCTCTAGGGGAATAGGAATGCTATTGAGAAGTTACTACGCTAAGGTTGGGGTTGAAGATGATTATTTTTTATCTTTTTTATATTTTTTAGAAAATGGAAAGGTACGAATCTCGGGGTTTGGATTTGGGGGTTGGTATTTCTACCGATTACAGCAATTTTTAAACTGTATTTTTTTGTATTTGAACAATAGTTTTAAGACTGTAATAGTAATATTTTATATCTATTTTGATTAGTGTTTTTAATAAACAAAATTCAAAACGCTATAGATGAAATTTAGTTTTCTTTAATTCTACTTTGCCTTATGAGAAAGTTTTCCTCTTAAAGGTAATATGTTTATTGTTTTTTTTAAAGAATCATAACTAATTATAAATGATATAGTCTCTTTTTTTAAAGATGATTAACTTATATCACTATATATTAGATATATGTGGTATTAAGAAGGGGGTATGAAGTTCAAGCTCGATAATTAAAACTCGGTTTTGAAACTTGACATGAGCTCGATCGAGCTTTAGATTTCATTTCAAGCTCGATCCACTCTCTAAAATGTAAGCTTGAATGAGCATATATTTTAGGCTGACAAAAAATCAACTTATATAATTCGTCTCGACTCGTTTCATGTGCACATATATTACTTAATATAACAATGATAATTAAGTAATTATGAAAAAAATATATCTGTAATTTAAACAGAGCTTGTTAAATTTCGCGAGTAAAACTCGAACACGACTCGAGCTCTTACTCAAATAGCTCGAGCTCGACTTGATTAAAATTAATCCAATTAAATTTGATTATTTTTCGAATCAATCTCGAATAGCTCACGAATTGTCGTATCATTTACACCTTATTACCCTT
>BPTQ01000007.1:10305511-10319016 GCA_019973895.1 Chrysanthemum seticuspe
AGAGTTTTCCCATAGTAGTCTTGTGATGAAAATTGGTTTGGTTTATTGTTTAATTGTTTTAAAGAATGTTGAACAGAACTAAGAACTAGACTGGGTAGAACTAAGAAATTTTGTTATTTCGTAAACTTACGAGTTATAAAGACCGGGTTTTACTTCGTCCTCCAAGCCGAAAAACATTTTGTTACACACCAAACAGTTGTTGTCTTTATGGTTTGTAATCGGGGACGTCCAGATGAGGTTGGAAATGGTTAAGGTCGAGTCTAAACCCTCATATATAGCTACCTAAAATAACACCCAAATGGGGGTAGATTATCCAAACTATGCTAGGAACAACACCACCTGGCAAACTCGTTTATGCGGGTGAAGTAGACAAATAGAGAAGGCAAGTGACGGTTTTCACAACGAAGTCATAAGACATTTCTCTAACATGCAAAAATTACTAAGGAAGATCACATCCCTGTCCGAAACAATAGAACGTGGGAAGCCATGTAAGCGTACAATCTCTTTACAGAATACTGAAGCAACACTTTTGGCAGTGAACGGAAGAGATAAACAGATGAAGTGGGCGTATTTGCTCAAACGGTCCACCACAACAAGGATCGTATCAAACCTATTAGATGGGGGTAAACCCACAATAAAATCCATCGATATATACTCCCAAATCTGAGCTGGAATTGGTAAAGGTTGGAGTAGACCTGCAGGGGCTAATGTTTGGTATTTCTGTTGTTGACAAACCACACATTGTTTTACAAAAAGCCGAACCTCCTGCTTCATTTTGGGCCAGAAATATTGAGCATTCAAATGCTTTATTGTTTTAAAGAATCAAGATGGGTCAGATCAAGAATCAAGACAAGTTGTAAGAAATTTTGTTAATTTGTTATTTGGTTTGGTTAAAAGTAGTGTTCTGATGATACCCTTTTGAGATTAGTCGATAATATTGTTGAATTTAGATTATGATTGTGTGATCATGTTGTATTAACTGTGGTTTAGTATAGTATGGGTTTGTGCGAACTGTGGAATATTTGTTACATATGATCGAATTAGTGTTGAGCGTATCGTTTTGGTATGCTCTTTTCATTCAAAAGTTTCTTATGTTCATCATCATGGAAAATGTGAAAAGCATGTTTCTATTTCTGTTTAGAAAAATTGTAACTTGCAATGGGCTCACATATTTCATTTGTTAAAAAAAAAAAAAAAAAAAAAAAAAAAAAAAAAAAGACCTCCATTGCTTATATTATAGTGATGTAGGTTAATTAGGTCCTTATATGAGATCTGTTAACTTAGCAATGCTTGTTAGCTTTTCTCTTTGTTAATATGTTAAATGTTATTTCCAAAAAATGTTAATATAATTCTAATAAACATAAACACGGCCGCTCCGTAGTAATGCACGGGCAAAAAATTACACGTTTGGTTCTTGTGGTTTGCTCAGATTTTATGTTTAGTCCTTAAGTCGTTTTAATTATACCAGAGATACTTATTTTTGAAACCTTGCACTCATTTAATCCCTATTTTTTATGGGCCGTTAGTTTCTCCGTTAAGTGTTTGCACCGTTAGTCCCCCCCATTAATAATTTTTGCACTGTTAGTCCTATTTTTTCAAATAATAGTTTTCGCCAGTTAGTCCCTCCGTTAACAATAATTTTCGCCCGTTTTTTTTTGTTTTTGTCAATTTTTATTTGTTTTCGTTCCTTTTTTATCTGTTTTCCCCCGTTTTAACGTTTTTCGTCCGTTTTTTACGTCTTTATCCGTTTTCGTCTGTTCTTATATGTTTTCGTCCGTCTTTTTGCGTTTTTGTCCGTTTTCGACTGTTTATTTTTTTTTTTTTATTTATTTATTTTTTTTTTACATTTTTGTGTGTTTGCAAAACAAGATGCAGCGTAATTAAACGAAAAGAAATAATCAATTTGTCTCAAAATTATTATCCACACTTTCATTTTAGCATTTCTTACTTGTCCACTCTTACTTCATCCAATCAAAAGAAAATTTAGTAAGTGATGATGATATTTGACTCGTATGAGTGTAGTCGTTTTACTTATTTTAAACTGTATTTTTTTGTATTTGAACAATAGTTTTAAGACTGTAATAGTAATATTTTATATCTATTTTGATTAGTGTTTTTAATAAACAAAATTCAAAACGCTATAGATGAAATTTAGTTTTCTTTAATTCTACTTTGCCTTATGAGAAAGTTTTCCTCTTAAGGGTAATATGTTTATTGTTTTTTTTAAAGAATCATAACTAATTATAAATGATATAGTCTCTTTTTTTAAAGATGATTAACTTATATCACTATATATTAGATATATGTGGTATTAAGAAGGGGGTATGAAGTTCAAGCTCGATAATTAAAACTCGGTTTTGAAACTTGACATGAGCTCGATCGAGCTTTAGATTTCATTTCAAGCTCGATCCACTCTCTAAAATGTAAGCTTGAATGAGCATATATTTTAGGCTGACAAAAAATCAACTTATATAATTCGTCTCGACTCGTTTCATGTGCACATATATTACTTAATATAACAATGATAATTAAGTAATTATGAAAAAAATATATCTGTAATTTAAACAGAGCTTGTTAAATTTCGCGAGTAAAACTCGAACACGACTCGAGCTCTTACTCAAATAGCTCGAGCCCGACTTGATTAAAATTAATCCAATTAAATTTGATTATTTTTCGAATCAATCTCGAATAGCTCACGAATTGTCGTATCATTTACACCTTATTACCCTTATTACGGATAGCACGTGAGTTATTGCAAACAAACGCAAAAATTGACGTGGACCCAAAATAATGTAACTGAATTTAAGTCGGCATGCATGAAGCATATTCCATGCAGACGCCAACAAATTACATATAAAGCTGGTTATATAATATCAAAGAATAATATCAAAACTCATTAAAAAATTCCTAAACCTTTTACGTGCGTGCTTCAATGTATCCATCAATCGGAATGGATTCACAGATTTCAGCTAACATTAATCAATCAAATCGTGATTATGTCGATGACCTCCTTCCTGGCTATCGGTTTTGTCCAACGGATCAAGAACTGATAGTTAACTACCTCCAACCAAAGTTAGAATCAAGAAAGCTCCCACCAGCCCGGATACACGAAGAGTTTATTTACGACTACAATCCTGAAGAACTTGCTAGTTAGTAACATCTCATCAAACTTCATGTATAATATACACGTTGATTGTTTTGTAATCTTGTTACGTTCTTTTTCTTTATTGATTGTTTTTGTTCTAAGCAATATTGTATTTTCATAAACAGGAAAATATCTATCGGCTGAGAACAAATGGTACTTCATGACACCAAGAGAGCGAATGTGCCCAAATGGAGATCGACCAAAGAGAACCACCAAGAACGATGCGTTTTGGAAAACGGGGAATGCAAAAGTTGAGGTTTGTGATGTGACACAACGAAGGCTTGGATACAAAATAAACTTAGCTTTTTATGATGAAAAGAAGCGCAAGACTGCAGGGCTAATGACTGAATACACCACGACTGATCCTAATCTCCCGGTTGGAAACGGAACAAAGGTACTGGAGTTTAATGATATATATAGACTTTCACTAATGGCTTACTTCATCGTGTAACTCAAGTCATATTCTACTGCTTTGCGAACTATCAAGAACGTGAGAGTTAACCCTGGATTTAAATTATTTTGATAATTATATCATGAAAATTTAATGAACAACCGATGCCAATATTTGAATGTAGGTTATTCTGAAAATTTGTTTAGTCTAGGTTACATGAGAATATACAACCACGATTAAGTCACATCGTATACGCTAATCTATACAATATATAAAAGAAAACACATTTGCTTATAATTTAAAAACTTAAAAAATGAGTAATGTTACTCGATTAAAATACCCTTACTTATATATTGATCCCGAGATATGGGTAAAACATCAATATGTTTAGCACAATACCCATTTGACAACTAATAACATAATTAGTACTTTTCAACGTTTATAGTTGTTATTAGAAATGAATCAAAGAATTACAAGCGATAGTTGCGGAACACTATCCCGTTTGAGTGACAAATAAAACTCTCCTAAACCTAAACTAAAACATAAGTTGAAGTTTATGGATGAACAACACAAGCATACTAGCTTAGCTTAGTGTGTTCTTAGGAGAGGAGCATACTCTCCCTATAATACATTTGTATTATTTTGTTTAAAAAAAAATCTCTAACTAGCTATCTGTATTTATGATACGAGAAAGTGAAGTCACATGTTGTACTGGGTTAGGTGTCAAACATTTGGTGAAAGGGTAATCTTTCGTTTAATGATTTCATATTTAGCTTTACTTTTCAATATAATTTAGTGAATAGTTAATTCAACATTAACTCTTTTATCAACTATTTTATTGTACTTGTTTGATTTTAATGCGAAATTGTTTTTCCTTTTGCTTTTGTGAAGTCCCTCTCAATAATTCTTTTCTTGACTAAGAGAGTGTCTATTCAGTCATTGAGACTTTGTCGAATCTCACTGACTCGAATGTTGTTTTTTAGCTCGGGTACTTTACTTGCTAATACCGCATCAACGAGGCAAAGTGTTTCTTCAGATGGTCTTTGAAATCTCTGAAGCTAGTTGTTGAGTGAGCTTTATACAACACTCACTGATTCTTATGAGTGAGTAAATTGGAGTTAGGCTATTTTATATTTAAATACTGTCGGAGACATGGACAAACTTTTGGCCCAACATTATAAAAGGCAATGCAGTTATTAAACATTCAGATATATTATAAACTAACTTTTTTCAATTTCAGTTACTTCACACTCATACAATTATATATATACCTTCAAAATCGCACACATAAATTAAGGCTATATACATTATCATTTTGTCACCGCTATATGCAGGTAATCGTTTAGTCAACCGTAAGGTGTTAAAAAGTGTTTTAAGGTTGAGGTTAGTAATGGCTATTGTGACAGCTTTTTTTGTCACTAAATGTCCTAATTAAATAGTAGTAGCTTGTTTTGCTTTGTTTGCTTTCATTGCCTCTGAAAAATATACCTGTCAGTATGGCCTTGCTTTTAATATAGTGACAGATACATATATAATGTCAAATCCTTATGTTTTACTATATCTAGCACAAAAAGTAGTACCTAGTCATAGGATTTTAACCAATATTTTTATATATGTTCTTGTAGTTAAACAATTTCGTGCTGTGTAAGATTTACAAGAAGGAGAAAAAAGGAGATCGAAACATGGCTAATGAAGAAGAGGGAAACGATGAGCAAAACCTATTAAATGATGAACCTTCTCCTAGACGACGAAGACTAAACCCGGGCAGCAATCTTCCAAATGAACCTCAGCACGTATGGATTCAAGAAGCAAATCATCACTTGGTGGCACCTTTGCAGCCAGCAAATTGTTATCAACAAGAAGCTAACAATATTGATACTGAAGGAAGTTTAACAGCTCTGACGGGGTCTGCTCAACCTTTTACTGCTCAAACATTATCGGCAAACCAAGATATTGGAAGCAACCTTGATGCCATGACTAGCCAAACGAGAATGAACACCAGCCACTACCCTATCACAAATAATTCAAAACTAAAACATGTAAACCCTCATGCTATGACTGGAAGAGAAATGGCGCAATCCTTATGTGGGAGCTTAGCTTGCGATGATCAACAAAATCGCTCTATCTTGATTGCAATGGATGAATTTTTGAATGGTGCTTCAAGTTCTACGGAAATGGAAGCTGAACAACTACCTGATTACATGATTGACACAATTCAATCACTACAAGAAAAAAGGGCTATAGTGACGACAGGAAAATCATCACTAAAGGTGGAAAAGTCGTCACTAAACCGGTTTAGTCACGGAAATCAAGGTCGTCACTTGTCGTCACTATAGCTCCGTCACTAAGTTAATAGTGACGAAACTGGAATTTGACACTAAATTTAGTGACAAGCTAAAGTCGTCACTTATGGGTGTGTGACAACACATTTCGTCACTTAATTTTCGTCACTGAAGTGGCTAAAGTCGTCACTATTTGATGCGATTAGTGACGAAAGAAAGGCGTCATTTTTTGGCTAAACTAAAGTTCAATAGTGACGAGAAACGTTGTCACTTACAAAAGAGCCATATCCTAATGATACAGGTCCAAATGGATATTTGTTGAATGCAAATGCAAAATAATTTTTCGCAACCAATTACTTGATCCATACCGGAGTAGAAACATTACAATTATGTCAAACAATTGTCCCATTTATTGCATATATTTCCAACAATAACGGTACAAAGAAAAGAAGGAATAAGTTATTTGACAATTGTAGAATCCTCATGTGGCGAATCTACTTCTACCAATATATCAAGCATCCAAATTTCAACTACACATCATCTCGAGCCTCAACGTAATATTCATAATCTTCAGCCCCCTCAGTCCCCTGCATAAATATAGCTATAAGAAATCACTAAAACAGTATAAGCTAGGTTTCATTTGTTGATCATATTTGCACTAACCTTTCATGACAGAATTGGAATTATATGATTCTTGTTCTTTGACTTCCAACCTTTTCAAGCAAACCATTATATAAAGTTCCAGTTGAGCAATCTGCAACCAAACCATAGATTAAAATCAAAATAGCATATAATCTCAGCTCATGAAAAAGAAACGTACAAAAATACGCAAAAAGAGAAAAACATAAGGTACGAACCCCGAGAGATATCATTGATACAGGGTCCTCATCTGATTTCAGCAGGATTTGAACCTCCCCTGTTTATGGTTCCTCCAATTCACCGGTTTCTCCGGTAACCCTTGACTTCAAATTTGCACTAACCTCTGCCGCCGCAGTTTCAAACTAACAATAGCATACATAAAACATCTATTAGTCAATAATACAGTCATAACATAAATAATAAACATATCCACTAATATTGTTGCACAAATGATTAAGTGACCGCTAATAAATCAGACAAATAATATGCAAAGTAGATTACTGAAACACTAGAAACTGATTCCTGTAAACGGATTTTAGAAAACACATCCAAAAAGTAGATAAAGTCAATATACCTTCAAAACGCCAGCGTATCCTCCATGAACAATGCCTTCCTCAATCACATCAAGACAAACTTGATGTTGTGGCATATTCGGAGCCGTCCGTTTGACTAATTGTTTAGCATTTTTAATTATTTCACGTGCTTCAGAAAGGGAACCAATCTTGTCTGTCCGATGAAGTGAGCGGACCCATGGTTTACATGCCTCTGCTATGTCTAACGCCTATTGCCTTGATACTTTCAGTAAATCTTGAGGAGGGACAATAGCATCGATAAGACCTACGAGTGGTAATAAAAAGGATAGGAAACAACATATGGAGAACAACTTATATAGCAGACGCAAATATAAAAAGTAAACGAAAAAGAAAAAATACATTGAGATGCGCAAAACACAGAAGGGGTGAATGAACAGTATGTACTCGAGCCATTTACCTAAAAAGAGCCAGTTTGGTTTATAATTTATCTCCAATGGTTCAATCCAACCCAACCCATTTTGGCTCATATTAAAAGCTACCTATATTGAGGAGTTACCCTCTTCTCCTCACCCCTCTCCCAAATTAGCATTAGTGGTGGGGTAATATACCGTCACAGGCTTAGAGAACTGATAGATTGGATCCACCTTAGCTGCTGCGAACTCCTCCCTCACGAACTCCTCCCTCGTCAACAATCAAATTATAAGTATGATTTTGTTTACAACTGCCAAATCGAATTCTAAGACCATCTTTCCATATTTCCAAAAAAGCTGAAAACTAAAGCCTTACAAAGTCTATATAGTCAACTTTACGGCTTTACAGGTGATAAAAATTTTAGATGACTTATAAAAAGTATTAGTTTTTTCCATCTGTTTCAAATATTTACCACTTTGTAACGTCAAAAATCAAGTCTGCTGATTTTGTAACATTCACAAACAAAGGTATACTAAGCAAAAAGATAAATCATGTATGATGAATAATCTGCTAACATGAGTAGTTCGCAAACAAAAGAATCTTACAGGAGTTTCACCCTTTACAACAGGCGGAGCATACTCAGGATCAGCAGGTTCAGCAAACTTGCTAACGAACTGTGCCATCCCTTCCAAATGCAAACAGAAGCAACAAAATTAGATCTTCCGGTATAATATGCTTCATCAAACATAAAAGAAAAAGACGATTGTAAAACATCAGAAGATATATAAAATACCTGTGTATGGTAGACATTTTGTCTTCTCAGGTGGTGGCTTATACTCCAACGGAGGCCGCGGCTCGAAAAGCTTTAATAGATTATTCGTTAATCCTGTTGGATGACTCTGCCCAATCTGTCATACAATTAACTCTAAATTCTAGAATAAGTAACCATTTCCACTCGTACAATCAGACTCGAGATCGCGTATGCAAGCTAATTCGTATAGTTTCAACCTCACACCATATCCTAACATAACTTGTTAAGTAAATACAAATGCTCAATTGGAGCTGCAACTACATTCACCAGCTAATTAACAATTTTAACCACTTTCTATATCACTCGCATCAAACAAAACAATAATTTATGATATAATCAATTAAAAACCAGGGTGAACAATTAACAGATGTAAGAAGCGAAGTATCACAAATCATAATCAAGCATTAACATACATCAGCCCAGCCCAGCCCAGCCCAGCCCCCATTCATGTTATTTATAATCATGTTATTTATGTCATTAACACTATACGGACGAACCGAGTACATGTTATTTATATTGTACAATTCAGTACATAAAAACAACACATACATTCCACTTTTTAACCCAGCCCAGCCCCCATTCATGTTTAAGGATACTGTGGTTGGCTAATAGTAAGTATGTTATGAGTAAAAGTTAAAGGTAGGTGTGCCTGCACTGCACTTATGGAAGTTTAGTAAACTGTAATGATTAGTATTATAGATACTAGTTTAGTTATTTCAAGTCATAGGTTAACACTGGCAAAAATCGCACTGCAGCAACTTACTGTACTAATAATTCTGATAACTTAAAATAATTTGTTTGGATAATCAACTTAAGTGTAGCAGCAACATATAGATACTTATAACCACAAGTTCACAGCATGCCAAACACACTCGCTCATTATTAAGGTGTTTGGGAAAGCTTATCTAAATAGCTTAATACTTATGCTATATGCAATAAAATTACTTACCTATGACAGAGTTGAACAAGCTGTGGAACAAGCTCGGCAACTCGTAGCCCAACATAATAGTATCCTGAGAATGCAAGCTTATCAGGTTCAAACCTGTATCATAAATGGTAAAATCTATAGTTAGCACAAGGAATACAATTTTAACTTCCCGGGCAATAATAATAATAATAAGTCATAATAAAGTGTTAGAGTGGGATAAAGTGTTGGAGTGGGATAAAGCTATAGTTAGCGCTAAGTTACATTCTATAATAGACATATAGAAGAGCTAGCAGGGGAGAAGAGAATTGTTTAACAGCTTGTACTTGATACACAAAATAAAGCTACATGCCCTAATGACATTTTAAGGAATCAAAATCCAGTTTTAAATAGCCATGTGAAGGAATCATAAGTAGAGCATGTGATTTACCTTGATAACAATAGCCCATCAAAGGTTCTTTTTTGGTCAGTTGCTGATTTTATACACCATCTTCCATCGGTGTTGCTTACTTCCTAGATATATTGGTTGTGAGGGAAAACCACAAGAGAATGAAACATATTAAGTTATTACGACATCTTACCACAGATGATGATGTCTCTTTCATGTCATTACTGATTAGACTCTCCATCAATCGGTGTAACTGAATAAAAACATAATAAAGAGGAACCCGTTTGAATGAATGCAATTGGCAAGACAAAGACAAAATGCAAATAAGTAAGAGGATAGTGTAATAGGAATGTTGATGAAATATTAAACCTTAGTCTCAAGGAGGCGCACTTGTTCACGAGAGCGTTTGAGGGTTGGACTCTGCAAAAGGAGCATTTTCATTATATGGAGTTGTGAAACTGGGATGAAAGAAGAATAATAATTAAAAGTGTATGTAGGTAGGTAGGTACAGCTGAATCTTTGACAGAGCCATCTAGATCAACAAGCTTGAGAATGAATTTGAGTAATGGGCGACTGATGGACATATCAACGATCTGCATTGGTATTTGCATATTCATTTTCAATAGATGATGAATTGAATTAAATAAAATTGAAAGAAGTAAGGAAGGAAACCATATCAGCAATAGGCATGAAGCGTTGAAGCCAAACGGAGTCTTGCTTAATGGCGGAGTTGAGACTAGTCTGCAAGGAGTCAGCCAAATGGAGCATGGAGACAAGTGCGATAGCTTCATTGCCGTCGACCGGGAAGCCTCGGCGGGCATCTTGTATTCCAGACTTGACCTTGTTATTAATAAAAAGAAACAAACAACAGTTGAAAATAATAATTAACATTATTTATAGAAATTTGACGAAAGACATTAACAGTAATTTGCCAAATTAACTAAAAACCCGAAATCAATATATTTACTCATGATAATATAAGAATAACTGATCATTTTCTGAATACCCAAATACAACTGGTCCTCGGAACATAACCATGAAGATGGCACCGCAGACGCATACAAATGTACCTCCAACCTTCACCAGACCTTCAGTTCTTAGTAAATTCACCGTTTCTGTACTGCATGTAAAACTACTTCGTATGGACTCCAAACGATATATAGACATATACATACATACAGGCGGCTCGACATTAAAAATAAACCAAGGTGAAACAAAATTAGGTAAACTGACCCCATAATAGTAGCGAATATAAACGTAAATACAGGAATCGAAGGCTGCACAGCTGCAGCATAGGTAGGAGTTGTGTAGCCAAGTCCAAAAAGAAACAAAAGCTGGTTCCCAAATATCCTGTTCAATAGTGAAATTTATCAAAAATAAGTAATCAATATATCACGAAGCACATCTTGGACCATAAACATACACTGAAGTTTCATCTTGTCGCAAGAGAAACATGATAACTATTAGAAATGGATAGCTATAAAAACAATAATCTTACCCCGTTAATCCAAGAAAGAATAATGACATAAGCAAACGTCTAGTAATAGGTGGCCTCGTTCTCCTACACGATAACATACAAAAACCACATCTTTAGTATTGGCACTTGTTCAGGTTGGTTTACACCTATTTCTTACACGCAAACATTAATCATATTGAACTGTTCAAGTAACAACATCAGCATATCACAAAAACCAATACCCCTTAACATCATCATTAACAGATTTCGATCGAAGCCAAAAACCAATACCCCTTAACAGGTTCTTTCACTCCTACGTCAAACTCATATACGACACATTAACCTCAATTCAACTGTCCCCATATTCACCTATGATCTCATCAACCTTAGTTTAGCTGTCTACTAATATCCCCTCCGTCCCAAACAGAGGCGGAGCCAGAAAGTTATGGTTGAGGGGGAAAACTTTGATAATTTTTAGAAACTACACTGCAAATCGGTTCGTTAGGAGATTCAAACAACCACTTAATCTACCAAATATCTATGTAACACTCCATATCTCGTTATAACTTAGAGCTGCAATTTATGCCACTTTATATCATTATAGTGCAATACTTTCGCCACTTAACTAAATTCAGAAACTAAAGCTTATCCAGAGTGAACTTAACATCAGTTTATAAAATAGATCAAAACTACAGTCAAACACTACATTCCGATATCTATTCAATAAAGTTGATAAAACATCAAGTCATCAAATAACTACATTTGACACATTCTTCAAATAAAACAAGTAAATTTTTTGGAAATAAGCTATCAAATAAGCAACTAAAAACTAACTTCAACATAAATAAGCACAGCTTTTGCCCTAAACCTCATCAAAATTAGGTGAGAGTCTATTCTAGACTTAAGTAAACCTAAAATCTGTATCCGCTAAACCTAAGCTTCATTAACTCGAATAAGCAATCAAATCAACAATCAAAATTAGGTCAAATAAGCTTCATATTCAACGAATTTACAACAATTTCGAATAAGTAACATCAAATCTCGATAATTAGACAAAATTAGTGCTTAATAATTAGGGATCAGAGATAAGAGATAACCTCAAACAAATTGGGGAAAAATAGTGAAAAATGAGATTCAGCAGATGTTATCCATGGCGGAATGGTGCTAGTGTGTCTTTTTAGTGTGTGCAGTTGGGGAAAAAATGATTAGTATGGTGATAGTGTGTGTTTCATGAGTGTTTGTGTGTGAAACTAGAGTGAAAGAAATATGAAGAAATTGACAGGCTAGAATGCGCGTGTTGTTTTTAAAACATGTAAGTATTTTGTCAATTTAAGTCCCTATACTTTTTAAGAGTTAAATAACCAAAAAAAAAAAAGAGCATGTATTTACTCAAGGTAGTGACGGATAGTTTCGTGACTAAGTTACATAATATCTAAAACAAAGTGACAAATTTTTTTGTCGTCACTATATGGTCTTTTTAGTCACCAAAATAAAATGTCGTCACTAATATTTTGTCACTATAGGCTATTTTTCTTGTAGTGAATCCTCAGTGACTTCAACAAATGGGCCTCCAGATAGTACTGCTGATCCAGTACCTCAACCAGATGAAGATTTTTTCGAATCAAATCTTACTGATGAATTCCCTCAACTTTTCAACTTCAGTCCTGATGATCAAGTACACGAACCAGCTAATAACGATACAACAACACCGCTTTATGATGAAGATTTTTTCGACTGCAGCCATGCTGATGAGTTCCCTCAGCTAGAGAATTATGAAGCAATACTTGACGAAGACTTATCCAACTTCAATCCTATGCAAATGATATCTTTTGAGGATGACGAGTTATTGGGTCGGAGCTCAACCCTTTGAAGTATAATGAAGAGAATGTAATGCTTTCGCGTGGGTGACCTTTTATTTGTTTTATGATATGAGCTTTAATGGATTAGCCGTTTGGCACGTGAGGTGCACGTGCATAGTTTAAATACTAGACACGTGAGGTGCACGTGTTTATCTCCAACAGCTTTTCCCGCCCAAAGCTACTTTAAATACCTTGCTTGTCATTTCATTAGATAGACTTTGTTAAACAATTTCCTCTCGCTTGTAATCTTTCCAGTCTTATAACTGATTGCTTGGTTAATCATCAATGGAGTTCTTAGGTCCAAATCTTATTCTTTTTATTAAGATTTCATCTTTTAACTCAAGATTCTATACCATTTCTCTAGTGAAATCTATAGAATCATATCATTTTCGAGATATGTACGTACTTTAGTTTTATGATAATGTTATTTGAAATCTTTAGCTGTAGAAGTTCTTTATAGGTATGTTAAATTTGCGAATTGGGCCATAAAAATGTAAGTTTAATTTGCATGAGTTCTATTGACGTTTTTAGAGTATGTGTATTAATATATACAAGTATCCACTATTTAAGGTGTTTGAATTAAACTTTTGATAAGTTTTAAGTGCTACAAAACTAACAGGCCGGCCAACATTCTCTCCAATAATAAACTGATAGCTTTGTTTTAT
>BPTQ01000007.1:10320052-10335347 GCA_019973895.1 Chrysanthemum seticuspe
AAAAGTGAGAAATGGGTCTTTAAATTTAGTGAGTTTAAGCTATAGTATACCCATTCTATGGTGTGCAATTTCTACCACAAAATGAGTATAAACAACGTATGTTCCACAAACTACTTTACAGATCAAATCTAAAAATAACAATTTCAACTCGATTTACGTGATTAAAAACAGGGTGTTGCGTAGTAATTTGTAAAATAATTACATTCTTTCTTGATTTGTTTTTGCAGCGAAGCTAGCTCTATCAGTTTGGTTCATCAGTTTTAATACTTAAAAACATTAACTATTAAAAAACATCACTTTTTGAATCTTACATTAATAAAATGTTTAATGATGCGTTGTGGGACAAAAATTAGTGCATTTAGCTCAACTTTAACAATAAAAATCTAAACTAGACATTTCATCAAACACCTTGTATGCAACAAATATGAGTAAAACACCATCTTTAACGTGTGGTATCTTACCCATATGATATCGAATTTGAGTGATTTAAATTTCTGGGTAAAGAGTGAAAAAAAAAATCTATAACTTTCATGTTTTAAGTTTTTCACGATTCGACATTTATGAAGGTAAAATATAAGGCCAAAAATGACAAAAAAAATCAAGAAAATCAAGAACTATATGATATGTAAAAAAAAGTTTAAAATATTTATCAAGATTTATACCAAATTAAAGATAATTGAATTTTAAAAATTATGGTGAAATCGGTTTTTCGTAAAAGTTTGTCGTTTGTAAGTTATTTGCGTTTGAAATTTGGGGTGGAATATAAAAAACGGGTTAAAATGACAAAAATACCCCTTAACCGAATTTAATAAGAAAAAAAGAATGGAATGAATGGGGGACACTTGTCACATTGTGAGTGGCTTTCTGGCCTTTTTAATTTTCCTTACTTTTTAGAGGAGCGCATCTCTTGACTCCAAATGTAACATTATTATTAGGGGGAATCGAATATATATCCCTCCATAAACTTATAATTGCGTATGTATCCAACCAAAACTAATAATTGCGTATATATCCTCCCAAACATTTAAAATTTTCATATATATCCAAAACGTTATATTTTTGGGCAAAATACCAATTCTACCCTTGTCTTTTTATTTGTTGAAGACTAATTCATTTGCAGCAATTTATTTGTTCCTTTGCTTTAAATGGGTGGATCACTGGTTTAACACACATCTCAAGTAAATATACCGGTTTGACTCGACTATTTAGCCTGATACAAACCCAACATTTTTCCACTTCCAAAAAAGATGGCGAAAATTGTTATTTTTGTATGGCTGCTTATTCAATGTAAATTAGATAGAAGGGGGCAAGAAAGAGAAAAAGACGGCAAATAGTTTTCTATCAAGTATCCACGACAAGACACAACGTTTTTTCGCACAATATATAACAAAATCATGTCTACCACAGCTGTTACAAATGACAACCTATAAGTTCTTATGATTTGAGCCGCCTTTCTTAAGAAAAATACATATCTGGACACTTTAACATTCTATAAACTCCAGCAGCATAAAATACAGAAATTTCGTTCACTAAAATAGAAAAAAGGTCACATTCTCATTGTCAGGAAATATTTTTAAAGCATACCAATCTAATAACATATATGCAAGTACCTTAGATCACTCATTTTGAGCAACAAATATCCTCAAATGGAAAAGTTATCATCATCACATGATATTTATGAAATACATAAATGATGACGATGCATAAACAATCATATACCTTCCTTTCTTATCCTATTACACGATATAACAATAAACTTATATGTACATAACGATAAATCATCAACAAATATGAACATGATGATAAGGTGATAAGGAATAAAATTGTTGGGAAGTTATCAACATAATTGACAAATGACCACAAGAAAAGTATCACGCAGAAAGGAATGCTTTCTATGGCAGTTATATGTACTGGTTGTATATTATAATCTAGGTTGCCTTAGTGTGTAGATAGTGGAAGTTTCTTTCTATCACTGATGAGCTATGTCATTATGATTCAACTAAGGCCCGCATATAGTTTTCTATGTAGAAACCAAAACAAAACAAAAAAGTTTCTTAGAACATAAATGAATAACCGAGGACAGATGGTAGCATAAGACAAGACAAAATTAATTCACAACATCCTACAATCTTCTGTCGCTTCAGCTACTATGTCCTTTCAGCTACTAACCACGCTACTTTATACAATCTATGAATCTAACATCCACTAACCACATATAAGAGTAAAACTATAACACAGATTCTAGAAATACCTCAAATATTAATTCGTCCCACTCGCGCGACAAACAAAATTCTTGGGGTAAGTGTGTAATGAATTTAATGACATTATATGCACCTTATTACTCATTCTTTACAACAAATATTCTCACATGACAAGTGATAATCACATAATCTTCAGTATTGAATACACCTTATTACACACCTTCTGTTCTGGCCCTTCTATATTAGATAATTAACAACGCTTAATATATCATATAGTACATAAGGATCCATACTTTCAAATAATACAACATACGACAAAAAACTTCTGTGCAAACGTAAACCAAGAAGAAAGATCGCCACACTTAACCAGACACGCTTTGCATTACGTAATCATCAATCAACTAAACAACACGTTTACATTTTTCAGAAGTATGTTGACAACTAGATTAAACCTCATATACTACCACACATTTATCAAGCATTTCATAAAATATTAAAATTCATGTACTCACAGTAGCTTGTTAGTTCCTATACTTAAAACGCAACAACGAGAACTATAAACAACAACATTGCAAACCTTATGAGGCAATTTGGGAAACGATCTTTTATAATAAATGTATACGTATACTATCAGTTTAATTAGTATATTTCATTGAGGCATTTTATCAAACAGTTGGTAAAATATGCCGAAACTTACAGTCAAGTGTTGGTTTCGGGATGAAACGGGTCGAACGACAGCTCCGAAAGAGTTGAATTGTGATGATGAGAAGAACCCATCTGGTAAAAAATGATGAAACATGGTTTTGAAAGGAATGTGACTGTTGGTGTTCCATTTTCTGGCGGTTAAATTCGGTACAGCACAAAGGATTAACAGTTTGACTATCTATTGCAAACTGGATAAAATTAAAAAGTGTAGAAAGCCATTCATAATGTGACACGTGTCCCCCACTATAAATTATATATAAAATCCGCCCGGTCTTTTGACCCATTTTTTCTTTTCCACCTCAAATTTCAAACGCACATATCTCTTAAACCACAAACTTTTACAAAAAACCGATTTCACCATAATTTTTAAAATTCGATTCTCTTTAATTTGGTATAAATCTTTTTAATTATTTCGAAACTTTTTTTGACATAATCATTGGGTCATGATTTTCTTGATGTTTTTGCTATTTTTGATCCTATTTTTTACCTTAAAAATTGCCGAATCATAAAATACTTAAAACACAAAAGTTTTAGATTTTGATTCACTCTTTACCCAGGAATTTGAATCACTCAAATCCGATATGATATGAGTGAGATATCGCACGTTAAAGATGACGTTTTAGTCATATTTGTTGCACACAAGGTGTTTGATGAAATGCCTATCTTATATTTTTAGTGTTAAAATTGAGCTAAATGAACTAATTTTTGTCCCACAATGCATCATTAATCATTTTATTAATGTAAAACTCAAAAAGTGATATTTTTTAATAGTTAAAGTTTTTAACTATTAAAACTGATGAACCAAACTGATGAACTGATGAACCAAACCAAAACTGATGAACCAAACCAAACTGATGAACTGATAAACCAAATCAAACATAATTCATCAGTTTATTTTGGTTCATCAATCATAGTTTCAGCTTAACATGTTGGTGTTTGTTTTGTTTTGTTCATCAATTTATTTTGGTTCATCAATCATAGTTTCAGTTTTGGTTTGGTTCATCAGTTTTGGTTTGGTTCATCAGTTTGGTTTGGTTCATCAGTTTTTGGTTTGGATCATCAGTTTGGTTTGGTTCATCAATTATAGTTTAATTTTGGTTTGGTTCATCAGTTTTGGTTTGATTCATCAGTTTTTTTTGTTTGGTTCATCAGTTTGGTTTGGTTCATCAATCATAGTTTCAGTTTAGGTTTGGTTCATCAGTTTTGGTTTGGTTCATCAGTTTTTGGTTTGGTTCATAAGTTTTTGGTTTAGTTCATCAGTTTAGTTAGGTTCATCAGTTTTGGTTTTATACTTTTTTTTTAAACAGTTTGGTTTGGTTCATCAGTTTTGGTTTGGTTCATCAGTTTTAATACTTAAAAACATTAACTATTAAAAAACATCACTTTTTGAATCTTACATTAATAAAATGATTAATGATGCATTGTGGGACAAAAATTGGTGCATTTAGCTCAACTTTAAGAATAAAAATCTAAACTAGACATTTCATCAAACACCTTGTATGCAACAAATATGAGTAAAACACCATATTTAACGTGTGGTATCTTACCCATATGATATCGAATTTGAGTGATTTAAATTTCTGGGTAAAGAGTGAAAAAATCTATAACTTTCATGTTTTAAGTTTTTCACGATTCGACATTTATGAAGGTAAAAAATAGGGCCAAAAATGACAAAAAAATCAAGAAAATCAAGAACTATATGATATGCAAAAAAAAAGTTTGAAATATTTATCAAGATTTATACCAATTTAAAGATAATCGAATTTTAAAAATTATGGTGAAATCGGTTTTTCGTAAAAGTTTGTCGTTTGAAAGTTATTTGCGTTTGAAATTTGGGGTGGAATATAAAAAACAGGTTAAAATGACAAAAATACCCCCTAACCGAATTTAATAAGAAAAAAATAATGGAATGAATGGGGACACTTGTCACATTGTGAGTGGCTTTCTAGCCTTTTTAATTTTCCTTACTTTTTAGAGGATCGCATCTCTTGACTCCAAATGTAACATTATTATTAGGGGGAATCGCATATATATCCCTCCATAAACTTATAATTGCGTATATATCCAACCAAAACTAATAATTGCGTATATATCCTCCCAAACATTTAAAAATTTCATGTATATCCAAAACGTTATATTTTTGGGCAAAATACCAATTCTACCCTTGTCTTTTTATTTGTTGAAGACTAATTCATTTGCAGCAATTTATTTGTTCCTTTGATTTAAATGGGTGGATCACTAGTTTAACACACATCTCAAGTAAATATACCGGTTTGACTCGACTATTTAGCCTGATACAAACCCAAATTTTTCCACTTCCAGAAAAAGACGGCGAAAATTGTTATTTTTGTATGGCTGCTTATTCAATGTAAATTAGTATGGAAAGTAAAGCAAGACCGAAAACATATGTGCAAAAAACAAACATGAAAAACTGGTTAATGCGATTGCTAAGGCATTGCCGCTAATAGGTACATTATATATAGGCCTCCGTAGCAAAATAACAGACTGTTCATTGAATCATTGAAGGTACAAACGATATTATAGTTCCTTTTCACATAAATGTTAACCTTGATATAATTCTTACTTACCATAGAAATTAAATGTTAGTGAGAATGATAAAGACAAGGGTAGAATTGGTATTTTGCTAAAAAATATAATGTTTTGGATATATATGAAATATTTAAATGTTTGGAAGGATATATACGCAATTATTAGTTTTGGTTGGATATATACGCAATTATAAGTCTTTGGAGGGATATATATGCAATTCCCCCTTATTATTATTAACGTGTTTCGACATATCATTACAAAATATGATTGTTATTTCAACAGAGAAAAAGGTATAATTTCGAAAGTCTAGATATTTTCATCCAGTGACGGACTCAGACGAGAAACTAGTGTGTTTCCTTATTTTAGTCTAGTAAGATACTTGGTTAGATGCTAGACTAGATATGCGGCTGGCTCCTTTAATTCGTTGAGAACTTTTGAACTAGTATTCGTTGATACTAGATTTTATTGGGAAGATTTCATCACCCGGTTAGGCTTTATGACTTAGAATTTTAAGTAATTAGCTTAAGAGACTAAGTGCAAGTTAGGTGATTGGAGCATTTCTTCTCCTTGAATATCAAAATTATAGTTGCTTATACACCTCATATGCCCGTTCCTCCTTTGATAATTGTTGGGAATTTTCCCTAACAAACTCCAGACAGTATGTTGTCTCAACTATGAGACAATTCATAGATTGCTCTATCCTTAAACCAATTGGTGATAAACTTAGATGGAATAATTCCCTTCCAATCAAGATTAATATCCATACGTGGCGATTATCCCTTGGTTGGCTTCCAACCCGTTGTAATTTGGATGCTTGAGGTATATATTGATCTTCACTCTACAAGATGCCCTGTTTGTGATGAATTTTTCGAAAGTGCCCAACATTTATTTGTTGACTGTTCCATAGCAGCTAACTTATGGAATGTTATTCGCTTCTGGTGGGGTTTGGATAAGCATCCCAAAGATCTCACCAACCTTATCTTGTGGGCCGACAAACGTTTGTTTTGATGTTGTCGTTCACACAGATCTCGAAACCGGATTTGCTTTGACTCAAAACCGCCAAGTAAAGATACTCTTATTTAAGAAATTAAAGTTCTCTCGCACTCTTGAATTCTTCATGGAAATAGGAAAGTTAATCCGGTTTGGATTAATGGCTATATGATCCCATTTCTTCTGGTACTAAGTTCTAATTCTTTGTAACTCTCCTTGCTAGTTTTGTTCTTCATAAAATATCGGCGTTAAAAAAGGGTGGTAAGCTTTCCAATATTCAGTGTAGGAAACTGACAACAGATCATAACATCATATCTCTTAACTACAAATCAGCATATCGATCAAAACGCTACCTATTTTGAATAAGATATGAGAACTCTACTTATATTATCAAATATATAGGCGAAATAAAGAGAAAAGAAACAATACATACCTGAAAATTTTAACAACGAAACTATATGTGTGTGTATGTGTGGTTCAATCCAACTGATAAAACAAAGCTATCAGTTTATTATTGGAGAGAATGTTGGCCGGCCTGTTAGTTTTGTAGCACTTAAAACTTATCAAAAGTTTAATTCAAACACCTTAAATAGTGGATACTTGTATATATTAATACACATACTCTAAAAACGTCAATAGAACTCATGCAAATTAAACTTACATTTTTATGGCCCAATTCGCAAATTTAACATACCTATAAAGAACTTCTACAGCTAAAGATTTCAAATAACATTATCATAAAACTAAAGTACGTACATATCTCGAAAATGATATGATTCTATAGATTTCACTAGAGAAATGGTATAGAATCTTGAGTTAAAAGATGAAATCTTAATAAAAAGAATAAGATTTGGACCTAAGAACTCCATTGATGATTAACCAAGCAATCAGTTATAAGACTGGAAAGATTACAAGCGAGAGGAAATTGTTTAACAAAGTCTATCTAATGAAATGACAAGCAAGGTATTTAAAGTAGCTTTGGGCGGGAAAAGCTGTTGGAGATAAACACGTGCACCTCACGTGTCTAGTATTTAAACTATGCACGTGCACCTCACGTGCCAAACGGCTAATCCATTAAAGCTCATATCATAAAACAAATAAAAGGTCACCCACGCGAAAGCATTACATTCTCTTCATTATACTTCAAAGGGTTGAGCTCCGACCCAATAACTCGTCATCCTCAAAAGATATCATTTGCATAGGATTGAAGTTGGATAAGTCTTCGTCAAGTATTGCTTCATAATTCTCTAGCTGAGGGAACTCATCAGCATGGCTGCAGACGAAAAAATCTTCATCATAAAGCGGTGTTGTTGTATCGTTATTAGCTGGTTCGTGTACTTGATCATCAGGACTGAAGTTGAAAAGTTGAGGGAATTCATCAGTAAGATTTGATTCGAAAAAATCTTCATCTGGTTGAGGTACTGGATCAGCAGTACTATCTGGAGGCCCATTTGTTGAAGTCACTGAGGATTGAATTGTGTCAATCATGTAATCAGGTAGTTGTTCAGCTTCCATTTCCGTAGAACTTGAAGCACCATTCAAAAATTCATCCATTGCAATCAAGATAGAGCGATTTTGTTGATCATCGCAAGCTAAGCTCCCACATAAGGATTGCGCCATTTCTCTTCCAGTCATAGCATGAGGGTTTACATGTTTTAGTTTTGAATTATTTGTGATAGGGTAGTGGCTGGTGTTCATTCTCGTTTGGCTAGTCATGGCATCAAGGTTGCTTCCAATATCTTGGTTTGCCGATAATGTTTGAGCAGTAAAAGGTTGAGCAGACCCCGTCAGAGCTGTTAAACTTCCTTCAGTATCAATATTGTTAGCTTCTTGTTGATAACAATTTGCTGGCTGCAAAGGTGCCACCAAGTGATGATTTGCTTCTTGAATCCATACGTGCTGAGGTTCATTTGGAAGATTGCTGCCCGGGTTTAGTCTTCGTCGTCTAGGAGAAGGTTCATCATTTAATAGGTTTTGCTCATCGTTTCCCTCTTCTTCATTAGCCATGTTTCGATCTCCTTTTTTCTCCTTCTTGTAAATCTTACACAGCACGAAATTGTTTAACTACAAGAACATATATAAAAATATTGGTTAAAATCCTATGACTAGGTACTACTTTTTGTGCTAGATATAGTAAAACAGAAGGATTTGACATTATATATGTATCTGTCACTATATTAAAAGCAAGGCCATACTGACAGGTATATTTTTCAGAGGCAATGAAAGCAAACAAAGCAAAACAAGCTACTACTATTTAATTAGGACATTTAGTGACAAAAAAATCTGTCACAATAGCCATTACTAACCTCAACCTTAAAACACTTTTTAACACCTTACGGTTGACTAAACGATTACCTGCATATAGCGGTGACAAAATGATAATGTATATAGCCTTAATTTATGTGTGCGATTTTGAAAGTATATATATAATTGTATGAGTGTGAAGTAACTGAAATTGAAAAAAGTTAGTGGTTTGAATTGTAATATATCTGAATGTTTAATAACTGCATTGCCTTTTATAATGTTGGGCCAAAAGTTTGTCCATGTCTCCGACAGTATTTAAATATAAAATAGCCTAACTCCAATTTACTCACTCATAAGAATCAGTGAGTGTTGTATAAAGCTCACTCAACAACTAGCTTCAGAGATTTCAAAGACCATCTGAAGAAACACTTTGCCTCGTTGATGCGGTATTAGCAAGTAAAGTACCCGAGCTAAAGAACAACATTCGAGTCAGTGAGATTCGACAAAGTCTCAATGACTGAATAGACACTCTCTTAGTCAAGACAAGAATTATTGAGAGGGACTTCACAAAAGCAAAAGGAAAAATAATTTTGCATTAAAGTCAAACAAGTACAATAAAATAGTTGATAAAAGAGTTAATGTTGAATTAACTATTCACTAAATTATATTGAAAAGTAAAGCTAAATATGAAATCATTAAACGAAAGATTACCCTTTCACCAAATGTTTGACACCTAACCCAGTACAACATGTGACTTCACTTTCTCGTATCATAAATACAGATAGCTAGTTAGAGATTTTTTTTTAAACAAAATAATACAAATGTATTATAGGGAGAGTATGCTCCTCTCCTAAGAACACACTAAGCTAAGCTAGCATGCTTGTGTTGTTCATCCATAAACTTCAACTTATGTTTTAGTTTAGGTTTAGGAGAGTTTTATTTGTCACTCAAACGGGATAGTGTTCCGCAACTATCGCTTGTAATTCTTTGATTCATTTCTAATAACAACTATAAACGTTGAAAACTACTAATTATGTTATTAGTTGTCAAATGGGTATTGTGCTAAACATATTAATGTTTTACCCATATCTCGGGATCAATATATAAGTAAGGGTATTTTAATCGAGTAACATTACTCATTTTTTAAGTTTTTAAATTATAAGCAAATGTGTTTTCTTTTATATATTGTATAGATTAGCGTATACGATGTGACTTAATCGTGGTTGTATATTCTCATGTAACCTAGACTAAACAAATTTTCAGAATAACCTACATTCAAATATTGGCATCGGTTGTTCATTAAATTTTCATGATATAATTATCAAAATAATTTAAATCCAGGGTTAACTCTCACGTTCTTGATAGTTCGCAAAGCAGTAGAATATGACTTGAGTTACACGATGAAGTAAGCCATTAGTGAAAGTCTATACATATCATTAAACTCCAGTACCTTTGTTCCGTTTCCAACCGGGAGATTAGGATCAGTCGTGGTGTATTCAGTCATTAGCCCTGCAGTCTTGCGCTTCTTTTCATCATAAAAAGCTAAGTTTCTTTTGTATCCAAGCCTTCGTTGTGTCACATCACAAACCTCAACTTTTGCATTCCCCGTTTTCCAAAACGCATCGTTCTTGGTGGTTCTCTTTGGTCGATCTCCATTTGGGCACATTCGCTCTCTTGGTGTCATGAAGTACCATTTGTTCTCAGCCGATAGATATTTTCCTGTTTATGAAAATACAATATTGCTTAGAACAAAAACAATCAATAAAGAAAAAGAACGTAACAAGATTACAAAACAATCAACGTATATATTATACATGAAGTTTGATGAGATGTTACTAACTAGCAAGTTCTTCAGGATTGTAGTCGTAAATAAACTCTTCGTGTATCCGGGCTGGTGGGAGCTTTCTTGATTCTAACTTTGGTTGGAGGTAGTTAACTATCAGTTCTTGATCCGTTGGACAAAACCGATAGCCAGGAAGGAGGTCATCGACATAATCACGATTTGATTGATTAATGTTAGCTGAAATCTGTGAATCCATTCCGATTGATGGATACATTGAAGCACGCACGTAAAAGGTTTAGGAATTTTTTAATGAGTTTTGATATTATTCTTTGATATTATATAACCAGCTTTATATGTAATTTGTTGGCGTCTGCATGGAATATGCTTCATGCATGCCGACTTAAATTCAGTTACATTATTTTGGGTCCACGTCAATTTTTGCGTTTGTTTGCAATAACTCACGTGCTATCCGTAATAAGGGTAATAAGGTGTAAATGATACGACAATTCGTGAGCTATTCGAGATTGATTCGAAAAATAATCAAATTTAATTGGATTAATTTTAATCAAGTCGAGCTCGAGCTATTTGAGTAAGAGCTCGAGTCGTGTTCGAGTTTTACTCGCGAAATTTAACAAGCTCTGTTTAAATTACAGATATATTTTTTTCATAATTACTTAATTATCATTGTTATATTAAGTAATATATGTGCACATGAAACGAGTCGAGACGAATTATATAAGTTGATTTTTTGTCAGCCTAAAATATATGCTCATTCAAGCTTACATTTTAGAGAGTGGATCGAGCTTGAAATGAAATCTAAAGCTCGATCGAGCTCATGTCAAGTTTCAAAACCGAGTTTTAATTATCGAGCTTGAACTTCATACCCCCTTCTTAATACCACATATATCTAATATATAGTGATATAAGTTAATCATCTTTAAAAAAAGAGACTATATCATTTATAATTAGTTATGATTCTTTAAAAAAAACAATAAACATATTACCTTTAAGAGGAAAACTTTCTCATAAGGCAAAGTAGAATTAAAGAAAACTAAATTTCATCTATAGCGTTTTGAATTTTGTTTATTAAAAACACTAATCAAAATAGATATAAAATATTACTATTACAGTCTTAAAACTATTGTTCAAATACAAAAAAATACAGTTTAAAAATTGCTGTAATCGGTAGAAATACCAACCCCCAAATCCAAACCCCGAGATTCGTACCTTTCCATTTTCTAAAAAATATAAAAAAGATAAAAAATAATCTTCTTCAACCCCAACCTTAGCGTAGTAACTTCTCAATAGCATTCCTATTCCCCTAGAGAACGATATCAATACTCGTGGCTTACCCTAATTACTACACTACAATGATTAGGTTCACTGCCTAGGGTGTTATAAACTTGCTCGAAGAAAAGGAAGTTCCTTTGACCCCGAACGACGCGTGTAGCGTTATCAAGTTTTTGGCGCCGCTGCTGGGGAATAGAATAGCTAGTTAATAGTCCACCTCGTTTAGGTTTCTTTGCTTGATTCCTATCAAGTAAAATTTTTTCTCATTTTTAGCTTCCTCGTAGTCTATCCCCCTTCTTCGTGACCTTTGTTCGTAAAATCCATCACTCACCATGATACGTGTCTTCCGTCGAAGATTCTTCACCTTACCCGTTCCCAATCCCGAAATTGAGAACGCGATCCCACAAAACCCTTCACCCGTCCACCACTTTGAAAATCACCTAGGGCATAATAATATAAATTGGCAACAACAAAGTCCTTTCTATTACTCAGATTCCGATGAGGAATCTGATAATGGTGAAGCACTTGATAGAGGAGAGGTCATTAATGAAGTTAGTTTTGCAATGGAGGAAGACCCCTCCCAATGCTTTGACCCTAGGTGTAGAATTGAGAAAGATGGCCCCTTTAACATGCAATTCCCTTGCAAAATAGGATTAGAAGGATTCGACGCTTACTTGAATTCATTCTTGCCTTTGAACTTAATCTCAAGGGACATATACAATAAAATCAAGATCAATGAGTTAACTTATCAAGGGAACAATGTTGTTGAAGCAGTCACTCTTTTGCACGTGTTTGTTGGAAGTTTTGCTTATTTGGTAGAGTTCATGGTCTTAGAAGACTTAGGAGAATTTATTGATAAGGACCTCACTCAAGTATTTTTTGGAAAACCATTCAAAAGATTGACTAGGTTGAATGAACGGATGATTGATGGTCTAATTACATTCTCTGATGAAGTTGAAGACTTTATCTATCAAATGCCACGCGCTCATCCTAGGTTTAAACATAGAGACATTGAGGCATGTAATAGAATGACCCCTATTCCATTGCTTAGTGAGAGGGATAAGCAAAGTGGACTTAGGTACCCATATGAGAAAACTAAGCGGTATTACAAAAAATGCCTAGAATTAGCAGATGATTACAAAAAGAATGAAAAAACATTGGAATGGCTTAAGTATGAGCACGTAAGCGTGCACGAGACAACGTGAGGGCACGACTACGAGTCTAGCTACAAGACTCTTAAATAAATAAAAGCGCTTCGTGGGAGGCAACCCATGCTTAATTGTTTGCTTGTTAGTGTCATATATCTTTTATTAATTGTTTATTCTCATGTTTAAATTTGTAAAAATGCTTTGTCTTGTTTTTAACCTCGTCTTAATTGCATATAAAGGTATTTTACATAAGGGATAAATGTAGGGAGGATTACACACGTTTTCAAAAGAAACGTAAACATGAGAATAACAATTCATTAAAAGATATATATGGGTGTTTGTTCGAGTCAAATGCTTGTATCGAGTCATAATGGATGTTTTGCAGAAATTTTTCCAGATTCTAAAGATGTAAATTTTCTAGAATTTTTTCAGAAAATCGCAGACCAGTTTTAGTCTGGATAACCTGACGGCGTCAAGAAGGAGTAAAAACAACAGATTACTTTTTTCTCATTTTCTGAGCTACTTATAAATTTTTGGAATTTTCCAGGTCTTAATTTTCTAGAAATTCTGTAAACATCCATTCCACAAGCATTATATCCTAGTTTAGTAGAGTCTTATATATATTATTACCGCCGATTTTACGCGAATGTTTCGTTTGTTTTCTTCGAATGTGCAGGTTTTATTTATCAAGAAGAAGAAACAAAAGATTGGAAGGAGCTTTTCACGCATACATTTTTCTTGGAAAGGATTTAACCACCACTTTACACGGATCCTACCGAGCTAATCAGGGGAGTATTAGTTTCTTTCGTTTTTCATTACCTTCTATTATCATAACTTTGATACTTTCGGGGAACATTGGGGACAATTTTTAGTTTAAGTGTAGGGAGGGAAAATAAAACGGGAACTTTGAAACTATGCTTATCCTTGATTATTTGCTTTGTCCAATTGTATTTGTGTAATAAACCATGAGAAAATGTCGATTAGGGTAATTTTAGCACCAAATTTAAAATTTTTCATGACATATAGGAGTGGGCCATTAGTCTTAACAAAGGCGCCTCACGGATAGGAAGTTGCATGACTAGCACAAAAACCCTTTACCACCCAAATTCCACCCAAAATGTGAGGATCGCCCTTAGATTAGTAGGAATTAAAAGCATTCATCTTTAATGCTTAGAGTGTGAACCGGTAGTATTTTAGATTCTAGAACTTGTTTTGTGATGCATTCCGAGATCGCTAGTGAGACTACACTTGTGTAGTTAGGAATAACTAAAAGATAAGAGGCATTAGGATAACCCTTGTTTGATACCCGTAATATAATTACTTCTTCCACATCGGTTGAGTAATTCCCCCACACCCTTTGTGTTGTACTCATCTTTAGTACACGATACCCCTAGTTAACCCCTCAGAGCCTATCCTTTTTGCGGTTCTCGTGATGTTTCGGTTTTTCCGGAATATCAATGAAGAGCATTGTTTACAACCCACCCCCAAATATACACCCAAATCGCCTTAGCCTACCCTATATGCACTCACTTTTAGCGCATTATTGTTATCACCCTAAACCCTTAGTTCAATTATCTAGTTGCTTGCATGAGTTGCTAAGTCGAGTCATATCCTTTGTACATAGTTTTGGGACGATTGGGACTCATGGGAAAAGTTAAAATTTATAATGACTAAAAGGGAACGTTAAATTCCCTTATTTGCGTAATAACGTATTCCAAGTGTTTTGATCTTTTCAATTCGGGTCAAATTAGTGTTAGAGTAATAAAAACTCAAGTGTAGGGATGTGCCTATAAATCCCTATTATTTTGATGTTACCGTAGAAGATGGTAGAGTAAAAGTGTATGAAAAAAAAATATACGGGCTACCATCCTACATCTATCCTTTAAATTTATGTTTGTTTGTTTCAGTTAGCTAGAGTCTAGAGTGTCGAGTCTTGGCTTAGCAACGCCATTCTTCGTATACTTGTAACAATAAGATTTTTGACTTGCCACCACTAAATAGCCTATCCCACCAAACCCTTTGTTTCCCTACCGTAAGCCTAACATTACAACCCTTTAAAGACCTCTTTGATAGTCTTTCCTAGGTGCTTACGCCAAAGCGATGGAGGTTTGATCTATTCTCAAGCCAATGGTAATCTATGTACTAGGACCGGTTAATGAGTGTTTAATCTTCCATTTCCAATTTGTTATATTTCATATACACCCGAGAAAGATGTGAGTATCCAAACACCCCATGTGAGGTGCTAGTATGTAATTTCCGTGCTTGTTATGACTTTTGCGGGGCGTATATGTGTTGTGGACTGTTTTAAACCAATGCTTCATGACCCCTAACTTATAAATTAATTGGCTAAAAGTACATTTGCTTTAGGACAAGCAAATACCAAG
>BPTQ01000007.1:10363415-10378415 GCA_019973895.1 Chrysanthemum seticuspe
GTACTAAAAGATACAAATTAAACTATGCTGCAACTATCTTATGTATTGTCCACAACATGGATGCCTTCCCCATAATTTAATACCAAAATGTTAATAATCTCTTATAGTTATCCTTGACGTTTCACCATGTGTAGCAACATATACATGACCTTCTTTCCTTTGGCGTGTTCGATCAAACGTTTGAATTAAGCTATGTCCTTCCTTGTTTTGGTATATGTACATGTGTACCTGATTTCATAGTAGATACAAATAATCAATGAGTATCATTGGGGGAACGATATGAAAAGCACAAATCACCTACAAAACAGTTTCAAACTACCAGCAGCATGTTTTCTTTTTGCATTCGCAGATCCATTTAGATGACATAGCACTTAACACATTAACTGATTATACACACCTCAATGACAAATTGATAAACAAATACGTAGTACTAATTAGTAAAGATTTTATTTACTAAATTGCCTTCACTTCTTTATTGCTCAAAGGGCAGGCATCAAGGAAGTCAATAAATCCAGTTTTACCCTCAACAACCAGCTATGCAAATGCCTCCGGTCTGTAGCCATGGTACATGAAAAATGTAATTGGATTGTATAGTAAATAAATAGGTTGGTTCTTTTTCTGGAGCGCAATATCGTTATATCCTTAATAATCATGTTACTCAAGCACATGAACTACTAAATCAGAATAACAACATCCTAATCTAACATGAAGAATCATTTACAACTATACAACTCAACTAAATTATATATGTTGATGCGATCATGCGAATAATGGAAGTTTTACAATTTTACCTGTGTTTGCGACCAAGACTAGGCTCATTCAGAGAGAACCACCGGCCATATAGTGCGAGTTTACGACAACGACACTTGGTTGACGGTAGTATATACATACGGTTTTTTCTTGAGAGATTGAAGGAACAAGAGTGGGAAAGATTTTTGGGAATTAGGTGAGATTACATGAAAAAGGATAAAAAGCAGTTTTGTTCACGGTTATATTATTTATTTTCTCATTAAACAATGTTTCATTAATTATTATTGGTATTTATTTATTTACTTAAAAATATAGGCATCTTTTATAAGAAAAGCTAAAAAAAACTTTAGTATGGAAACACAATATATATATTTACGTGTACATTATAACACAAATAAATTGTTACCTCATTTGTTTGTTTTTTCATTGTAACACAAACAAAAAAAATATTCAAGTTTAAAAAAAGAAAAATAAAATAAAAATATAGCTTTTGTTTTAAAAAAAATAACATAATTTTTTTCGTTATAAATAAATATTAATGATTTTCAATGATCTTGTCTTTCGGTTATCGTTTAGAAATTCAAAAATTTTAAATTATATTTTCATTAAATACATACATTATCTCATATCCCTTTTTATGAAATTAGTTATTTTGTGAGGGATAGGTTCAGTGACGGATCCAGAAAAATAGGATGTGGGAGGGCAAAATTTGTTTTTTACAAGTCACAAAATACGGAAGAAAAAACTAGAATTGTAATGATAAATCGAGTATTTTTACTTAGAGTTAAAGGATTTACAAGGCTTTAGAGTCTTGAATGTTGGATTTTAGTATGCGGGTGAGGGGCAATTTGAGTTTTTTGAGGGGGGCACTTCTGAAAAAATGTCAAAATTAAAAAAAAAATTACACTAAAATCTCAACTTTTCGGCTAGCCGTAGGGGGCACCGCTCCCCACACTTTCTACATAAGTCCGTCCCTGAATAGGTTAACGGTATGTTTCTAACACACCAACAATACACCTTTGTTTTTTTCGGTTTTTAAATTTTTTTATTTTTATTTTTATAATTTTATTTATATTAAAAATTTATAAGACCGGAAGTGCGGAACATGAAATATAAAGTTTAATAAGTCAAAAGCATTAAGCTTACAAAAAATGCGCAACAAAAACTGATAAAAAATTGTGTTACATTGTATATTAAAAGATCGAGGGGGTATCGATTGTAAAAAGTGAGCCAGGGGGTCCTAATAGCACAACTTTTTGGGTATGGTTTAACTTAGAGATAAGCATTTTGACTCAAATCTCGGCGCCGAATCGAAACCGACTCTAAATATACGGTACTCGATCAATACTCATCCAATCATCGCGGGTATCATTGTCTTGACTTGAATACAAACAAAATTATTCTTTCAGGACACATTACCTTTGACAAAAGCGTTTTCCCTTTTGGCTCTATAACGAATGGATGCACGCAGTTATCAGGTATTGATGTTGACGAGACATTTAGCCTGGTTGTTAAAATGAATACTATTCGGACTGTACTTAGTCTTGTTGTTTCTAGACATTGGCATGTACATCAACTTGATGTCAATAATGCTTTTTACATGGTGATTTATCTGAGACGATATATATGCATCAGCCTCCGGGTTTTCGGGATTCTCAACATCTAGACTATGTTTGCTTATCGCAATGCTCTCTTTATGGCATTAAGCAGGCTCCTCGGGCTTGGTTTCAACACTTTGTTGCATACATTACTCGTGTTGGCTTTTCTCATAGTCTTTGTGACTCGTCTATATTTATTTATAGATAGGGGACTAGCACCGATTATTTACTTTCGTCTGTTGATTATATTGTCTCAACTGCTTTCTCTGAAGTTTTGTTACAAAGGATTATTACTTCATTGCATCAGGAGTTCTCCATTACTAATTAGTTTATGGGTATTTTGGTTACCCGTGATTCGTCCGGGATGTTCTTGTCTCATCGTAAATATGTTGCTGAGATTCTTGAGAGGGCGCACATGGTTCGTTGCAACCTGTGTCGAACACCTATTGACAATGAATCCAAATTGGGGGCCAATGGTGATCCAGTATCAGATCCGAAATTATATCGTAGTCTTGCAGGTGCTCTACAATATCTTACGTTTACTTGCCCGGATATTTCTTATACATTATAACAGGTATGTCTTTATATGATGCATGATCCGCGGAAGCCTTACTTTTCAGCTCTTAAGAGGATTCTGCGTTATGTTAGTTGTACAATGGATTATGGATTGCAGTTGTATTCATCATCTACTACATCTTTGGTCGCTTATTCTGTTATTCGGATGCAGATAGGGCTCGTTGCCCAACTACTCGCAGGTCTACTTCTAGGTGTTCTTTGCCAACAACTCGCTCTCTTGGTCCTCCAAGCGTCAACTGACGCTTTCTCGGTCTAGTGCGGAGGCTGAGTATCGTGGTGTTGCCAATATTGTTGCTGAGACTTGTTGGTTGAGGAATTTACCCCATGAGTTGCACACTCTTTTTTTTACGCTACTCTGGTGTATTGTGATAATGTCAGTGTTGTCTACTTGTCATCTAAACCTGTTCAGCATCAATACACGAAGCACATTAAGATAGATATTCATATTGTTTGTGACTTGGTTGTTGCTGGTCAAGTTCGTGTCCTTAATGTATTATCTTATTATCAATATGATGATATCTTTACCAAAGGATTGGCTTATGCTTTTCTTGAAGAATTTCGAACCAACTTGAGCGTTCGGTCTAGCTAATATGACCGACTACTAGCAGGTTATCACTTGATAAAAAGTTACCCAGTTGGTCGCCAAACTGGAACGAATTCCATTTGATTTTTTTTTGTAACGTTCGTTAAATTTTTTTTTAAAAAACTTTTAATTTTTTTCTTAAATCTAAATAAAATATTTTTATTTATTTATTTATTAATTTAAATAGATTTTTTTATACATTTTTTATTTTTTTTAAAGTTTTTCCTTTTTCTTTTAAATTGGATAAATTTATATATCTATTTTTTTTAATTTTGAAAATTGTAATTATTTAAAATTTTTTTTATCCAGATTTAAAAAAAAAAGTCAGATATTTTATTTTTTTCTTAAAACTGTCAGATTTTTGAATCTATAGCTATTTAAAAAAATTACAATTTTCAAAATTTTTAAAAAAATATACAAAATTTATCCAGACCAAAAAAAAAACCTTAAAAATATAAAAAACTGTATAAAGAAAATTATCCAATTAAAAAAAAAATTATATATATTTTAAGAAAAAAAAAATTTAAGATAAAAAAATAAATAATAGAAAAAAAAGGTAATGAATGTCATCAAAAAATGATCAAATGCGCGAATTTGTTCTAGTTTGTGGAATAATGGTGTAACTTTTAATCAAGTGGTCATATTAGCTAGAGCGAAAGTTATTTGAAAATATGTTGCGTATCTTTAACAATTTACAAAGCACATTGCGAAGACCTGTTTATTTAAAAAAATATACTGCGTATTTTTAGCTTTCACCCAACTTTGACGAACAAAATATAAATAGGCCTTTTATGGACAAAATTTACTTTTACTTATCATGAATGTTCGTATTACTTTTGATAAAAAAATCTTTATCGAGATACTTATTTGTTAGCCTATCATTTGTTGTGAATTTTTTTGTTTTGTTTTGTTTTTTTTTTTTTTTTTAAATCATTTTTTTTTTAATAATAACAAGTAGGGTTGGATTAGTTGGAAAACCCCTTGCCTCTCAACCGAGAGGTTAGGGGTTCGATCCTCACTCCCTACAAAATGCCGGAGGTCCTTTCTACCTTTGGTAGAACTGGAAGCAGCCTCTCTACCTTAGGTAGGGGTAAGATTGTCTACATCCTAACCTCCCCCATACACCGGAAACGGTATTGGGTACCCATAACCTTTTAAAATCCTTTTTAATTGTGGATTTTGTTTGATTCTTACCGAGTATAAAATATAGATCGAGTAAATATGATAAATAATTAAATATACCCTTTTTAATTAGAGTTAATCATTTCAATGTGGTTACAATAAATTGGTATCCTATTAAATTGGGAATATGGAGGGAACATCTATAAGGGGCGCCAAAATACTCCATAGGTATCCTATTAAAATTGGGAATATGGAGGGAACATCTATAAAATGTGGCGCCAAAATACTCCATAAACCGCATGAGGTAGTGTTTGGGTTTAATTCTTAAATTCGAAAATTGAATGGACTCCAAGATAAGGTGGCGCCATTTATTTTCACATTTGATCTTGAAATAATTTTAGCTTGGAATTTACAGTAGAGAAAACAACAAAACAAAATAATATTCATATAACTAGTAGACATATATTAACAACTACGTAATGCTAGCAAATTAAACATTATGTCCTTCAGGGCTGCCGCTATATCTCTATGTTTATAAAATCATGCAAAGACACAATATGCTAAACTATATGTTCTTGTACTGTAACGAACACATGCAACTGAAGAATATTGCATATTTGCTACACTTTGTGGTAAATGTTGCCTTTAAGTTTTTTGATATCCAACACTTCTAAAAAATGTTGCACAAACATGTAAAACTTGCAACACTTCTAAAAAGGTATTGCATTAGATATATAAATGCAACACTTATATGAAAAATGTTGCATTACAACCAAGGTTGTAAAAAAAGCAACACATTTTACAAGTGTTGCTTAAAAAATGTTGCCTTAGGCTCAATTTGTAGTAGTTAACTAAATATAAGCCTTGTCAAATTGAGTTGTGACCCCTGCCAAAACCCTTGACCCTTCCCATTTTGACCCCCCAGTCAAACCAAGTCAAACTAAACACCTGTTTCCCTCCCTTGTGGGTTTCTTCTTCCCCACTTGGCTACTCCTCTGCATACCTTCTCCCAACACCATCTTTTCACCTTATCTCCTTATCACCTCACCCACCTCATCATTACACCTCTCACCCCCTAGTTGCAGTCTAAAAACCACAGAAGTCAAATATCACTTTTCCCGCCAAAATCATCAAATGGCCAAATTGACCTCTGCTCACCCATTGGCTCAAAAGGGCGGTGGGAAACACTCATAAGGACACGTGGAAGCCATTGAAAGTATAAAAAGGGGAAGAGATGAAGAAAGGAGGAGTTAGTTAGTTTTTTCAGTTTTAGTTTTCACTTTTTCTTTCCAGTAGCCATTGTAATTTCATTCAGTATTTACATTTCTAAGTAAAAGTTAGCTTTCTTAATTTGTAATCACATTTTCAAGTTAATGAGATTCTGTTTTTCCATGTTTTAATTATTATTTAGCTTTTTATGTTTCAATAGTGCTTAGTGAACCTGTCTTAAGCTCTAGCTACTGTTCCACTAATCTCATTTAAGCTTCTTGTAGCTTATAGTGAGCTTATATATATATTTTAAGTTCAAATAACAACTAGTCAATTCGTGGTCAAGAAGAGTCAAACTGCTCATATTGTGAAGCTTACTGGTTTGGAAATTGGAAATGGATTGAGACTAGAGTTCCTTGGGTTTAAATCAGTTTGGATGATGGTATTTGGTTAATGTGCAAGCTGTATACAAGCTGGGGCAAACAGGAGGGAATTGGTTCAAATCAGTGGCTATCTTGTCTATTTGGCAAGATATTGTGGTTGAACTATTGTAAGAATTGATTCCTTTTTAAAGTTTTTTGTTGTTTGATATCAATAGTATAGCTTAATATTGGTTAGACCTGTCTTATGCTAGCACAATTTCAGAATGTTAGACTGCTAGTTTGGGTTAAGTCTATTACTGTTTGTATTTCTCATATCTGCTACATTTCTGTTTTAGTGACCCATATTAGCTCATTTCCTGTGTATTGTAATTTAGGAGTGTAGTTGATTGCATTTAGAAGAGATTTTATATAAGTAATCTAGAATAAACAGTTTCATACTTGCAAAACATAAGTTAAAGGGGTGTTTGGATCTATTGTTTCACTTGTCTATTTGGCTTGGTCAGTGCTTGACTCTTGATGCTTTAAGCTTGGTTAACTCAAATGTCCTCATATCTGTCTTAACTTAAGTCTGCAAAGCTCAAAAGTCAACATTCCATAAATCCAATCTCAACAGCTTAACTGTTGAGTTTATATAAAAGCAAAAAGTTGTTTTGTGTTCCAATTTCATAGGTCTAGCTTATTTCAGTCTCATTTCATCATAATATTTCATTTCCAGTCTTTAAATCATGATCAAAACTCACCAAAGTCAAAATTTCAGTTCTGCTTCAAAAAGTCAAAATGGTAAAAATCCATTTTGAGCTCAACTAGGAAGAATTTTCTTGGGTTCCTTCCTGAACCAAATCAAATGAAACTTTGGGTTCTATAAGTTCAGTAGGTTTAGTTTCTTATTACTATTTTTGTTGATTTTTAGAATTTTTTCAAAAGCTCCAAATGAGCTTGTTAAAAGTGGCAAAAGTGCCCTGTGCACAAGCACTAAGCCTGCACAGGGCTTTTGCAGAACTTGCAGACCTTGCCACAAGCTCATTTGAGCTTGGCAAGGTCTGATTTTTGGTTTGCATATACCCACCCAGGTCTAGTTCAGGATCCCACTTCTGTTTTGAAGTTTCAGCTTATTATGAGTCATGTGCATTAGCTTAAAGTCGACACCATACTCACTGTTTTTAGCTTATATCTCAAATCATCAAATCATTGCAACTTGATAACCAGAGGTTATTGCTTGTTGAAACTTGTTCCATTTTAGTTCCTTTAGCTTATAGTAGCTTCTGTTTCAGTTGGGTGCTCTTTGGTAGCCATTTGCTTATCAAAGTGCTTATTTCAATAAGCACTTGTGCTTCAGTTGCAATTCCTCCTACACAACCCCTTGTTTTTCCATTTTTCCTATAATCAGCATAATATTTTAGACTTTTCCTGAAATTTTCAGATTTTTCTAAGCTTGTTTGCTATTTTTCTTAATTTAAATCACTTTTTAAGCATTTTTAAATAGCTTTTAATACAAAAAATTAAGAAAAGGTTCAAAAAAACAATTTTTCATTTTTCTTAGGTTTAGATAAATATAAAAAGACAAAAAAATATTTTTCCATATTTTTCTTAGTTAAATTTATATTTTTAAATAATTTAATTTATTTTAAATAGTTTAAAATTCCTAGAAAATACAAAAATAATCAGAAAAATACAAAAATAGTTTTGAAAATTCTAGTTTGTTATTTTAGACTTTTCTAAGTCTTAATTTTATTTTTCTAGCTTTATTTCCTAATTTATTGTATTTTAGGTAATTATTAAATAGTTAAAAATAGCTTTTAATTAATAATAATTAATTAAATAGTTATAAAAATAACTTTCTTTTTCTATAAATTTTATTTTATCATTAGGATTGTAAAAATGTATTTCTCATATTTTTAGGCTTAATATTGTGTAAGTTTCACTTTTTATTTTGCACGTTTACGTAATTTTATTTTAAACGTAAGTTTTTAGTTTTAAGTTTTAAACGTTCATCATTTTAAAAATAGTGATAGCGTTTATTTAATATTTTTTATCTTTTTAACTTTCTTTAATTTTCATTTAAGCCCCTGTTGTTTATGGGCTTTTCCTTAGTTATAATCATCTTCAAATCTCTTTTCCCGTTCAAATTTCTCGATCACTACATGTTTGACTATTCTCGCACAGCTCATTGGGACTTAACGACCTGGGGAAACACTATACTCTCCTGATCTTCATTGCATTCGTGCTTGAACTGTTTTAAGTTTGTTACGGTCTGCCATTCACAAGTGGCGGACTTGCGTGATAAAACTTGACGGTTCTGCGCGGATAAAATTTTGGCGCCGCTGCCGGGGAGCAGTGCTAATAGTCTTACGTTTAGCAGATTAGTGATTTGGCATCACTCCTTGTTTATACCATCTATATAATCCAAAAACCCAAAAAGATTTTCATTCTTAGTTTTTACATCATGTTTTTCAAAAATACCAAAAATATTCCTCTTTACCCTCCTACCCTTTTTGATTCTTTATCCCTTTACCCTCTATACATTTGATTCTAAACTTCTATTCTCATGGAATCTCTCGACTACGACGAATTCTGGGACGAAGCTGAAAAGCTTCAGACTTTATCACAAATGTCAAGAATTCGTGTTGTTCGTGATGATCCATTGATTCTGCGTAGGGAAATGGAACGAGAAACCGGGGTGACAAAGGACCAGGTACTTCCCTCTGATAATGGAGGTACTAAATACGTCCAACCCACGGTTATCCAAAGATCTAATCCCTCAATTGCTCATAAGCCGTCTAGAATTGATCCTAAACTTTCACGATTTACGGTTAAAAGCAAACATGCAGAATTTAGACCGGTGTCCAGCAAGAATGACTTGTCTAATCTTCACGTTTCTCAAGAACCAGAACCGGAGACCATAACGGAAGTAGTGGAAATTGCTAGCTCTCAGAGCACACCACTTGTCCCACCTCCGGATTTTTCAAAATGTTCTTCGAGACTTAATAGTCATTCAGGTCACCATGTTGGTTTTGTTGATTCTTTGAATAAACAGATTCCTTCTCATAACTCTCAAATAGAATCGTTTATTCCTTGTGTCGGTTGTGGTGAGCCTCTTTCTGGTTCACCCTGTCGTTGGTGTACGTGTGTACAATTTGGAAATGATATCCGTAACGGGAGTTGTTTGTTTTGTGGTTCGAGGAATTCATTTGATTATGATCCTAATCAGAACTCATTTAACGACCCCTCAAAATTTTCCAATTACCCACCACAGCCCGACTTATCTTCATGTAACCAACATTACTGCTGTGAATTTTGTGGAGGTCCTCACCAAGGATTTGAGTGTCAATCCGGAAACACGTTTGTCTATGAACAGTTTTCCGGTGATGCTCAGAACTTTGGTTATGACCAAAATCCATATGATTCACCTGTCCAGACTCAGTAGTTCTACTGTTGTGAGTACTGTGGAGGTCCCCATTTCAGCTCTGATTGTCAAACAGGGAATCCATTTCCTTGTAACAATTACGACTATCCATATCACGACCAACCTCCACAGTACCAAATAACTCAAACCCCTCAACAAACCCAACAAGACACTTATCTAGAACTTCTAGAGTTAGTGAAAAGAGCTGAGGAGTTCAATAAAACTGCACTTCATAATGTTCCCAGTATTTCTTGTGTATATTGTGGGGGTCCTCATGATGATTATCAATGTCAACCTTCCGGTTTTGACAAATCTCCACTCCCACAATGTCCTGTCATTCAAAATTCACATGAGAAATCCATGGAAGAATTGCTAGCTGAAGATCAGGCTGCTAAAATAAAATCCCAAATTGCCTTTGAAAAATCTGTTAGGGAATCAATTGCAAAAGAAAAAGCAGCCAGATCTAGCTCTCAATTTCGTTTTATTCCTGATGACAGTGATGATGATGATACACTTGATTCATAAAGTTCATCAGATGATATCCCAGCAGTTGAGATTCATTCTCAAACAACTGCTATCACACCCGAAGCTCCCACTCACTCTCTGACTATGGGGGACGAGCATCTTGACACTGTTCCTGAAAAGAAATCGGACGAATTCATAAAGTCTAGTGTTGAGAACCTTGTCCCAATCCCGAGAGAGTCACAGGGAACTTCTGATCATGTGTGTGATTCTATTTCCCCTATTGAGTGTTCAAAAGATCATTTTGAAACTTTCTCCGATGTTAGCGACGATTGTACTTCTCATGGAAACATCGAGTATGTTGAGGCATCACTCCCACAGTCTGATGCTGATCATCATCTTGAGGAGTTCACCAATGAACTCACTCACATCAATCCACTCTTTGATTTCGAAGCCGATCTAGGAGAAACTGAAAGTCTCATTGATAATGATCGTTCACTCACTTCTTATCCCAACAGTCCAATAGAGAATATTAATCACTTTGTTCCTGAAACATTCAAAACAACTCTCACTAATCCTCTATTTGAATTCAACCCTGAATTCACCTTAATTTCTGAGAATCCACTCTTTGATACTCAGATTGAGGATAGTGATGAGTCTACAGTGGAACAAGAATTCACAGATTTACATCTTGTGATTGATTCTCTTCACGAGGAGTTCGCCAGTGAACTCACTCATATCATATCTCCGCCGGAGTATGATAACTCCCAAATTGATCATGACACACCCGAGATTTGTCTTGATCACTTAAGCTTAAATGATGAGATTCATAATCCTGAAATTATGGATCCTCCTATGGATGAAGATGAGTTAGTCATGATATTTATCATGATTTTCTTTCTCTTCTTCACCTATCCCGTGGCTTCTCCTGTTCTTCACTCCTTCGGTAATGAAGACATTATCTTTGACCCTGGCATTTCCATGTGCCATTTGTGAGCCGGGTCTGTCTGTATCTCATCGGTGTGGAACTTTCACGTACTTCAATGTTTATCCAAACATCTTGAATGAAAGTCCGATGGAGATTATCTCTTCCACTTACTTCCCCATGAACAAATTAATTCGGGGTCGAGTCAAGCTAGCGACTCGGTAATCAAAAACAGTAGCTTAACATGGGTTTTCACCCGTGTGTACCACCCTAGTGTGGGGGAGATGCCCCACATGTTGTATATAGATCTAAAAAATGATGAAAATTGTAAATATTAAAAAAAGAGAATAATTGTTGTGTTTCCACACTTAGCTAGTAAATGTTATCTTTTTACGTTCTAAGTTTCGGCATAACAGCCGGTACTTTGAATATTGAGGACAATATTCATTTCTAAGTGCGGGGGGGAAATTCTGGCGAATTTTGATCATAAATGTACCCTTTTAGTCCCTTTTTCCCCCAAAATGGCCAAATTTAAAATTTTTTTTTTAGTGGAAGTACTATGTACTAAGCACAACAAATGGTAATCAGTCCACCATGTCTAACCCATAAAAGGATTGGCTAATCCAGGAGCAAACGGCTCTTGGTAAAGATATCTCAAATCCGTTGACGGCTTGCAATTTGCCCAAAATTGTATGGTATTCAGCTCACCATATCCTTAAAAGTGAAGAGTTGGCTAGCCCGCAAGTTTATGGCTTGTGGTAAAGGCAGTGGAAAAACCATAATTGGTAATCAGCTCACCAAAGATAATATTGATAATTTATCTAATAGTTGGCTAGTCCAGAAGCAAACGGCTTCTGGTAAAGACAAATCAAATCCGTTGAAAGCTGGTGGTTTGCTCAAAATCACATGGTTATCGGTGTACCATGGTTCTTACTTGAACTGAAACATTTGGCTACTCCAGAAGTAATGGCTTTTGGTAAAGAGATAAAATCCATTAATTTTTCTCAAAACATTGCTAGGGACTAGCAATATCTTAGTGTGGGGGATTGATGAGTGTGTAAATACTCATCATTTTTGTACCATTTAAACTGCAAAAACATCTGAAAACACTCAGAAATGCATCAAAATGATAAAAATATCACAAATAAGTGTTTTATGTGTTTTAAATGCAAAAATATCAAAATCTGGTGAAAAACGTATCAAATTTGCATAATTGGCAGTTTTAGTCCCCCAAGTTTCAAAATTTGTCAAAAACAGTCCCTGGTAAATCTAAATAAAGAAATATGTTATTCAAGGTCCCTGAAATATTCTAATTTGTCAAAAATAGTCCTTGAATAAATCTTTTGTAAAATGGCAGAAAAGGTCCCTGAACTTTCATAAAATGTCAAGTTTGGTCCCTAGAAAATTTGAAATTGTCAAAACTGGTCCTTGTACTATTGAAGTTTGTCAGTTTTAGTCCTTGTATCAAGTTTGGAAAATTACAGGATTGGTCCTTCACAATTTCAGAAATTGCAAAAATAGTCCTTGTCATTAACTAAATATAAGCCTTGTCAAATTGAGTTGTGACCCCTGCCAAAACCCTTGACCCTTCCCATTTTGACCCCCCAGTCAAACCAAGTCAAACTAAACACCTGTTTCCCTCCCTTGTGGGTTTCTTCTTCCCCACTTGGCTACTCCTCTGCATACCTTCTCCCAACACCATCTTTTCACCTTATCTCCTTATCACCTCACCCACCTCATCATTACACCTCTCACCCCCCCTAGTTGCAGTCTAAAAACCACAGAAGTCAAATATCACTTTTCCCGCCAAAATCATCAAATGGCCAAATTGACCTCTGCTCACCCATTGGCTCAAAAGGGTGGTGGGAAACACTCATAAGGACACGTGGAAGCCATTGAAAGTATAAAAAGGGGAAGAGATGAAGAAAGGAGGAGTTAGTTAGTTTTTTCAGTTTTAGTTTTCACTTTTTCTTTCCAGTAGCCATTGTAATTTCATTCAGTATTTACATTTCTAAGTAAAAGTTAGCTTTCTTAATTTGTAATCACATTTTCAAGTTAATGAGATTCTGTTTTTCCATGTTTTAATTATTATTTAGCTTTTTATGTTTCAATAGTGCTTAGTGAACCTGTCTTAAGCTCTAGCTACTGTTCCACTAATCTCATTTAAGCTTCTTGTAGCTTATAGTGAGCTTATATATATATTTTAAGTTCAAATAACAACTAGTCAATTCGTGGTCAAGAAGAGTCAAACTGCTCATATTGTGAAGCTTACTGGTTTGGAAATTGGAAATGGATTGAGACTAGAGTTCCTTGGGTTTAAATCAGTTTGGATGATGGTATTTGGTTAATGTGCAAGCTGTATACAAGCTGGGGCAAACAGGAGGGAATTGGTTCAAATCAGTGGCTATCTTGTCTATTTGGCAAGATATTGTGGTTGAACTATTGTAAGAATTGATTCCTTTTTAAAGTTTTTTGTTGTTTGATATCAATAGTATAGCTTAATATTGGTTAGACCTGTCTTATGCTAGCACAATTTCAGAATGTTAGACTGCTAGTTTGGGTTAAGTCTATTACTGTTTGTATTTCTCATATCTGCTACATTTCTGTTTTAGTGACCCATATTAGCTCATTTCCTGTGTATTGTAATTTAGGAGTGTAGTTGATTGCATTTAGAAGAGATTTTATATAAGTAATCTAGAATAAACAGTTTCATACTTGCAAAACATAAGTTAAAGGGGTGTTTGGATCTATTGTTTCACTTGTCTATTTGGCTTGGTCAGTGCTTGACTCTTGATGCTTTAAGCTTGGTTAACTCAAATGTCCTCATATCTGTCTTAACTTAAGTCTGCAAAGCTCAAAAGTCAACATTCCATAAATCCAATCTCAACAGCTTAACTGTTGAGTTTATATAAAAGCAAAAAGTTGTTTTGTGTTCCAATTTCATAGGTCTAGCTTATTTCAGTCTCATTTCATCATAATATTTCATTTCCAGTCTTTAAATCATGATCAAAACTCACCAAAGTCAAAATTTCAGTTCTGCTTCAAAAAGTCAAAATGGTAAAAATCCATTTTGAGCTCAACTAGGAAGAATTTTCTTGGGTTCCTTCCTGAACCAAATCAAATGAAACTTTGGGTTCTATAAGTTCAGTAGGTTTAGTTTCTTATTACTATTTTTGTTGATTTTTAGAATTTTTTCAAAAGCTCCAAATGAGCTTGTTAAAAGTGGCAAAAGTGCCCTGTGCACAAGCACTAAGCCTGCACAGGGCTTTTGCAGAACTTGCAGACCTTGCCACAAGCTCATTTGAGCTTGGCAAGGTCTGATTTTTGGTTTGCATATACCCACCCAGGTCTAGTTCATGGTCCCACTTCTGTTTTGAAGTTTCAGCTTATTATGAGTCCTGTGCATTAGCTTAAAGTAGACACCATACTCACTGTTTTTAGCTTATATCTCAAATCATCAAATCATTGCAACTTGATAACCAGAGGTTATTGCTTGTTGAAACTTGTTCCATTTTAGTTCCTTTAGCTTATAGTAGCTTCTGTTTCAGTTGGGTGCTCTTTGGTAGCCATTTGCTTATCAAAGTGCTTATTTCAATAAGCACTTGTGCTTCAGTTGCAATTCCTCCCACACAACCCCTTGTTTTTCCATTTTTCCTATAATCAGCATAATATTTTAGACTTTTCCTGAAATTTTCAGATTTTTCTAAGCTTGTTTGCTATTTTTCTTAATTTAAATCACTTTTTAAGCATTTTTAAATAGCTTTTAATACAAAAAATTAAGAAAAGGTTCAAAAAAAATAATTTTTCATTTTTCTTAGGTTTAGATAAATATAAAAAGACAAAAAAATATTTTTCCATATTTTTCTTAGTTAAATTTATATTTTTAAATAATTTAATTAGTTTTAAATAGTTTAAAATTCCTAGAAAATACAAAAATAATAAGAAAAATACAAAAATAGTTTTGAAAATTCTAGTTTGTTATTTTAGAC
>BPTQ01000007.1:10385915-10415067 GCA_019973895.1 Chrysanthemum seticuspe
GTTTAATCTAGTTGTCAACATACTTCTGAAAAATGTAAATGTGTTGTTTAGTTGATTGATGATTACGTAATGCAGAGCGTGTCTGGTTAAGTGTGACGATCTTTCTTCTTGGTTTACGTTTGCACATAAGTTTTTTGTCGTATATTGAAATATTTGAAAGTATGGATCCTTATGTACTATATGATATATTAAGCATTTTTAATTATCTAATATAGAAGGGCTAGAACAGAAGGTGTGTAATAAGGTGTATTCAATACTGAAGATTATGTGATTATCACTTGTCATGTGAGAATATTTGTTGTAAAGAATGAGTAATAAGGTGCATGTAATGTCATTAAATTCATTACACACTTACCCCAAGAATTTTGTTTGTCGCGCGAGTGGGACGAATTTATATTTGAGGTATTTCTAGAATCTGTGTTATAGTTTTACTCTTATATGTGGTTAGTGGATGTTAGATTCATAGATTATATAAAGTAGCGTGGTTAGTAGCTGAAAGGACATAGTAGCTGAAGCGACAGAAGATTGTAGGATGTTGTGAATTAATTTTGTCTTGTCTTATGCTACCATCTGTCCTCGGTTATTCATTTATGCTCTAAGAAACTTTTTTGTTTTGTTTTGGATTCTACATAGAAAACTATCTGCGGGCCTTAGTTGAATCATAATGACATAGCTCATCAGTGATAGAAAGAAACTTCCACTATCTACACACTAAGGCAAGCTAGATTATAATATACAACCAGTACATATAGCTGCCATAGAAAGCATTCCTTTCTGCGTGATACTTTTCTTGTGGTCATTTGTCAATTATGTTGATAACTTCCCAACAATTTTATTCCTTATCACCTTATCATCATGTTCATATTTGTTGATGATTTATCATTATGTCCATATAAGTTTATTGTTATATTGTGTAAAAGGATAAGAAAGGAAGGTATATGATTGTTTATGCATCGTCATCATTTATGTATTTCTTAAATATCATGTGATGATGACAACTTTGCCATTTGAGGATATTTGTTGCTCAAAATGAGTGATCTAAGGTGCTTGCATATATGTTATTAGATTGGTATGCTTTAAAAATATTTCTTGACAATGAGAATGTGACCTTTTTTCTATTTTAGTGAACGAAATTTCTGTATTTTATGCTGCTGGAGTTTATAGAATGTTAAAGTGTCCAGATATGTATTTTTCTTGAGAAAGGCGGCTCAAATCATAAGAACTTATAGGTTGTCATTTGTAACAGCTGTGGTAGATATGATTTTGTTATCTATTGTGCGAAAAAACGTTGTGTCTTGTCTTAGATACTTGATAGAAAACTATTTGCCGTCTTTTTCTCTTTCTTGCCCCCTTCTATCTAATTTACATTGAATAAGCAGCCATACAAAAATAACAATTTTCGCCGTCTTTTTCTGGAAGTGGAAAATTGTTGGGTTTGTATCAGGCTAAATAGTCGAGTCAAACCGGTATATTTACTTGAGATGTGTGTTAAACCAGTGATCCACCCATTTAAAGCAAAGGAACAAATAAATTGCTGCAAATGAATTAGTATTCAACAAATAAAAAGACAAGGGTAGATTTGGTATTTTGCCCAAAATATAACGTTTTGGATATATATGAAATTTTTAAATGTTTGGGAGGATATATACGCAATTATTAGTTTTGGTTGGATATATACGCAATTATAAGTTTATGGAGGGATATATATGCGATCCCCCCTAATAATAATGTTACATTTGGAGTCAAGAGATGTGATCCTCTAAAAAGTAAGGAAAATTAAAAAAGGCTAGAAAGCCACTCACAATGTGACAAGTGTCCCCCATTCATTCCATTCTTTTTTTCTTATTAAATTTGGTTAGGGGGTATTTTTGTCATTTTAACCCGTTTTTTATATTCCACCACAAATTTCAAACGCAAATAACTTTCAAACGACAAACTTTTACGAAAAACCGATTTCACCATAATTTTTAAAATTCGATTATCTTTAATTTGGTATAAATCTTGATAAATATTTCAAACTTTTTTTTTACATATCATATAGTTCTTGATTTTCTTTATTTTTTTGTCATTTTTGGCCTTATTTTTTACCTTCATAAATGTCGAATCGTGAAAAACTTAAAACATGAAAGTTGTAGATTTTTTTTCACACTTTACCCAGAAATTTAAATCACTCAAATTTGATATCATATGGGTAAGATACCACACGTTAAAGATGGTGTTTTACTCATATTTGTTGCATACAAGGTGTTTGATGAAATGTCTAGTTTAGATTTTTATTGTTAAAGTTGAGCTAAATGCACAAATTTTTGTCCCACAACGCATCATTAATCATTTTATTAATGTAAGATTCAAAAAGTGATGTTTTTTAATAGTTAATGTTTTTAAGTATTAAAACTGATGAACCAAACCAAAACTGATGAACCAAACCAAACTGTTTAAAAAAAAGTATAAAACCAAAACTGATGAACCTAACTAAACTGATGAACTAAACCAAAAACTGATGAACCAAACCAAAAACTGATGAACCAAACCAAAACTGATGAACCAAACCTAAACTGAAACTATGATTGATGAACCAAACCAAACTGATGAACCAAACAAAAAAAACTGATGAATCAAACCAAAACTGATGAACCAAACCAAAACTTAAACTATAATTGATGAACCAAACCAAACTGATGAACCAAACCAAAAACTGATGAACCAAACCAAAACTGATGAACCAAACCAAAACTAATGAACCAAACCAAAACTGAAATTATGATTGATGAACCAAAATAAACTGATGAACAAAACAAAACGAACACCAACATGTTAAGCTGAAACAATGATTGATGAAGCAAAATAAACTGATGAATTATGTTTGATTTGGTTCATCAGTTCATCAGTTTGGTTTGGTTCATCAGTTTTGGTTTAGTTCATCAGTTCATCAGTTTGGTTCATCAGATTTAATAGTTAAAAACTTTAACTATCAAAAAATATCACTTTTTGAGTTTTACATTAATAAAATGATTAATGATGCGTTGTGGGACAAAAATTAGTTCATTTAGCTCAATTTTAACACTAAAAATATAAGCTAGACATTTTATCAAACACCTTGTGTGCAACAAATATGACTAAAACGTCATCTTTAACGTGCGATATCTCACTCATATCATATCGGATTTGAGTGATTCAAATTCCTGGGTAAAGAGTGAATCAAAATCTAAAACTTTTGTGTTTTAAGTATTTTATGATTCGGCAATTTTTAAGGTAAAAAATAGGATCGAAAATAGCAAAAACATCAAGACAATCATGACCCAATTAATATCTAAAAAAAAAAAGTTTCGAAATAATTAAAAAGATTTATACCAAATGAACGAGAATCGAATTTTAAAAATTATGGTGAAATCGGTTTTTTGTAAAAGTTTGTGGTTTAAGAGATATGTGCGTTTGAAATTTGAGGTGGAAAAGAAAAAATGGATCAAAAGACCATATTACCCTGGGCGTATTTTATATATAATTTATAGTGGGGGACACGTGTCACACTATGAATGGCATTCTACACTTTTTAATTTTACCCAGTTTGCAATAGATAGTCAAACTGTTAATCCTTTGTACTGTACCGAATTTAACCGCCAGAAAATGGAACACCAACAGTCACATTCCTTTCAAAACCATGTTTCATCATTTTTTACTAGATGGGTTCTTCTCATCATCACAATTTAACTCTTTCGGAGCTGTCGTTCGACCCGTTTCATCCCGGAACCAACACTTGACTGTAAGTTTTGGCATATTTTACCAACTGTTTGATAAAATGCCTCAATAAAATATACTAATTAAACTGATAATATACGTATACATTTATTATAAAAGATCGTTTCCCAAATTGCCTCATAAGGTTTGCAATGTTGTTGTTTATAGTTCTCGTTGTTGCGTTTTAAGTATAGGAACTAACAAGCTACTGTGGGTACATGAATTTTTATATAATATGAAATGCTTGATAAATGTGTGGTAGTATGTGAGGTTTAATCTAGTTGTCAACATACTTCTGAAAAATGTAAACGTGTTGTTTAGTTGATTGATGATTACGTAATGCAGAGCGTGTCTGGTTAAGTGTGACGATCTTTCTTCTTGGTTTACGTTTGCACAGAAGTTTTTTGTCGTATGTTGTATTATTTGAAAGTATGGATCCTTATGTACTATATGATATATTAAGCGTTGTTAATTATCTAATATAGAAGGGCTAGAACAGAAGGTGTGTAATAAGGTGTATTCAATACTGAAGATTATGTGATTATCACTTGTCATGTGAGAATATTTGTTGTAAAGAATGAGTAATAAGGTGCATATAATGTCATTAAATTCATTACACACTTACCCCCAAGAATTTTGTTTGTCGCGCGAGTGGGACGAATTTATATTTGTGGTATTTCTAGAATCTGTGTTATAGTTTTACTCTTATATGTGGTTAGTGGATGTTAGATTCATAGATTGTATAAAGTAGCGTGGTTAGTAGCTGAAAGGACATAATAGCTGAAGCGACAGAAGATTGTAGGATGTCGTGAATTAATTTTGTCTTGTCTTATGCTACCATCTGTCCTCGGTTATTCATTTATGCTCTAAGAAACTTTTTTGTTTTGTTTTGGATTATACATAGAAAACTATCTGCGGGCCTTAGTTGAATCATAATGACATAGCTCATCAGTGATAGAAAGAAACTTCCACTATCTACACACTAAGGCAACCTAGATTATAATACACAACCAGTACATATAGCTGAAATAGAAAGCATTCCTTTTTGCGTGATACTTTTCTTGTGGTCATTTGTCAATTATGTTGATAACTTCCCAACAATTTTATTCCTTATCACCTTATCATCATGTTCATATTTGTTGATGATTTATCATTATGTCCATATAAGTTTATTGTTATATCGTGTAAAAGGATAAGAAAGGAAGGTATATGATTGTTTATGCATCGTCATCATTTATGTATTTCATAAATATCATGTGATGATGATAACTTTGCCATTTGAGGATATTTGTTGCTCAAAATGAGTGATCTAAGGTGCTTGCATATATGTTATTAGATTCGTATGCTTTAAAAATATTTCCTGACAATGAGAATGTGACCTTTTTTCTATTTTAGTGAACGAAATTTCTGTATTTTATGCTGCTGGAGTTTATAGAATGTTAAAGTGGCCAGATATGTATTTTTCTTGAGAAAGGCGGCTCAAATCATAAGAACTTATAGGTTGTCATTTGTAACAGCTGTGGTAGACATGATTTTGTTATCTATTGTGCGAAAAAACGTTGTGTCTTGTCTTGGATACTTGATAGAAAACTATTTGCCACCTTTTTCTCTTTCTTGCTCCCTTCTATCTAATTTACATTGAATAAGCAGCCATACAAAAATAACAATTTTCGCCGTTTTTTTCTGGAAGTGGAAAAATGTTGTGTTTGTATCAGGCTAAATAGTCGAGTCAAACCGGTATATTTACTTGAGATGTGTGTTAAACCAGTGATCCACCCATTTAAAGCAAATGAACAAATAAATTGCTGCAAATGAATTAGTCTTCAACAAATAAAAAGACAAGGGTAGAATTGGTATTTTGCCCAAAAATATAACGTTTTGGATATATATGAAATTTTTAAATGTTTGGGAGGATATATACGCAATTATTAGTTTTGGTTGGATATATACGCAATTAGAAGTTTATGGAGGGATATATATGCGATTCCCCCTAATAATAATGTTACATTTGGAGTCAAGAGATGCGATCATCTAAAAAGTAAGGAAAATTAAAAAGGCTAGAAAGCCACTCACAATGTGACAAGTGTCCCCCATTCATTCCATTCTTTTTTTCTTATTAAATTCGGTTGGGGGGTATTTTTGTCATTTTAACCCGTTTTTTATATTTCACCCCAAATTTCAAACGCAAATAACTTTCAAACGACAAACTTTTACGAAAAACCGATTTCACCATAATTTTTAAAATTCAATTATCTTTAATTCGGTATAAATCTTGATAAATATTTCAAACTTTTTTTTACATATCATATAGTTCTTGATTTTCTTGATTTTTTTGTCATTTTTGGCCCTATTTTTTACCTTCATAAATGTCGAATCGTGAAAAACTTAAAACATGAAATTTATAGATTTTTTTTTCACTCTTTACCCTTGGTTGGATATATACGCAATTATAAGTTTATGGAGGGACATATATGCGATTCCCCCCAATAATAATGTTACATTTGGAGTCAAGAGATGCGATCCTCTAAAAAGTAAGGAAAATTAAAAAGGCTAGAAAGTCACTCTCAATGTGACAAGTGTCCCCCATTCATTCCATTCTTTTTTTCTTATTAAATTCGGTCAGGGGGTATTTTTGTCATTTTAACCCGTTTTTTATATTCCACCCCAAATTTCAAACGCAAATAACTTTCAAACGGCAAACTTTTACGAAAAACCGATTTCACTATAATTTTTAAAATTCGATTATCTTTAATTTGGTATAAATCTTGATAAATATTTCAAACTTTTTTTTTACATATCATATAGTTCTTGATTTTCTTTATTTTTTGGTCATTTTTGGCCCTATTTTTTACCTTCATAAATGTCGAATCGTGAAAAACTTAAAACATGAAAGTTATAGATTTTTTTCACTAGTTACCCAGAAATTTAAATCACTCAAATTCGATATCATATGGGTAAGATACCACACGTTAAAGATGGTGTTTTACAAATATTTGTTGCATACAAGGTGTTTGATGAAATGTCTAGTTTAGATTTTTATTGATAAACTTGAGCTAAATGCACAAATTTTTGTCCCACAACGCATCATTAATCATTTTATTAATGTAAGATTCAAAAAATGATGTTTTTTAATAGTTAATGTTTTTATGTATTAAAACTGATGAAACAAACCAAAACTGAAGAACCAAACCAAACTGTTTTAAAAAAGTATAAAACCAAAACTGATGAACCTAACTAAACAGATGAACTAAACCAAAAACTGATGAACCAAACCAAAAACTGATGAACCAAACCTAAACTGAAACTCTGATTGATGAACCAAACCAAACTGATGAACCAAACAAAAAAAACTGATGAATCAAACCAAAACTGATGAACCAAACCAAAACTTAAACTATAATTGATGAACCAAACCAAACTGATGAACCAAACCAAAAACTGATGAACCAAACCAAAACTGATGAACCAAACCAAAACTGAAAATATGATTGATGAACCAAAATAAACTGATGAACAAAACAAAACAAACACCAACATGTTAAGCTGAAACTATGATTGATGAACCAAAATAAACTGATGAATTATGTTTGATTTGGTTCATCAGTTCATCAGTTTTGGTTTGGTTCATCAGTTCATCAGTTTTAATAGTTAAAAACTTTAACTATTAAAAAATATCACTTTTTGAGTTTTACATTAAAAAATGATTAATGATGCGTTGTGGGACGAAAATTAGTTCATTTAGCTCAATTTTAACACTAAAAATATAAGCTAGACATTTCATCAAACACCTTGTGCGCAACAAATATGACTAAAACGTCATCTTTAACGTGCGATATCTCACTCATATCATATCGGATTTGAGTGATTCAAATTCCTGGGTAAAGAGTGAATCAAAATCTAAAACTTTTGTGTTTTAAGTATTTTATGATTCGGCAATTTTTAAAGTAAAAAATAGGATCAAAAATAGTAAAAACATCAAGAAAATCATGACCCAATGAATATGTCAAAAAAAAAGTTTCGAAATAATGAAAAAGATTTATACCAAATTAAAGTGAATCGAATTTTAAAAATTATGGTGAAATCGGTTTTTTGTAAAAGTTTGTGGTTTAAGAGATATGTGCGTTTGAAATTTGAGGTGTAAAAGAAAAAATGGGTCAAAAGACCATATTACCCTGGGCGGATTTTATATATAATTTATAGTGGGGGACACGTGTCACACTATGAATGGCTTTTTAAATTTTTTAATTTTACCCAGTTTGCAATAGATAGTCAAACTGTTAATCCTTTGTACTGTACCGAATTTAACCGCCAGATAATGGAACACCAACAGTCACATTCCTTTCAAAACCATGTTTCATCATTTTTTACCAGATGGGTTCTTCTCATCATCACAATTCAACTCTTTCGGAGCTGTCGTTCGACCCGTTTCATCCCGGAACCAACATTTGACTGTAAGTTTCGGCATATTTTACCAACTGTTTGATAAAATGCCTCAATGAAATATACTAATTAAACTGATAGTATACGTATACATTTATTATAAAAGATCGTTTCCCAAATTGCCTCATAAGGTTTGCAATGTTGTTGTTTATAGTTTTCGTTGTTGCGTTTTAAGTATAGGAACTAACAAGCTACTGTGAGTACATGAATTTCTATATAATATTGAAATGCTTGATAAATGTGTGGTAGTATATGAGGTTTAATCTAGTTGTCAACATAATTCTGAAAAATGTAAACGTGTTGTTTAGTTGATTGATGATTACGTAATGCAGAGCGTGTCTGGTTAAGTGTGACGATCTTTCTCCTTGGTTTACGTTTGCACAGAAGTTTTTTGTCGTATGTTGTATTATTTGAAAGTATGGATCCTTATGTACTATATGACATATTAAGCATTGTTAATTATCTAATATAGAAGGGCCAGAACAGAAGGTGTGTAATAAGGTGTATTCAATACTGAAGATTATGTGATTATCACCTGTCATGTGAGAATATTTGTTGTAAAGAATGAGTAAAGAATGAGTAATAAGGTGCATATAATGTCATTAAATTAATTACACACTTACCCCAAGAATTCTGTTTGTCACGCGAGTGGGACGAATTTATATTTGAGGTATTTCTAGAATCTGTGTTATAGTTTTACTCTAATATGTGGTTAGTGGATGTTAGATTCATAGATTGTATAAAGTAGCGTGGTTAGTAGCTGAAGCGACAGAAGATTGTAGGATGTTGTGAATTAATTTTGTCTTGTCTTATGCTACCATCTGTCCTCGGTTATTCATTTATGTTCTAAGAAACTTTTTTGTTTTGTTTTGGATTCTACATAGAAAACTATCTGCGGGCCTTAGTTGAATCATAATGACATAACTCGTCAGTGATAGAAAGAAACTTCCACTATCTACACACTAAGGCAACCTAGATTAAAATATACAACCAGTACATATAGCTGCCATAGAAAGCATTCCTTTCTGCGTGATACTTTTCTTGTGGTCATTTGTCAATTATGTTGATAACTTCCCAACAATTTTATTCCTTATCACCTTATCATCATGTTCATATTTGTTGATGATTTATCATTATGTCCATATAAGTTTATTGTTATATCGTGTAAAAGGATAAGAAAGGAAGGTATATGATTGTTTATGCATCGTCATCATTTATGTATTTCATAAATATCATGTGATGATGATAACTTTGCCATTTGAGGATATTTGTTGCTCAAAATGAGTGATCTAAGGGGCTTGCATATATGTTATTAGATTGGTATGCTTTAAAAATATTTCCTGACAATGAGAATGTGACCTTTTTTCTATTTTAGTGAACGAAATTTATGTATTTTATGCTGCTAGAGTTTATAGAATGTTAAAGTGTCGAGATATGTATTTTTCTTGAGAAAGGCGGCTCAAATTATAAGAACTTATAGGTTGTCATTTGTAACAGCTGTGGTAGACATGATTTTGTTATCTATTGTGTGAAAAAACGTTGTGTCTTGTCTTGGATACTTGATAGAAAACTATTTGCCGTCTTTTTCTCTTTCTTGCCCCCTTCTATCTAATTTACAATGAATAAGCAGCCATACAAAAATAACAATTTTCGCCGTCTTTTTCCGAAAGTGGAAAAATGTTGGGTTTGTATCAGGCTAAATAGTCGAGTCAAACCGGTATATTTACTTGAGATGTGTGTTAAACTAGTGATCCACCCATTTAAAGCAAAGGAACAAATAAATTGCTACAAATGAATTATTCTTCAACAAATAAAAAGACAAGGGTAGAATTGGTATTTAGCCAAAAAATATAACGTTTTGGATATATATGAAATTTTTAATTGTTTGGGATGATATATACGCAATTATTAGTTTTAGTTGGATATATACGCAATTATAAGTTTATGGAGGGATATATATGTGATTCCCCCTAATAATAATGTTACATTTGGAGTCAAGAGATGCGATCCTCTAAAAAGTAAGGAAAATTAAAAAGGCTAGAAAGCCACTGACAATGTGACAAGTGTCCCCCATTCATTCCATTTTAACCCGTTTTTTATATTCCACCCCAAATTTCAAACGCAAATAACTTTCAAACGACAAACTTTTACGAAAAACCGATTTCACCATAATTTTTAAAATTCGATTATCTTAAATTTGGTATAAATCTTGATAAATATTTCAAACTTTTTTTTACATATCATGTAGTTCTTGATTTTCTTTATTTTTTTGTCATTTTTGGCCCTATTTTTTACCTTCATAAATGTCGAATCGTGAAAAACTTAAAACATGAAAGTTATAGATTTTTTTTCACTCTTTACCCAGAAATTTAGATCACTCAAATTCGATATCATATGGGTAAGATACCACACGTTAAAGATGGTGTTTTACTTATATTTGTTGCATACAAGGTGTTTGATGAAATGTCTTGTTAAGATTTTTATTGTTAAAGTTCAGCTAAATGCACTAATTTTTGTCCCACAACGCATCATTAATCATTTTATTAATGTAAGATTCAAAAAGTGATGTTTTTTAATAGTTAATGATTTTAAGTATTAAAACTGATGAACCAAACCAAAACTGATAAACCAAACCAAACTGTTTAAAAAAAAAAGTATAAAACCAAAACTGATGAGCCTAACTAAACTGATGAACTAAACCAAAAACTGATGAACCAAACCAAAAACTGATGAACCAAACCAAAATTGATGAACCAAACCTAAACTCAAACTATGATTGATGAACCAAACCAAACTGATGAACCAAACAAAAAAAACTGATGAATCAAACCAAAACTTAAACTATAATTGATGAACCAAACCAAACTGATGAACCAAACCAAAAACCAAACCAAAACTGATGAACCAACCAAAACTGATGAACCAAACCAAAATTGATGAACCAAACCAAAACTGAAACTATGATTGATGAACCAAAATAAACTGATGAACAAAACAAAACAAACACCAACATGTTAAGCTGAAACTATGATTGATGAACCAAAATAAACTGATTAATTTTGTTTGATTTGGTTCATCAGTTCACCAGTTTGGTTTGGTTCATCAGTTTTGGTTTGGTTTATCAGTTCATCAGTTTGTTTCATCAGTTTTAATAGTTAAAAACTTTAACTATTAAAAAATATCACTTTTTGAGTTTTACATTAATAAAATGATTAATGATGCGTTGTGGGACAAAAATTAGTTCATTTAGCTCAATTTTAAGACTAAAAATATAAGCTAGACATTTCATCAAACACCTTGTGTGCAACAAATATGACTAAAACGTCATCTTTAACGTGCGATATCTCACTCATATCATATCGGATTTGAGTGATTCAAATTCCTAGGTAAAGAGTGAATCAAAATCTAAAACTTTTGTGTTTTAAGTATTTTATGATTCGACAATTTTTAAGGTAAAAAATAGGATCGAAAATAGCAAAAATATCAAGAAAATCATGACCTAATGAATATGTCAAAAAAAATAGTTTCGAAATAATGAAAAAGATTTATACCAAATTAAAGAGAATCGAATTTTTAAAATTATGGTGAAATGGGTTTTTTTGTAAAAGTTTGTGGTTTTAGAGATATGTGCGTTTGAAATTTGAGGTGGAAAAGAAAAAATGGGTCAAAAGACCATATTACCATGGGCGGATTTTATATATAACTTATAGTGATGATGATAACTTTGCCATTTGAGGATTTTATATATAATTTATAATTCATAAATATCATGTGATGATGATAACTTTGCCATTTGAGGATATTTGTTGCTCAAAATGAGTGATCTAAGGTGCTTGCATATATGTTATTAGATTGGTATGCTTTAAAAATATTTCCTGACAATGAGAATGTGACCTTTTTTCTATTTTAGTGAACGGAATTTCTGTATTTTATGCTGCTGGAGTTTATAGAATGTTAAGGTGTCCAGATATGTATTTTTCTTGAGAAAGGCGGCTCAAATCATAAGAACTTATAGGTTGTCATTTGTAACAGCTGTGGTAGACATGATTTTGTTATCTATTGTTCGAAAAAACGTTGTGTCTTGTCTTGGATACTTGATAGAAAACTATTTGCCGTCTTTTTCTCTTTCTTGCCCCCCTTCTATCTAATTTACACTGAATAAGCAGCCATACAAAAATAACAATTTTCGCCGTCCTTTTCTGGAAGTGGAAAAATGTTGGGTTTGTATCAGGGTAAATAGTCGAGTCAAACCGGTATATTTACTTGAGATGTGTGTTAAACCAGTGATCCACCCATTTAAAGCAAAGGAACAAATAAATTGCTGCAAATGAATTAGTATTCAACAAATAAATAGACAAGGGTAGAATTGGTATTTTGCCCAAAAATATAACGTTTTGGATATATATGAAATTTTTAAATGTTTGGGAGGATATATACGCAATTATTAGTTTTGGTTGGATATATACGCAATTATAAGTTTATGGAGGGATATATATGCGATTCCCCCTAATAATAATGTTACATTTGGAGTCAAGAGATGCGATCCTCTAAAAAGTAAGGAAAATTAAAAAGGCTAGAAAGCCACTCACAATGTGACAAGTGTCCCCCATTCATTCCATTCTTTTTTTCTTATTAAATTCGGTTAGGGGGTATTTTTGTCATTTTAACCCGTTTTTTATATTCCACCCCAAATTTCAAACGCAAATAACTTTCAAACGAAAACTTTTACGAAAAACCGATTTCACCATAATTTTTAAAATTCGATTATCTTTAATTTGGTATAAATCATGATAAATATTTCAAACTTTTTTTTTTACATATCATATAGTTCTTGATTTTCTTGATTGTTTTTTTCATTTTTGGCCCTATTTTTTACGTTCATAAATGTCGAATCGTGAAAAACTTAAAACATGAAAGTTATAGATTTTTTTTCACTCTTTACCCAGAAATTTAAATCACTCAAATTCGATATCATATGGGTAAGATACCACACGTTAAAGATGGTGTTTTACTCATATTTGTTGCATACAAGGTGTTTGATGAAATGTCTAGTTTAGATTTTTATTGTTAAAGTTGAGCTAAATGTACTAATTTTTGTCCCACAACGCATCATTAATCATTTTATTAATGTAAGATTCAAAAAGTGATGTTTTTTAATAGTTAATATTTTTAAGTATTAAAACTGATGAATCAAACCAAACTGTTTAAAAAAAAGTATAAAACCTAAACTGATGAACCTAACTAAACTGATGAACTAAACCAAAAACTGATGAACCAAACCAAGAACTGATGAACCAAACCAAAACTGATGAACCAAACCTAAACTGAAACTATGATTGATGAACCAAACCAAACTGATGAACCAAACAAAAAAAAAAAAAAACTGATAAATCAAACCAAAACTGATGAACCAAACCAAAACTTAAACTATAATTGATGAACCAAACCAAACTGATGAACCAAACCAAAAACTGATGAACCAAACCAAAACTGATGAACCAAACCAAAACTGAAACTATGATTGATGAACCAAAATAAACTGATGAACAAAACAAAACAAACACAAACATGTTAAGCTGAAACTATGATTGATGAACCAAAATAAACTGATGAATTATGTTTGATTTGGTTCATCAGTTCATCAGTTTGGTTTGGTTCATCAGTTCATCAGTTTGGTTCATCAGTTTTAATAGTTAAAAACTTTAACTATTAAAAAATATCACTTTTTGAGTTTTACATTAATAAAATGATTAATGATGCGTTGTGGGACAAAAATTAGTTCATTTAGCTCAATTTTAACACTAAAAATATAAGCTAGACATTTCATCAAACACCTTATGTGCAACAAATATGACTAAAACTTCATCTTTAACGTGCGATATCTCACTCATATCATATCGGATTTGAGTGATTCAAATTCCTGGGTAAAGAGTGAATCAAAATCTAAAACTTTTGTGTTTTAAGTATTTTATGATTCGGAAATTTTTAAGGTAAAAAATAGGATCAAAAATAGCAAAAACATCAAGAAAATCATGATCCAATGAATATGTCAAAAAAAAAAGTTTCGAAATAATTAAAAAGATTTATACCAAATTAAAGAGAATCAAATTTTAAAAATTATGGTGAAATCGGTTTTTTGTAAAAGTTTGTGGTTTAAGAGTTATGTGCGTTTGAAATTTGAGGTGGAAAAGAAAAAATGGGTCAAAAGACCATATTACCGTGGGCGGATTTTATATATAATTTATAGTGGGGGACACGTGTCACACTATGAATGACTTTCTACACTTTTTAATTTTACCTAGTTTGCAATAGATAGTCAAACTGTTAATCCTTTGTACTGTACCGAATTTAACCGCCAGAAAATGGAACACCAACAATCACATTCCTTTCAAAACCATGTTTCATCATTTTTTTACCCGATGGGTTCTTCTCATCATCACAATTCAACTCTTTCGGAGCTGTCGTTCGACCCGTTTCATCCCGGAACCAACACTTGACTGTAAGTTTAGGCATATTTTACCAACTGTTTGATAAAATGCCTCAATGAAATATACTAATTAAACTGATAGTATACGTATACATTTATTATAAAAGATCGTTTCCCAAATTGCCTCATAAGGTTTGCAAAGTTGTTGTTTATAGTTCTCGTTGTTGCGTTTTAAGTATAGGAACTAACAAGCTACTGTGAGTACATGAATTTTTATATAATATGAAATGCTTGATAAATGTGTGGTAGTATATGAGGTTTAATCTAGTTGTCAACATACTTCTGAAAAATGTAAACGTGTTGTTTAGTTGATTGATGATTACGTAATGCAGAGCATGTCTGGTTAAGTGTGACGATCTTTCTTCTTGGTTTACGTGTGCACAGAAGTTTTTTGTCGTATGTTGTATTATTTGAAAGTATGGATCCTTATGTACTATATGATATATTAAGCGTTGTTAATTATCTAATATAGAAGGGCCAGAACAGAAGGTGTGTAATAAGGTGTATTCAATACTGAAGATTATGTGATTATCACTTGTCATGTGAGAATATTTGTTGTAAAGAATGAGTAAAGAATGAGTAATAAGGTGCATATAATGTCATTAAATTCATTACACACTTACCCCAAGAATTTTGTTTGTCGCGCGAGTGGGACGAATTTATATTTGAGGTATTTCTAGAATCTGTGTTATAGTTTTACTCTTATATGTGGTTAGTGGATGTTAGATTCATAGATTGTATAAAGTAGCGTGGTTAGTAGCTGAAAGGACATAGTAGCCGAAGCGACAGAAGATTGTAGGATGTTGTGAATTAATTTTGTCTTGTCTTATGCTACCATCTTTCCTCGGTTATTCATTTATGTTCTAAGAAACATTTTTGTTTTGTTTTGGATTCTACATAGAAAACTATCTGCGGGCCTTAGTTGAATCATAATGACATAGCTCATCAGTGATAAAAAGAAACTTCCACTATCTACACACTAAGGCAAGCTAGATTATAATATACAACCAGTACATATAGCTGCCATAGAAAGCATTCCTTTCTGCGTGATACTTTTCTTGTGGTCATTTGTCAATTATGTTGATAACTTCCCAACAATTTTATTCCTTATCACCTTATCATCATGTTCATATTTGTTGATGATTTATCATTATGTCCATATAAGTTTATTGTTATATCGTGTAAAAGGATAAGAAAGGAAGGTATATGATTGTTTATGCATCGTCATCATTTATGTATTTAATAAGTATCATGTGATGAAGATAACTTTGCCATTTAAGGATATTTGTTACTCAAAATGAGTGATCTAAGGTGCTTGCATATATGTTATTAGATTGGTATGCTTTAAAAATATTTCTTGACAATGAGAATGTGACCTTTTTTCTATTTTAGTGAACGAAATTTCTGTATTTTATGCTGCTGGAGTTTATAGAATGTTAAAGTGTCCAGATATGTATTTTTCTTGAGAAAGGCGGCTCAAATCATAAGAACTTATAGGTTGTCATTTGTAACAGCTGTGGTAGACATGATTTTGTTATCTATTGTGCGAAAAAACGTTGTGTCTTGTCTTAGATACTTGATAGAAAACTATTTGCCGTCTTTTTCTCTTTCTTGCCCCCCTTCTATCTAATTTACATTGAATAAGCAGCCATACAAAAATAACAATTTTCGCCGTCTTTTTCTGGAAGTGGAAAAATGTTGGGTTTGTATCAGGCTAAATAGTCGAGTCAAACCGGTATATTTACTTGAGATGTGTGTTAAACTAGTGATCCACCCATTTAAAGCAAAGGAACAAATAAATTGCTGCAAATGAATTAGTATTCAACAAATAAAAAGACAAGGGTGGAATTGGTATTTTGCCCAAAAATATAACGTTTTGGATATATATGAAATTTTTAAATGTTTGTGAGGATATATACGCAATTATTAGTTTTGGTTGGATATATACGCAATTATAAGTTTATGGAGGGATATATATGCGATTCCCCCTAATAATAATGTTACATTTGGAGTCAAGAGATACGATCCTCTAAAAAGTAAGGAAAATTAAAAAGGCTAGAAAGCCACTCACAATGTGACAAGTGTCCCCCATTCATTCCATTCTTTTTTTCTTATTAAATTCGGTTAGGGGGTATTTTTGTCATTTTAACCCGTTTTTTATATTCCACCCCAAATTTCAAACGCAAATAACTTTCAAACAAAAACTTTTACGAAAAACCGATTTCACCATAATTTTTAAAATTCGATTATCTTTAATTTGGTATAAATCATGATAAATATTTCAAACTTTATTTTTTTACATATCATATAGTTCTTGATTTTCTTGATTTTTTTTTTCATTTTTGGCCCTATTTTTTACGTTCATAAATATCGAATCGTGAAAAACTTAAAACATGAAAGTTATAGATTTTTTTTCACTCTTTACCCAGAAATTTAAATCACTCAAATTCGATATCATATGGGTAAGATACCACACGTTAAAGATGGTGTTTTACTCATATTTGTTGCATACAAGGTGTTTGATGAAATGTCTAGTTTAGATTTTTATTGTTAAAGTTGAGCTAAATGCACTAATTTTTGTCCCACAACGCATCATTAATCATTTTATTAATGTAAGATTCAAAAAGTGATGTTTTTTAATAGTTAATATTTTTAAGTATTAAAACTGATGAACCAAACCAGACTGTTTAAAAAAAAGTATAAAACCAAAACTGATGAACCTAACTAAACTGATGAACTAAACCAAAAACTGATGAACCAAACCAAGAACTGATGAACCAAAACAAAACTGATGAACCAAACCTAAACTGAAACTATGATTGATGAACCAAACCAAACTGATGAACCAAACAAAAAAAAACTGATAAATCAAACCAAAACTGATGAACCAAACCAAAACTTAAACTATAATTGATGAACCAAACCAAACTGATGAACCAAACCAAAAACTGATGAACCAAACCAAAACTGATGAACCAAACCAAAACTGAAACTATGATTGATGAACCAAAATAAACTGATGAACAAAACAAAACAAACACAAACACAAACATGTTAAGCTGAAACTATGATTGATGAACCAAAATAAACTGATGAATTATGTTTGATTTGGTTTATCAGTTCATCAGTTTGGTTTGGTTCATCAGTTCATCAGTTTGGTTCATCAGTTTTAATAGTTAAAAACTTTAACTATTAAAAAATATCACTTTTTGAGTTTTACATTAATAAAATGATTAATGATGCCTTGTGGGACAAAAATTAGTTCATTTAGCTCAATTTTAACACTAAAAATATAAGCTAGACATTTCATCAAACACCTTGTGTGCAACAAATATGACTAAAACTTCATCTTTAACGTGCGATATCTCACTCATATCATATCGGATTTGAGTGATTCAAATTCCTGGGTAAAGAGTGAATCAAAATCTAAAACTTTTGTGTTTTAAGTATTTTATGATTCGGAAATTTTTAAGGTAAAAAATAGGATCGAAAATAGCAAAAACATCAAGAAAATCATGATCCAATGAATATGTCAAAAAAAAAGTTTCGAAATAATTAAAAAGATTTATACCAAATTAAAGAGAATCAAATTTTAAAAATTATGGTGAAATCGGTTTTTTGTAAAAGTTTGTGGTTTAAGAGATATGTGCGTTTGAAATTTGAGGTGGAAAAGAAAAAATGGGTCAAAAGACCATATTACCGTGAGCGGATTTTATATACAATTTATAGTGGGGGACACGTGTCACACTATGAATGACTTTCTACACTTTTTAATTTTACCTAGTTTGCAATAGATAGTCAAACTGTTAATCCTTTGTACTGTACCGAATTTAACCGCCAGAAAATGGAACACCAACAGTCACATTCCTTTCAAAACCATGTTTCATCATTTTTTTACCCGATGGGTTCTTCTCATCATCACAATTCAACTCTTTCGGAGCTGTCGTTCGACCCGTTTCATCCCGGAACCAACACTTGACTGTAAGTTTAGGCATATTTTACCAACTGTTTGATAAAATGCCTCAATGAAATATACTAATTAAACTGATAGTATACGTATACATTTATTATAAAAGATCGTTTCCCAAATTGCCTCATAAGGTTTGCAAAGTTGTTGTTTATAGTTCTCGTTGTTGCGTTTTAAGTATAGGAACTAACAAGCTACTGTGAGTACATGAATTTTTATATAATATGAAATGCTTGATAAATGTGTGGTAGTATATGAGGTTTAATCTAGTTGTCAACATACTTCTGAAAAATGTATACATGTTGTTTAGTTGATTGATGATTACGTAATGCAGAGCATGTCTGGTTAAGTGTGACGATCTTTCTTCTTGGTTTACGTGTGCACAGAAGTTTATTGTCGTATGTTGTATTATTTGAAAGTATGGATCCTTATGTACTATATGATATATTAAGCGTTGTTAATTATCTAATATAGAAGGGCCAGAACAGAAGGTGTGTAATAAGGTGTATTCAATACTGAAGATTATGTGATTATCACTTGTCATGTGAGAATATTTGTTGTAAAGAATGAGTAATAAGGTGCATATAATGTCATTAAATTCATTACACACTTACCCCAAGAATTTTGTTTGTCGCGCGAGTGGGACGAATTTATATTTGAGGTATTTCTAGAATCTGTGTTATAGTTTTACTCTTATATGTGGTTAGTGGATGTTAGATTCATAGATTGTATAAAGTAGCGTGGTTAGTAGCTGAAAGGACATAGTAGCCGAAGCGACAGAAGATTGTAGGATGTTGTGAATTAATTTTGTCTTGTCTTATGCTACCATCTGTCCTCGGTTATTCATTTATGTTCTAAGAAACATTTTTGTTTTGTTTTGGATTCTACATAGAAAACTATCTGCGGGCCTTAGTTGAATCATAATGACATAGCTCATCAGTGATAAAAAGAAACTTCCACTATCTACACACTAAGGCAAGCTAGATTATAATATACAACCAGTACATATAGCTGCCATAGAAAGCATTCCTTTCTGCGTGATACTTTTCTTGTGGTCATTTGTCAATTATGTTGATAACTTCCCAACAATTTTATTCCTTATCACCTTATCATCATGTTCATATTTGTTGATGATTTATCATTATGTCCATATAAGTTTATTGTTATATCGTGTAAAAGGATAAGAAAGGAAGGTATATGATTGTTTACGCATCGTCATCATTTATGTATTTAATAAGTATCATGTGATGATGATAACTTTGCCATTTAAGGATATTTGTTGCTCAAAATGAGTGATCTAAGGTGCTTGCATATATGTTATTAGATTGGTATGCTTTAAAAATATTTCTTGACAATGAGAATGTGACCTTTTTTCTATTTTAGTGAACGAAATTTCTGTATTTTATGCTGCTGGAGTTTATAGAATGTTAAAGTGTCCAGATATGTATTTTTCTTGAGAAAGGCGGCTCAAATCATAAGAACTTATAGGTTGTCATTTGTAACAGCTGTGGTAGACATGATTTTGTTATCTATTGTGCGAAAAAACGTTGTGTCTTGTCTTAGATACTTGATAGAAAACTATTTGCCGTCTTTTTCTCTTTCTTGCCCCCCTTCTATCTAGTTTACATTGAATAAGCAGCCATACAAAAATAACAATTTTCGCCGTCTTTTTCTGGAAGTGGAAAAATGTTGGGTTTGTATCAGGCTAAATAGTCGAGTCAAACCGGTATATTTACTTGAGATGTGTGTTAAACTAGTGATCCACCCATTTAAAGCAAAGGAACAAATAAATTGCTGCAAATGAATTAGTATTCAACAAATAAAAAGACAAGGGTGGAATTGGTATTTTGCTCAAAATATAACGTTTTGGATATATATGAAATTTTTAAATGTTTGTGAGGATATATACGCAATTATTAGTTTTGGTTGGATATATACACAATTATAAGTTTATGGAGGGATATATATGCGATTCCCCCTAATAATAATGTTACATTTGGAGTTAAGAGATACGATCCTCTAAAAAGTAAGGAAAATTAAAAAGGCTAGAAAGCCACTCACAATGTGACAAGTGTCCCCCATTCATTCCATTCTTTTTTTCTTATTAAATTCGGTTAGGGGGTATTTTTGTCATTTTAACCCATTTTTTATATTCCACCCCAAATTTCAAACGCAAATAACTTTCAAACGACAAAATTTTACGAAAAACCGATTTCACCATAATTTTTAAAATTCGATTATCTTTAATTTGGTATAAATCTTGATAAATATTTCAAACTTTTTTTTACATATCATATAATTCTTGATTTTCTTGATTTTTTTGTCATTTTTGGCCCTATTTTTTACCTTCATAAATGTCGAATCGTGAAAAACTTAAAACATGAAAGTTATAGATTTTTTTTCACTATTTACCTAGAAATTTAAATCACTCAAATTCGATATCATATGGGTAAGATACCACACGTTAAAGATGGTGTTTTACTCATATTTGTTGCATACAAGGTGTTTGATGAAATGTCTTGTTTAGATTTTTATTGTTAAAGTTGAGCTAAATGCACTAATTTTTGTCTCACAACGCATCATTAATCATTTTATTAATGTAAGATTCAAAAAGTTATGTTTTTAAGTATTAAAACTGATGAACCAAACCAAAACTGATGAACCAAACCAAATTGTGTAAAAAAAATATAAAACCAAAACTGATGAACCTAACTAAACTGATGAACTAAACCAAAAACTGATGAACCAAACCAAAAACTGATGAACCAAACCAAAACTGATGAACCAAACCTAAACTGAAACTATGATTGATGAACCAAACCAAACTAAAGAACCAAACAAAAAAAACTGATGAATCAAACCAAAAATGATGAACCAAACCAAAACTTAAACTATAATTGATGAACCAAACCAAACTGATGAACCAAACCAAAAACTGATGAACCAAACCAAAACTGATGAACCAAACCAAAACTGAAACTATGATTGATGAACCAAAATAAACTGTTGAACAAAACAAAACAAACACCAACATGTTAAGCTGAAACTATGATTGATGAACCAAAATAAACTGATGAATTATGTTTGATTTGGTTCATCAGTTCATCAGTTTGGTTTGATTCATCAGTTTTGGTTTGGTTCATCAGTTCATCAGTTTGGTTCATCAGTTTTAATAGTTAAAAATTTTAACTATTCAAAAATATCACTTTTTGAGTTTTACATTAATAAAATGATTAATGATGCGTTGTGGGACAAAAATTAGTTCATTTAGCTCAATTTTAACACTAAAAGTATAAGCTAGACATTTCATCAAACACCTTGTGTGCAACAAATATGACTAAAACGTCATCTTTAACGTGCGATATCTCACTCATATAATATCATATTTGAGTGATTCAAATTCCTGGGTAAAGAGTGAATCAAAATCTAAAACTTTTGTGTTTTAAGTATTTTATGATTCGGCAATTTTTAAGGTAAAAAATAGGATCGAAAATAGCAAAAACATCAAGAAAATCATGACCCAATGAATATGTCAAAAAAAGTTTCGAAATAATTAAAAAGATTTATACCAAATTAAAGAGAATCGAATTTTAAAAATTAAGGTGAAATCGGTTTTTTGTAAAAGTTTGTGGTTTAAGAGATATGTGCGTTAGAAATTTGAGGTGGAAAAGAAAAAATGAGTCAAAAGACCATATTACCCTGGGCGGATTTTATATATAATTTATAGTGGGGAACACGTGTCACACTATGAATGGCTGTCTACACTTTTTAATTTTACCCAGTTTGCAATAGAAAGTCACACTGTTAATCCTTTTTACTGTACCGAATTTAACCGCCAGAAAATGGAACACCAACAGTCACATTCCTTTCAAAACCATGTTTCATCATTTTTTACCAGATGGGTTCTTCTCATCATCACAATTCAACTCTTTCGGAGCTGTCGATCGACCCGTTTCATCCCGGAACCAACACTTGACTGTAAGTTTCGGCATATTTTACCAACTGTTTGATAAAATGCCTCAATGAAATATACTAATTAAACTGATAGTATACGTATACATTTATTATAAAAGATCGTTTCCCAAATTGCCTCATAAGGTTTGCAATGTTGTTGTTTATAGTTCTCGTTGTTGTGTTTTAAGTATAGGAACTACCAAGCTACTGTGAGTACATGAATTTTTATATAATATGAAATGCTTGATAAATGTGTGGTAGTATATGAGGTTTAATCTAGTTGTCAACATACTTCTGAAAAATTTAAACGTGTTGTTTAGTTGATTGATGATTACGTAATGCAGAGCGTGTCTGGTTAATTGTGACGATCTTTCTTCTTGGTTTACGTTTGCACAGAAGTTTTTTGTCGTATGTTGTATTATTTGAAAGTATGGCTCCTTATGTACTATATGATATATTAAGCGTTGTTAATTATCTAATATAGAAGGGCCAGAACAGAAGGTGTGTAATAAGGTGTATTCAATACTGAAGATTATGTGATTATCACTTGTCATGTGAGAATATTTGTTGTAAAGAATGAGTAAAGAATGAGTAATAAGGTGCATACAATGTCATTAAATTCATTACACACTTACCCCAAGAATTTTGTTTGTCGCGCGAGTGGGACGAATTTATATTTGAGGTATTTCTGGAATCTGTGTTATAGTTTTACTCTAATATGTGGTTAGTGGATGTTAGATTCATAGATTGTATAAAGTAGCGTGGTTAGTAGCTGAAAGGACATAGTAGCTGAAGCGACAGAAGATTGTAGGATGTTGTGAATTAATTTTGTCTTATCTTATGGTACCATCTGTCCTCGATTATTCATTTATGTTCTAAGAAACGTTTTTGTTTTGTTTTGGATTCTACATAGAAAACTATCTGCGGGCCTTAGTTGAATCATAATGACATAGCTCATCAGTGATAGAAAGAAACTTCCACTATCTACACACTAAGGCAACCTAGATTATAATATACAACTAGTACATATAGCTGCTATAGAAAGCATTCCTTTCTGCGTGATACTTTTCTTGTGGTCATTTGTCAATTATGTTGATAACTTCCCAACAATTTTATTCCTTATCACCTTATCATCATGTTCATATTTGTTGATGATTTATCATTATGTCCATATAAGTTTATTGTTATATCGTGTAAAAGGATAAGAAAGGAAGGTATATGATTGTTTATGCATCGTCATCATTTATGTATTTCATAAATATCATGTGATGATGATAACTTTGCCATTTGAGGATATTTGTTGCTCAAAACGAGTGATCTAAGGTGCTTGCATATATGTTATAAGATTGGTATGCTTTAAAAATATTTCCTGACAATGAGAATGTGACCTTTTTTCTATTTTAGTGATTAAAATTTCTGTATTTTATGCTGCTGGAGTTTATAGAATGTTAAAGTGTCCAAATATGTATTTTTCTTGAGAAAGGCGGCTCAATCATAAGATCTTATAGGCTGTCATTTGTAACAGCTGTGGTAGACATGATTTTGTTATTTATTGTGCGAAAAAACGTTGTGTCTTGTCTTGGATACTTGATAGAAAACTATTTGCCGTCTTTTTCTCTTTCTTGCCCCCCTTCTATCTAATTTACATTGAATAAGCAGCCATACAAAAATAACAATTTTCGTCGTCTTTTTCTATAAGTGGAAAAATGTTGTGTTTGTATCAGGCTAAATAGTCGAGTCAAACCGGTATATTTACTTGAGATGTGTGTTAAACCAGTGATCCACCCATTTAAAGCAAAGGAACAAATAAATTGCTGCAAATGAATTAGTCTTCAACAAATAAAGAGACAAGGGTAGAATTGGTATTTTGCCCAAAAATATAACGTTTTGGATATATATGAAATTTTTAAATGTTTGGGAGGATATATACGCAATTATTAGTTTTGGTTGGATATATCCGCAATTATAAGTTTATGGAGGGATATATATGCGATTCCCCCTAATAATAATGTTACATTTGGAGTCAAGAGATGCGATCCTCTAAAAAGTAAGGAAAATTAAAAAGGCTAGAAAGCCACTCACAATGTGACAAGTGTCCCACATTCATTCCATTCTTTTTTTCTTATTAAATTCGGATAGGGGGTATTTTTGTCATTTTAACCCGTTTTTTATATTCCACCCAAATTTCAAACGCAAATAACTTTCAAACGACAAACTTTTACGAAAAACCGATTTCACCATAATTTTTAAAATTCGATTATCTTTAATTTGGTATAAATCTTGATATATATTTCAAACCTTTTTTTACATAACATATAGTTCTTGATTTTCTTGATTTTTTTTGTCATTTTGGCCCTATTTTTTACCTTCATAAATGTCGAATCGTGAAAATTTTAAAACATGAAAGTTATAGATTTTTTTTTTCACTCTTTACCCAGAAATTTAAATCACTCAAATTCGATATCATATGGGTAAGATACCACACGTTAAAGATGGTGTTTTACTCATATTTGTTGCATACAAGGTGTTTGATGAAATGTCTAGTTTAGATTTTTATTGTTAAAGTTGAGCTAAATGCACTAATTTTTGTCCAACAACGCATCATTAATCATTTTATTAATGTAAGATTCAAAAAGTGATGTTTTTTAATAGTTAATGTTTTTAAGTATTAAAACTGATAAACCAAACCAAAACTGATGAACCAAACCAAATTGTTTAAAAAAAAAGTATAAAACCAAAACTGATGAACCTAACTAAACTGATGAACTAAACCAAAAACTGATGAACCAAACCAAAAACTGATGAACCAAACCAAAACTGATGAACCAAAGCTAAACTTACGCATAAGATTTCCTTGGTTTGATCTTCAGTTTTCGTGGTTTACTCAGTGTTTTCTTGCTTAGATAAGCCTGAAAACACTTCGACTTTGGATATCCTTTGCACTGTGATAGTGTAAAAGATTTTTTGGGCAAAACCCTAATTTTTCGCATAAGCTTAAACTTACGCGTAGAACTCTTTACGCATAAGCTTTTTCTTACGCCTAAGCCTGGTATTACGCATAAGCTAATCTTACGCATATGTTTTCTACGTCTAACTTTCAGTTTAAGCCTAATCTTAGTGTTTCTCAATTCTTACGTGTAAGCTAATCCTACGCGTAAGCCCTATTCTTACGCGTAAGTTATCTTTTACGCATAAGGTTGAGTATTACGCATAAGGTTTCCTCTACGCATAAGCTGATTTTCTAGGCCTAAGCACTTCTTCAACAAACAACAAGTTTTATTCGACTACAAAGAACCATCATCAACACAAGTTATTCAACGTCTATTATCTGATCCAGCTGCGGTCCCTGATTTCCAATTGGTGGAGCAATTTTTATTTTATAAGAACCGTTTGTGATACCGGAGGTACCCAACATCAAACTTAAATTGTTGCAGGAGGCTCATAACACCCCTATTGGTAGACATGGTGGTTTTCTTAAAACAATAAAGCGTTTGAATGCTCAATATTTCTGGCCCAAAATGAAGCAGGAGGTTCGGCTTTTTGTACAACAATGTGTGGTTTGTCAACAACAGAAATACCAAATTTTAGCCCCTGCAGGTCTACTCCAACCTTTACCAATTCCAGCTCAGATTTGGGAGTATATATCGATGGATTTTATTGTGGGTTTACCCCCATCTAATAGGTTTGATACGATCCTTGTTGTGGTGGACCGTTTGAGCAAATACGCCCACTTCATCTGTTTATCTCTTCCGTTCACTGCCAAGAGTGTTGCTTCAGTATTGTGTAAAGAGATTGTACGCTTACATGGCTTCCCACGTTCTATTGTTTCGGACAGGGATGTGATCTTCCTTAGTAATTTTTGGCAAGAGCTATTTCGTTTGAGCTAAACCAAGTTACAATTAAGCACTAGTTACAATAAATGGAATGGTGATATTTGCCCCAACATTCAGACTATACTTGAACACTTAAAAGATCAACAAAGGTAAAAAAAAACTTTAACAATAACTATAATGGAATGGTGATATTTGATCCAACATTTAGACTATACTTGCCGTCAATAACTTTTTGTAACTGTTGTCATGTTCACAGGTTCTGGCATGCAGTCTCTTGTGGAGGTAACATCTTTGAAGTGAGGAAAGGATATGAAGCCTTCAAGGTTGATGAGCCAAATCGAACATGCTCTTGCAGAATGTGGCAGCTATCAGGTTTGCCCTGCTGCCACGCTATAGCATGTATATTTAAACTCCGTAGGATGGTAGAGGAGTATGTACCTGAATGTTTTAGGAAGGAAAGATACATGTCTACCTATAGTCAGTATATGAAACCAGTTGGTTGCATAGACTTTTGGCCCGATGTTAGTAATCTTTCAAGGATTTTAGGCCCCATTCCTAAGACTATGCCTGGTAGGCCTAAGAGAAAGAGGGTTAGGGCTTCCCATGAAAACAAATCAACAACAAAGATTACTCGAGCAGGAATCGTTATGACCTGTCAGAACTGTGGTGAAACAGGTCATAATAGAAAGGGATGCTCAAATCCACCAAAACCACCAGTTACTAAGGAAAAAGGGAAACCAGGTAGGCCATTTAAGGAAAAGAATGTTGAACCAGAGTTAGTAGATGACCATGACATTCCAAGGTTTGTTAACAATGACATGAATGAGTATGCAATGGGAGCTATAAACATTAGAGGGATTTTAGGAGATGGTCGACTGTTTTATTTAGGAAAACAAAGAAACAAAAGAGGAGGAAGTTCAAATAGGGGTCACTTGAAGATGAGAGGAGGGAAAACCAGGAGTGGAAGACTAATTCCAGCGCAGAGAGTTGCAAGAATGGGAACTTGGTTGGCTGTCGATACTGCAAGTTCTGATACTATTGAGGATCGACAAAATATGAACTCGGGTATCCCGGGCAGAACTGAAACAACTAGTAATCAAGCAAACATACCAGGTACATTTGACCTCACATTTCTTTTAATGGGTTTATTTAGTTAGTAGTGTTGATTTGACAAAAAAGTAACCGTCTTTAGAGTAATTTGCTTCTGACTGACTGAATTACACTTTATGTGTATATGTTCATAGGTACACAAGAATCTCAAGTTGGAGGACCAACTATAATGCCCAGACCTGTGTTGACAAGAGCTAGGAGAATAGCACAATCTGAGATAGTGGAAACAAGAAGAATGACAGGAGGATCAAGGGGTCGAAGAGGATCAAGGGCTGCTAAAGGAGCTTGCTCGGAGGGTGGAGCAACCACTAAGGTTGTTGGAAGACAAAAAAGATCTGCTGAGGCTAACCAAATGGAACAACCACGACAAAAAGGAAAAGCTGCAATGCTACCACCAAGGTTGCCAAGTCAAAGAATCATGGGTAAAAAATTAGCTGCACCAGCAAAAGGACCGGGTTCAAGTCTGGATAATGAAATAGTCATAGAGTAGAACCTTCTAAATCCTACAAACAATGAATGTGTATGTATAATTAGCTAGCCCTATTTTGTTCACTGAAGGGCCTACTTTTATTACCAACTGAAACTGATATAGTGCTGCACTTATTGCCACTATAAAATTGTGTAAGATAGTTGATGTAGTGCTACTGTTGATGCCACTACATAGCCCTATTTTGTGTCTTGAAGGACATTGTACAGAACTTTGCATGCCAGTGTTCTGGTTGTAACAATGTATGCTGCTGTTGCAGATACATTATGTTATGTTATGAAAGAACACCATTTTTGCACATTCTTGCACATGTTATATAAATTGTTTGAATAAAGTTAGTTGATTGCACTGGTACAATTTAAGCAGATTAAGGTTGTAAGATGATTGCATGGCATAGAAAATGCACATGAAATGGCCATTTGGTAAGTAGATACACATGAAGGTGATGAGACATTAATTAACCATTTGGTACATAATCATAGTCAAATAACCATTTGGTGCAGAAAGTGGACAACATTGACATATCAGTAACAAAGATACAAGTACATGTCCACAAACAGATAACATTAACTAATACAATATGCCCAATGTCTCTCATTAACAAAGAAGCAAGCATCATGTCGAAATACATTTAACACTAACAAAGAAACAAGCATTAACTAATAGCATATGGCCAATGTCAGTCATACAAAAACAGTTAACATTTGTTCACCATGTCCTAGAGAAAATTACAATAAGCCAATATTTGACAACAACGTACAGAACCACAACGTCGATGCTAATTCCTAACAGACACAAGAACAATAACAACAATGAAGATGAAAACAACAACCATGAAACAAACACAACAAACCAAATACATGTCGTACACTTTGCCCTTCATCTTTAGTTCCTTCAATTCTTGGTAAATTACTTCCATTGGAAACTCATCTTCATGCTTGTTTGAAAGAACCTTTTCAGAATCATCTTGCTGTGTTAAAGCGTCAAGGTTGCACTCAAGCTTCTTGTTGTCCATATGAAGATTGAACATGAGGTCTTTGTAGTACTCCGATGGCAACTCATCATCAAGGAATCCATATACCTCACATTTCTTGTCTTTATTCTTTACAAATACATAAAGACTTGTAAATATACACTCA
>BPTQ01000007.1:10429018-10505408 GCA_019973895.1 Chrysanthemum seticuspe
TTTATACATCCGAATCTTCGATACCTACTGTGTGCATCTAGATGTGGACGTCCGGATCGTTTAAAACACTTTCTTCCACTGGATGTACGACAAGCACCTGGTTAATCTCCACTCGTGTACGGTTAACTGGAAAGGTGATAATTACTGAAACTACCTAGTATGGTAGACATACCGTTTTTCAGTTTTCTGAACGGACTGGGATTATGAAGAAGATTACTGAAACAGAGAACACAATTGTCACTGTTCAGGAGGTTCGTTCCCAGATGTCTCACACTAAGTTTACTGTTCAGACTGGAAGGGTTCAGACTGGAAGGGTTCAGAAGTGGGGACGGACGTGGGTTCTGATGGTTATTCGTACTGTCTCAACGACGGTTCCTTACGGGAAGGTTCTGTCAACGGAGAGACAAAGTCATTAGAAGAAGTATTAGGGTCAGGCAAGTCTTTTGACTTTTTGCCATACAGATGGTATGATCCATCAAAGTCATTAATAGTGGAAAGGTCAATGGGCATGTGCTCACCTCTAATTGGTCTACGAACAGCATGTAGGTCACCTTCTTTCACAAAATTTGCTAGGCCTGCTGGTGTAGATCTACGTGTGTCATCCCTAGCTTCTAAGCCTACATATTTCTTAAAACCTAAAGCCACTGTAGAATTTGGAGCTTGACTACTATAAATGAGACTAGCCAATTTATTACCATTCATCATCCACTCATTATTCCTAGCAATTTCCTCCTTAATTTTCTTCTTAAGCTCTAGATTTTCTGACTCTACATCTGCTCTTAACTTCTCAGACCATTTTAATTCATTTGTAGCACATTCAAGATCTCTTTCTAAAACACCTATTTTCTCACCATAAGCTATTTCATTCTTCTGTAACCAAACCTTTTGTCTTTCTAGTGTTTTTAAAGCCTGTTTATAAGCTTCTACTTCCACATAGCATTCATTATATTTTGGTTCCATAATATCATAAGCTTGTTTGAGTTCATTATAACGCTCACTACAACCAAACAAACAGTTTTGTACCTGAGAGATGCCCATCAAGGCAATCTGATCATGCCTATCCTCTGAAGTACAGCCTGCAATCAACCCAACATTATCAGGACCATCATTATCAGACTCCTCATGTTGCTTCCAGTCCACATTGCTATCCAGAGTGACCAAAGCAGTTGATCCCTTTGACGTTCCTGCCTCCTTCTGATACTGCTGATAAGAGGTGTATCTTGTCTCATCACCAGCTTTCCTGTCCTTGCATTCTCTGGAAAAGTGACCCATCTGTTGGCATGTGAAGCATTTAACCTTCCTCTTGTCAAACCTTGCTGGATCACGTCCTTTGAATCCAAACCTTCTTCCAGCTTTTCGCTCAAAACTTTTGATGTCCATGGAAAGCATAGCCAACTGCCACTTCAGCTTCATCTCTTCAAATTCAAGTGGGTCCACTTGATCAAAATCCTCATAAGCCAGATCCTGCTGAGGATCATAATCAGCAAAGAAAGAACCAAGAACATCTTCCATAATCCCACTGGATCTAGGGAGAGAGTTTGATGAAGGAGCAGCATAAGATGAAGATGGATATGGGCTTGGACCATAGCTGGACTTTGGAGTAGAGGCTCCAACAAATGCAGTATGACTAGCAGTAGAAGATGATCGAAAAGGGCTTCTAACATCATGTTCAAGAGCTTTAAGTTTATTATACAGCTCATCAAAGGTCATCATGTCCAAACCACCTTTAGCTTTTAAAGCTATACTTACATGTAGCCAGGATGGAGGTAAAGACCTCAGAAACTTAGAGTTACAGTCATCATTATCCGGCTTTGCCTGTAGCTGGTTTAACTGACTTAAGATCTTGTGAAACTTATCTTAGCCCTTGTGAATTCCTTCCTCTTCAGAGATCTGAAAGTCCTGAAACTGTTGTCTAAGCATGGACTTCTTCAGCCTTCTCGACTCCTCATTCCCTCCGAACTTCGCCTTAATAGCTAACCATATATCCTTGGCGTCATGCATGAAGTGAAAATCACTCAAGTGATCCTCAGGAATAGCTTGCAGAAGAATAGTTCTGACCTTTGTTTCTCTCTGAACTGCCAGTAACTCTTCAGCAGTTTTGGGAGGAACATTAATCATGTTCCCTGCAGCATCCGTGGTGGTTCTCTTTAAGCTGTTCCCCTTCAAAATTACCTGCCATAGATTCCAATCAATGTTGGAGATCCAGTTTTGCATCTTCATAGCCCAAAGATCATATTCCTCCCTCTTAAGGTAAGGAAACTTAGCATTGCTATTAGACAGACTTAGTTGCTGCAGATGGGTGGAGTTTTGGTTGTTGGTGAGTTCAGTATCAGCATCTGAACCAGGCATGATGTTTTTGTTATGGTTGTATGGGTGTTTAGAAAAAGCTTGTCCTTAGTATCGTAGAGACTCTCACGAGGCTCTGATACCACTTGTTGAAACAGACAAAGACCTTGATAGATCTTGAGCTCGTGGATCGTTATGTATGCCTATGTAATCACAAGCACCATAAAAGACAATCTCTACTACTAATGTTTATCAGCGGAATATAAACACAAGTAAATAACTAAGAACTTCTTGATCCTCTATGGATCTTAATATTAACTAAAACTGAGTTTTTTCAATCGGTACATCAACCTTTCTAATGTGTTCCTTTTATAGATAAGGAACCCTAAACAATATCGCTAAACCGTTTTCCAAGAAACGTATAATCATAAAACTAAATAAGATATACACAATCACTTCCTAATAAAACTCATGTATATCCACACTAAATAAACTAAATACGGAATAAACACTTCCGCAGAATCAAACTAATCACTATTATTCTTCAGCAGAATAAGTCTTCGGCAGAATCCACTTCACTTCAATAGAAACACTTCGGCATTAAGTTCAGCAGAATCCAGACTTTCACATAATTCCCAACACACAACAAACCAAATACATGTCGTACACTTTGCCCTTCATCTTTAGTTCCTTCAATTCTTGGTAAATTACTTCCATTGGAAACTCATCTTCATGCTTGTTTGAAAGAACCTTTTCAGAATCATCTTGCTATGTTAAAGCGTCAAGGTTGCACTCAAGCTTCTTGTTGTCCATATGAAGATTGAACATGAGGTCTTTGTAGTACTCCGATGGCAACTCATCATCAAGGAATCCATATACCTCACATTTCTTGTCTTTATTCTTTACAAATACATAAAGACTTGTAAATATACACTCATTATACAATACTCAACAAAATGGATTTGTGTATTAGAACTTACACGGGTGGGACACGCTTTGAATCTTCTTCCAGGATTCTCAGGAGTCCATGAAACCTGCTCATAGATTGGGAACTTACAAATACAATGCGTCATACGAGCAATTTCTTCTTTGGAATATCTCCTTCGATTATAACGGGAGGACGAGGACGAGGCCGCCATTTATGTAAATAATTTAAGGTAAAATGAAAAGGAATACAACTTTGAGTTACTAATTTATGGTCAATTGACATGCGCCATTTTTAGGGTTCTTATGGTTTGGGTTTGGGGAAGAACGTGTAATAAAGTAGGGTTTATGTTGTTATTGTCCTGCGTGGAAAGAGAAAAGCACAAAAAAAATTAAACTATGATGTGGAAAACAGATGTGGCAAAGAAACCGGGTATGTGGCATAAACCGGCTGGGAAGGTAAATAATGCCTATAAAGGACAAAATAGTCGGGTCAAATAGCCAAAAGGGGTATTTTTTTTAATTTGCTACGTCGAACTGGTTTTTGTGACAAGTATGATGCTTTAATAGGTTATTAACCCTTGCTTTTAATATAGTGACAGATACATATATAATGTCAAATCCTTCTGTTTTACTATATCTAGCACAAAAAGTAGTACCTAGTCATAGGATTTTAACCAATATTTTTATATATGTTCTTGTAGTTAAACAATTTCGTGCTGTGTAAGATTTACAAGAAGGAGAAAAAAGGAGATCGAAACATGGCTAATGAAGATGAGGGAAACGAAGAGCAAAACCTATCAAATTATGAACCTTCTCCTAGACGACGAAGACTAAACTCGGGCAGCAATCTACTAAAACATTATCGGCTAACCAAGACGACGAAGGTTGCTTCCAATATCTTGGTTAGCCGATAATGTTTGAGCAGTAAAAGGTTGAGATATGTACGTACTTTAGTTTTATGATAATGTTATTTGAAATCTTTAGTTGTAGAAGTTCTTTATAGGTATGTTTAATTTGCGAATTGGGCCATAAAAATGTAAGTTTAATTTAATTTGCATGAGTTCTATTGACGTTTTTAGAGTATGTGTATTAATATATGCAAGTATCCACTATTTAAGGTGTTTGGATTAAACTTTTGATAAGTTTTAAGTGCTATAAAACTAACAGGCCGGCCAATATTCTCTCCAATAATAAACTGATAGCTTTGTTTTATCAGTTGGATTGAACCACACACACACACACACATATAGTTTCGTTGTTAAAATTTTCAGGTATGTATTGTTTCTTTTCTCTTTATTTCGCCTATATATTAGATAATATAAGTAAAGTTCTCATATCTTTTTCAGAATAGGTAGCATTTTGATCGATATGCTGATTTGTAGTTAAGAGATATGATGTTATGATCTGTTGTCAGTTTCCTACACTGAATATTGGAAAGCTTACCACCCTTTTTAACGCCGATATTTTATGAAGAACAAAACAAGCAAGGAGAGTTACAAAGAATTAGAACTTAGTACCAGAAGAGATGGGATCATATAGCCATTAATCCAAACCAGATTAACTTTCCTATTTCCATGAAGAATTCAAGAGTGCGAGAGAACTTTAATTTCTTAAATAAGAGTATCTTTCCTTGGCGGTTTTGAGTCAAACCAAATCCGGTTTCGAGATCTGTGTGAACGACAACATCAAAACAAACGTTTGTGGGCCCACAAGATAAGGTTGGTGAGATCTTTGGGATGCTTATCCAAACCCCACCATAAGCGAATAACATTCCATAAGTTAGCTGCTATGGAACAGTCAACAAATAAATGTTGGGAACTTTCAAAAAATTCATCACAAACGGGGCATCTTGTAGAGTGAAGATCAATACCTCAAGCATCCAAATTACAACGGGTTGGAAGCCAACCAAGGGATAATCGCCACGTATGAATATTAATCTTGATTGGAAGGGAATAATTCCATCTAAGTTTATCACCAACTGGTTGAAGGATAGAGCAATCTATGAATTGTCTCATAATTGAGACAACATACTGTCTGGAGTTTGTTAGGGAAAATTCCCAACAATTATCAAAGGAGGAACGTGCATATGAGGTGTATATGCAACTTTAATTTTGATATTCAAGGAGAAGAAATGTTCCAATCACCTAACTTGCACTTAGTCTCTTAAGCTAATTATTTAAAATTCTAAGTCATAAAGCCTAACCGGGTGCTGAAATCTTCCTAATAAAATCAACAAATTAATACTAGTTCAAAAGTTCTCAACGAATTAAAGGAGCCAGCCGCATATCTAGTCTAGCATCTAACCAAGTAGCTTACTATCTCTTTTTCAGTGGTTCTTCCTTTCGTTATTTGATTCAAGACTGATAATCTTATGCTATTGCTGAATGTAGAGGCTTGGAGATATTATAGAAATGATTTTTGGGTGTGGCTATCTTATATTGCTGATAATAATCTTCTCCATATGTGTTGTTTTGATCTATAATAAGTTCTTCTTATATCTACTTGAATCATATGGTCCTTCGGCATATTGTAAGAAAGTATCAGCAACAAGAGATTCTCAACAGTACTTTATTCAAACCTAAGCCTCAATAGTCGGCTTAGATTAAACCAACAATAGTATCCAAAGTGTTACAAGGTTAGGTTAATGTCAATGAGACAATAACCAAACTAATACAAGAAAGAAACAAGATCAGTGTAATGATCAAAAAGAAGAGAAGTGTAAGACAATGACTACACACATAGTTGTGTCTAACCCTAGCTTAAGGGACTTATTAAATAGGAGATAAAGATACACTAAGACCCCTCTAACGGCTATAAAAGACTCATCAGCAGAAATGAGAAATGCTTCAGCAGAAATGAACTTCTTGGAACTTTAAACCATTTATGCTTTTTCCATGATTAACCCCTGTAATAAGCCTGCACTGAACATAACTTGAAAACCATTAGCAATTGATAGAATGACATGTTTGACACAGATTAATACCCCAAAATTTAACATTCCCCCTTAATTTGATGGGCAAACATATCAAACAATATCAATTTTTCACACAAGAATTTATGCTGATAAACAGGGAGGTTTTTAGTAAGTATGTCTGCAGTTTGGTTTGAAGAGCCAATATTTTTGGCACTTATAACACCTCTTGCAATTTTTTCCCTGATGAAGTGAACATCAATTTCTAAGTGTTTTGATCTTTCATGGAAAACATGATTGACAACAAGTTGTAAAGCAGATTTGTTATCACAAAAAAGATTAACAGGGAGATTGATATCAACTTTTAAATCTTTTAAGATTTTTTGAATCCAAATAATTTCACAGGCAGCAGTAGACATAGATCTATACTCTGCTTCTGTGGAAGATTTTGAAAGAGTGTTTTGTTTTTTACTTTTCCATGAGATCAAACAATCATTAAAGAAAACACAATAACCTGTGACAGATTTCCTGGTTTTCTTGCATTTAGCCCAGTCTGCATCACTATAACCTTCAAGATGATTTTTAGAGTTGCTGAAATTGTACCTTAGACCTTTTCCTAGAGCTCCTTTTAGATATCTCAGAACATTGAGGGCACATTCTAGATGAGATTTCAAGGGAGAATGCATATATTGTGCCAGACAATGAACTGAGTATGAGATGTCAGGTCTTGTATGGGTGAGATAGATAAGTTTCCCAAGTAACTTCTGATAACCAGTGATGTTGACAAGTAAGGGATCATCATCAGTGGGAATGTATGGAAGAACATAGTTGGGTTCCATAGGAGTGGACACAGGTTTGCACCCAAGAAGACCAAATTTTTTGAGGAGTTCAAGGCAGTATTTTCTTTGGGTGAGACATATGTCATTCCCAGTTTTTAAAACCTCAATGCCAAGAAAATATTTCAAGTTTCCCAAGTCTTTGATATGAAATTTTGATTTTAGAAACTCTTTGAATAGGCTTATCTAATCAATACAGTTTCCAGTAAGGACAATATCATCCACATAAACAAGCAGAGCAATAAACTTGTTATTCTCTGTTTTGGTGAACAAAGAATGATCATTGACAGAGTGAACAAAGTTATTTTCCTTTAAAACACTAACAAGTTTTTCATTCCATTTCCTGGGAGCTTGTTTAAGGCTATATAGAGACTTGACAAGTTTGCAAACTTTATTCTTATTGTTCTCATTACAGAACCCCTTAGAGATGGTCATATAGATATCCTCATCAAGATCTCCATACAAGAAAGCATTGTTAACATCAAGTTGGAAAAGAGTCCGGAGTTCTATTAGGAGGTAGATCAGTTATATCCCAAGAATGATTTTCATTTAAGGCCTCAATTTCAGAGTTCATAGCATCAACCCAATTACTGTCAAGGATAGCTTCTTCATAACAGGTAGGTTCAATACTTTTATTAAGACTAGAAGCAAAGCAGTAATTATCTTTGTTAAGGTTAGAGTAATTAACAACCTTTTCAACACCATATTTTACTTTCCCTTCAACAATAAAGTCATTAAGATTACTGGGCAACTTAGAAACTCTGGTTGACCTTCTAGCAGTAGTGGCTGGCAAGCCTTCTTCTTGTTCAGAATTCTGATGTGAATCAGAAGATGTACCAGCAGAATCAGAAGATGCATCAGCAGGATGTGATTCATGTGATACAGTTCCCCCAGGGTGTGTATTATCATCTATGGAAGTTGTAACAGGTTCATCATCCCTAGTAGGATGACCCAACATTGTGCCATCTTCATAGGATGTCACTCTCCCTTCATCATTGGGACTTATTTGTGAGTCAAAGAAATTTTTGTGATTTAAATCTTTAGGCACATAAGTTTCAACAAAAGGTTTTGACAAAGAATTTTTCATTTTGAAGGGAAAAACAGTTTCATAAAACTTGACATCTCTGGAATAAAAGATATTTTTTTGTTTCTAAACTTAAAAGTTTATAACCTTTTTTTTCATTTGAATAACCAATAAAGACACTTTTCTCGGACCTACTACCAAATTTATCAAAGATGTTGAGAATGGTGGCATAGCATAAGCAGCCAAAGACTCTAAGGAGAGAGAGTGAAGGGTCATGCCCATACACAAAGGAGAAGGGAGACTTGCCAGACAACACTGAAGAGGGTAACCTGTTTATAACATAGGCAGCAGTTAGAACACATTCAGGCCAAAGATATAGAGGTAATTCCCCCTTAAAAATAAGGGATCTAGCCACATTAAGGAGATGCCGATGTTTCCTTTCTGCAATACCATTTTGTTGTGGTGTGTAAACACAAGAGGTTTGATGTAAAATTCCTTTTTCATGAAAGAAGTGTTGAAGTTTGTTATTGACAAATTCTGTCCCATTATCATTTCTGAATATTTTAACATTGTGTTCAAATTGATTTGATAGCATATGAGTAAAGTTAACAATGGAAACATAAACATCATCCTTTCCCTTAAGCATATAAACCCAGACTACCCTAGAATAGTCATCAACAATAGTTAAAAAATATTTGTAACCATCTCTGCTAGTGACTTTATATGGTCCCCATACATCTAGATGAACAAGTTCACCAATTTTAGTTGATTTATGTTCACTTAGAGGGAATGGTTCTCTGGTTTGTTTAGCTTTATTGCAAGTATCACAAAGATGGTCAGATTCATATGTACTATCAAGTTTAAGAGTGGTTTTAAGTATATGTAGGACTTGGTCAGAGGGATGACCAAGTCTTTGATGACAGAGATTTCTAGAAACATGAAAAACAGAAATGCAATTATTAGAAGTAATCTTACATGTAGAATCAATATCAAACATATATAACCCATTGCATTGTTTACCAATCCCCACAATCCTTTTTTGATGTAAATCCTGTATATAGCAATTAGATTCATTAAACCCAACAAACATCTTGTTGTCTCTAGAAATCTTATGAACATACAGCAGACTGACATTGTACTCAGGAACAACCAGAACATCAAAGAGAGTTAGGTCATTATTGACCTTTAAATCACCAATTTTTGTAATTAGAGCCTGAGTACCATTGGGATGTCCAACAGTTAGACCAAGATTTGAAATGTCAACAACATTAATTAAAATTTTTGTAGATACAGTCATGTGCTGATTTGCGCCAGAGTCAACAATCCACCCAAGACTGATGTTTCCAGATAAGGTTTTTGTGTTGTTGTTAAAAAATTTGTTGAAGTTTATATTAAACTTAACACTGCCATTAAAGAAAGTTCCTGAAAGATTTTTACTTGCCATGTTGGCATTAGCAGAGGACACATTGTTGTCATTAAGAAGACTCATAAGTCTGGAGAGCTGTTCATTTGACAAAGAGACAGGGGAGTTGCTAGCTCTATTGTCAGTGATATGATTAGCATCAGTGGAAACATTTTTACTGCTGACAGGTTTAGCATTAAAGTTCCTTTTGGCATATCCAGCAGGATAACCAACAAGATCATAACATCTATCAATAGTGTGACCAGGTTTTTTGTAGTTAGTACATTTGAGATTCATGTTTGGTCCTCTGTTGTTTGAGCTGTTACCAGCATTAAAACCAGAACCTTTATTAGAAGTGTTGTTGTTAAATCCCTTTTTGTTATCAAAATTTTTTCCACCATCGGCTGTAGCATTGGGTTTAGCAGAGCTATTCCTAGACGAAACATTTCTGTGAGATTCTTCTCCAGAGACAACAGAGAAGGTGATAACGCTACACGCGTCGTTCGGGGTCAAAGGAACTTCCTTTTCTTCGAGCAAGTTTTATAACACCCTAGGCAGTGAACCTAATCGTTGTAGTGTAGTAATTAGGGTAAGCCACGGGTATTGATATCATTCTCTAGGGGAATAGGAATGCTAGTGAGAAGTTACTACGCTAAGGTTGGGGTTGAAGAATATTATTTTTTATCTTTTTTATATTTTTTAGAAAATGGAAAGGTACGAATCTCGGGGTTTGGATTTCGGGTTGGTATTTCTACCGATTACTCTACTTATCTAATTATCTAATCTAAGGTGTATGTAGTCTATGTCTAATTATTGTGTGCTCGTATGATAGTTTAAAGATGTGTTTACTTAGGTTTTATTACTCCTTAATTATCTCCTATTGATTGTTGAATTGTCACGTCCTTATTCTTAATAGCGTTGTGTGTCAAAAGTCATAGGGTATGCGTATGTTCCTTAACTCTTTGAACTTACCAAAGGGTCTCGTCTACAAAACCCACTAGGGATGATAAACTCTAACTCTAAGGCACTCTTTGGATGGTTTAGCTTACAACTACTCTAGGATTCATATTCTAAGGTTCACAAAGATTTAATCAAGCATTAATTACACAACGAATGACCTATCACATTACTAGATCATTAACAATTAAGATAAGAGACAACCAATCAATATCCAATAATTAAGTTTCATATTCCCTAAGCAAACACACAAGTAAATTAGCTGGACATGGAGAACATGCAAGCATACACACAAATAATCAAAGACATAATTGAATTAACGAAGTAAAACACTTATCTTGATGTAAGATAGGGTTTGGAACCCTAAAATACTGTACAAGACAGCCTTGGTTCGGTTTAGGTTTTTACTCCAAAAGACTACCCACAAATACTGAAAAATTCGGATTCTATATATAAGATTACATGTGCGACGGCATCACCTTATGATTTGTGACGCCGTCGTGTCGCCGTCATTAGGGTTTTGTCTTGGCCACGTTAGTCTTGCGACGACGTCACCTTGTGCTTGTGACGCCGTCCTCTTCAGCTTCTGACGCCGTCTGGATCGAATCTAGGCCGTCTGAGTTGCGACGGCCTACTCTTTTATAACCTGAAGCCGTCACTTGAAAATAAGGAATTTGTCTTCTGAGCCGTCACAAAATCCTCCGACGGCGTCGCAGTTAAGCAGTGACGCCGTCACCTTGTCTTTCAGCAGCTTGAGTGTCTTGATTCTTGACTTTGGCCATTTTCTTCGTATATTCGCGCCTTTTCGTCCAAATAAGTGCCATTACAGCAATTTGCCTTCAAGAGACCTAAAAAGTGAAAAGGAACGATATTAAGTAATAACGGATACAAAAGTGATCAAATAAGGGCTTAAACGACCCCTCAAAAAGGTATATTTTAAAACCTTATCAAATATCCCTACACTTGGTATTTGCTTGTCCTAAAGCAAATGTACTTTTAGCTAATTAATTTATAAGTTAGGAGTCATGAAGCATTGGTTTAAAACAGTCCACAACACATATAAGCCCCGCAAAAGTCATAACAAGCACGGAAATTACATACTAGCACCTCACATGGGGTGTTTGGATACTCACATCTTTCTCGGGTGTATATGAAATATAACAAATTGGAAATGGAAGATTAAATACTCATTAACCGGTCCTAGTACATAGATTACCATTGGCTTGAGAATAGATCAAACCTCCATTGCTTTGGCGTAAGCACCTAGGAAAGACTATCAAAGAGGTCTTTAAAGGGTTGTAATGTTAGGCTTACGGTAGGGAAACAAAGGGTTTGGTGGGATAGGCTATTTAGTGGTGGCAAGTCAAAAATCTTATTGTTACAAGCATACGAAGAAAGGCGTTGCTAAGCCAAGACTCGACACTCTAGACTCTAGCTAACTGAAACAAACAAACATAAATTTAAAGGATAGATGTAGGATGGTAGCCCGTATATATTTTTTTCATACACTTTTACTCTACCATCTTCTACGGTAACATCAAAATAATAGGGATTTATAGGCACATCCCTACACTTGAGTTTTTATTACTCTAACACTAATTTGACCCGAATTGAAAAGATCAAAACACTTGGAATACGTTATTAAGCAAATAAGGGAATTTAACGTTCCCTTTTAGTCATTATAAATTTTAACTTTTCCCATGAGTCCCAATCGTCCCAAAACTGTGTACAAAGGATATGACTTCGACTTAGCAACTCATGCAAGCAACTAGATAATTGAACTAAGGGTTTAGGGTGATAACAATAATGCGCTAAAAGTGAGTGCATATAGGGTAGGCTAAGGCGATTTGGGTGTATATTTGGGGGTGGGTTGTAAACAATGCTCTTCATTGATATTCCGGAAAAACCGAAACATCACGAGAACCGCAAAAAGGATAGGCTCTGAGGGGTTAACTAGGGGTATCGTGTACTAAAGATGAGTACAACGCAAAGGGTGTGGGGGAATTACTCAACCGATGTGGAAGAAGTAATTATATTACGGGTATCAAACAAGGGTTATCCTAATGCCTCTTATCATTTAGTTATTCCTAACTACACAAGTGTAGTCTCACTAGCGATCTCGGAATGCATCACAAAACAAGTTCTAGAATCTAAAATACTACCGGTTCACACTCTAAGCATTAAAGATGAATGCTTTTAATTCCTACTAATCTAAGGGCGATCCTCACATTTTAGGTGGAATTTGGGTGGTAAAGGGTTTTTGTGCTAGTCATGCAACTTCCTATCCGTGAGGCGCTTTTGTTAAGACTAATGGCCCACTCCTATATGTCATGAAAAATTTTAAATTTGGTGCTAAAATTACCCTAACCGACATTTTCTCATGGTTTATTACACAAATACAATTGGACAAAGCAAATAATCAAGGATAAGCATAGTTTCAAAGTTCCCGTTTTATTTTCCCTCCCTACACTTAAACTAAAAATTGTCCCCAATGTTCCCCGAAAGTATCAAAGTTATGATAATAGAAGGTAATGAAAAATGAAAGAAACTAATACTCCCCTGATTAGCTAGGTAGGATCCGTGTAAAGTGGTGGTTAAATCCTTTCCAAGAAAAATGTATGCGTGAAAAGCTCCTTCCAATCTTTTGTTTCTTCTTCTTGATAAATAAAACCTGCACATTCGAAGAAAACAAACGAAACCTTCGCGTAAAATCGGCGGTAATAATATATATAAGACTCTACTAAACTAGGTTATAATGCTTGTGGAATGGATGTTTACAGAATTTCTAGAAAATTAAGACCTGGAAAATTCCAAAAATTTATAAGTAGCTCAGAAAATGAGAAAAAAGTAATCTGTTGTTTTTACTCCTTCCTGACGCCGTCAGGTTATCCTGACAAAAACTGGTCTGCGATTTTCTGAAAAAATTCTAGAAAATTTACATCTTTAGAATCTGGAAAAATTTCTGCAAAACATCCATTATGACTCGATACAAGCATTTGACTCGAACAAACACCCATATATATATCTTTTAATGAATTGTTATTCTCATGTTTACGTTTCTTTTGAAAACGTGTGTAATCCTCCCTACACTTATCCCTTATGTAAAATACCTTTATATGCAATTAAGACGAGGTTAAAAACAAGACAAAGCATTTTTACAAATTTAAACATGAGAATAAACAATTAATAAAAGATATATGACACTAACAAGAAAACAATTAAGCATGGGTTGCCTCCCACGAAGCGCTTTTCTTTATTTAAGAGTCTTGTAGCTAGACTCGTAGTCGTTCCCTCACGTTGTCTCGTGCACGCTTACGTGCTCATACTTAAGCCATTCCAATGTTTTTTCATTCTTTTTGTAATCATCTGCTAATTCTAGGCATTTTTTGTAATACTGCTTAGTTTTCTCATATGGGTACCTAAGTACACTTTGCTTATCCCTCTCACTAAGCAATGGAATAGGGGTCATTCTATTACATGCCTCAATGTCTCTATGTTTAAACCTAGGATGAGCGCGTGGCATTTGATAGATAAAGTCTTCAACTTCATCAGAGAATGTAATTAGACCATCAATCATCCGTTCATTCAACCTAGTCAATCTTTTGAAAGGTTTTCCAAAAATTACTTGAGTGAGGTCCTTATCAATAAATTCTCCTAAGTCTTCTAAGACCATGAACTCTACCAAATAAGCAAAACTTCCAACAAACACGTGCAAAAGAGTGACTGCTTCAACAACATTGTTCCCTTGATAAGTTAACTCATTGATCTTGATTTTATTGTATATGTCCATTGAGATTAAGTTAAAAGGCAAGAATGAATTCAAGTAAGCGTCGAATCCTTCTAATCCTATTTTGCAGGGGAATTGCATGTTAAAGGGGCCATCTTTCTCAATTCTACACCTAGGGTCAAAGCATTGGGAGGGGTCTTCCTCCATTGCAAAACTAACTTCATTAATGACCTCCCCTCTATCAAGTGCTTCACCATTATCAGATTCCTCATCGGAATCTGAGTAATAGAAAGGACTTTGTTGTTGCCAATTTATATTATTATGCCCTAGGTGATTTTCAAAGTGGTGGACGGGTGAAGGGTTTTGGGGGATCGCGTTCTCAATTTCGGGATTGGGAACGGGTAAGGTGAAGAATCTTCGGCGGAAGACACGTATCATGGTGAGTGATGGATTTTACGAACAAAGGTCACGAAGAAGGGGGATAGACTACGAGGAAGCTAAAAATGAGAAAAAATTTTACTTGATAGGAATCAAGCAAAGAAACCTAAACGAGGTGGACTATTAACTAGCTATTCTATTCCCCGACAGCGGCGCCAAAAACTTGATAACGCTACACGCGTCGTTCGGGGTCAAAGGAACTTCCTTTTCTTCGAGCAAGTTTTATAACACCCTAGGCAGTGAACCTAATCATTGTAGTGTAGTAATTAGGGTAAGCCACGAGTATTGATATCGTTCTCTAGGGGAATAGGAATGCTATTGAGAAGTTACTACGCTAAGGTTGGGGTTGAAGAAGATTATTTTTTATCTTTTTTATATTTTTTAGAAAATGGAAAGGTACGAATCTCGGGGTTTGGATTTCGGGTTGGTATTTCTACCGATTACTCTACTTATCTAATTATCTAATCTAAGGTGTATGTAGTCTATGTCTAATTATTGTGTGCTCGTATGATAGTTTAAAGATGTGTTTACTTAGGTTTTATTACTCCTTAATTATCTCCTATTGATTGTTGAATTGTCACGTCCTTATTCTTAATAGCGTTGTGTGTCAAAAGTCATAGGGTATGCGTATGTTCCTTAACTCTTTGAACTTACCAAAGGGTCTCGTCTACAAAACCCACTAGGGATGATAAACTCTAACTCTAAGGCACTCTTTGGATGGTTTAGCTTACAACTACTCTAGGATTCATATTCTAAGGTTCACAAAGATTTAATCAAGCATTAATTACACAACGAATGACCTATCACATTACTAGATCATTAACAATTAAGATAAGAGACAACCAATCAATATCCAATAATTAAGTTTCATATTCCCTAAGCAAACACACAAGTAAATTAGCCGGACATGGAGAATATGCAAGCATACACACAAATAATCAAAGACATAATTGAATTAATGAAGTAAAACACTTATCTTGATGTAAGATAGGGTTTGGAACCCTAAAATACTGTACAAGACAGCCTTGGTTCGGTTTAGGTTTTTACTCCAAAAGACTACCCACAAATACTGAAAAATTCGGATTCTATATATAAGATTACATGTGCGACGGCGTCACCTTATGATTTGTGACGCCGTCGTGTCGCCGTCATTAGGGTTTCGTCTTGGCCACGTTAGTCTTGCAACGGCGTCACCTTGTGCTTGTGACGCCGTCCTCTTCAGCTTCTGACGCCGTCTGGATCGAATCTAGGCCGTCTGAGTTGCGACGGCCTACTCTTTTATAACCTGAAGCCGTCACTTGAAAATAAGGAATTTGTCTTCTGAGCCGTCACAAAATCCTCCCACGGCGTCGCAGTTAAGTAGTGACGCCGTCACCTTGTCTTTCAGCAGCTTGAGTGTCTCGATTCTTGACTTTGGCCATTTTCTTCGTATATTCGCGCCTTTTCGTCCAAATAAGTGCCATTACAGCAATTTGCCTTCAAGAGACCTAAAAAGTGAAAAGGAACGATATTAAGTAATAACGGATACAAAAGTGATCAAATAAGGGGCTTAAACGACCCCTCAAAAAGGTACATTTTAAAACCTTATCAGAAGGCAGTTTTGACATTAGGCAAAGGATCTCTGGTTAAAATATTACTTCTGATGGGAACATAGGAGTCATCAAGACCCATAAGAAATTGCATTAATTTGATTAGCTGATTGTGTTTTTCAAAATGTTTTGCTGCCTCACAAGTGCAGGGAGGCAAGCTAATCATACAATCGAATTGTTTCCATAAAGAGTTAAGGTTGTTGTAATAATCAGCAAGAGAGGACCCACTTTGACTAAGAGAGTTTATATTTTTATGTAAATTAAAGATGGCTGAACCATCAACCTTATCATAAGTATCTTTAAGATCATTCCACATTTCATAAGCAGTTTTAGCATAGATAGCACCAGCAAATAGTTCAGGACTGAGAGAGTTAAGAATCCAAGTAACCACAACAAAGTTACAGGTATCCCATTGATTAGCAAGAATAGGATTTGAGTCATCTCTTATGCAAGTACCATCACTAAACCCTAACTTATTATGATTCCTTAAGGCAAAGGTCATGGCCATATTCCATATTTTATAATTTTCAGTTCCAGTGAGTTTGATGGAAATAATAGGAGTACCATTGGTGTTATTAGGATGTAAATACAAAGCATCACCAAAGGATAAGCTTTTCTCAGTGGAAGAACCACCACCACCACCAGTATTATCATCACCAACAGCCATAATGCAAACAATAAGACAGACAAATAACACAGACAGAGATAATAACTAGAGTAGATAGACAAGTAAAGAAATAAATAAGACTTTGTAATTCAGAAACAACAAGCACCAAGCCTGTGGACTGGGGTAAACCAGAGCAGGTATTCATACCACTCAGAGGTGGAAGATCAAGATGTTAGTCTACCCGTTTGCACCCACAAAGACTTAAGTACTGTTTGTTTGAAGAAAAAGAGTAGACTTAGACTTACAGAGTAATATGCAGCGGAAAGAACAAATCACAATTACCCTAGATTCACTTAGTCTAGGGCTAATTGTGAATAGAAAATAACCAGTGATTACGCCAGTAGCAATAACCCCAAACCACCAGTTTTGTTGCTGAAGAGATGTTCCCCAAGTTTCTACAAAGAAACCCTTGGATGGTGAATCAACAATGATTATAAGCCTGAAGCTCTGATACCATGTACGAAAGTATCAGCAACAAGAGATTCTCAACAATACTTTATTCAAACCTAAGCCTCAATAGTCGGCTTAGATTAAACCAACAATAGTATCCAAAGTGTTACAAGGTTAGATTAATGTCAATGAGACAATAACCAAAATAATACAAGAAAGAAACAAGATCAGTTTAATGATCAGAAAGAAGAGAAATGTGAGACAATGACTGCACACACACTTGTGTCTAACCCTAGATTAAGGGACTTATTAAATAGGAGATAAAGATACACTAAGACCCCTCTAACGGCTATAAAAGACTCATCAGCAAAAATGAGAAATGCTTCAGCAGAAATGAACTTCTTGGAACTTTAAAACATTTATGCTTTTTCCATGATTAACCCCTGTAATAAGCCTGCACTGAACATAACTTGAAAACCATTAGAAATTGATAGAATGACATGTTTGCCACAGATTAATACCCCAAAATTTAACACATATGTATGTCGTGATTTAAATTGCAGGTATTCACTAAACACCCCACCCTTCTCTTTGTGTCTGCTTAATCTCTTTCATCTCCTTCAATTTTCCTGATTTGTTTTTGCAGCGAAGCTAGCTCTATAGGCTTGATAAAGGGAAGTGATTTATAACCAACTGTTTCTGAAAAGGGTTAGTATGACCATATTGACCTCAGATTCAAAATACCTATTATCAATCCAGACATGCAATGATATATTTATTCAAAAGGAGACCATGAATCTCGATCGACTCTACCTGCAAATTACTCAAATCAAATTAATAATATGCTGATTGCTCTGATACTAATGCATACATATGTATGTAATTCTGTGTATTCGTATTCAATATCATACTTGAAAGAACATAACAATGCTTCTCATACTCTTATCTGTGTGTCTGTGTGTGTTCAACCCGAACACTCGAACATAATCGAATCTCAAATTTGAGAGCTTCTTCAGGTCAACAGACACATCTTATTGGTGCCGGATAACCAATGCTCGCCAAACAAATTTATAAATTGGTCATTCCTATGTACTAGAAATCTTATATAGAGAACTCGGTTTCTATATATGTCAACCATTTAAATTCAATGTATACAACAATCATTATTGTGTGAGAAGCTCTCCAACCAAATGGCATGGGATCAAGTCCTGCTAAGGACATGTGAGATATATTTATAATGTATATATTGTGAGATGATTAGTAGCCGTTCATAAAAAATAAACCGAACCATTTTATATGGTATATGTTTGGATGTTGGTTATCTAGCTTGTTACAGTAACTGTGTGATTTAAATTCGATGTATACAACAATCATTATTGTGTAAGAAGCTCTCCAACCAAATGGCATGGGTTTAAGTCCTGCTAAGGACATGTGAGATATATTTATAATGTATATATTGTGAGATGATTAGTAGCCGTTTATAAAAAATAAACAGAACCATTTTATATGGTATATTTTTGGATGTTGGTTATCTTGTTACATCCTTTTTTACACTTGGGTGGAAGTTAGGTTGACCCATCATATTTCTGTACATTTTCTTTTAGTTTCATTATTGTTTGCGATATAGACTTGTTGGCTAACAGTATAATAACTAAAGTTAATATCGTTAACGGTAACATTTTTAATCTAAACACCGGGTCAAAAATCTACTACAGTAATTGAAATTTTATGTTTATAAATAGAAAATGACTACACGACCCTTGAGGTCAATCAAGCTAGACCTGAGCTTATGTGAATTTGTTGGAAAATTTGCAGACCAATTGATTTCGATAATTTGTTTTTATATGGACACCATATAGAACAATCAAGTTCCCTAGCAGGTAAGTACTTCCAATTGAGCACATACCAGTTTCACTACAACATTTACCAGTTTCCCCAGCGAAGTTTTCCCCGGCGACATTTGTCGCTGGGGAATCTACACTAAACGACAAAAATAGATCCTACGTGGCACAAATTCTCGTTGAAAATTCAGCTAAATTATTATGTACTTTTCCCCGGCGACATGTCGCCGGGGATAAGGTGGTTATATTTGGACCGAATATTTCTTCGTAAAACGTGGCGGGAACTTTTCCCCAGCGACATGTCGCTGAGGATTCATTTGCTTGTTTAAAAATATGTAATTAATGTTAATGACTCTTATGGTGACGTGGACAAGACTTTCCCCAGTGACATGTCGCTGGGGATTCCATTTGACTTCGTTGACTTTAACAAAAAAATATATATACGTAATCGACGAGACTTTAACAAAAAATATATATAGTTTCCCCAGCGACAGGTCGCCGGGGATTCTATTTGACTTCGTTGACTTTAACAAAAAATATATATACGTTATTGATGAGACTTGACGAAACAGAGTAGATATATAGCTATGGGAAAAACAAAAATATTAAATTTATGATGAATTAATATGGTTCTTAATTCTTGTTTGTTAAATGTGATATTGTTTCTTCAGTTTCATTCTTTGAGCATATGTAATTTAGTATTGGAAAATGGGTGTTTGGACACCATAATCTGGTTAACTAAGAACATGGTCAGCTTTACAAATCCTGCATGTGCTTTGATTTATAAAAATACTTAACAGATACATACTACAAGAACAACAACAACATCAACAATAGCAACTACAAGAACAACTACTACTTTGATCAGCAACAACAAGAATAAGAACAAGAACAAGAACAACAACAACTACAAGAACAATATCGACTCATCCGTTGAGCGTCTAATGTCTAACTTTAACATATCGACTCATCCGTTGAACGTCTAATGTGTAACCATAACATATCGACTCATCCGTTGAACATCTAATGTCTAACCCTAACATAACGACTCATCCGTTGAACGTCTAATGTGTAACCATAACGTATCGACTCATCCGTTGAACATCTAATGTCTAACCCTAATATATCGACTCATCCGTTGAACGTCTAATGTGTAACCATAACAATATCGACTCATCCGTTGAACATCTAATGTCTAACCCTAACATATCGACTCATCCGTTGAACGTATAATGTGTAACCATAACATATCGACTCATCCGTTGAACGTCTAATGTCTAACCCTAACATATCGACTCATCCGTTGAACGTCTAATGTCTAACCCTAACATATCGACTCATCCGTTGAACGTCTAATGTGTAACCATAACATATCGACTCATCCGTTAAACATCTAATGTCTAACCCTAACATATCGACTCATCCGTTGAACATCTAATGTCTAACCCTAACATATCGACTCATCCGTTGAACGTTTAATGTGTAACCATAACATATCGACTCATCCGTTGAACGTCTAATATCTAACGCTAACATATCGACTCATCCGTTGAACGTCTAATGTGTAACCATAACATATCGACTCATCCGTTGAACATCTAATGTCTAACCCTAACATACCGTCTCATCCGTTGAACGTCTAATGTGTAACCATAACATATCGACTCATCCGTTGAACATCTAATGTCTAACATATCGACTCTTCCGTTGAACATCTAATGTCTAACCCTAACATATCGACTCATCCGTTGAACGTTTAATGTGTAACCATAACATATCGATTCATCCGTTGAACGTCTAATGTCTAACCCTAACATATCGACTCATCCATTGAACGTCTAATGTGTAACCATAACATATCGACTCATCCGTTGAACGTCTGATGTCCAACCCTAACATATCGAAACAGAGTACATATATAGCTATGGGAAAAACAAAAATATTAAATTTATGATGAATTATACTCGCTCGTCTAACATGATACGTATACCAATGCACCTATACTTGCTCGTTTAACATGATACGTATACCAATGCACCTATACTTGGTTGTTTAACATGATACGTATACCATAGCATCTATACTCGCTCGTTTAACATGATACGTATACCAATGCACCTATACCTGGTTGTTTAACATGATACGTATACCATATCACCTATACTCGCTCGTTTAACATGATACGTATACCAATGCACCTATACTTGCTCGTTTAACATGATACGTATACCAATGCACCTATACTTGGTTGTTTAACATGATACGTATACCATAGCACCTATACTCGCTCGTTTAACATGATACGTATACCAACGCACCTATACTTGCTCGTTTAACATGATATGTATACCAATGAACCTATACTTGGTTGTTTAACATGATACGTATACCAAAAGTCTCAACATTCTCTCTCCCTAAAAAACCCAGCTACTGTACATTCCTTTTCTTCCATTGAAGACGATATATCATCCCACAGCAGCCTCACCGCCTGCCTCCACCCCTCACCAGCTACACCAAAACAATCCCCTCCACCTCATCTTCCCGATCTCCTACAGCATGCGCCCAACCCACCTCCTTCACCCGTTCATACCATCTCACGCGCCACCTTCTCAGCACCATAACACCACCATCTTTGGAGATCGCGAAGATGAAAAGGTAGGGACGAGCAACGCGCGTTGTGACTCGGCTTCTTGTTACTCGTGGTTTGGTTGACTTACGAGTTGCCACCGAGTTACGACCTCCTGCTTTTCACTTCTGGTTCGGGCTTGGCTATTCGGGTGCGTCGTGTTTGTTGTGGGTTATGTGAAGGTATCGGGACATGGAGAGAGGGTTTTTGGGTTCGGGAGAGAGGGGAAGTAATCATAAGAAAAAGAATGTTAATGAACCAGCAGGTACGTCAGCTTGTAGTGGGGAAGCAGCTGATCATTATCGTGATGTTGGTTTGGTATCAGTAGGTTCATTAGATGAAGGGGCTGCTGGTCCCACAAATGAGTTACAGGTTACAAGTTTGGCGGGGCCTGATGTTGTGTCAACTAACGAAGTTACAACTCCTCATGAGGCTGCTATTAGTCCAAAGGATGCTGATGTTAACTTGGTTACTCGTGTGGACACAAGTGTCCAGGACACGTCCGTGCGTAGTAAGGATGCTTCTACTTCTCCAAAGGTTAACACCTCATCTTTTGCTAATGTTGTTAATGCTACTCGTAATGTCCAAATTGTGAATTTTAGAGCATTGGTCAATGAAGATCGTGTGGTTAATCATGATACGATGCTTCCTTTGGCTGCTATGAAAAAGGTTCTAAGTCGGTATGATAACACGCTTGTTGGTTACTTCCTTGGAAAGACCATTGCTTTTCCTTTAGTTAAAAATTATGTCACTAATACATGGAGAAAATTTGGCTTGCAAAAGCTAATGAAAAATAGTGATGGTATGTATCTTTTTAAGTTTGCTAGCAAGGAGGGTGTGAACCGTGTCTTGGAACGAGGTCCATGGTTAATTCGTAACTCGCCTATTATTCTTAACATATGGACTCCTACATTATCCCTTAATAAGAATGAGGTAAATAATGTACCGGTTTGGATTAAAATGCATAATGTTCCATTACTTGCTTATTCTGAGGATGGTTTAAGCTTGATTGCTACGCAAGTAGGGAAACCTATTATGTTGGATGCTTATACAAGTTCTATGTGTGTCGATTCATGGGGATGTATTAATTTTGCTCGTGCTTTAGTTGAGTTAAGCGCGGAGTCAGTACCAAAAAGCCAGGTTACAATGGCAATTCCGAAGGAAGAAGGTAACGATTTTACTACAGAAATTATTAATGTCGAGTATGAATGGAAACCTCCACATTGTGGTGAATGTAAAACTTTTGGACATGCTTTGATTGATTGCCCAAATCATGTTAAGGATGTTTTTCGTAGTAATACTATTGTGGATGCAAAGGCTTCTGCTACTTTGGAAAAGACGGATGATGATTTCATTGAGGTAAGGAATCGTAAGAATAAGGGGAAGAATGTGGCTGCTCCTTCTCGACCTATTGGGGGTATTCAGCTTAATAAGCCTAAACCAAAATTTTGGAGACCTATCCCAAAGAAGTCGGCTGCTGCAAAAGAGAAACTTTCTAATGAGGCAAGTACGAGTGGAAAGACTATTGCTACATCAAACCCTTTTGATGCTCTTGATATATCAGATACTGATGATAATGATGTGGATACTGGTCGTACGATGGAGGTTAATGAGGATGAGCTGATTAAGACTGGTTCTACATCACATGTACCACTTGTGAGTGATTCAATGGGAACAATGGATGGTGGTTCTACTCCCATAGTTGAGAAAATTGGTAAGCTTAAAAAGCTAATTATTGATGGGAAAGCTACTCTTGTAGATGATGATGGTCAACCTATTCCGTCTACCTCTTCTACTAAGAGAGTTAACCCTTTTTCTAAAGTGGGAGAGATTGAGGTGTCTGATTCTGAAGATGAGGTTGTTGCTAACCCATTTGATGAGTCTGCTAATATATTTGGTGGTGGCCAAGAGTTTGAAGATGAGTATGATGATTATGATTTCGATGACTATGCGAAATAGGTTCGTGATCTTCCAGGGAATTTGGATGCCTTTAATGCCATGTATGGCACAAAGTTTCAAGGTCCTAGGAAGTAATTTTATTTCGTTGTGTCATTTGTTATCATTTGAGTAGTGGTTTGTTTTCTTGTTTAGAAAATAGGAAGTATCTTGTTATGTAAGCTTTATGCCTATGTAACGGGCTGAGATATGGGATTTCACTCATATCCATTGTACTTAAACATTTATTTGGTTAATATATTTACCAGGGTGCAGGATTACTCCCCTTTACCCAAAAAAAAACATGATACGTATAACATAGCACCTATACTTGGTTGTCTAATATGATACGTATACCAATGCACCTATCGACTCATCCATTGAATGTCTAATTTGTAACCCTAACATATCGATTCATCCGTTGAATGTCTAATGTTGAACGTTTAACGTAACAACATATCAAAATATGCATGGGGAAAACGTTTATTAAAGTTTGTTGCATTTAATGATATTTTTTTTTTATAGTTTACGTACAAAAACTAAGCTTTGAAAAAGTTTACGTATAAAATAAAATTAAGTTATCGCGCCAATTTTGCTAAACAACAAAAAAATAAAATTAAGTTTATTTTCCCCGGCGACATGTCGCCGGGGATACCCCACCACAAAAAGTTATTTTAATTTCGTATAAAAGAAAAATTAAGTTAATTTTCCCTGGCGACATGTCGCCGGGGATACCCCCCACCAAAAATTTTCATTATCGCGCCAATTTCGCTAAATGACAAAAAAAGTAACTTTCCCCGGCGATGTGTCGCCGGGGAAAGTATTTTATCATAAAGTAGATCTGGTTGATCCATTAACGCAGAAAACGAAAAAAAAAAACATATCCACCACAATTATTGGCGATTTTTGCACCTCCATCACCAACAATTCGAGCACCATTCACCACCGCATCCACCAACGCATCCACCACCGCATTCACCACCGCATCCACCACCGCACCTCCATCGACATCAGCCAACGAGGCGAGTAATTTTTTTTTAATTTTGTTAATTATTATATGATTTGGTTAAACAAGATTGTTATTGTTGTAAGAAGTTGTTAATTAGAAAATTTTGTTAAGTAATTTTTTGTTTTTGTTTTGGCAGTACGCGACAGCAGCTGATTCGTGCTAAACCGTCAAGTTATCTCACACAAGCTAGCCACTTGTGAATGACTAACCGTAAGAAACTTCAAACGGCTTAAAACACAAATGCAATGAAGTCCTGGAGAATAGAATGAATTCCCGGGTCGTTTAGTCCCACGGAGACTCAATGGTGTGTCAAAACAAACTCAGAGGATAGAGTGATCACTAAGGATAGTGATCAGTAAAGATTTTTGATGAGAAATTATACTACTGATTGATTGGAATGGAATAGGATACAGAACTGGAAAGCGCAACAATCAGATGAAACAAACGTAAAACTTACGTTTAAAAATTACGTACACGTACAAAATAAAAAGTGAAATCTAAGAAATAAAAGACCTAAAAATATAAAAATAACATTTTTGAAATCCTAAAAATAAAAGAAAATTATTAGAAAAAGAAAATTATTTTACAACTATTTATTTAATTAAAAACTATTTTAAACTATTTAATTAATACTCTAAAATAGAAGAAAATATAAAATAAGGCTAGAAAAATAAAATTAAGATTGAGAAAAATCTAAAATATTATAAAACTAATTTTAAAACTAAGAATATATTTTTTTACACTTTTTATCTATTTATTACTAATTAAAAACTATTTAAATACACTTAAATTCTAGAAAATATAAAATAAACCTGGAAAAATAAGATTTTAACTAAGAAAAACCTAAAATATGATAAAACTAATTTTAAAAATGAAAAGATATTTTTTATGCTTTTTAATTATTTATTACTAATTATTTACTACTTTTTAACTATTTAAAAATTGTAATAAATACTAAACAGATAGAGAAAAATATGAAACTTTTTCTAAAAATACTAGATGATAACAGAAAACTAAGAAAAATAGAAAAACTAGATTTGCTTATTAATAAGCTAGAAAGAAAAATCAAAAAGCTAGGAAATATTAAATAAACACTATCACTGATTTTAAATTAATCTTTTTCTGGATTTTCTTTTTGAAAACTACTTAACTACTGATTTTATGAAACTTTAACAAAGACAAAAATTTTACAAACTACAAATAAGCTGTTTGATGAGCTTATGAGCTCAACAGTGGGTACAAGAGCTTATTTTGATAGAATAAGCTTAAACAAGCTCACCAGCTGAAACAGAAGCTCAAATAAGATGTAAACAAGTTAGATGAACTGAAATGAAGCTAAAAGAGACAGATAAGCACACTGTTAAGCTAGAAACAAGCAATAAGCACTTATGACACTAGTGTTGAAAAACAGAAAATGGGACAAAGTTAGAGCTACTTGCAGCCCTAGCCAACAAGCTAAAAAGTGAAAACTTAAGCTTGAGACTTCAAGATGACCAGGTTGGCTTTCCAAAGAAACAAAGATCACAAGATTTGACCCACTAATAAGCTCTGTGCAAGCTTATCAATATGGACCTATTCACTGTGCACAGGGCAGTGTTTTCAAACAGGTACCACAAATAAGCCAATTAAAAAGCACTTAATAAGCTAGACAGAAGTGAACTAACATTTTTCTAATTTTTTTTAGCAACCAAAATTTGATAATCCAAAAGCTTATAAGCTGAATCTCACTAATAAACACACAGTGAAATTTTCTTTTTAATTCAAAAACGACCCAAGTGAAAAATTTTGACTTTTATAAAAACTGGATGAGTTGACTAAAAAGAGATTTAAACTGATCCTAAGCATTAATTATGTTGTTTTAAGATGAACTAAGACTAATTTGAGCAATTATAACAACTTATTAACACAAATCCAAGATCATAGAACTTAAAAATTCAACAGTGAACAAGACAGATTTGATCAAATGGTATTTTGACTATTTAATGAACAGGCACTGGTTTATATGGTTTCTTTGAGTTAATTAGACCAAGTGTGAATGATAACAACCAAGAACAAAGACTGTAACACCTTCTATCACAGTTAACTTCTCAAATCCAAACAAGCTTATACTTAACTGTTTTGATGATTTTCAAAGCTAAACACAATGTAAATCCATGAAACTGATCTCAGACCTTATAATATCAATTATTACCACTAAATAAGCATCAAACAACAACCATAATAACATTAAACTTAATAATGATCTATATGCTATTTTTAACTGTTAAAACTAAATTTTATAAACTACAAATTTAAAAGAACAACAAACTGATTTAAAGGTTTAATAATACTCAAATATAACTAACAAACATGAACATAAAGAAATTTAAGCTAATGAACAACCCAAACAGTGAAATGCCAAAATGTATTTAACAGGCTTACAAATTGGATTGAGCTGAAAACCAAGAACTGAGGACTGAGAACAGATCCTATAGCTTCCCAAGAAGCACTAACCCAACAATCAATCCAAAATTAGCACTGCACCATTGTCTTGATCATGTTTCCACAGGATTTTTATTTTTAACTAATTTTTTTGGTATTTTTGGTGATTTTTCTATTTTGAGTTTAAACTGAGATTTAAGGATTCTAAACTTATACAAGCTTTGTAAAGAGCTTATAAGAGCTTTAAAATTCTTAGAAACAACTAATAACAACAATTAAATATTTTGATGATTTAAACAGTGAAACATTCAAAAACTGAATTCGTATACAAGACTTGAAATTGAAACTGAAAATGTTTTCTTGATACACTGAAACAAGATTACAAAGTATTTCAAAGCTTAAACATAAACTGGAAAGTTTGAGAAAATTAAAAACGACATAAGTAAAAGTAAATTACACTAGATCATCCAATACATTGCATCTCTGCTCCTCTTTATAGACTTTTATGACTCCCCTTTGACCTCTGAATCTTTCCCACTCATTTCCAGCCATTGGATTGCACAAAATCATCATAACCGTCCATTTTGCTTTTTGGCGCCAAAATAGTCAAGAGCAGTTTTTGATCATTAATGGATTTTAGATATTGTGAAGGTGGAGGGGGACAAAGTATGGAGAGGGAATGGTGAGGCAAGTGGGTAGTTTGAAAATTATGGAAAAACTGCTCTGGTATCTGGTTTTACAGCGTTTGTGAGGGAGATGAACAGTAGCAAGTGGTTTGAGCGCGCGTTGACCGGGTTTGACCATTTGATATAATAGACGGGGGTTGGGCTTGGATCATGGGCCAGCTGGGTATTTGGACTTGGGGTGGATTTGTTTTGGTTTTGGGCTTTTAATATTAAAAAGGGTCCGGTTTGGTTAAGTATACACAAGGACCAATTTTGCAAATTCTCCAAACTTAACGGACTGATCATGACACTTTCCAAACTTATCACAAGGACCAAATTTGACAAACTTTGATAGTACAAGGACCCTTTTTGCATAAAATTTCATTTTAAAATATCCAAGGACTACTTTTGACATTTTTCAAAGTTTAGGGACCTTTTCTACCATTTGATCAAAGAATCATTCAAGGACCAATTTTAACAACTTAGAATATTTCAGGGACCTTGAATGATAAAATTCTTGATTTTTGAATTCCAGGGACTAGATTTGACAACTTTTGAAACTTGGGAGACTAAAACTGCCAATTTTGCAAACTTGAATCATTTTTCATCTGATTTTGATATTTTTGCATTTAAAACACATAAAACACTGATTTGTGATATTTTCATCATTTTGATGCATTTTTGAGTGTTTTCAGATGATTTTGCAGTTTAGATTATACAAAAATGATGAGTATTTAGACACTCATCAATCCCCCACACTAAGATATTGCTAGTCCCTAGCAATGATTTGAGAAAACATAATGGATTTTAATCTCTTTACCAAAAGCCATTACTTCTGGAGTAGCCAATTGTTTCAGTTCAAGTAAGAACTTTGGTACAACGATAACCAAATAATTTTGAGCAAATCACCAGCTTTCAACGGTTTTGATTTGTCTTTACCAGAAGCCGTTTGCTCTGGACTAGCCAACTCTTAGATAAATTATCAATATTATCTTTGGTGAGCTGATTACCAATTATGGTTTTTCCACTGCCTTTACCACAAGCCATAATCTTGCGGGCTAGCCAACTCTTCACTTTTTAGGATATGGTGAGCTGAATACCATACAATTTTGGGCAAATTGCAAGCCATATAAACGGATTTGAGAAATCTTTACCAAGAGCCGTTTGCTCCTGGATTAGCCAATCCTTTTGTTTATTAGACAAGGTGGACTGATAACCAATTGATTAAGTGTAGAACACTTACTCCAAAAAAAAAATTTTTGGCCAAAAACGGGGGAATTGGGTGGATAATACATGAAATTCGTGAGAATTCCCCCCCACACTTAGAAATGAATATTGCCCTCAATATTCAAAGTACCGGCGGTTATGCCGAAACAAAGAACGTAAAAGGGAAATACTACGGCCTTTATTTTGAAAGATTTTTTTTTTTTTTTTTTTTTTTTTTTTTTTTTTTTTTTTTACTGAAATAGCGGGGGGCAACTCCCCCACACTAGGGTGATACTCATGGGTGAAAACCCATGTTGTGTGTGCTAATGTTTTTGATTCCCGAGTCATTAGCTTGACTCGATCCCCGCATTTATTGGTTCTTGGGGAAAGTAACATGGAAACCAATCTCGATCGGACTTTCATTCACAGTGTTAACGAGTGTGGAAACCGCGCGATGCAGCGGGATTGGCTTAAAAGGACTTACTTTGTAGCGACACTTAAACCTCAGGGACTGTTTTTGCCAAGTTGTGAAACTTTGCATTTAATGTTTGGACTTATTTTGGAACGACACTTAAACCTCAGGGACTGTTTTTGCCAAGTTGTGAAACTTTGCATTTAATGTTTGGACTTACTTTGCAGCGCCTCTTGAACCTCAGGGGCTATTCTTGCCAAGTCGGGAAAGATTGCATTTAATGCATGTTTTGCAAAACAAAGGCTCCTGCCTTTTAGTATATATAGTAATAAACATATGAACATCAGAAAGTTCCACTCCGACGAGATACAACCGGTATTTTTAATAGTAGAAACTATAAGGGATGATAACGGGGTCAAAGATGGTGTCCTCATTCTCGAAAGAGAAAAGGGAAAGAGCAACCACACCATCTGTGAAGAATGGAAGAAAGATGTGCATGAGAATGCAAGTCCATTCCTCATCAGAAAGAAGCAAATCACCAGTTTTGACATCTTTAAGCTTAAACTTGAAGCTTATATGGTGATTGTCAATAAGATGTCCGGGAGGGAGGGTGGGAAACGGTTCTTCCAATCGAGCACATACCAGTTTGTTTATCGGCTTCATATGTAGAAAAAAAATACATAACTGATGCTAAATCAGTACCACCTTCTCCAATCACAACGGGTAATCATCACGTTGATCCTATTCGGGGGTGTTAATAGGTATGTTTTGTAGGTGCTGTTATTTTCTTTTGTCTGATGTAGCTTCTTTTTTAGATTCTAGAAAGCGCTGAGGTTATTTTGTAGTCTGATACACAACCTGTTGCCTTTTCTGTTTCTTGGCTGTCTCTCGTTTTCGCTAACCACTTGCTAGTGCCAATCACACTTGAATGTATCCTGTAAACGGTTCACAAAAAACAAGACAAAACCGTCAAAGTGTCAAACACTATAAGGACAAGGTCCTTTTTGGAGGTGTATTCCTTCTGAATATATATTGTAGACTGAAAGGATACGTGATGACGCCCTACCTCAAGATGGTCCGAGCTAGGATATTATTCCTAGGTCCATGTAGATGGTTTTTCTGCATGATATGATTTATTCAGGTTAACTCGTGCATGCAGTGGCGGAGATAAAGGGGGGGTCCGGGGGGTCATGTGAACCCCGGCAAAAAAAATTGTATTAAATTTTTGAAAATTTTCGGCTATTTTTGTAATTTGCCCCCAAAAGGACCAATTTTTAGTGTAGCTTCTAAAAATTATCATATTTTGCCCCCTCGACAATAAAGTTCTGGCTCCGCCCCTGCGTGCATGTATACAAAAATTCATTGATGAATAGTCATTGTTCTTGTAGATAACCGATCAAGTGATCCAAACACTAGACAGTTTTTTAGAATGAAATATTCAGTAACATTAAAATATAAGACATGGCATATCCAGTAAATTACTATATTAATTAGCATCTGAAATAAGATAACTGTTTAATACGTCAATATATTATATAAGAATAGAAGACCATAAGAAATCGAGTTTGAACATTTAAATTATGTTAAATTGAGATCTCACGAACTGTTTGAAGGAGATGGATCATGGACTCATTATGGATATAATAGTCAGCAAGGGTAAAGCCGTCCTTGAGCCTATTTAGGGGCAAATACAGGATCTGCTGGTCCGCGGGAATACCCTCCTTCTTTTCTTGAATCTTGGCTTTCATATATTGGATGGTTTCGGTGCTTTCAACATCAAGACGAATGGTCTTTCCTGTGGCATCAATCTTGACATATATCTGCAGCGCGCTGCACCTGTGTCCTCACCAACATCTCATCTACAACCCTGATGGTGGACCCTATTAGTGGATAGATTATAGGTTAGTCGGCCCAAGCCCGTTTGTGGTCTGGCTGCATCTGGTGCTCGTTTTGCTGGTGCTCGCTTTTTTTGCTGAAGGATATTTTTCAGCATCAAGTTGGCTAATAAGAGCATTAAGATCTTTTAGCCATAAAGACTTGGGAGAAGCTTTGGTGAGCTCACGAAACTCAAAAACTATGTCAAGCAACTCAAAAATTGGTATCAGTTCCAACAAATGTCAAGCAACTCAGAGGTTTTCTTGGGTTAACTGGTTATTATAGGAAGTTTATCAAAAACTATGCAAGTGTGAGCAAACCATTAACTGTATTGCTTAAAAAGAATGCTTTTCAATGGGATGCAACTGCATAAGAAGCTTTTGAGGCACTTAAAGAAGCCATGGTACAAGCACCAGTGTTAACCATGCCAAATTTCAACAAGATCTTTACTGTGGAAACCGATGCTTCAGGGGTGGAAATTGGGGCAGTTTTACAACAAGAAGGGCACTCAATTGCATTTCTGAGCAAAACCTTGTCACTCAAACATCAGGCCCTTTCAACTTATGAAAAGGAGTTTTTAGCAGTTTTGCTGGCATTAGAAAAATGGAGGGGGTATTTACTTGATAGACATTTCAAAATAAAAACAGACCATTTCAGCTTAAAATACCTGTTGGGGCAAAGGTTGACAACTCCTTTCCAAGTTAAATGGCTACCTAAACTGTTGGGTTTTGATTATGAAATCTCTTATAAGAGTGGTCTGAAAATGTAGTGGCAGATGCCTTGTCAAGGTTATCAAGTGGAGTTGAGCTCAATGCTGTTGTTCTCACTTCTATTGCTTCTGATCTATTACAACAAGTCAAGAATAGTTGGGAGCAGGATGTGGGGCTAAAGAATGTTATTCAGCAAATACAAAACAATACTTATGACAAGAACAAATTCACTATGGTAGAGGGACTGTTAAGAAGAAAGGAGAAGTTAGTGGTAGGAAATGATATGCAGTTAAGGAAAACCATCATTCAGTACTATCATTCAGATGCTATGGGAGGACATTCAGGTACTACAGTAACTCTGCACAGAATCAAAAGTATGTTCTATTGGAAGGGTATGCAGAAGATGGTCAAACAGTTTGTAAGGGAATGTGATGTGTGTCAAAGGGAGAAACCTGAGTTGGCACCTTATCCTGGTTTTCTACAACCTCTACCCATACCAGAAAAGATTTGGTCTTCAATCTCCGTGGATTTTATTGAGAAATTTCCTAGTTCACAAGGAAAAACAGTCATATTGGTGGTGGTAGATAGATTGTCAAAACAGGCTCACTTCATTGCTATGCAACACCCTTTTAATGCTAGTACAGTAGCTCAGTTGTTCCTTGATCATGTGTACAGACTACATGGGCTACCTGAATCAATTGTTAGTGACAGAGACAAAATTTTCTTAAGTCATTTCTGGCAATCAATGTTCAAAACCCTGAAAGTGCAACTTAAACTATCTACAGCCTATCACCCTCAAACAGATGGGCAGACTGAAATTGTGAACAAGTGTTTGGAATGTTATCTTAGATGTATGACTGGTGAAAAGCCAAAAGAGTGGGCTGCTTGGTTACTTAAATTGAAAAAGGAAACGCTATGTTCATAAAAGTTTTATAAAAAAGACACACATACATGTGTCATATAAATTTGTGTCATATAAATTTGGTGAATGAAAAATATGAAAGAGAAATAATCATACAACATTATTGGTTCAACTCTTTTGGTGGTCACACGCATGACGTATAAAACATGCACAACGGACAACAAACACACAAATGCCATGCAGACCAACCCTAAGTCCGGATCTCCTAATCAGATATATAACCCAACCCGAACACGTATTAAGGGTGTTTATAAAACACTTACCATAAATCCTGCATGCAGTAATCATTTACTCAAAGCTGCAGTCATGTGCGCACGAGATCGTCTTCTTCTTTTCATCTTGATATGCTTGATTGATTAACCCAAAGCTATATTAGGGTTGATCGATTCTTGGGTGGCGTCAGGTATTAACCGGTACTGCACAGGTAGAACCATGGCTATGAACCTAAGCAAGTTAGGCGTACGAAACCCGGGTAAGTTGACTAAAAGTCGACTAATTGACAAAGGGTTTGGGGGCTGAAATAGGTGAGTTTAAACGACCAATAAATGGGTAAGTTTGTATTTTGCTTATCTTTCAAATTATTTATTTGATCCTACTTTTTAATAATGTTTAGAAAGTACCAAAATTGAAGCGAAAAAGGATTTTTATAACTTTGTTGATACGGTGGGTTTTGTAATTGTGTATGTTTGTCTGTGCTTAACACATTATTATTGAAAATGCTTATAGGGTTTTAACGACCAATAAGCACTTACCATATGGAATCCTAGACACCATCTAAGCCGTTTGCATTATTCAGATAGAGGTTCATTATAAAGGGGGTGTTTGGTTTAACTTATTATATGAAATATTTTCTTATGACTTTTTAGTTTAGCATGTTTATATTATTAATATATCTGAAAATTTCGTGTAGATGGCGTTGTCCGAAGAGCAAAAATGAACCAGCATGGTCTACGCGGGTAACGGCAGCCAAAATTGTAGCGGATGTGGTATGCACCTTGTCTTTGCATTGGGTTTTACCACTTTTGGATTTGCATTGATAAAACTTTTTGACTTTTCCTTTGAGTTTTAAAGACATTTCTTTATGTTATTTTAACCTTTGACACTATATTATTTTCATAGGTGCGAGTAAAATCATTTTCGAACGTACATGGATGAGGTAAAGGGATAGCAACATTGGTTGCACGATAAGGATCAGTTATGGTGGTTTAGAGGCGGCGGTACCATTTTAAACATGGAGCTACTAAATACGTTCACAGGTATTTTTAAAGGACTTCCTTTATGTTCTGAAATTCTGTTGGCCGCAATTATATTTTGAAATTTGTGCCACAAATGTTTAGGAAGCTGTTGGAACCTGAATTAAGTATAAGCAGATTTCGTCCTTCTTTAAATCTGATCATTGACCATGAGTATTGTAGTTCAGAATCATTTTAACACTTTTTTTGGAACGGCCAAATCATTAGCACTAATATGGATATATCCAAACACAGAATCTATACTAATTATGCAAAATTAGCAGGAAACGAACTCATTTTATAAACTTATGCCTACAAAGCTGCTTTGGAACAATAAAAATTTAAACTTTTAACTCATGTTCTGTTTAGGATATGCGCTTACCCAAACACCCCTGCAAGTAGCATAATATATTAATCGGTCCCGTATGATTGGTAATGCTAATTGAAACTAAAGAACTTGGCATTTTTAAGTTTTAATTTGCATTTTTACTGATTTAAATTAGTTAAAATAGGTTGCATTCTTTTCTTTACTGGTTGTATCGATACATGTTCGTTCAGGTTGGAACCATCGTTGCTCCAGTGAAGTGGTGTGGATGGAAGCGACTACCAACTGCCTTGATCCCACCAGTAGATATGCATTCAGTCATGGTAAAAAAACCAAGGACAGATTGATTCATGGCAGAATCTAAAGCACCTTCGTTCCAACATCATCCACTCCTATTGTGGACAATTCAAGATTTGCAATGAATATAAAGCATCCTCATCGGTCGACTGTCCTTTTCAGAATGATCAGGTTGTTCCAACTAATATTGCAATTCGAGATTCGCAACTGAACATTTTAATGCTGCAACGTGAGTAATATTGTATGCATATTTTATGTGCATGCTTACCTTAAGTTCTTGAATGAACAGTAACACGTAACAGACATGTAAAATGAATTCTTGAATGAAAAAACTGATTGGTGGTAAAAAAATTTGTTTATGATGAATAGGCCTTGAGCCGTTCTTTGAATTAAAAAATAATAATAATAATAATAATAATAATAATAATAATAATAATAATAATAAATCTCATTAGCACTTCTCTCATCAATCTCCCCCGAATTCAAAATCAAGAAAACCCAATAGACAAAAATGAAACGGAAAAGATTTATATCAATACCAATATTAGCAGTTTTGGTACTAATGGAATTATTATATTATGGTATAGTTTTTATATTTCTTGATGATTAGATTGGGTTAACAAATTCAACAACTGGTTATACTAATGTTGTGAGCTTCACTTATTGGTATCTTTCACACTATATTCATTTTTAGTGTGTGTTCGGTGTCCCATCTGGGTATTTTCCTGATATTGAAAATCATGATGGGTCAGATCAAGAATCAAGACAAGTTGTAAGAAATTGTGTTAATTTGTTGTTTGGTTTGGTTAAAAGTAGTGTTCTGATGATACCCTTTTGAGATTAGTCGATAATATTGTTGAATTTAGGTTATGATTGTGTGATCATGTTGTATTAACTGTGGTTTAGTATAGTATGGGTTTGTGCGAACTGTGGAATATCTGTTACATATGATCGAATTAGTGTTGAGCGTATCGTTTTGGTATGCTCTTTTCATTCAAAAGTTGCTTATGTTCATCATCATGGAAAATGTGAAAAGCATGTTTCTATTTCTGTTTAGAAAAATTGTAACTTGCAATGGGCTCACATATTTCATTTGCAAAAAAAAAAAAAAAAAAAAAAAAAAAAAAAAAAAAAAAAAAAAAGACCATTGCTTTTATTATAGTGATGTAGGTTGATAAGGTCCTTATATGAGATCTGTTAACTTAGCAATGCATGTTAACTTTTCTCTTTGTTAATGTGTTAAATGTTATTTCCAAAAAATGTTAATATAATTCTAATAAACATAAACACGGCCGCTCCGTAGTAATGCACGGGCAAAAAATTACACGTTTGGTTCTTGTGGTTTGCTCAGATTTTATATTTAGTCCTTAAGTCGTTTTAATTACACCAGAAATACTTATTTTTGAAACCATTCACTCATTTAATCCCTATTTTGGATGGGCCGTTAGTTTCTCCGTTAAGTGTTTGCACCGTTAGTCCCCCCCGTTAATAATTTTTGCACTGTTAGTCCTATTTTTTCAAATAATAGTTTTCGCCAGTTAGTCCCTCCATTAACAATAGTTTTCGCCCGTTTTTTTTCGTTTTTGTCAATTTTTATCTGTTTACGTTCCTTTTTTATCTGTTTTTCCCCGTTTTAACGTTTTTCGTCCGATTTTTACGTCTTTATCCATTTTCGTCTGTTCTTATATGTTTTCGTCCGTCTTTTGACTCGTTATGAGTGTAGTCGTTTTACTTATTTTAAACTGTGTTTTTTTGTATTTGAACAATAGTTTTAAGACTGTAATAGTAATATTTTATATCTATTTTGAATAGTGTTTTTAATAAACAAAATTCAAAACGCTATAGATGAGATTTAGTTTTCTTCAACTCTACTTTGCCTTATGAGAAAGTTTTCCTCTTAAAGGTAATATGTTTATTGTTTTTTTTTAAAGAATCATAACTAGTTATAAATGATATAGCTCTTTTTTTTAAAGATGATTAACTTATATCACTATATATTAGATATATGTGGTATTAAGAAGGGGGTATGAAGTTCAAGCTCGATAATTAAAACTCGGTTTTGAAACTTGACATGAGCTCGATCGAGCTTTAGATTTCATTTCAAGCTCGATCCACTCTCTAAAATGTAAGCTTGAATGAGCATGTATTTTAGGCTGACAAAAAATCAACTTATATAATTCGTCTCGACTCGTTTCATGTGCACATATATTACTTAATATAACAATGATAATTAAGTAATTATGAAAAAAGTATATCTATAATTTAAACAGAGCTTGTTAAATTTCGTGAGTAAAACTCGAACACGACTCGAGCTCTTACTCAAATAGCTCGAGCTCGACTTGATTAAAATTAATCCAATTAAATTTGATTATTTTTCGAATCAATCTCGAATAGCTCACGAATTGTCGTATCATTTACACCTTATTACCCTTATTACGGATAGCACGTGAGTTATTGCAAACAAACGCAAAAATTGACGTGGACCCAAAATAATGTAACTGAATTTAAGTCGGCATGCATGAAGCATATATTCCATGCAGACGCCAACAAATTATATAAAGCTGGTTATATAATATCAAAGAATAATACTATCAAAACTCATTAAAAAAACTGCTAAACCTTTTACGTGCGTGCTTCAATAATGTATCCATCAATCGGAATGGATTCACAAATTTCTGCTAACACTAATCAATCAAACCGTGATTATGTCGATAGCCTCCTTCCTGGATATCGATTTTGTCCAACCGATCAAGAACTGATAGTTAACTACCTCCAACCAAAGTTAGAATCAAGAAAGCTCCCACCAGCCCGGACACACGAAAAGTTTATTTACGACTATAATCCTGAAGAACTTGGTAGTTAGTAACAACTCATTAAACTTCATAATACGTTGATTGTTTTGTAATCTTATTATGTTTTGTTCTTTATTGATTGTTTTTGTTCTAAACTATTGTATATTCATAAACAGGAAAATATCTATCAGCTGAGAACAAATGGTACTTCATGACACCAAGAGAGCGAGTGTTCCCAAACGGGGATCGACCAAAGAGAACCACCAAGGAGAATGGCTTTTGGAAAACGGGGAATGCAAAAGTTGAGGTTTGTGATGTGACACAACGAAGGCTTGGATACAAAAGAAACTTAGCTTTTTATGATGAAAAGAAACGCAAGACTGCATGGCTAATGACAGAATACACCACGACTGATCCTAATCTCCCGGTTGGAAACGGAACAAAGGTACTGGAGTTTAATGATATATATAGACTTTCACTAATGGCTTACTTCATCGTGTAACTCAAGTCATATTCTACTGCTTTGCGAACTATCAAGAACGTGAGAGTTAACCCCGGATTTAAATTATTTTGAAAATTAGATCATGAAAATTTAATGAACAACCGATGCCAATATTTGAATGTAGGTTATTCTAAAAATTTGTTTAGTCTAGGTTACATGGAGAACATATAACCATGATTAAGTCACATCGTATATGCTAATCTATACTATATATAAAAAAAACACATTTACTTATAATTTAAAAACTTAAAAAATGAGTAATGTTACTCGATTAAAATACCCCTACTTATATATTGATCCCGAGATTTGGGTAAAACATTAATATGTTTAGCACAATACCTATATGACAACTAATAACACAATTCGTACTTTTCAACGTTTATAAATAGTTGTTATTAGAAATGAATCAAAGAATTACAAGCGATAGTTGCAGAACACTATCCCGTTTGAGTGACAAATAAAACTCTCCTAAACCTAAACTAAAACATAAGTTGAAGTTTATGGATGAACAACACAAGCATGCTAGCTTAGCTTAGTGTGTTCTTAGGAGAGGAGCATACTCTCCCTATAATACATTTGTATTATTTTGTTTAAAAAAAATCTCTAACTAGCTATCTGTATATATGATACGAGAAAGTGAAATCACATGTTGTACTCGGTTAGGTGTCAAACATTTGGTGAAAGGGTAATCTTTCGTTTAATGATTTCATATTTAGCTTTACTTTTCAATATAATTTAGTGAATAGTTAATTCAACATTAACTCTTTTATCAACTATTTTATTGTACTTGTTTGACTTTAATGTAAAATTGTTTTTCCTTTTGCTTTTGTGAAGTCCCTCTCAATAATTCTTGTCTTGACTAAGAGAGTGTCTATTCAGTCATTGAGACTTTGTCGAATCTCACTGACTCGAATGTTGGTTTTTAGCTCGGGTACTTTACTTGCTAATACCGCATCAACGAGGCAAAGTGTTTCTTCAGATGGTCTTTGAAATCTCTTAAGCTAGTTGTTGAGTGAGCTTTATACAACACTCACTGATTCTTATGAGTGAGTAAATTGGAGTTAGGCTATTTTATATTTAAATATTGTCGTAGACATGGACAAACTTTTGGCTCAACATTATAAAAGGCAATGCAGTTATTAAACATTCAGATATATTACAATTCAAACCACCAACTTTTTTCAATTTCAGTTACTTCACACTCATACAATTATATACTTTCAAAATCGCACACATAAATTAACGCTATATACATTATCATTTTGTCACCGCTATATGCGGGTAATCGTTTAGTCAACCGTAAGGTGTTAATAAGTGTTTTAAGGTTGAGGTTAGTAATGGCTATTGTGACAGCTTTTTTTGTCACTAAATGTCCTAATTAAATAGTAGTAGCTTGTTTTGCTTTGTTTGCTTTAATTGCCTCTGAATAAATATACTTGTCAGTATGGCCTTGCTTTTAATATAGTGACAGATACATATATAATGTCAAATCCTTCTGTTTTACTATATCTAGCACAAAAAGTAGTACCTAGTCATAGGATTTTAACCAATATTTTTATATATGTTCTTGTAGTTAAACAATTTCGTGCTGTGTAAGATTTACAAGAAGGAGAAAAAAGGAGATCGAAACATGGCTAATGAAGAAGAGGGAAACGATGAGCAAAACCTATTAAATGGTGAACCTTCTCCTAGACGACGAAGACTAAACCCGGGCAGCAATCTACCAAATGAACCTCAGCACGTATGGATTCAAGAAGCAAATCATCACTTGGTGGCACCTTTGCAGCCAGCAAATTGTTATCAACAAGAAGCTAACAATATTGATACTGAAGGAAGTTTAACAGCTCTGACGGGGTCTGCTCAACCTTTTACTGCTCAAACATTTTCGGCAAACCAAGATATTGGAAGCAACCTTGATGCCATGACTAGCCAAACGAGAATGAACACCAGCCACTACCCTATCACAAATAATTCAAAACTAAAACATGTAAACCCTCATGCTATGACTGGAAGAGAAATGGCGCAATCCTTATGTGGGAGCTTAGCTTGCGATGATCAACAAAATCGCTCTATCTTGATTGCAATGGATGAATTTTTGAATGGTGCTTCAAGTTCTACGGAAATGGAAGCTGAAAAACTACCTGATTACATGATTGACACAAGTCAATCCTCAGTGACTTCAACAAATGGGCCTCCAGATAGTACTGCTGATCCAGTACCTCAACCAGATGAAGATTTTTTCGAATCAAATCTTACTGATGAATTCCCTCAACTTTTCAACTTCAGTCCTGATGATCAAGTACACGAACCAGCTAATAACGATACAACAACACCGCTTTTTGATGAAGATTTTTTCGACTGCAGCCATGCTGATGAGTTCCCTCAGCTAGAGAATTATGAAGCAATAGTTGACGAAGACTTATCCAACTTCAATCCTATGCAAATGATATCTTTTGAGGATGACGAGTTATTGGGTCGGAGCTCAACCCTTTGAAGTATAATGAAGAGAATGTAATGCTTTCGCGTGGGTGACCTTTTATTTGTTTTATGATATGAGCTTTAATGGATTAGCCGTTTGGCACGTGAGGGGCACGTGCATAGTTTAAATACTAGACACGTGAGGTGCACGTGTTTATCTCCAACAGCTTTTCCCGCCCAAAGCTACTTTAAATACCTTGCTTGTCATTTCATTAGATAGACTTTCTCTCGCTTGTAATCTTTCCAGTCTTATAACTGATTGCTTGGTTAATCATCATTGGAGAGTTCTAAGGTCCAAATCTTATTCTTTTTATTAAGATTTCATCTTTTAACTCAAGATTCTATACCATTTCTCTAGTGAAATCTATAGAATCATATCATTTTCGAGATATGTACGTACTTTAGTTTTATGATAATGTTATTTGAAATCTTTAGCTGTAGAAGTTCTTTATAGGTATGTTAAATTTGCGAATTGGGCCATAAAAATGTAAGTTTAATTTGCATGAGTTCTATTGACGTTTTTAGAGTATGTGTATTAATATATACAAGTATCCACTATTTAAGGTGTTTGAATTAAACTTTTGATAAGTTTTAAGTGCTACAAAACTAACAGGCCGGCCAACATTCTCTCCAAAAATAAACTGATAGCTTTGTTTTATCAGTTGGATTGAACCACACATACACACACATATAGTTTCGTTGTTAAAATTTTCAGGTATGTATTGTTTCTTTTCTCTTTATTTCGCCTATATATTTGATAATATAAGTAGAGTTCTCATATCTTATTCAGAATAGGTAGCGTTTTGATCGATATGCTGATTTGTAGTTAAGAGATATGATGTTATGATCTGTTGTCAGTTTCCTACACTGAATATTGGAAAGCTTACCACCCTTTTTTAACGCCGATATTTTATGAAGAACAAAACTAGCAAGGAGAGTTACAAAGAATTAGAACTTAGTACCAGAAGAAATGGGATCATATAGCCATTAATCCAAACCGGATTAACTTTCCTATTTCCATGAAGAATTCAAGAGTGCGAGAGAACTTTAATTTCTTAAATAAGAGTATCTTTCCTTGGCGGTTTTGAGTCAAAGCAAATCCGGTTTCGAGATCTGTGTGAACAACAACATCAAAACAAACGTTTGTCGGCCCACAAGATAAGGTTGGTGAGATCTTTGGGATGCTTATCCAAACCCCACCAGAAGCGAATAACATTCCATAAGTTAGCTGCTATGGAACAGTCGACAAATAAATGTTGGGCACTTTCGAAAAATTCATCATAAACGGGGCATCTTGTAGAGTGAAGATCAATACCTCAAGCATCCAAATTACAACGGGTTGGAAGCCAACCAAGGGATAATCGCCACGTATGGATATTAATCTTAATTATTCCATCTAAGTTTATCACCAATTGGGTTAAGGATAGAGCAATCTATGAATTGTCTCATAGTTGAGACAACATACTGTCTGGAGTTTGTTAGGGAAAATTCCCAAAAATTATCAAAGGAGGAACGGGCATATGAGGTGTATAAGCAACTTTAATTTTGATATTCAAGGAGAAGAAATGCTCCAATCACCTAACTTGCACTTAGTCTCTTAAGCTAATTATTTAAAAATCTAAGTCATAATGCCTAACCGGGTGATGAAATCTTCCCAATAAAATCAACAAATTAATACTAGTTCAAAAGTTCTCAACGAATTAAAGGAGCCAGCCGCATATCTAGTCTAGCATCTAACCAAGTAGCTTACTATCTCTTTTTCAGTGGTTCTTCCTTTCGTTATTTGATTCAAGACTGATAATCTTATGCTATTGCTGAATGTAGAGGCTTGGAGATATTATAGAAATGATTTTTGGGTGTGGCTATCTTATATTGCTGATAATACTCTTCTCCATATGTGTTGTTTTGATCTATAATAAGTTCTTCTTATATCTACTTGAATTATATGGTCCTTCGGCATATGTATGTCGTGATTTAAATTGCAGGTATTCACTAAACACCCCACCCTTCTCTTTGTGTCTGCTTAATCTTTTTCATCTCCTTAAATTTTCTTCATTTGTTTTAGCAGCGAAGCTAGCTCTATAGGCTTGATAAAGGGAAGTGATTTGTAACCAACTGCTTTCTGAAAAGGGTTAGTATGACCATATTGACCTCAGATTCCAACTACCTATTATCAATCCAGACATGCTATGATATATTTATTCAAAAGGAGACCATGAATCTCGATCGACTCTACCTGCAAATTACTCAAATCAAATTAATAATATGCTGATTGCTCTGATACTAATGCATACATATGTATGTAATTCTGTATATTCGTATTCAATATCATACTTGAAAGAACATAACAATGCTTCTCATACTCTTATCTGTGTGTCTGTGTGTGTTCAACCCGAACACTTGAACATAATCGAATCTCAAATTTGAGAGCTTCTTCAGGTCAACAGACACATCTTATTGGTGCCGGCTAACCAATGCTCGCCAAACAAATTTATAAATTGGTCATTGCTATGTACTAGAAATCTTATATAGAGAACTCGGTTTCTATATATGTCAACCATTTAAATTCAATGTATACAACAATCAGTATTGTGTGAGAAGCTCTCCAACCAAATGGCATGGGATCAAGTCCTGCTAAGGACATGTGAGATATATTTATAATGTATATATTGTGAGATGATTAGTAGCCGTTCATTAAAAATAAACAGAACCATTTTATATGGTATATGTTTGGATGTTGGTTATCAAGCTTGTTACAGTAACTGTGTGATTTAAATTCGATGTATACAACAATCATTATTGTGTAAGAAACTCTCCAACCAAATGGCATGGTTTTAAGTCCTGCTAAGGACATGTGAGATATATTTATAACGTGTATATTGTGAGATGATTAGTAGCCGTTTATAAAAATATAAACAGAACCATTTTATATGGTATATTTTTGGATGTTGGTTATCTTGTTACATCCTTTTTTACACTTGGGTGGAAGTTAGGTTGACCCATCATATTTCTGTACATTTTCTTTTAGTTTCATTAATGTTTGCGATATAGACTTGTTGGCTAACAGTATAATAACTAAAGTTAATATCGTTAACGGTAACATTTTTAATCTAAACACTGGGTCAAAAATCTACTACAGTAATTGAAATTTTTTGTTTATAAATAGAAAATGACTACACGACCCTTGAGGTCAATCAAGCTAGACCTGAGCTTATGTGAATTTGTTGGAAAATTTGCACTCCAATTGATTTCGATAATTTGTTTTTATATGGACACCATATAGAACAATCAAGTGCCCTAGCAGGTAAGTACTTCCAATCGAACACATACCAGTTTGTTTATCGGCTTCATATGTAGAAAAAAAATACATAACTGATGCTAAATCAGTACCACCTTCTCCAATCACAACGGGTAATCATCACGTTGATCCTATTCGGGGGTGTTAATAGGTATGTTTTGTAGGTGCTGTTATTTTCTTTTGTCTGATGTAGCTTCTTTTTTAGATTCTAGAAAGCGCTGAGGTTAATTTGTAGTCTGATACACGACCTTTTGCCTTTTCTGTTTCTTGGCTGTCTCTCATGTTCGCTAACCACTTGCTAGTGCCAATCACACTTGAATTTATCCTGGAAACGGTTCACAAAAAACAAGACAAAACCGTCAAAGTGTCAAACACTATAAGGACAAGGTCCTTTTTGGAGGTGTATTCCTTCTGAATATTTATTGTAGACTGAAAGGATACGTGATCACGCCCACCCTCAAGATGGTCCGAGCCAGGATATTATTCCTAGGTCCATGTAGATGGTTTTTCTGCATGATATGATTTATTCAGGTTAACTCGTGCATGCAGTGGCGGAGATAAAGGGGGGTCCGGGGGGTCATGTGAACCCCCGGAAAAAAAAATTGTAGTGTAAATTTTTGAAAAATTTCGGCTATTTTTGTAATTTGCTCCCAAAAGGACCAATTTTTAGTGTAGCTTCTAAAAATTATCATATTTTGCCCCCTCGACAATAAAGTTCTGGCTCCACCCCTGCGTGCATGTATACAAAAATTCATTGATGAATAGTCATTTTTCTCGTAGATAACCGATCAAATGATCCAAACACTAGACAGTTTTTCAGAACGAAATATTCAGTAACATTAAAATATAAGACATAGCATATCCAGTAAATTACTATATTAATTAGCATCTGAAATAAGATAACTGTTTAATACGTCAATATATTATATAAGAATAGAAGACCATAAGAAATCGAGTTTGAACATTTAAATTATGTTAAATTGAGATCTCACGAACTGTTTGAAGGAGATAGATGATGGACTCATTATGGATATAGTAGTCAGCAAGGGTAAAGCCGTCCTTGAGCCTATTTAGGGGCAAATACAGGATCTGCTGGTCCGCGGGAATACCCTCCTTCTTTTCTTGAATCTTGGCTTTCATATATTGGATGGTTTCGGTGCTTTCAACATCAAGACGAATGGTCTTTCCTGTGGCATCAATCTTGACATATATCTGCAGCGCGCTGCACCTGTGTCCTCACCAACATCTCATTTACAACCCTGATGGTGGACCCTATTAGTGGATAGATTATAGGTTAGTCGGCCCAAGCCCGTTTGTGGTCTGGCTGCATCTGGTGCTCGTTTTGCTGGTGCTCGCTTTTTTTGCTGAAGGATATTTTTCAGCATCAAGTTGGCTAATAAGAGCATTAAGATCTTTTAGCCATAAAGACTTGGGAGAAGCTTTGGTGAGCTCACGAAACTCGTTTTTCTTTGCATCCCTTTCTTTCTCCAACTCCTTCATCTTCTCATTTGAGAATGATACAATGGGTGTAGACAGCAAGTAATCATATCCTGTTCTGAGTTCCTCCTCTTTGGTAACTCTCCTTCCTACAGGATGAACCTTCCATGCAATTGATTGGAAACCTTTGTCCATTAATTCAGCACACCTCTCGTCCTTCTCTTTAGGGAACACATGAATTTCTCCGTCACGAACTTTACCGATAAAATTCTTTTTGTTTTCCAGTAACAATAAAGCTATCTTGAGCTCGTGAAGCCGAGCACTCCTCCTTTTTTCATAAATTTTAAGACGAAAGTGAAAGAAATCCTCAAGAATTTGTTCAGGGGTGTCATACTTCTTTAGTTGTAAAGAACAGAAGGAAGGAATTTTCTGATATTATTAACTCACTTGCTAAACACCATATTTATACTCATCTAAGAACCAACATACTCCTAGTGACAATTAGGTATAGTGGCACACTAACCCCTTTAATGGCACACTAACATTGTAATGGAACACTAAGACTTGTAATGGAACACTAACTCTTCCATTAACTGAATTGGACAGTGATGACAGCAATCTAGAAGAACTTAGGATTCCAACAATCACCCCGAATCTCTAAGTCCTTTTATTTTCTCATTCACATCAACGTTTAAGACCTTTCCCGGATACCCGACCTTCACCTCGATCACATCCAAAGTCTTCTCTAACTCAACCCCTCTTGAACATGTAACATGGCATCCCGTTAGACACGTTCATTACCATCTTGACCCTTCACGGACCCACGACCTCTCACCTGGCCACGTCCAAAGTCATCTCGGTTTGAACTTCTAACGCCATAATGTTCACGCCGTGTTGAATCTCCATTGTTCCCGACTTTTCCCGGACTCACGACCTCCACCTTGGTCACGTCCAAAGTCTCCAACCACCCGACTGTTGTTTGTCACCACACAGAACCTGTTTGCTCATAACACTTCTGTGACACGAGAGCATTACACCGATTAAGAAAACAAAGCCACCCGCTTTTACCGTTTTCTTTCACCCGCCAAACGAACTGAATCAAAGCAACCTGCTTTTCCCGACTCCTCCCGTTCGTTTATCCCGCGAACTGGTTAATCTCTCCATTTTCTAGTGACCTACAACCTACCGCCTTCTATGTCTTTGCTTTATGACAGCTTCAACCTTTTTCCGATCAAACCCGTTCCAAGAGCCCTATTCCACCGACCAAGAATAACAAGCTTCAAGCTTTACCGTCTTTTTGAACCTGCAAAATGAACCAATCCAAAGCCACCTGCTTTGACGGACCCTTTCCGTTCGCTTTTCACGCACCTCTGCCGGTTAGTCTCTTCAACACGGAACAACTGATCAAAGGTAGCTCACACCCCTTCCACACGAAACAGCCCCTACTGTCCCCGCTTCTGCTTTGATGGCAGCCCCGCGAAACAGCCCCTGCTGTCCCTGCTTCTGCTGCGATGGCAGCCCCGCACCCGAAGGCTCCTCACCTTCGAAAGTCGACTCTCAAACCCGCCCTAATCGAACGAAGCTCTTATACCAATTAAAGAACAGAAGGAAGGAATTTTCTGATATTATTAACTCACTTGCTAAACACCATATTTATACTCATCTAAGAACCAACATACTCCTAGTGACAATTAGGTATAGTGGCACACTAACATTGTAATGGAACACTAAGACTTGTAATGGAACACTAACTCTTCCATTAACTGAATTGGACAGTGATGACAGCAATCTAGAAGAACTTAGGATTCCAACAAGTTGATCATCTAAACCAAGCATATGCATGTTAGCTGTGCTTAATGTAGTTGTTAGCTTAAATTTATTCAAGATCCCCCCCTCTTTTGCACTTTTCATTTGTTCATCAGTCATGGTAATTTCAAAATGCACGTTATCAATTTTGTTAACAGATTCAATGCATCTCAATGGAGAATCTTATCTCTTGACAAGTTGAGCATGCAAGTTGCAAGGTGAAATGCCTATAAAAGGCAATGATCTATGCTTCATTCTTCATCCCATTTACAAAGTAACACATAGTGACTTTGTATCTCATTCTTCTCCTTGTCTTTGATAATTAGAGAGTTTGGTTATCTCCTAGTTACAAGAGATATAAATTTGTATTATCCTTGTATCGAGAGAGAAGGTGTAACTCCTAGTTTACATAGTGAAACGTATCTTTCCTTGCCCGTGGTTTTTACCCTATTGGGGTTTTCCACGTTATATCCGTGTGTCATCTTTCAGAGTATTTCATATTTTAGTTGTGGGTTTGCTTCAGTCCGGTGTCACTTTTCTCAACAAATTTTACCATGGCGAGCCGTGTAAGCCTTAATGTCCTTCCCAACGAGTGATGCTGCCTTCAAAAATTCCTCGTAAACGTGAGTCCACGTCCCTACCGGGAGTTCAGTGATAATGATACCATTATTGTCCACTTCTATCATTCCTTTTGTTGTGTATAAAGTATCCTGTACGTGATGGTGTTTCTGTTTCCTCAATCTCTCCTTTGAACCCATTATACCATGGAAGCATAGGCTCCATTGTTTTATTATTCAGCAGGCGTTTTATGTTAGAAATAATGTCTCGTGGATCCAATCATCCCAATGATTTGGCTGAAGAAGGTTAATGTTGTTACTACCAACATAATTTTGGGCCATGCGGATAATGGTACCGACTAGACTCTCCTCACCATGATGATAAGGAGAGTGCTCAAACACATAAGCACTGAACTGAGCAACTTCAATTTCATGAATAATGGGCTTCTTGAAAGCATAGAATAGGATCTTTCTCTGGCCAGGTTTCAACCCATCCACCATTGATGGGATTGATCTTTGGAGATCAGCCTCAACATATTGCTTGAAGTCTATGCTGATGAAGTCGCGATATCGGATGCGCTTCTCCTTTGAGTCAAGATAAGGACGAGTCTCCCTCTGATCTGATCGAAGCCACTCCCTTATCACCTCAATCTTCTTACTGAAGGCAATCTCAATTTCTCTACCATCAAGGTCATCAACCCAAACAAATTCCTTGACGTGCTGATCAAAATACTCTGCTCTGTCTTCACTTTCAATTGTTTCCGGCAACTCCAAGTACTTTATTTTTTATTCGTTTTTTTGTTTCCCAAAATTTTCAGCCACTTCTCATACTCGGGCATTGTATAGAACAATGACACTTCATTAGTCGTCTTCTCAGAGGCCGCCTTAACAATGGGTGTTATGAACACACTCATAAAGCTTTGGACTTATAGTAAGGATGGCCAGAAGTAGTGAAGGAAGTTGATCAATAGCCCTAAGATGTGTAAACTATCACGACCCTGATTAGCCATAATCATCAAGTGTCCATATCTCAATTCCTTAACATTTTCGTAACTTTTACCAACTTGGAGGCCAAGAATCTTCTTAATGTTTTGAATTTCAGCGTTTTCCAGCAGTTGTTGAGGACTTGCATCCCTCACATTCAGCAACTTCTTACCTTTCAAAGGAAACAGACCATATTTATCTCCAGACATAGCAAAATTTTTGGCTGAATCACCTTTTGTCAGAATTAATGTGCAGGATTCGGAAGAAGGTGAACCAGCTAAGTTAGCATCTTCCATTTTAGAAATATCAAGTTGGTTCAGGGAATCAAGTTCAATAGCGATTCAGGGAATCGCTTTTAGAGAAGAAATACCAACGATTCAGGGAATCGTTCCAGAAAAGAGGAAGAGACAAATTGATTCAGGGAATCAATTAAGAAGAAAACCGATTCAGGGAATCGTTTCAAAGAAGAGAAAGAAGTGGTTGATAGTACTAATATAAAAGATCCAAAGAAAGAAGTGGTTGATAGTGCTTTTGTAAAAGATCCAGAGAGACCGATTGATTCAGGGAATCAATCAAGAGAAGAGGAGAAACCGTGTGCATACCGGTTAATCAAGAAGAGAGATAGAGACCGATTGATTCAGGGAATCAATCAAGGGAAGAGCAGACCGTGAGCAGCCCGGTCAGAACGGGTTAGAGAAACCCAAATTCGATTCAGAGAAGAGAATAGAGAAGAGATAGAAACTGATCGGAGGATCAGTTGATTCAAGAAAAAAAGAAATTTGATCAAGGGATCAAGTTTGGAGATGAGACAAAGAGAACCAAAAGAAGAAAAGAAAACTTACCAGTTGTCTTACAACGCAACAGGTAGGAAGAAAGGAGACCTATTGCTGTCATTTAACGCGGCAATTTGGAAGAAGAAAGACGTCAAGAATAAGAGAAGACCTACTATTGCAACATAACGCAATACGTTGGAAGAGAAAAGAAGGTTGCTTGGTTTAAGAAAGGTATACCGAGAGAAAGGAGAAACAATCTAGGATTGTTTGGAGACACGCTAGCAATACAAGGACAACAACAACGAAGATAAAACAATCTGATCAATTGTTTTGAAAATACCGTGGGGTATTTTTGTTGTGATACATACAGTATGGAACAAAGAAAAAAAGTAAGGAAGTATTGTGGAACGCGTTTAGAGATACAAGCAACCGCAAAGGAACAATCTGTGATAGATTGATCAATAGAAGTGAAGAATGAAGTCAGAATTGATGAGGACATCAGCAGCAACACAGAATGATGATCCAAGGAAGAATGAAAAACAGATTAAAGAGAGAAGAACAGAAGTTTGATGCATATGACAAAGAAACTAGAGAAAAGGAGATGAATAGTGGATCAAAGAAAGGCTGTTGTTGATAAACAAGATGCTGGAAATGGTGACATGAAGACGGATGTTGTTAAGAATGAAAATGGTATGAAGTCATCAAAGATTGTATTTGAAAGACGAGAAGACCTGCTACAACATGTTCAAAAATAGAGATGATCGAGTTGAAGACATGAAGATGTTGAAGACACGGATTAATAAATTAGGGAGGAATATTGGATGATAATTCATTAATCCATGTTTAGGGGTCATAGTGTAATTAGTTATGTATTTAGAGTCGAGTTTGTAAAGTGTATAAGTTTAGGGTCCAAATATGTCAATATCAAAGTTACTAACCGAATAGCGGTTATAGCGGTTATAGGTAGTTATTAGCGAAGGGTCACGATGGTTCAATGGAACCTGTTAGTGTCGTTTCATGTAGTATATAAACAAGTGTCAATGTGTGTAAAAGTTAACAGATTTCATTATATACAAAAGCGTGAGTTTCTGTGTCATGAGTTTTGTTCATAGACTTGTGATCGGATGTTGAAGGTGGGGGTGTAAAAGGATTTGGTGGAACGTTAGGCCATAGGTGCCGCTTTGTTTTAGTTAGGGTTTAGGAAGGCTTGGCTGAAAAGGGAGAGAGAGGGTCGAACTTTTTGTGAAAATTTTAAGGTGAAGAATACACCCATATGAAGAAAAAAAATGGATACTTTGGGAAAGCATACTTTGGGTTATTGTGTATGATTAAAAAAAAAAAAAAAAAAAAAAAAAAAAAAAAAAAAAAAAAAAAAAAGTTATCCGCAAAAAGAGATACTTCGGGTTATCACGAAAAAAAAATACTTTGGTTTCTTCAGGTTTATAGGTTCGTGACTTTTTGTTTTGAAGATCAGTCTTCACTTGTTGTCGGATGTCTTCCTCAACAATTTATTATGAATTTAAGAATTTTAGTTTTTTAATCCAATTTGAACTTTGGCGATTTCGCCCATCTGCTTGCGGGGGGAGTATTAGTGGATGGCAACAGTAAGGATGATCTACGGGGAATAATAAAGGATGATCTACGGGAAATTATATAGTCTAACAGACCCATGCTAAACGAGGTAGTTTCCTATGACACGATAGTCAATCGAATGTAGACCCATGCGGGAGTATTAGTGGATATGTTGTAGTTGGCAACAGTAAGTTCGTTCTCAAGATGCTTTGGCGATCATAGGAAACTACCTCGTTTAGCATGGGTCTGTTAGACTACCTCGTTTAGCATGGGTCCTATAGATCATCCTTTATTAACTTTGGCGATTTCGCCCATCGAGTGTAGACTCCACCTGATATGTTGTAGTTGGCAACAGTAAGTTCGTTCTCAAGATGCTTTCCTGCAAAGAAGAGCCTGTACACGCATGGGGGAATACCTTCCTTGGTCTTCATAATGAGCTTCAACGTGACGATGGTATCACCGTATCATACCTTTCAACTCCCATGGAGACGATTTTGTCTTTAGTTATACGAACAAATATGGGAATCTACCCTGGAATCGTGGATTGAAAGTTGCTTTTCGGTAAAGGTAAACATACATACCTAGTGTAGTAGGTATCATCAACAATTGTATCCATGTCTTTAATTAGTTAACCTGTAGACATGAAAATGGTAACACAAGTATGAGGTTCCGAATTAAATGATCATCAACAAACAGAAAATTAGTGTTGAGTTATATGAATTTCTGTAGTACATTATGCAACAACACACATCAAACAAGCTAAGTAAGAAACTTATATCAAGAATTATATTACAGGAAAACAAATATAGACGATAACTTAAGAGGATTGATTTTCTAGTGGGAGGAAACGATCGATCGAAAATGAATGAATGAGTCTAGAGTGGTGAATATATAGAAGATAATGTCGGTCATATATATTCCCACACAAATATACTTGCGTATTAGATATACTCAATTTACAAAATTTATCTTTTACTCACCATTTAAGGCATTGTTTAGGCCTACATTTTTCGTAGCAAAAAGCTGAACTTAATATACATTTTGCTAAACGTGATCTTAAAATATAATAGGAGGTGATATGCACATATAAAAAATGATATGCACATCACAAATATGCATTTATGATGTATCATTTGCATAACTAATGTGATTTTGTTGGTGTTCACCTCAATTTTGATGATGTACATATCACCTCGCATTAATAAAAGAGATTTTCTAACGGAGCTCGTTGAGTATCTTTTAAGGTGTAAATAAATAAAAAAGCTTTAGTATACTTAAATTGAAAAAGGAAACGCTATGTTCATAAAAGTTTTATAAAAAAGACACACATACATGTGTCATATAAATTTGGTGAATGAAAAATATGAAAGAGAAATAATCATACAACATTATTGGTTCAACTCTTTTGGTGGTCACACGCATGACGTATAAAACATGCACAACGGACAATAAACACACAAATGCCATGCAGACCAACCCTAAGTCCGGATCTCCTAATCAGATATATAACCCAACCCGAACACATATTAAGGGTGTTTATAAAACACTTACCATAAATCCTGCATGCAGTAATCATTTACTCAAAGTTGTAGTCATGCGTGAACGAGATCGTCTTCTTCTTTTCATCTTGATATGCTTGATTGATTAACCCAAAGGGTTATTAGGGTTGATCGATTCTTGGGTGGCGTCAGGTATTAACCGGTACTGCACAGGTAGAACCAGGGCTACGAACCTAAGCAAGTTAGGCGTACGAAACCCGGGTAAGTTGACTAAAAGTCGACTAATTGACAAAGGGTTTGGGGGCTGAAATAGGTGAGTTTAAACGACCAATAAATGGGTAAGTTTGTATTTTGCTTATCTTTCAAATTATTTGTTTGATCCTACTTTTTAATAACGTTTAGAAAGTACCAAAATTGAAGCGAAAAAGGATTTTTATGACTTTGTTGATACGGTGGGTTTTGTAAGTGTGTATGTTTCTTTGTGCTTAACATATTATTATTGAAAATGCTTATAGGGTTTTAACGGCCAATAAGCACTTACAATATGGAATCCTAGACACCATCTAAGCCGTTTGCATTATTCAGATAGAGGTTCATTATAAAGGGGGTGTTTGGTTTAACTTATTATATGAAATATTTTCTTATGACTTTTTAGTTTAGCATGTTTATATTATTAATATATCTGAAAATGTCGTGTAGATGGCGTTGTCCGATGAGCAAAAATGAACCAACATGGTTTACGCGGGTAACGGCAGCCAAAATTGTAGCGGATGTGGTATGCACCTTGACTTTGCATTGGGTTTTACCACTTTTAGATTTGCATTGATAAAACTTTTTGACTTTTCCTTTGAGTTTTAAAGACATTTCTTTATGTCATTTTAACCTTTGACACTATATTATTTTCATAGGTGCGAGTAAAATCATTTTCGAACGTACATGGATGAGGTAAAGGGATAGCAACATTGGTTGCACGATAAGGATCAGTTATGGTGGTTTAGAGGCGGCGGTACCATTTTAAACATGGAGCTACAAAATACATTCACAGGTATTTTTAAAGGACTTCCTTTATGTTCTGAAATTCTGTTGGCCGCAATTATATTTTGAAACTTGTGCCACAAATGTTTAGGAAGCTGTTGGAACCTGAATTAAGTATAAGCAGATTTCGTCCTTCTTTAAATCTGATCATTGACCATGAGTATTATAGTTCAGAATCATTTTAACACTTTTTTTGGAACGGCCAAATCATTAGCACTAATATGGATATATCCAAACACAGAATATATATTAATTATGCAAAATTAGCAGGAAACGAACTCATTTTATAAACTTATGCCTACAAAGCTGCTTTGGAACAATAAAAATTTAAACTTTTAACTCATGTTCTGTTTAGGATATGCGCTTACCCAAACACCCCTGTGAGTAACATAATATATTAATCGGTCCCGTATGATTGGTAATGCTAATTGAAACTAAAGAACTTGGCATTTTTAAGTTTTAATTTGCATTTTTACTGATTTAAATTAGTTAAAATAGGTTGCATTCTTTTCTTTACTGGTTGTATCGATACATGTTCGTTCAGGTTGGAACCATCGTTGCTCCAGTGAAGTGGTGTGGATGGAAGCGACTACCAACTGCCTTGATCCCACCAGTAGATATGCATTCAGTCATGGTAAAAAAACCAAGGACAGATTGATTCATGGCTGAATCTAAAGCACCTTCGTTCCAACATCATCCACTCCTATTGTGGACAATTCAAGATTTGCAATGAATATAAAACATCCTCATCGATCGACTGTCCTTTTCAGAATGATCAGGTTGTTCCAACTAATATTGCAATTCGAGATTCGCAACTGAACATTTTAATGCTGCAACGTGAGTAATATTGTATGCATATTTTATGTGCATGCTTACCTTAAGTTCTTGAATGAACAGTAACACGTAACAGACATGTAAAATGAATTCTTGAATGAAAAAACTGATTGGTGGTAAAAAAATTTGTTTATGATGAATAGGCCTTGAGCCGTTCTTTGAATTAAAAAAAAATATAATAATAATAATAATAATAATAATAATAATAATAATAATAATAATAAAAATAAAGCTCATTAGCACTTCTCTCATCAATCTCCCCCAAATTCAAAATCAAGAAAACCCAATAGACAAAAATGAAACGGAGAAGATTTATATCAATACCAATATTAGCAGTTTTAGTACTAATGGAATTATTATATTATGGTATAGTTTTTATATTTCTTGATGATTAGATTTGTTATGTATATTTAGTCTTTATCTTAGCTTACAAGAGTCTAGGTTCTAGAATATCAATACCGTGTCAATAACGTGTAACGCGTACATGTCGTTGGGTCGGTTTGATATATCAAGCCAAACACGTCTGTATTACTTTTTCCCACAGCCGATATCGGTACAGTATTAGAGTCGGTTCTTCTTCCCCCTCATCGCTATAAAAGGAGGTGAGGGGGAAGGGTTATGTACGCATTCTTTCAATAACTAATCAAACAACTGATTAGGGAAACTTACTTGTGCATGTTATTTATCTTTTCTGTCTGGTAAACTGCTGGTGTGTCATTTTCTAGGTCGAAGTTATCCGTGCTAGTAACCAGGTTGTAGTTGTCGAATACTACAAGTGGTATCAAGAGCTTTGGTTCGAAAGTTTTTCTGGTTTACTAGGATCGATCTTGAAGGTTTCTTTCTTATTTGTTGTTCGGTTTTCTGGAAGAAGCAGGAGGTTGTTTTCTGTTTTGGGTTTCAGTTTAGAATAACAAGAGGGTGCACGAAGAAGACGATCGGAATTTTCTTTTTCCGGTGGTTCGTTTCTGTGTTCATCAGACGAAGAAGAAGGTGAAATAGTTACTTGGTTGATTGTTTTTTTTTTCTCTGGTTTGCAACGTGTAGTGCCATAATAGAAGAAGACCAAGAAGTTGCTTTTATAAAGCAAAGCAAAGAAAAGAACATACATACCCACGTGAAATTTTCAAAAAAAGAAGGTATACTTTTATTTTAATAATAAAAGGTGGAAGATTCTTTCTTTTTATTATTAAGAAAAAGGAAAGGGTATTAATCAAGAGGGTATTGCACAAGGAACTTTATTATTTTGTGATTGTGATATTTTTTCACAAGGTTTAGCAAATTAATAAAGGGTTAAAAGAATGACGGGAGCCAAGTTTGACATCGAAAAATTCGATGGAACTGGTGATTTCGGGTTATGGAGAATCAAGATGCGTGCTTTATTAATCCAACATGGATGTGAAGCAGCTTTGGAGGTTTTACCCGCGGACATAGACACTACAACAAAAGGTGAGCTAAACAAGAAAGCTCATAGTACCATGATTTTGAGTTTGGGTAACAAGGTACTGAGAGAGGTTACCGGGGAGACGACTGCAGCGGGGGTTTGGAACAAGCTCAAGACTTTGTACATGACAAAGTCTTTGGCTAACAAGTTGTACCTGAAGAAGAAGTTGTATACATTCTACATGCCGGCTGGACGTACGATTTCCGAGCATATAGATGAGTTCAACAAAATCGTTCTTGATTTAGCAAATATTGAGGTAAAATTCGAAGATGAAGATCTTGCTTTATTATTACTCACTTCTTTACCAGCATCATACGAACACTTTGTGGATACCTTGCTTTATGGAGGCGAAGCTTTGACTTTGGAAGATGTGATGGCCACACTAAATTCAAAGGAAATCAAAGAAAGATCTAAAGCGAAGGGGGATGATGGTGAAGGGTTATTCGTGAGGGGAAGAACTGATCGCAAGAATTCGCATCAGTCTAGGGGAAAGTCAAGATCAAAGTCTCGAGGTAGAAGACTCAAGTGCTTTATTTGCCAATCTGAAGAGCACTTAATAAGAAACTGTCCGAAGAACAATCGTAAGAAATCAAATGGTTTCGTCAAGAAAAATGATCAGCCAAGCTCTAGTGGTTCGGTTTATGACGATTCTGAGGTGATGATGGTGATGAGTGCAGATGCACTGCTGGACTGGATTATGGATTCAGGAGGTTCATACCACATGACACCCAGGTTAGATTTATTGTTTGATTTTCTGGAAGGCGATGGGGGCAGAGTACTGTTGGGTGATAACAGGGAGTGCAAAATCAGAGGAATTGGCAAGGTAAGGATACAACTGAAAGATGGGTCAAGTTTTGTGTTACACAATGTCAGGTATATTCCTGAATTGAAAAGAAACTTGATATCGCTGGGAACTCTTGAAAAAGAGGGATATACCGTAAAAATGCAGTCGGGCAAAAGCAAGGTCATTAATGGTTCCAGGGTTATTTTATCTGGAACCCGAAGGGATAATTGTGTATACTCTTTGGATGGCCATGCAGTGGAAGGTGAGGTTAATGCTAGTGTTGAAGAAAAAGACAGTCTTGCGCAGGTTTGGCACAAAAGACTGGGACATATCAGTAAGGCGGGACTACAGGTGCTGGATAAGCAGGAGCTGTTTGGCAAGAAAAGTCTAGGTAAGCTCGAATTTTGTGAGAATTGTGTTCTGGGAAAGTCGCACCGAGTCAGTTTCGGTGTAGGAAGGCACACTACTCAGGGAGTGATAGACTATGTTCATTCAGATTTATGGGGTCCGTCTTAGGTGGAATCATTGGGAGGTAAGAGGTATTTCTTATCTATCGTTGATGATTATTCCAGGAGGGTATGGGTTTATATTCTCAGGTTCAAACACAAAGCATTTGGAAAGTTCAAAGAGTGGAAGCAGTTAGTAGAGAATCAGACTGAGAGGACGGTTAAGAAGCTTAGGATAGATAATGGTCTTGAGTTCTGTAACCGGGAGTTTGAACAGCTGTGCACTGAGAGTGGGATTGCTAGACATTTGACAGTTGCCGGGACGCCGCAGCAGAATGGGTTAGCAGAACGGATGAATAGAACTCTCATGGATAAGGTACGCTGTTTATTAATTCAGTCTGGATTGCCCAAGACCTTCTGGGCGGAAGCGACATGTACGGCTGCATATCTTATTAATAGGTCACCATCGACAGCGATTGGGAAAAAGACTCCTATGGAGATGTGGTCGGGACATCCAAGTGATTATGGGATGTTAAGGATTTTCGGCTGTGTCGCATATCCACACGCTAAACAAGGTAAGCTCGAGCCGAGAGCAGTAAAATGCGTTCTTTTGGGGTATCCCGAGGGTGTGAAGGGGTACAGGCTATATAGGCTTGATAATGAATCACCTAAAATAGTCACTAGCAGGGACGTGGTCTTCAATGAAAGTGTCATGTACAAAGACACGTCGAAGGATTCTGGTGCAGGTACTGATAAGTCTATTGAGGAATTACAGGTTGAGGTGGAACTGCAGAGGTTAAATAATCATTCGCTTGAGGAAGATCAGACAGATGATCAGGAAGATGGCGATGATGAAGATGCATGGGATCAAGATCGTGATCTAACACCGGATCTCACAGATTATCAGTTGGTTCGGGATAGAGAGCCAAGGACAAGAACGAAACCTTTGATGTTTCGGGATGAAAGTAATATGGCTGCTTACGCGTTTGTTGCAGCAGAGGAAGAAGATACTCATGAACCATTAACATACCAGGAGGCAGTTGCTTGTGAAGACAGATCTAAGTGGAAAGCTGCTATGGATGAAGAGATGGATTCTCTGAGGAAGAATAAAACCTATGAGTTAGTAGTTCATCCGGCTGGGCAAAAGCTGGTGAGCTGCAAATGGCTGTTCAAGATAAAGGAAGGGATTGAAGGTGTTCAAAATCCTAGGTACAAGGCGAGGTTGGTGGCTCGTAGATTCACACAGAGGGCAGGTATTGACTATAATGAAGTATTTTCGCCGGTAGTTCGACATACATCTATCCGGGTTATACTTGCATTGACTGCATGTAAAGATTATGAGCTGGATCAACTTGATGTAAAGACGGCATTTTTACATGGTAATCTTGAAGAAGTGATCTACATGAGGCAACCACCAGGATATGAACAAGGCAACAAGGTATGTTTGTTAAAGAAATCCCTTTATGGATTGAAGCAGTCACCTAGGCAATGGTACAGGAGGTTTGATGAGTATATGCTGAGCAACGGGTTTAAACGTAGCAGTTACGACAGCTGCGTGTATTACAGGAGTTATGCATCAGGTGAGTATATCTATCTATTGTTATATGTAGATGATATGCTGATTGCTTGTAAAAGCAAGGCTGAGATTGGGTCTATCAAGTCTTTGCTTAAAAAGGAATTCGACATGAAAGAGCTCGGGGAAGCAAAGAAGATTCTTGGTATGGAAATCATCAGGGATCGGAGTCGCAAGATTCTGAGGGTGTCACAATCCGGGTATGTTTCTAAGATTTTAAATAAATTTAGAGTTGACAATGGGAAATCGGTTAAGATGCCATTGGGTGGGCACTTCAAGCTGTCGTTGAAGGATTGCCCGGTTAGGGATTGTGATATTGAAAGGATGAGTAAGGTGCCTTATGCAAATGCGGTTGGGAGCTTAATGTACTTGATGGTGTGCACGAGGCCAGACATAGCGTATGCGGTAAGTGTAGTTAGCAGATATTTGGTGAATCCAAGTAAAAAGCATTGGGAAGCAGTGAAGTGGATTTTGAAATATTTGCAGGGCGCTGCAAACGTGGGTTTGGTGTATGGGACAAATTGTGGCAACCATGTGGACGTAACATGTTTTGTTTATTCAGACTACGCTAAGGATCCGGATAAAGGTAGGTCTATCACTGGTTACGCGTTTCTAGTACAAGGATGTGTTGTAAGCTGGAAGGCAACGCTACAACACGTGGTGGCTCTTTCAACTACAAAGGCGGAGTATATGGCCCTTACGGAGGCTGTGAAGGAAGCTATTTGGCTAAGGGGACTCTTGGAAGAATTGGGCGTGGAGCTTAACAATGTGGCAGTTAATTGTGATAATCAGGGCGCGATTCACTTATCGCGGAATCATGTTTTTCATGAAAGGACTAAGCACATCAATGTGCGTTATCACTTTATCAGAGAGGTCTTGGAAGCAAAGACGGTTGAAGTTCTGAAGGTGGGTACTGAACACAATGCTGCAGATGCCTTGACGAAGGTGGTACCTGGACTCAAGTTACAACACTGCTTGGAGTTGCTGAGTGTTGGTGTTGGCTAATATAAAGCCTAAGGTGGAAATTGTTATGTATTTAGTCTTTATCTTAGCTTACAAGAGTCTAGGTTCTAGAATATCAATACCGTGTCAATAACGTGTACCGCGTCAATAACGTGTAACGCGTACACGTCGTTGGGTCGGTTTGATATATCAAGCCAAACACGTCTGTATTACTTTTTCTCAAAGCCGATATCGGTACAGTGTTAGAGTCGGTTCTTCTTCCCCCTCATCGCTATAAAAGGAGGTGAGGGGGAAGGGTTATGTACGCATTCTTTCAATAACTAATCAAACAACTGATTAGGGAAACTTACTTGTGCATGTTATTTATCTTTTCTGTCTGGTAAACTGCTGGTGTGTCATTTTCTAGGTCGAAGTTATCCGTGCTAGTAACCAGGTTGTAGTTGTCGAATACTACAAGATTGGGTTAACAAATTCAACAACTGGTTATACTAATGTTGTGATCTTCACTTATTGGTATCTTTCACACTATATTCATTTTTAGTGTGTGTTCGGTGTCCCATATGGGTATTTTCCTGATATTGAAAATCATGATGGGTCAGATCAAGAATCAAGACAAGTTGTAAGAAATTTTGTTAATTTGTTATTTGGTTTGGTTAAAAGTAGTGTTCTGATGATACCCTTTTGAGATTAGTCGATAATATTGTTGAATTTAGATTATGATTGTGTGATCATGTTGTATTAACTGTGGTTTAGTATAGTATGGGTTTGTGCGAACTGTGGAATATTTGTTACATATGATCGAATTAGTGTTGAGCGTATCGTTTTGGTATGCTCTTTTCATTCAAAAGTTGCTTATGTTCATCATCATGGAAAATGTGAAAAGCATGTTTCTATTTCTGTTTAGAAAAATTGTAACTTGCAATGGGCTCACATATTTCATTTGTTAAAAAAAAAAAAAAAAAAAAAAAAAAAAAAAAAAAAAGACCTCCATTGCTTATATTATAGTGATGTAGGTTAATTAGGTCCTTATATGAGATCTGTTAACTTAGCAATGCCTGTTAGCTTTTCTCTTTGTTAATATGTTAAATGTTATTTCCAAAAAATGTTAATATAATTCTAATAAACATAAACACGGCCGCTCCGTAGTAATGCACGGGCAAAAAATTACACGTTTGGTTCTTGTGGTTTGCTCAGATTGTATGTTTAGTCCTTAAGTCGTTTTAATTATACCAGAGATACTTATTTTTGAAACCTTGCACTCATTTAATCCCTATTTTTGATGGGCCGTTAGTTTCTCCGTTAAGTGTTTGCACCGTTAGTCCCCCCCATTAATAATTTTTGCACTGTTAGTCCTATTTTTTCAAATAATAGTTTTCGCCAGTTAGTCCCTCCGTTAACAATAGTTTTCGCCCGTTTTTTTTTTTTTTTTTTTTTTGTCAATTTTTATTTGTTTTCGTTCCTTTTTTATCTGTTTTCCCCCGTTTTAACGTTTTTCGTCCGTTTTTTACGTCTTTATCCGTTTTCGTCTGTTCTTATATGTTTTCGTCCGTCTTTTTGCGTTTTTGTCCGTTTTCGACTCCTTTTTTTTTTTTTTTTTTTTTTTTTTTTTTTTTTTTTTTTTTTTACGTTTTTGTGTGTTTGCAAAACAAGATGCAGCGTAATTAAACGAAAAGAAATAATCAATTTGTCTCAAAATTATTATCCACACTTTCATTTTAGCATTTCTTACTTGTCCACTCTTACTTCATCCAATCAAAAGAAAATTTAGTAAGTGATGATGATATTTGACTCGTTATGAGTGTAGTCGTTTTACTTATTTTAAACTGTATTTTTTTGTATTTGAACAATAGTTTTAAGACTGTAATAGTAATATTTTATATCTATTTTGATTAGTGTTTTTTATAAACAAAATTCAAAACGCTATAGATGAAATTTAGTTTTCTTTAATTCTACTTTGCCTTATGAGAAGGTTTTCCTCTTAAAGGTAATATGTTTATTGTTTTTTTTAAAGAATCATAACTAATTATAAATGATATAGTCTCTTTTTTTAAAGATGATTAACTTATATCACTATATATTAGATATATGTGGTATTAAGAAGGGGGTATGAAGTTCAAGCTCGATAATTAAAACTCGGTTTTGAAACTTGACATGAGCTCGATCGAGCTTTAGATTTCATTTCAAGCTCGATCCACTCTCTAAAATGTAAGCTTGAATGAGCATATATTTTAGGCTGACAAAAAATCAACTTATATAATTCGTCTCGACTCGTTTCATGTGCACATATATTACTTAATATAACAATGATAATTAAGTAATTATGAAAAAAAATATATCTGTAATTTAAACAGAGCTTGTTAAATTTCGCGAGTAAAACTCGAACACGACTCGAGTTCTTACTCAAATAGCTCGAGCTCGACTTGATTAAAATTAATCCAATTAAATTTGATTATTTTTCGAATCAATCTCGAATAGCTCACGAATTGTCGTATCATTTACACCTTATTACCCTTATTACGGATAGCACGTGAGTTATTGCAAACAAACGCAAAAATTGACGTGGACCCAAAATAATGTAACTGAATTTAAGTCGGCATGCATGAAGCATATTCCATGCAGACGCCAACAAATTACATATAAAGCTGGTTATATAATATCAAAGAATAATATCAAAACTCATTAAAAAATTCCTAAACCTTTTACGTGCGTGCTTCAATGTATCCATCAATCGGAATGGATTCACAGATTTCAGCTAACATTAATCAATCAAATCGTGATTATGTCGATGACCTCCTTCCTGGCTATCGGTTTTGTCCAACGGATCAAGAACTGATAGTTAACTACCTCCAACCAAAGTTAGAATCAAGAAAGCTCCCACCAGCCCGGATACACGAAGAGTTTATTTACGACTACAATCCTGAAGAACTTGCTAGTTAGTAACATCTCATCAAACTTCATGTATAATATATACGTTGATTGTTTTGTAATCTTGTTACGTTCTTTTTCTTTATTGATTGTTTTTGTTCTAAGCAATATTGTATTTTCATAAACAGGAAAATATCTATCGGCTGAGAACAAATGGTACTTCATGACACCAAGAGAGCGAATGTGCCCAAATGGAGATCGACCAAAGAGAACCACCAAGAACGATGCGTTTTGGAAAACGGGGAATGCAAAAGTTGAGGTTTGTGATGTGACACAATGAAGGCTTGGATACAAAAGAAACTTAGCTTTTTATGATGAAAAGAAGCGCAAGACTGCAGGGCTAATGACTGAATACACCACGACTGATCCTAATCTCCCGGTTGGAAACGGAACAAAGGTACTGGAGTTTAATGATATGTATAGACTTTCACTAATGGCTTACTTCATCGTGTAACTCAAGTCATATTCTACTGCTTTGCGAACTATCAAGAACGTGAGAGTTAACCCTGGATTTAAATTATTTTGATAATTATATCATGAAAATTTAATGAACAACCGATGCCAATATTTGAATGTAGGTTATTCTGAAAATTTGTTTAGTCTAGGTTACATGAGAATATACAACCACGATTAAGTCACATCGTATACGCTAATCTATACAATATATAAAAGAAAACACATTTGCTTATAATTTAAAAACTTAAAAAATGAGTAATGTTACTCGATTAAAATACCCTTACTTATATATTGATCCCGAGATATGGGTAAAACATTAATATGTTTAGCACAATACCCATTTGACAACTAATAACATAATTAGTAGTTTTCAACGATTATAGTTGTTATTAGAAATGAATCAAAGAATTACAAGCGATAGTTGCGGAACACTATCCCGTTTGAGTGACAAATAAAACTCTCCTAAACCTAAACTAAAACATAAGTTGAAGTTTATGGATGAACAACACAAGCATGCTAGCTTAGCTTAGTGTGTTCTTAGGAGAGGAGCATACTCTCCCTATAATACATTTGTATTATTTTGTTTAAAAAAAATCTCTAACTAGCTATCTGTATTTATGATACGAGAAAGTGAAGTCACATGTTGTACTGGGTTAGGTGTCAAACATTTGGTGAAAGGGTAATCTTTCGTTTAATGATTTCATATTTAGCTTTACTTTTCAATATAATTTAGTGAATAGTTAATTCAACATTAACTCTTTTATCAACTATTTTATTGTACTTGTTTGACTTTAATGCAAAATTATTTTTCCTTTTGCTTTTGTGAAGTCCCTCTCAATAATTCTTGTCTTGACTAAGAGAGTGTCTATTCAGTCATTGAGACTTTGTCGAATCTCACTGACTCGAATGTTGTTCTTTAGCTCGGGTACTTTACTTGCTAATACCGCATCAACGAGGCAAAGTGTTTCTTCAGATGGTCTTTGAAATCTCTGAAGCTAGTTGTTGAGTGAGCTTTATACAACACTCACTGATTCTTATGAGTGAGTAAATTGGAGTTAGGCTATTTTATATTTAAATACTGTCGGAGACATGGACAAACTTTTGGCCCAACATTATAAAAGGCAATGCACTTATTAAACATTCAGATATATTACAATTCAAACCACTAACTTTTTTCAATTTTAGTTACTTCACACTCATACAATTATATACTTTCAAAATCGCACACATAAATTAAGGCTATATACATTATCATTTTGTCACCGCTATATGCAGGTAATCGTTTAGTCAACCGTAAGGTGTTAAAAAGTGTTTTAAGGTTGAGGTTAGTAATGGCTATTGTGACAGCTTTTTTTGTCACTAAATGTCCTAATTAAATAGTAGTAGCTTGTTTTGCTTTGTTTGCTTTCATTGCCTCTGAAAAATATACCTGTCAGTATGGCCTTGCTTTTAATATAGTGACAGATACATATATAATGTCAAATCCTTCTGTTTTACTATATCTAGCACAAAAAGTAGTACCTAGTCATAGGATTTTAACCAATATTTTTATATATGTTCTTGTAGTTAAACAATTTCGTGCTGTGTAAGATTTACAAGAAGGAGAAAAAAGGAGATCGAAACATGGCTAATGAAGAAGAGGGAAACGATGAGCAAAACCTATTAAATGATGAACCTTCTCCTAGACGACGAAGACTAAACCCGGGCAGCAATCTTCCAAATGAACCTCAGCACGTATGGATTCAAGAAGCAAATCATCACTTGGTGGCACCTTTGCAGCCAGCAAATTGTTATCAACAAGAAGCTAACAATATTGATACTGAAGGAAGTTTAACAGCTCTGATGGGGTCTGCTCAACCTTTTACTGCTCAAACATTATCGGCAAACCAAGATATTGGAAGCAACCTTGATGCCATGACTAGCCAAACGAGAATGAACACCAGCCACTACCCTATCACAAATAATTCAAAACTAAAACATGTAAACCCTCATGCTATGACTGGAAGAGAAATGGCGCAATCCTTATGTGGGAGCTTAGCTTGCGATGATCAACAAAATCGCTCTATCTTGATTGCAATGGATGAATTTTTGAATGGTGCTTCAAGTTCTACGGAAATGGAAGCTGAACAACTACCTGATTACATGATTGACACAATTCAATCCTCAGTGACTTCAACAAATGGGCCTCCAGATAGTACTGCTGATCCAGTACCTCAACCAGATGAAGATTTTTTCGAATCAAATCTTACTGATGAATTCCCTCAACTTTTCAACTTCAATCCTGATGATCAAGTACACGAACCAGCTAATAACGATACAACAACACCGCTTTATGATGAAGATTTTTTCGACTGCAGCCATGCTGATGAGTTCCCTCAGCTAGAGAATTATGAAGCAATACTTGACGAAGACTTATCCAACTTCAATCCTATGCAAATGATATCTTTTGAGGATGACGAGTTATTGGGTCGGAGCTCAACCCTTTGAAGTATAATGAAGAGAATGTAATGCTTTCGCGTGGGTGACCTTTTATTTGTTTTATGATATGAGCTTTAATGGATTAGCCGTTTGGCACGTGAGGTGCACGTGCATAGTTTAAATACTAGACACGTGAGGTGCACGTGTTTATCTCCAACAGCTTTTCCCGCCCAAAGCTACTTTAAATACCTTGCTTGTCATTTCATTAGATAGACTTTGTTAAACAATTTCCTCTCGCTTGTAATCTTTCCAGTCTTATAACTGATTGCTTGGTTAATCATCAATGGAGTTCTTAGGTCCAAATCTTATTCTTTTTATTAAGATTTCATCTTTTAACTCAAGATTCTATACCATTTCTCTAGTGAAATCTATAGAATCATATCATTTTCGAGATATGTACGTACTTTAGTTTTATGATAATGTTATTTGAAATCTTTAGCTGTAGAAGTTCTTTATAGGTATGTTAAATTTGCGAATTGGGCCATAAAAATGTAAGTTTAATTTGCATGAGTTCTATTGACGTTTTTAGAGTATGTGTATTAATATATACAAGTATCCACTATTTAAGGTGTTTGAATTAAACTTTTGATAAGTTTTAAGTGCTACAAAACTAACAGGCCGGCCAACATTCTCTCCAATAATAAACTGATAGCTTTGTTTTATCAGTTGGATTGAACCACACATACACACACATATAGTTTCGTTGTTAAAATTTTCAGGTATGTATTGTTTCTTTTCTCTTTATTTCGCCTATATATTTGATAATATAAGTAGAGTTCTCATATCTTATTCAAAATAGGTAGCGTTTTGATCGATATGCTGATTTGTAGTTAAGAGATATGATGTTATGATCTGTTGTCAGTTTCCTACACTGAATATTGGAAAGCTTACCACCCTTTTTTAACGCCGATATTTTATGAAGAACAAAACTAGCAAGGAGAGTTACAAAGAATTAGAACTTAGTACCAGAAGAAATGGGATCATATAGCCATTAATCCAAACCGGATTAACTTTCCTATTTCCATGAAGAATTCAAGAGTGCGAGAGAACTTTAATTTCTTAAATAAGAGTATCTTTCCTTGGCGGTTTTGAGTCAAAGCAAATCCGGTTTCGAGATCTGTGTGAACGACAACATCAAAACAAACGTTTGTCGGCCCACAAGATAAGGTTGGTGAGATCTTTGGGATGCTTATCCAAACCCCACCAGAAGCGAATAACATTCCATAAGTTAGCTGCTATGGAACAGTCAACAAATAAATGTTGGGCACTTTCGAAAAATTCATCACAAACAGGGCATCTTGTAGAGTGAAGATCAATATATACCTCAAGCATCCAAATTACAACGGGTTGGAAGCCAACCAAGGGATAATCGCCACGTATGGATATTAATCTTGATTGGAAGGGAATTATTCCATCTAAGTTTATCACCAATTGGTTTAAGGATAGAGCAATCTATGAATTGTCTCATAGTTGAGACAACATACTGTCTGGAGTTTGTTAGGGAAAATTCCCAACAATTATCAAAGGAGGAACGGACATATGAGGTGTATAAGCAACTATAATTTTGATATTCAAGGAGAAGAAATGCTCCAATCACCTAACTTGCACTTAGTCTCTTAAGCTAATTACTTAAAATTCTAAGTCATAAAGCCTAACCGGGTGATGAAATCTTCCCAATAAAATCTAGTATCAACGAATACTAGTTCAAAAGTTCTCAACGAATTAAAGGAGCCAGCCGCATATCTAGTCTAGCATCTAACCAAGTAGCTTACTATCACTTTTTCAGTGGTTCTTCCTTTCGTTATTTGATTCAAGACTGATAATCTTATGCTATTGCTGAATGTAGAGGCTTGGAGATATTAGAAATGATTTTTGGGTGTGGCTATCTTATATTGCTGATAATACTCTTCTCCATATGTGTTGTTTTGATCTATAATAAGTTCTTCTTATATCTACTTGAATTATATGGTCCTTCGGCATATGTATGTCGTGATTTAAATTGCAGGTATTCACTAAACGCCCCACCCTTCTCTTTGTGTCTGCTTAATCTTTTTCATCTCCTTAAATTTTCTTGATTTGTTTTTGCAGCGAAGCTAGCTCTATCAGTTTGGTTCATCAGTTTTAATACTTAAAAACATTAACTATTAAAAAACATCACTTTTTGAATCTTACATTAATAAAATGTTTAATGATGCGTTGTGGGACAAAAATTAGTGCATTTAGCTCAACTTTAACAATAAAAATCTAAACTAGACATTTCATCAAACACCTTATATGCAACAAATATGAGTAAAACACCATCTTTAACGTGTGGTATCTTACCCATATGATATCGAATTTGAGTGATTTAAATTTCTGGGTAAAGAGTGAAAAAAAAATCTATAACTTTCATGTTTTAAGTTTTTCACGATTCGACATTTATGAAGGTAAAATATAAGGCCAAAAATGACAAAAAAAATCAAGAAAATCAAGAACTATATGATATGTAAAAAAAAGTTTAAAATATTTATCAAGATTTATACCAAATTAAAGATAATTGAATTTTAAAAATTATGGTGAAATCGGTTTTTCGTAAAAGTTTGTCGTTTGTAAGTTATTTGCGTTTGAAATTTGGGGTGGAATATAAAAAACGGGTTAAAATGACAAAAATACCCCCTAACCGAATTTAATAAGAAAAAAAGAATGGAATCAATGGGGGACACTTGTCACATTGTGAGTGGCTTTCTAGCCTTTTTAATTTTCCTTACTTTTTAGAGGAGCGCATCTCTTGACTCCAAATGTAACATTATTATTAGGGGGAATCGCATATATATCCCTCCATAAACTTATAATTGCGTATGTATCCAACCAAAACTAATAATTGCGTATATATCCTCCCAAACATTTAAAAATTTCATATATATCCAAAACGTTATATTTTTGGGCAAAATACCAATTCTACCCTTGTCTTTTTATTTGTTGAAGACTAATTCATTTGCAGCAATTTATTTGTTCCTTTGCTTTAAATGGGTGGATCACTGGTTTAACACACATCTCAAGTAAATATACCGGTTTGACTCGACTATTTAGCCTGATACAAACCCAACATTTTTCCACTTCCAGAAAAAGATGGCGAAAATCGTTATTTTTGTATGGCTGCTTATTCAATGTAAATTAGATAGAAGGGGGCAAGAAAGAGAAAAAGACGGCAAATAGTTTTCTATCAAGTATCCACGACAAGACACAACGTTTTTTCGCACAATATATAACAAAATCATGTCTACCACAGCTGTTACAAATGACAACCTATAAGTTCTTATGATTTGAGCCGCCTTTCTTAAGAAAAATACATATCTGGACACTTTAACATTCTATAAACTCCAGCAGCATAAAATACAGAAATTTCGTTCACTATAATAGAAAAAAGGTCACATTCTCATTGTCAGGAAATATTTTTAAAGCATACCAATCTAATAACATATATGCAAGCACCTTAGATCACTCATTTTGAGCAACAAATATCCTCAAATGGAAAAGTTATCATCATCACATGATATTTATGAAATACATAAATGATGACGATGCATAAACAATCATATACCTTCCTTTCTTATCCTATTACACGATATAACAATAAACTTATATGGACATAACGATAAATCATCAACAAATATGAACATGATGATAAGGTGATAAGGAATAAAATTGTTGGGAAGTTATCAACATAATTGACAAATGACCACAAGAAAAGTATCACGCAGAAAGGAATGCTTTCTATGGCAGTTATATGTACTGGTTGTATATTATAATCTAGGTTGCCTTAGTGTGTAGATAGTGGAAGTTTCTTTCTATCACTGATGAGCTATGTCATTATGATTCAACTAAGGCCCGCATATAGTTTTCTATGTAGAATCCAAAACAAAACAAAAAAGTTTCTTAGAACATAAATGAATAACCGAGGACAGATGGTAGCATAAGACAAGACAAAATTAATTCACAACATCCTACAATCTTCTGTCGCTTCAGCTACTATGTCCTTTCAGCTACTAACCACGCTACTTTATACAATCTATGAATCTAACATCCACTAACCACATATAAGAGTAAAACTATAACACAGATTCTAGAAATACCTCAAATATTAATTCGTCCCACTCGCGCGACAAACAAAATTCTTGGGGTAAGTGTGTAATGAATTTAATGACATTATATGCACCTTATTACTCATTCTTTACAACAAATATTCTCACATGACAAGTGATAATCACATAATCTTCAGTATTGAATACACCTTATTACACACCTTCTGTTCTGGCCCTTCTATATTAGATAATTAACAACGCTTAATATATCATATAGTACATAAGGATCCATACTTTCAAATAATACAACATACGACAAAAAACTTCTGTGCAAACGTAAACCAAGAAGAAAGATCGCCACACTTAACCAGACACGCTTTGCATTACGTAATCATCAATCAACTAAACAACACGTTTACATTTTTCAGAAGTATGTTGACAACTAGATTAAACCTCATATACTACCACACATTTATCAAGCATTTCATAAAATATTAAAATTCATGTACTCACAGTAGCTTGTTAGTTCCTATACTTAAAACGCAACAACGAGAACTATAAACAACAACATTGCAAACCTTATGAGGCAATTTGGGAAACGATCTTTTATAATAAATGTATACGTATACTATCAGTTTAATTAGTATATTTCATTGAGGCATTTTATCAAACAGTTGGTAAAATATGCCGAAACTTACAGTCAAGTGTTGGTTTCGGGATGAAACGGGTCGAACGACAGCTCCGAAAGAGTTGAATTGTGATGATGAGAAGAACCCATCTGGTAAAAAATGATGAAACATGGTTTTGAAAGGAATGTGACTGTTGGTGTTCCATTTTCTGGCGGTTAAATTCGGTACAGTACAAAGGATTAACAGTTTGACTATCTATTGCAAACTGGATAAAATTAAAAAGTGTAGAAAGCCATTCATAGTGTGACACGTGTCCCCCACTATAAATTATATATAAAATCCGCCCGGTCTTTTGACCCATTTTTTCTTTTCCACCTCAAATTTCAAACGCACATATCTCTTAAACCACAAACTTTTACAAAAAACCGATTTCACCATAATTTTTAAAATTCGATTCTCTTTAATTTGGTATAAATCTTTTTAATTATTTCGAAACTTTTTTTGACATATTCATTGGGTCATGATTTTCTTGATGTTTTTGCTATTTTCGATCCTATTTTTTACCTTAAAAATTGCCGAATCATAAAATACTTAAAGCACAAAAGTTTTAGATTTTGATTCACTCTTTACCCAGGAATTTGAATCACTCAAATCCGATATGATATGAGTGAGATATCGCACGTTAAAGATGACGTTTTAGTCATGTTTGTTGCACACAAGGTGTTTGATGAAATGCCTAGCTTATATTTTTAGTGTTAAAATTGAGCTAAATGAACTAATTTTTGTCCCACAATGCATCATTAATCATTTTATTAATGTAAAACTCAAAAAGTGATATTTTTTAATAGTTAAAGTTTTTAACTATTAAAACTGATGAACCAAACTGATGAACTGATGAACCAAACCAAAACTGATGAACCAAACCAAACTGATGAACTGATAAACCAAATCAAACATAATTCATCAGTTTATTTTGGTTCATCAATCATAGTTTCAGCTTAACATGTTGGTGTTTATTTTGTTTTGTTCATCAATTTATTTTGGTTCATCAATCATAGTTTCAGTTTTAGTTTGGTTCATCAGTTTTGGTTTGGTTCATCAGTTTGGTTTGGTTCATCAGTTTTTGGTTTGGTTCATCAGTTTGGTTTGGTTCATCAATTATAGTTTAATTTTGGTTTGGTTCATCAGTTTTGGTTTGATTCATCAGTTTTTTTTGTTTGGTTCATCAGTTTGGTTTGGTTCATCAATCATAGTTTCAGTTTAGGTTTGGTTCATCAGTTTTGGTTTGGTTCATCAGTTTTTGGTTTGGTTCATAAGTTTTTGGTTTAGTTCATCAGTTTAGTTAGGTTCATCAGTTTTGGTTTTATACTTTTTTTTAAACAGTTTGGTTTGGTTCATCAGTTTTGGTTTGGTTCATCAGTTTTAATACTTAAAAACATTAACTATTAAAAAACATCACTTTTTGAATCTTACATTAATAAAATGATTAATGATGCGTTGTGGGACAAAAATTAGTGCATTTAGCTCAACTTTAAGAATAAAAATCTAAACTAGACATTTCATCAAACACCTTGTATGCAACAAATATGAGTAAAACACCATATTTAACGTGTGGTATCTTACCCATATGATATCGAATTTGAGTGATTTAAATTTCTGGGTAAAGAGTGAAAAAATCTATAACTTTCATGTTTTAAGTTTTTCACGATTCGACATTTATGAAGGTAAAAAATAGGGCCAAAAATGACAAAAAAATCAAGAAAATCAAGAACTATATGATATGCAAAAAAAAAGTTTGAAATATTTATCAAGATTTATACCAATTTAAAGATAATCGAATTTTAAAAATTATGGTGAAATCGGTTTTTCGTAAAAGTTTGTCGTTTGAAAGTTATTTGCGTTTGAAATTTGGGGTGGAATATAAAAAACGGGTTAAAATGACAAAAATACCCCCTAACCGAATTTAATAAGAAAAAAATAATGGAATGAATGGGGACACTTGTCACATTGTGAGTGGCTTTCTAGCCTTTTTAATTTTCCTTACTTTTTAGAGGATCGCATCTCTTGACTCCAAATGTAACATTATTATTAGGGGGAATCGCATATATATCCCTCCATAAACTTATAATTGCGTATATATCCAACCAAAACTAATAATTGCGTATATATCCTCCCAAACATTTAAAAATTTCATATATATCCAAAACGTTATATTTTTGGGCAAAATACCAATTCTACCCTTGTCTTTTTATTTGTTGAAGACTAATTCATTTGCAGCAATTTATTTGTTCCTTTGCTTTAAATGGGTGGATCACTAGTTTAACACACATCTCAAGTAAATATACCGGTTTGACTCGACTATTTAGCCTGATACAAACCCAACATTTTTCCACTTCCAGAAAAAGACGGCGAAAATTGTTATTTTTGTATGGCTGCTTATTCAATGTAAATTAGATAGAAGGGGGGCGAGAAAGAGAAAAAGACGGCAAATAGTTTTCTATCAAGTATCCAAGACAAGACACAACGTTTTTTCGCACAATAGATAACAAAATCATGTCTACCACAACTGTTTCAAATGACAACCTATAAGTTCTTATGATTTGAGCCGCCTTTCTCAAGAAAAATACATATCTGGACACTTTAACATTCTATAAACTCCAGCAGCATAAAATACATAAATTTCGTTCACTAAAATAGAAAAAAGGTCACATTCTCATTGTCAGGAAATATTTTAAAAGCATACCAATCTAATAACATATATGCAAGAACCTTAGATCACTCATTTTGAGCAACAAATATCCTCAAATGGCAAAGTATCATCATCACATGATATTTATGAAATACATAAATGATGACGATGCATAAAGAATCATATACCTTCCTTTCTTATCCTTTTACACGATCTAACAATAAACTTATATGGACTTAATGATAAATCATCAACAAATATGAACATGATGATAAGGTGATAAGGAATAAAATTGTTGGGAAGTTATCAACATAATTGACAAATGACCACAAGAAAAGTATCACGCAGAAAGGAATGCTTTCTATGGCAGCTATATGTACTAGTTGTATATTATAATCTAGGTTGCCTTAGTGTGTAGATAGTGGAAGTTTCTTTCTATCACTGATGAGCTATGTCATTATGATTCAACTAAGGCCCGCAGATAGTTTTCTATGTAGAATCCAAAACAAAACAAAAAAGTTTCTTAGAACATAAATGAATAACCGAGGACAGATGGTTGCGTAAGACAAGACAAAATTAATTCACAACATCCTACAATCTTCTGTCGCTTCAGCTACTATGTCCTTTCAGCTACTAACCACGCTACTTTATACAATCTATGAATCTAACATCCACTAACCACATATAAGAGTAAAACTATAACACAGATTCTAGAAATACCTCAAATATAAATTCGTCCCACTCGCGCGACAAACAAAATTCTTGGGGTAAGTGTGTAATTAATTTAATGACATTATATGCACCTTATTACTCATTCTTTACAACAAATATTCTCACATGACAAGTGATAATCACATAATCTTCAGTATTGAATACACCTTATTACACACCTTCTGTTCTGGCCCTTCTATATTAGATAATTAACAACGCTTAATATATCATATAGTACATAAGGATCCATACTTTCAAATAATACAACATACGACAAAAAACTTATGTGCAAACGTAAACCAAAAAGAAAGATCGTCACACTTAACCAGACATGCTCTGCATTACGTAATCATCAATCAACTAAACAACACGTTTACATTTTTCAGAAGTATGTTGACAACTAGATTAAACCTCATATACTACCACACATTTATCAAGCATTTCATATTATATAAAAATTCATGTACTCACAGTAGCTTGTTAGTTCCTATACTTAAAACGCAACAACGAGAACTATAAACAACAACATTGCAAACCTTATGAGGCAATTTGGGAAATGATCTTTTATAATAAATGTATACGTATACTATCAGTTTAATTAGTATATTTCATTGAGGCATTTTATCAAACAGTTGGTAAAATATGCCGAAACTTACAGTCAAGTGTTGGTTCCGGGATGAAACGGGTCGAACGACAGCTCCGAAAGAGTTGAATTGTGATGATGAGAAGAACCCATCTAGTAAAAAATGATGAAACATGGTTTTGAAAGGAATGTGACTGTTGGTGTTCCATTTTCTGGCGGTTAAATTCGGTACAGTACAAAGGATTAACAGTTTGACTATCTATTGCAAAATGGGTAAAATTAAAAAGTGTAGAAAGCCATTCATAGAGTGGCACGTGTCCCCCACTATAAATTATATATAAAAGCCCAGGGTAATATGGTCTTTTGACCCATTTTTTGTTTTCCGCTTCAAATTTCAAACGCACATATCTCTTAAACCACAAACTTTTACAAAAAACCGATTTCACCATAATTTTTAAAATTCGATTCTCTTTAATTTGGTATAAATCCTTTTAATTATTTCGAAACTTTTTTTTTGACATATTCATTGGGTCATGATTTTCTTTATGTTTTTGCTATTTTCGATCCTATTTTTTACCTTAAAAATTGCCGAATCATAAAATACTTAAAACACAAAAGTTTTAGATTTTGATTCACTCTTTACCCAGGAATTTGAATCACACAAATCCGATATGATATGAGTGAGATATCGCACGTTAAAGATGACGTTTTAGTCATATTTGTTGCACACAAGGTGTTTGATGAAATGTTTAGCTTATATTTTTAGTGTTAAAATTGAGCTAAATGAACTCATTTTTGTCCCACAACGCATAATTAATCATTTTATTAATGTAAAACTCAAAAAGTGATATTTTTTAATAGTTAAAGTTTTTAACTATTAAAACTGATGAACCAAACTGATGAACTGATGAACCAAACCAAACTGATGAACTGATGAACCAAATCAAACATAATTCATCAGTTTATTTTGGTTCATCAATCATAGTTTCAGCTTAACATGTTGGTGTTTGTTTTGTTTTGTTCATCAGTTTATTTTTGTTCATCAATCATAGTTTCAGTTTTTGTTTGGTTCATCAGTTTTGGTTTGGTTCATCAGTTTTGGTTTGGTTCATCAGTTTTTGGTTTGGTTCATCAGTTTTGTTTGGTTCATCAATTATAATTTAAGTTTTGGTTTGGTTCATCAGTTTTGGTTTGATTCATCAGTTCTTTTTTTGTTTGGTTCATCAGTTTGGTTTGGTTCATCAATCATAGTTTCAGTTTAGGTTTGGTTCATCAGTTTTGGTTTGGTTCATCAGTTTTTGGTTTGGTTAATCAGTTTTTGTTGAGTTCATCAGTTTAGTTAGGTTCATCAGTTTTGGTTTTATACTTTTTTTTTAAACAGTTTGGTTTGGTTCATCAGTTTTGGTTTGGTTCATCAGTTTTAATACTTAAAAACATTAACTATTAAAAAACATCACTTTTTGAATCTTACATTAATAAAATGATTAATGATGCATTGTGGGACAAAAATTAGTGCATTTAGCTCAACTTTAACAATAAAAATCTAAACTAGACATTTCATCAAACACCTTGTATGCAACAAATATGAGTAAAACACCATCTTTAACGTGTGGTATCTTACCCATATGATATCGAATTTGAGTGATTTAAATTTCTGGGTAAAGAGTGAAAAAAAATCAATAAATTTCATGTTTTAAGTTTTTCACGATTCGACATTTATGAAGGTAAAAAATAGGGCCAAAAATGACAAGAAAATCAACAACTATATGATATGTAAAAAAAAATTTGAAATATTTATCAAGATTTATACCAAATTAAAGATAATCGAATTTTAAAAATTATGGTGAAATCGGTTTTTCGTAAAAGTTTGTCGTTTGAAAGTTATTTGCGTTTGAAATTTGGGGTGGAATATAAAAAACGGGTTAAAATGACAAAAATACCCCCAAACCGAATTTAATAAGAAAAAAAGAATGGAATGAATGGGGGACACTTGTCCACATTGTGAGTGGCTTTCTAGCCTTTTTAATTTTCCTTACTTTTTAGATGATCGCATCTCTTGACTCCAAATGAAACATTATTATTAGGGGGAATCGCATATATATCCCTCCATAAACTTATAATTGCGTATATATCCAAACCAAAACTAATAATTGCGTATATATCCTCCCAAACATTTAAAAATTTCATATATATCCAAAACGTTATATTTTTGGGCAAAATACCAATTCTACCCTTGTCTTTTTATTTGTTGAAGACTAATTCATTTGCAGCAATTTATTTGTTCATTTGCTTTAAATGGGTGGATCACTGGTTTAACACACATCTCAAGTAAATATACCGGTTTGACTAGACTATTTAGCCTGATACAAACCCAACATTTTTCCACTTCCAGAAAAAGACGGCGAAAATTGTTATTTTTGTATGGCTGCTTATTCAATGTAAATTAGATAGAGG